>CM053759.1:24676439-24709118 GCA_028658305.1 Pachyuromys duprasi | reverse complement strand
AGGGAGGGAGAGAACAGCTGTTTGGGAAATCTTACTTCACTTAGCCTATTCTATAAACCCCCTCACAGACATGCTCAGAGGTTCGTTTCCATAGTAATACTGAATGTCATCACATTGGCAAGTTTGACCGCCACATGCAGATCTAACCACAATGTCCTTTTCCTGATGAGGCGCATCATAGCTCACCAGAGAGCACTCGCTTATACCAGCCCCATAAGCAGCAAACAAGGAAAGCAGACCAAATGTGGAGACTGACACATGTACGTCTGGCTACGTACATGGCCTAGAACTCCCTAGGACCCGCCCGCCATATTTCAAAATGGCCACCCAACCATGATTTCCCCCGAGGAATTCTCGTTTGGGTCTGTCAAGGACCTACATAGCCATCCTCTAGATAGCGTGTCTTTTTCCATCTCAGGTCTCAGCTGACTGAAGTGGGGGTGTGGTCTGAACCCTCGTGGTCAAGAAGGAGGGAGAGGTGTGATAATGTGACCTGTGATTTCAGAAGAGCTGTGGTGCCCCACAGAGGGCTGGGGTAGCATTTCTGTATCGCATGTAATACAGTTGTCAAATACCAGAATTGATGTATTTGTGTCTTCACTAGACTTTGACCTTCAGGACAGAAGGGATTGCGTTTGCATTGAGTAGGCTATCGCTAGCACAGAGCCCTAAAGTGAAAATTAAGGACACAGTAAAACTGCAAAGGATGAACAGACGAACGAGTTACCAAAGGCAGCACCGGAAGTGTGCTCTTCAAGCAAAGATGATGTAAAAAGCTTCTATTATTTACCTAATGTCAAATTGTCCCATCTCCACCCCTGGGACTAGAATAGCATAAATATATGATATTTAGCCACGGTGAATTCCGAGCCATCCTCTTTAAGTTAAGTTCTCAGTTACCGAATTATTGAAGTTCTCTTTCATCATGTATGTGTTCTCTGTTGGCACTGCTACGGGCTGGGTCCTAGCTGTGGGGTCTAGTGTGGGCTCCTGAAGCTTCTCAACACTAGCCCATATGATCTGCTCTGGGGGTCAGTACTGACAGGACTGTCTCTGTTTTATTGTGTACTCTGGTAATAAAAACCACATTAAACAAAAAAAAACAAAAGGTTGCCATGGGGATTTGTCCCCTAAGCAGCAGAGGTTGTAGAACTGATTATCTGTGTGTGAAAAGGCCAGTGAAGCAAATGTGCCAGCTCTCTGGGACCAGCTTGCCAGTGCTAATTGTCAAGAGGTCAGGTATTTCACAGGCTATTTTTAACTCTTTAAATGACACAAACTTGTGACCAAATAAATGTTATTAAATGCAAAGTTAATGCAAGACCAAACTGAATCTCTCTCTAATTCTTATCCATGCTTGTGAGGTCATTTCTGTGTGCTGCATTTGTGAGTGGAACTACTAAATCACAAGACAACTGCTTCCCAACCGTACATCCAGTGATGTCATTTGAGAGCTTCACAGGACACTAGGAAGGATTTACTCAGTAATTACTCAGCAAGCACAAAAATCCAGGGTTCTCTCTCTCTCTCTCTCTCTCTCTCTCTCTCTCTTTTCCTCCCACCCTCCCTCTCTCTCCTCTTCTCTTTTTTATTATTGGTAAGCATTCGCTAACCTAACACAGATACACAGTAGAATAAACTCATCAGTTTGAGCCATGCCTCACACTAAGAATGAAACCTTTAAATGAGGACAGTGTCTCCAAATGTTTATGAAGGATGCCCTAGGCATCTGCTCAGCATTCCTGATCCCTGAGAGAGACAGCCTCAGAAAGCAGCCAGAACAGAAGTCCCCCTGCGTTATTTTGTGAAAGCCACCATGTGTAGAACAGCTACTGGTGACCTTCATCATGACTGAAAGAAGTTTTATCCTAGCTGCATTTTCATACACTGGCTGCAAAGCATTACAGAAAGGGACGGAAAACTATATCAAAAGCCCAATATTGATCTGTCAGCCTTTTAATGATCAGATACAGAAGCGAGGTGATAAGGTAGAGGCTATTAGCTTACTGCGATAACAGCAGAGCAAATACATTAGTCTTGAGTTATTACAATGAAAAGCTTGTGACTGCTAACAAACAGAAAAAAAAGAAGGAAGGTGTGCTTAGCTCCGTTTTAGAGGTTAAGCGTGTGATTCTGCTATAGGGCAAGCTCCTAGCTTCGCCATCATGGCAGCCAGCCGCAGCAGGAGTGAACGAGTAAGCAACTACATATGGGAGCAAGAGCATCGGTAGACAATGAGCGGGTCCAGAATTGCTTATTTCATAACAGCCTCCTTGTTAGAACCCAAGGACTTACATGAGGACCACCAAGGGGTCCTACGTGAGTGGCCACAGGCTTCACTGAGTTTACACCTACAATGACCTAAGGATGACTGTATTAGCCTTTCTACCTGGATGAGATGATCGGCTCATAAAGAAAAAAGCTGTCATCCTGGGTTCTAATTCATGACCAAATACACATGCTGTGTCCAGACTTCTGGTAGGGGAGCAGATGTCAATTAAGGCAAGCATGGGGCAGAGCAGAACAGCTCACCTCATGGCCCAGAAGCAAAAGAGAACAAAATGAGCTTACAGTCCAAAAGCTCCTTCAAGGGCCTGTCCCTCATGACATACTCCCAGGAGACCCTACCTTGCAAAGGCTCCTCCATCTCCTAATAGTACAAACCTGTACCACAGTCTCTCAGTAACGATGGACATTTGGCAAGGACAGAAGAAAAGACCTCCAAACCACGGAGATAAGTAAAGAAAAAAGTGTTTTAAAGGAAATATAATATGGGCATAAACTTAAGAAAGCAAATTGCTAAGAAATCACCACTCCAGGGACTCCATCATTCATTAAAGTGTCACAGTGATTTTAGTCAGCTATTGTAGTAAATTAAAAAAAAAAGTGTTAGGCTATATAATGTTTATTATTAGCCCTAAGATTATCACAGAGGTATTATTTAATCCACTATCACAAATTATAAAACACAGGCACCTGTTAGATTTTATAATTACCTTATTTACCTCGGGCTGGGCAGATATTTCACACTGTCTCAATACCCTCACCATCTACCTCCCAGCCCCCATTCAATGCCATCCATCTTAATCCTCCTCATCTGGTCTACCTTCCATACATAATCCCATGGTACTTGCTTGTATTCTTCATCTGAGCCTTTTCATAGCATTATTGGAGAACTTCCTCTCGGCCCATGTGGTTTGTTCGTCACGGTAACCCATCATGGTGCCCCCTTCTTCCTCTCTTTCTATCTGTTGCTGTAATTCTCTTGAACCCAAAGCCCAGGAACCTTAGCCACACCTACCCCATTCTGCCCTGCCCAAGTATAGGCCGTTTAATCCACCAATCAGATATGCCTTAGGCAGGTTTACACCACAAGGATAGATGTAACCAGATCTTGAGGGCCAGTAACACGCATCAGACCAACCTCCAACAGCCAGGGATTTGTCAGTTCACCTTACAAATTGGATCCCCAATATCTCAATTCTCTCATGGAAATGCACTTCTCTTTAGATAATCTGCATGGTCCAAACCCAAATTAAGCTAAGAAACCATTGCCAGAAATTTGGAGGACACTATTCACACACACACACACACACACACACACACAGGGAGAGAGAGAGAGAGAGAGAGAGAGAGAGAGAGAGAGAGAGAGAGAGAGACTGCCCAGGAATCAGGAATTTGCCTTATTTGACGAGTCTTGTGTAAGTTGAGTGTGCTAGTTCTCCATTACATGCATTCCATTGCAGAAGTGTTCAAGAAAACTGAAAGCATTTCCTTCAGTGGCTGCACTTGGCCACTGCCCATTTATGCCTTAATGAACCAGTCTTCGACTCATTCGATTTACGTAAAATGAATTAACAAAAACATAAAGCAAAACACATTTGTGAAACCTTAGAAAAGTTTTCTACATGAGAACATTTGACGGCCTTTTACCTGGTCACCTGCTTCTCTATCTTTCTGCATAAAACAGTCTGAATCACCTTTGAAATTTCTATGCATGTCACTTGGTTGTTTAATAACTGTTGGCAGATCTCTGTGGCCTGCAGAGTGAAATTGAAAAAGCTTTTAGTATGGCTCCCAAGGCCTTGATTCCAATGTCTTGACTTCCTCCCCTCAGCCCCCCTGATTATCCACAGGTAACCCATGGTACTTTCTATGAACTAGAAATGCTGCTCAGAACTTCAAATTCACCGTCTTTTAGATCTCATGAGCAGCCTTTTACAAAGATGCTTTGACCACCACGTAGTGGAAAAGAAAATGGATTAGAAAAGGCCAATTAGTTGGCCGGCAGTACACACAGCACATGGCTGTGTTCAGGCTCTCTTGCTCCCTGCCCATACACTCATCACTGCTCACTCTTAGCCCTCCTTCAGGATGAGCCTTCACTTTCAAGTACTGTTTCTTCCGCAACCTCCCTCCATTCTTCAGGAGCAGTGCAAAGCCTCTGCCTAGCAGATGACTTCTGTCAGGGTTTCTCTCCCTCATCTGCCCCTTAAAGAGTCTCAGTTCTCTGCTCAGGAGTTTCGCTTGAACTGCCCCTCGATGGCCGGGCTTGGTTCTTCTTTGTGCACAAACCCCACCTTGCACAGAATCGATTATTAGTTTGTGTGGAGCCGATTTTGTTGTGTTTAGTTGAACATGGCTGATTAAATAACTCACCCCACCCCAACTACAGACAATATCAATAGAACAGCTAGGGGCAGCAAATACAGGTGAAATCCTAGAGATAAACAGGGACTATTTAAAGAGAGAAAAAAAAAATGTTTCAGTTGGACAGCCTGAGTTCCAATAGTAGATTGTCTTCTTAACCAAACATCCTTGGGTACATTTTCAATCTTCTTTAGAGCCTCTTCATATCTCGTAATGAAATGAGTGTGCTAGCACACATGACTACATTTAGATAATTGCAGCAATTATCACTGTGTACTCATGAGGTAAGTATCTGATGTCTTGCCTTCAACTACTGTATGTATTTTACTGTTAGGATCACAGTATAAAATCTCTCCCACTGGTTCTTGTTTTGAATGTTTGAGGAGTGGAGGCTATCCAGAGCACATAGGTTTCTGGGGCTGTGTCTTGGAAGGTTGTGTTGAGTCTGAGATGCCTGTTTCCATCTCTGCTTCCTATAGTAAGTATTTCAGTATCACACATTCCCTCCTCCATGGTGACAAGCAACCATGGACTGAAATTTCTTGAGCTATGAGCCAAACTGAATCTTTCCTATATATTTTTTTTCTGTCAAGTAATTTGTTCCCAGTGACAAGAAAAGATAAACTTAGTATATCCTCTAACTTGCACCCAGGCCTCACCATCTTCTGTCCATCATCCAAACAGCACCACCATCCCTCAGCACTTGATTCAGAATGCAGCACTCACTCAGCACTCCCTCAGGACCATGGTTCCACTCATGCCTTACTCCCTCCTCCCAATCCCAGTCCCAATTTTAGGTAGCTCTGCTACTTAAAAATATCGACTATCTGCCCATTTCTCCATCCGACAGTGACTGTCACCCTCTTCTTCCTCGGTTTTTACAATGGATTCTAAACAGGTTTCTGGATTCACTTATGTCCATAAGCCCTTTACCCATGCCGTATCTCCCCATCCTTCAAAAGTCTCAGTCAAATCACACAAGGGTTTGACACCATCAAATGGCTTCTTATCACCGTGAGGTAAAATATAGCCCCTGGATGACAAGCTGTGCTAGCCATCACTTTTACCATCCTTTCTCCCCAGTTAATTTGATTTTTTTTTTTGCCTTTTTCTTTAACATGCTGAACCCATTTTCCCAACACCCACTGGCTTTTCTACCATTCCCCAAGCTCATCTTTATGTTTACACAAGTCGATAAACATCCTTTCATGTGATCCTTTATTACCTTACAGTGTTTATTTGCCATGAAATGATGGCTTTCATCATATTTTTGAGCATATTTTATGCAAATAAATTATTGTTGCTTGCTCGTGCTTGCTTGTCACTAGCACCCTTTCCCTTGTCCACTCTTCACTGGCTCCTCCCTCTTTCCAACCAAGCTTCCCTTCTGCTTTTATGTAGTAGTAGCGTGTTGTGCGTATGTGTGTGTATGCATGCATGTTGCACAAGCCTGTGTGAATTTCAAACCTCATTTCTTCATATGAGAAAAAGACATGATCTTTTTTCTCGTTTTCTGCCCCTTTACCCTCTCTTGTTATCCCAGTTTCCCCTGCAACATACACATGTATGTGCCTGTGGGAGCCAGAGGTCAACCTTGGATATTTTTAATCACTCTTATTTTTTTGAGGTGTGGTCTCTCATTGTACCTAGGCTTCACTGATTCAGGTAGCCTGGCTGGCCAGCTTGCTCTAGGGATCTACCTGTCTCTGCCTCCTAGAACTGAAATTACAGGTGGATTCCACTGCACTCAGCTTTTTATGTGGGTGCCAGGGATTTGAGCTTGAGTCCTCATGCTCTCTGACAATCATTTTATCTTCTCAGCCATATATATATATATATATATATATATATATATATATGTAAATATGTATGTGTTTATATTTAAATATATATTTAAGAGTAGATTCTGCATATAAGAGAAATACAATGCTTGAATTTTTTTCCTCATAGATTTTATTTGGTTTTCATCTTAACTGTCCATTAACGTATGGCATCTCATTTCTTTATATTGGCATGTATTACACACATGCTGTGCAATTAAAGTTCAAGTTCCATGAGAATAAGAACTTGGTTCTTGTTGAAAAGATAAGTCATCATGTGGCCTGCAGTAGATAATAAAGTGTTATTGGCTAAACATTGCTGGATAATAGAAGACTGCATTGGAATAAAACAACTATAAAATAATTACATTCATTTATCAAACATTTATTACATAGTCTATTCCGCATATTATGCTAAATTAGTAAAAAGTCAAAGGTAAAGCACACTGTTAGCCACTAAAGAGCTGACATTCTCATGTTAAGGGCTCGTTGCGGTGAATAGGGCCGTTTTACCTTTTCTAGCTTATGTGCCTGTGTATGTGGCATATGTGGGCACGTGTGTTCGAGCTCCCATGCTTTTCAGGCCAGAGGTTGAGGTCTGACATCTTCCCCCATTGCTCTTCCACTTTATTCACACTGAGGCCCTGTGACAGCGAATCTTGGATGTCATCGTGACACACCTGGGAAGAGGGACTCTCAACTGTGGCATCGCTTATACCAGGTTGGCCTGCAGTCGTGTCTGTTGGACATTTTGTAGACTGAAAACTGATATAGAAGGGTCCAGCCCACTGCGGGCATTAACATCACACTCTCCTCCCCAACCAAATTGGCCTGTATTGTATAATAAAGGTATGTGAACGCGAACCTGGGAGCAAGTTAGTGAACATGGAGTCTGTATCTCTTCCTGCCCTGAGCTGCTGCCTTGGCTTTCATGGACTATAACCTGTAAGCCAACTAAACCCTTTTCTCCCCAAAGTTACTTTTGGTTAGTGTTTTGTTGCAGCAGAAAATCAAACTAGAATGGAAACTGACAGCAAGTGATTGGCCTCGTGGCTTTCATGTCTTGGAGTTTCATTGGAGGATTTGGGAGGATTAGCCGTTGAGTGTTCAGAACCTATTGCACTGTTGTTGGAACTTGGAAGATAATGCTAAGAGCAATAAAGACAAAGAGGCTTGGTTTGTGAAGGTTCTTTTTTGGGGAGATGGCACAGGGAGCAAACACCCTGTCAGGTCTATTTGTGTGATAACTGAATTAAGAATCTGTGAAAATAAAAACTTTACTCTATTGGAACAAGGTGTACTTATTGAATCAAGCTGAAAAACTGGCCATGATTAATAGGTGACCAGCCTTGGGAGAATAAAGTACAAAGTTAGAATTTCAGCAAAGAGAAAACATTCAAAGCAGAAAGCTTGGAAGAGAAGAGTACAGTAGCTGAATTGAAAAAAATAATAGAAGCATTCAAAAGTAGGCTATAACAGACAGAAGAAATAATTATTCAAGTTGAACACAGAACTCTTTAAATTATCCAACTAGAGCAGAAAAGGGGAGGAAAAACTAATGATAATGAAGATGACTTTCAGATGCTTAGCAAAGTCTTAGAAGGAGAAAAGAAAAATGGCATATATATACATACACACACACACACATATATAATTGGTCCAGAAAACTCAAGTGATCTCAAATAATAAGATGAACCCCTCAAAGTACACACTGATAACTGGAGGTGAGCAGAGGTAGATTTGGTTGCAAAAGGCAAAATACGCTTTAGTACGGAAGAGCCAAGAGAAACAAAGAGGACGTTACAGGGCAATGAAAGGATTAACCCATCATAAAGATATAACAACTATAAATATACATGCTGCAATACCAGAGAACCTAAACACCCAGAGCAAACACTGATGTCAGAAAAAGAATAAATAGATGGTCATACAATAGCAGGAGATGTCAGTTTCCTCTATTGATCAATAGACAGAGTAACTACACAGAAACTGTGCAGAACAACAGCCTTGAACAACACTCACATACCAAATGCACCTAAACATTCAACCCACCAACAGTAGAATATACATGTTTCTAAAGTGTGTCAAGAACATTCTCCAAGATTGAAATTCTGAAAGCCTCTTTACCACAAAGAAATCAAACTATAATCATTATCTGAAAGAAACTTAGAAACCACAAACAAGAATAAATCTAAAAACACACACAAACTGACTACACTTACATTTGAATGTGTCAAAAATAAATAAATCAAAGGGGGAATAAGAGAGTTTCTCGAGACCAATGAACATGACAACAGAATATGCAGACTATTACGGGATGTAGAAAAAGCAGTTCAGTTTGAGCATCCTTAATGTGAAGATCCAAAGCTAAAATGCTCAAAAATCTGAAACTTTCTGGGTGCCAGTGTGATAGTACAAGAGAAAATCTCCACACCTGACTTCATGTGACAGGTCACAGTAAAACACAGTAATGCTAAAAATACTGTGTGAAATTATCCACAGCTTTTGTATACATAAAACATAACGGAGTCTGTGTTTAGAGTTGGGTACCATTCCCAAGATAGCTCATTATATATTCCAAATTCTGAATTATTCTGAATTATTTGAAAAGCCTAAACACTTCTGTTTCCAAGCATAAGGTATACTCAATCTGTAATACATAATTTTATAGTGACAAAAACCTACATTCAAAAATAAGTGTGTCAAATTAAAAAAAAACACTTTACACTTCAAAGAATTAGAAAAACAAGAAAAACCTAAGCTGGAGGTTATGATAATGAGTGACTCACCAGAGATTTAGAGTAGAAATAAACAAAATACAATTTTTTTTAAAATAGAAAACATCAATAAACAAAATTTGGATAAAGAGTAAAGAAAACTATCGAATCCTTAGATAGACTAGCTAAAAAAAAATACAGGCAACGTAAAGCAAAACCTTCAATGAGAGAGAAGGACAATAGAACTGATAATACGTACAAAGGTAAGAGCTGAGCATGAACAAATGGGGGAAGCTAGAAGAACTTGCTGAACTCCTAGAAACCTACAACCCACCAAGAATTAAAGATGAAGAAACGGAAAGTCAGAACAGACTGATAATGAGTATGGAGATTAAATCAGTAGTCAAAAATTTTCCAACAAAGAAAAGCTTGGGACCAGATGGTCTCACTGGCAAGTTCTACCAGACACTTGGAGAAGAATCACTGCCAATCTTTCTTCAGCTGGTCCAAAAAAGACAGGAATAAAAGAGAACACTCTCAAGCTCATTTTTATTGAGCCAGAATCACTCTGATGTAAAAACCAGACAATGGCACTCCAAGAAAAGTATGAGATAGTTCTTTGATTAATGAGAATGCAAAAATCCTCAACAAATAGCAAACTAAATCCCATAACACGTTAAAGAAATCATACATCATGAGCAAATATATTTGTGAGATTCAAGGATGGTTAAAGATACTTAAATCAATAAATATTTTACAGCACATTAAAAAAAATAATGGACCTCTAAAATTATGTGATCATTTCAGTGGGTGAAGAAAAAGCTTTTGATGAAATTCAGCATCCTTTTACAATACAAAAACGTTGCAAGAAATTATGTCTGTAAGGAATATTATAAAGTACAATGAAGGCCACATACCATAAGCCCACACCTGACATGACAATGGCGGAAAGCCCAGGGCTTCTCATCTATGGCTGAAGATTAGACAAGAAAATCAGCTCTTCTTCCTTCCTTCCTTCCTTCCTTCCTTCCTTCCTTCCTTCCTTCCTCCCTCCCTCCCTCCTTTCCTTCCTTCCATCCATCCTTCCTTCCTTTCATTCCTCCCTCCTTCTTTCCTTTCTTTCTTTCTTTCTTTCTTTCTAACTCACTTTACATCCTGATTGTTGTCACCTCTCTCCTCTCCTCTGGGTCCTAGCCTCCCTCCCTCTTACCCCTATTCCCACCCCCTACTCCTCAGAAAAGGGGCTGTTTCTGACATGGACTGCTTTTTGATCACTTCCTTACCAGGCTTCAGAGGAAGAGGATGCACTCAGTCTTGATGTGACCTGATGTGCTGGGGTGCATTGGTAGGGAATATGCCTTACTTTCCTTCAACAAAAATACTAGGAGTCTTAGCCAGAGCAAGCAGGCAGAAAATAAATATGAGGTCTGCAAAGCAAATGAGAGGAAGTGAGTTTGTCTCTATTTATTGGCACAAGATCTTGTGTACAAATAGTCTTTAAAGCTTCATCAAAATTTTTTAAACTATTTAAATTGATAAACTAATTCAGTAAAGTTGTAGGATAGATAAATAAAACCATTCAAAAATTCTACATACTATTTCTATGCTATGTGTGATATACTACTTCCATATACTGACAGAAATTATGTGTAAAGAATTAAGAAAAAGTCTTCTAACAATATTATTAAAAATAAAACTGTTTTGAAGTAACTCTAATCAATGAAATGAAAAGGTTATATTGTAAAAATTGTAAAATATTGGTAAAGGAGAGATGTCCAGCACTCACAGGTTCAAATAGCTGCTCTTATTCCCATGTCTCTACTAATCAGAGATTTATACATTTAATGACACACCTATCATGATGTTATTCTTCTCATAAAATAAAACATCTTCAAATTCATATTGAACAACAAAAAAGCCTTCAAATATACAAAGCATTCTTCAATAAAAATAGAAAAGAATGAAATAGAAAGAAAAAACAACCAAAAGGGTCATCGGTGGATGAATTATGAACCGAGCCCTGTAAAGGGCTCATGTGTTAGAAGCTTGATTGCTTGGGGGAAATTATTGGATTGAAAATGCCTTAACATTACCAGGAGATTACCCTGTGCATAGGGCCACAAATTGATGGCACTGCTCGGGGTGTGGACCTAATTAGGAGATATAGGCCCTAGGGAAGTCTGTCTTGCCCCCATCATCTCTGCCCTGTTTCCTAGACACCGAGTCAAGCAGGTTCACTCTCTGTAGCTCCTCTCCCTCCCCAGAGGGCCAGAAATGCAACCAGTTGTTCAGAAACCTCCAAGCTGAAGTAAATCTTCTGTTATTTTTTATATACATTCTCAGAGGCCAAAAAATAAGTGAAACAGGTTTTTAATATATTTATCTCAGCATGCTATTTTATCATGCCCTTTAAAAGACCTAGAGAATTCTGTTATTTGTGACAGGTGAGTCCAGAGGACATTATTTTCAAGCAAGTGCACAGAGCTACAAACACTACACGGTGTCACTTGGCTGTGGGTTCAAAAAATATCTGCTGTACAGAAAGACTAGTAGCAGCTGAAAGCAGGGGCTAGAGAGGAAGTGTGTATGAGAGGTACAAAGTTTTACATCTTGGTGATCTCTTTCCAGCATAATTACTACAGTTAACAATAAATAATGAGATCTTAAATACTCTAGCCACAAAATGGCAAGTATTTGAGATAATGCAAATAGTGATAGCTTGATTTAATTATTCCACTGGTATATATATTTGTACTGAATTTTATCTCATAAGAATAGGCAATTATTTATCAATTTAAAATAATACTAGACTAAAATAAAATGTACTCATCTCAAAAATCCTGTGTTGTGGTAAATTTAAAAGGTATGACCTAATAAATATTTATTATTAGGCTATAATTATCACAGTGGTGTTATCTAGCCAACTATCAATCAAATAAAGACACAGACACCTGTTGTATCTTATAAGATAGCCTTTACCTGGGGCATTGGAGATCTTAACCCTCTAAACTAACTTTACCTCCCAGCCCCAAAATACCAATGGTCTCCATCTCCTCCATCCAAGCTGATCTGGCTCCTTTCCCACACTAACCCATGGGGCTGGTCCATTTCCTTCTCTTCCATTCTTGTCTTCTCCTTTTCTACTCGTGGCCGTTTGACCCCAGCCAGTAAACCCTGACTTTCCACCTCTCTTTCTTCTGCCAAATCTCAAGCTTCAGCATTTTTTTTATTAACCGTTCAGCTTTAAATTAGGTGGAGCAAAGTTTACACAATAAGGGACAGGTATGTGTGAGAACGTGCAGGGACCAGTTCTTGGGTACCAGTAATTAGCATTACAATACATAGCCCTAGACCAACCCCCAACAATCCTGGTTTTGAGTATGTAGCATGATCTTTAAGTGTACATGACATCAGGGCCAGCGAGTGTGTGAAAGTTATTATCCCTTTGCCTCAGGTTACCCTCATCAAAGAATGAGAATTATAATACCCATTTTAATAATAGTCCTGAGCACCAAATTTTCTCCTCTATGAGAACCATTCAGAACAGTACTAAGCCATGGTAAACACTCACAGAAGGTTAGCTGTTGTTTCCGTTATCCTTAGTTATGTTAGCAAAAGCCCAGAATCCCATTCAGTTACGCCAATGGTTCTGTGAGTGAATAAACTAGTTGGTGAGGGTAGGCTGCCACACCTGGGACAGCTCAGGGTTTAGCACTGTCACTAGAGTTGTGTGCTGGGACCATCTAAAGGTTTCTTTACTCACAGTTCTGGTGACTGGGTGCTGGTTTCTGGCAAGGAGCTCTGCAGAAGCTGTTGGCCAAATACCTCCACAGTGTCTCTCCATATGGCTGCTTGGCTTTCTCTTGGCATGGTGGCTGGCTTCCATTACATAGGAATTGGAAACGAGTTTCTTTCTTTTTTTAGAATACAAGAGGGGTCTGCACCCATCACTCGACACCAGTTTTCATTTCATTTTTCTAATTTCACATATGAGTACTTATTTTCCTATTTGTGATGCTCTGATTTCCTTCTTTTGCTCATTGAGTACAGCAATGGAGAGTTGTGGTAATGGTGGACGAAGCTATATCGCTCCTGATTTTAATGAGATAACTTCAGATTTTTCTCCATTTAGGATGGTGTTGCCTGTGGGTTTGTCATAGATCGAATTTATTACAGTGAGGTCTGTTCCTTCCAATACTACACTCTTCAGCACTTTTATTTTGAAGGCATGTTGAATTTCGTCAAAGGCTTTTGCTGCATCTGTTGAGATTTCTGTGTTTGAAAGTCAGATTCTAATTGAGGATCATGACACAAAAGATGAAATCTTACAGACGTGCAGACGTCAGAGCAAACCTTTCAGAACCATGAACAAAGGAAGGAAGAGGATTGGCAATTGTAGCCTCAGGATAGGAAAGGGGCTTATTTCCCAGCCCAGGTCTGCACCCACAGAACCTGCTGCTTGGTATTGAAGAACCTACCTCGATGCTGGGTGAAGAAGGAGAGTGTTGGTGGTGCTATTTTAAAAGCTGTGCTATCGAGAGGCCCGCTGGCTGCCGTAATTCTACTTTGGTGCCTTATTCATGTTTCCCATAGATTTATCATTTCCATTATTAATCTTAGAATAAATTTCAAATTCTCCATATGCCTATGAATCCATAGGCTACAACCATATGGGGCTCTCAGATGAGTTATAGTGTACAGTCGTGGTGCACGCGCCTCAGTATGACATTGTTTGTTATAGAAGACCATAAGCTAATTTTTAAAATGTTTGCATAGTAATTACAAATTCATCTTATGATATTGTTGTTGTTGTGTGTATGTTTGTTTCATGCACTTAAGTGGGCAAGTGTGTAACCCTGAGTGTATGCATGTAGAGGCCAGAGAAGTATGCGGGTTTCTTCTTTTATCATTCTCTGCCTTATTCCCTTAAGAAAGGGGTTCTCTGACTAGACCAAAAACTCATTACCTCTGCTGAGCTGCCTGGTCATTAAGCTCCTGGGATCCAGCTGTCTCCATTTCCACAAAGCTCGACTTGCCGGCATGCACAGCCATGCCCAGTATTTTTAATGTGGGTGCTTAGGATTTAAACTCAGGTCTTCATGTTTACACAGAAACACTCTAACCTACTGAGCCATCCCCCATTATTTATACATTTGCTTTAAAGCATTACCTACTGAAAATGTTATTACTGGCTTCTAAAATTTGTTATTTGGGGGGATTTTTACACTGTAGGGATATGGGCACGGATAATGATATATAAATGCATATACGTGTGTGATGAAATGATAAGTGAATGTGAATTATCATTCAAACACAGCCTTATAAATCAGACAGAAAAGAGAGGGAGAGAAAAGAAAATTGGCAAAGGTCAAAGTATGCATACTGAGTGCCTCCCATAATCAAGTTTGTTACATGGACTTTATCTCCCTTACTGAGTAAAGTACAGAAGAAAGCAACCAAGTTTCCACAAGCTATGACCACTGCAAACATTCAGGTTTTTCAGTTTCTCCAAAAACTGTTATAACCCCTATCAAGTTAAACAGGCAAAGTGTGACATCTAGAAAAGGGAGCGGGTGACTGAGTTCCTCTGCGTTAAGCTTTCGGGTGTTTCAGAAAGAATTCCATTAAAGAAAGCATCTTATTGAGCATATAATTCTGTCAGTGTGACAGAAAATTCTAAAAATAATTTCAGTGCTGAGTTCTTAAACAGTCAGCTTTAATGATTTCATAACCTTTGTCACACAGTCAGAAACCGGCTTTATTAAAATGTATTTAAGTTGTCAGCCATCCACTGCATGCCTATTATTAGCAAGGTGCTACACTAGGCCATGCAGAGCCTACAATTCTTAAGGAAGAAATTTTCCTTCCTCTAGGAAAGGCTCTGACTGGAGAGACGTATATGTCTGAACTGCTGCAATGACTCAAGGCAGAAGGCGTTAAACATTAATGGCAAAACCCCAGAACTATATAGAAGTTAAAAGTAACCAAGTATATGAACCTAAGGCCAAGAAAAGTCTCAAAAAGGAGATACCATAATGTAAGCTGGGCTAAGAAAGTGTAAAGGTCTCCAGATGAAGAGAAGTCACAAGGTCATCATAAGTGCAAGAACTGGCAGAAACCTAAGACATCAAAATAACGCAGCATGACCTTGGAGCAGCACAGACTTGGTGGCAGGAAGCATCTTGAGGAAAAACAGAATTTCTAGAAACTTGTATTACAGCCAGAATTCCTAGAGACTGAAATGTGTTGTAAGGGATTTAGTCTACTCCCCAGTGCAGCACACAGTTAAAATGGCTGCATCCAAGGAAGAAACTAGAGGCAAGAAAACTTGTGACAATGACCAACACAACCGAAAATTGCATGGATGAAGATGAAGGATGAGAATCAAGACCACAAAGAGTCTCGAAAGATCCTCTGAAGTGAATCTCAACGTACAAAGTCCACGAAAGACATGGTTGGCCAAGAGCCCAGCAAACGGATGTTTTAACTGAGAAGTCCAGGATGTGGTCCTTGGCAAGCAGGGCTCTTCAGAAGCTCATCAGAGGTGTAAGGGTAAGACACATCAGCTAGATTACCCGGTGGTTGTATTTGGCTAAGCCAGTCTTCGTGGAAAATAATCGTGTTTTAAAAGCTTATCTGATTGGAGAGTATTTTAGGCAAACCCAGCGAAGGTCGGAGTGCAATGTGCAAATCTTGCCTGACATCAATTGACAGTGTAAATTTGAGCATCTTTTTCAATTTGATAAACCATGTATAACTAGGATCTGATTGCCATGATGTGTTCCCCGTGGAAGTAATCCAAAAAGAGTAAAGCCCACTGGTCAGGATGGGCCAGAAACACTTCCTATCTAGAAAATGAGATGTAGGTTGACCTACTTCTAATAAGGGGAGTTGCAGCTGACTTATCAAGTCTGAAGCAAGAAGCAGCAGTAGTTTGAACAGATCCGAATCGTTCCCATTTCCCCCTAAAAATAAACCTAGAAGCAGAGAATGGAGATGACCAGACGTGTCTCTCTGTGCGTGCCTGCTGCTAGAATTTTGCTAAGGATGCTTGGCTACTCTGTTGGAAGAAAGAGTTTCACACCTGACAGACAGCTGGATCTCAAATGCCGGTGTAGCGTTCCTCAAATGCTACACCGGGCTTCCACTGCAGCTTGGGTAGCCCAGAAGAAAATAGTTGAGACCATTACAAACAAAATAAGAAAGTTCACACATGGCTCTAGTTTCAAGGACAGGCATAAATATGAGTCATAGCAATGCTCTGTCACCTGACCTGGAGTAGCCAAGTGTGGAGGTTAAGAGTGAAGGTTCTGTAACTAGCTGATCTTGGTTCAAATCCTGTTCTAGCACTTACCAGCCATATGTAGGGAAATTACTTTCTTGGTTCCTTGGTTCTCAGGCTGTAAAAGAGAACTGATGATAATTCTGTATAACAGGAATGTTGTGATAAACAAGAGCATGGAACCATAAAGTGTTCAATCAATGGTATCTAGAACTGAGGCAGGATTTTTAAAAAAGGATATGTAAACTTTTTATTTGAAAAGTACAGCTATGACCTACTACACAAAACATTAGCAAGAGATTCAAGAGAGTATCTGAGTCTTTATCTCTACAAAAATCTGGGGAACAATGAAAAAAAAAAGAGATGGAAAATAATAAAGTATTTTTCCTGTGAGGACTAAATAGCGTTGTCACTTTTCCTGGCCTCTGAATTGTTAGGCCCAGCACGAGCCTAACTTCCTAAAGGGATGAAGAGAACTCAGGAGACTGGGTCTCATCGATGCAAGGTCTCATCGATGCAATATTGCAAGAGGTTTATTTTAACCATCGTGCTATGGGGTCACCCCTGCTGGTCAGCAAAGAGTGGCCCTGGGAGACAAAGGCCTTGGGATTTTAAAGGACAAGGTGTGGGAATTTTCAGGGGTTGCAGTCTTGGCAACTCAGGATTGGATGAGGTATTTAACTTTTTAAATAATTGGTTAGTCTTAGGTGCTCACGTTTGGCCAAGTATGGATGCGGCTGCAATTGAAGGTGGGGGTGGGGGGTGATTAGCTCATCCTTGAAGATCGAGGCTGCAGGCTTTTGGCCGGAGGTCAGGGGCTACTCAGAAGAAGGATGGAGGCCATCTGGGTTGGTTGCTAAGAAATGCTATCTCGCAGACAACAGCCTGGTCATTCCTTTTGCTGGGCGAAAGTCATTGCTTGCTCACTTTTTTTTTTAAATCTCTGTCCTCACAGACAGCCAGGGTCATATTCTTCCATTCTCTGGAAAGCACTAAGAGGCTTTAGCTTAACCTGGACCTAAAACTCAAAAATACAGGTTTTAGGAGACATAAAGGTTACAAAGTTAGTCTGATCCTTTCAGAACGATGCTTAGTTTCATATATGTCATACAAGGTTGAGTGCATACAAACTGACATCACGGCTCTTTACCACTGTTATGCCCAATTTGGGAGACTCCCAAAAGACCACTGGGGAGTCGAGTCCATTGCAAAACACATGAGGGTCTTTATTTGCAGCTCGAGCTGGACTCTCGCAGACAACAAGGCATTGGTATCCAGCAGAGAGCCCTGAGCTCAGGATTGTTGGTGGTTTATAGGCTCCAGTCCCTCCTAGGGAGCCCAAAGCAGGGGATTCTGGCCTGGCAAGACTATGTTGGTTAATACAGAAAACGGGGATGCTACATTTCAAAACCGTTTGCTATGGGAAAGTGCCAGGACCATGAACAGTTCCAGTTTTCTTTGTTCTCTTTAGAGGAAACTGCCAGCCTTGGGCTTCAGTCCTGTCCTGTGCTGGTCTTGGGTTTCAGTCTTGTCCTGGACTGACTGCTGCTCGGGGGAGGGCCCGATTAGCTCAGTTTGTGCTATCTCCAGGAGCAAGGCCATCCAGGCCAGTGTCCTGGCAACAGTGCCTCTAATGAGCATTTTCCCTGCAGTTGGCTGGAACTGCCTAGAAGCAGCAAGGTCAACTGACCTGATATGTTTTAAATGTTTTAGCTCAGTACCCCAAATTAGCTGGTTTTTAATTCTTTGGTCTCTCACTACGTAACCTATGCAGAAGCAGTACCACGGGAGTTAGTACATGCGCAATAGGAAAGAAGGCGTAGACAAGCGAGCCTCAAACCTGTCTTGCTCACTTCCGGTAAGTAGCAGACTTGAAAGCAAAACTTGTAGTCCTAGACAGGATGGTTTGGCATGGGGTTTGTCTTCCAATTGAAACACCGAGGAATATCATAAAGCAACAGCAGTAACAGGGAAGCTAAGGTATTTTGCAAAAGAGCGCATGGAAACACCGAGCTTCCGAGGCTTTAGCTGTGGCCTGCATGGCGGAGAGAGGGGCGTACACACCGAGCACAGACATAAATCATTCGTTTTTCCGAGGGAGGTTTTCCAGTGTCTCTGCTGCCCTCCTCATGGTCCTGGCTCAGAACTGCGTAGCTCCGGGAGGTTTGCTATGCAAAGCGGATATTCCATTCTGTACCGGCGTGAAAAAAAAAACAAGTGGATTTAGCCATTCTTCCACCTTCAGCAGTCCAGATGAGTGATCAGAGCAAACGAGTACATCTACATCTGTTAAGAGATAAAAACAGCAACGGCCATCCATTATGCCCAGGATTTCAGGAAGAATAATTTCTATTATCATTTTTAAAATGTTTTATTCTGTAAACACAGATAAATATTTTGAAGACTTTCTATACAGGTAATACTTTTCCATCCACATCTCAGGCAGTTTTTATTCACTGGAGTCATACTTTCAAAAACTTTTAGTCTGATTTTCAAACTGTATTTACACTTGCTACTCAATTTAGCTTAAGCATCTCTCCATAGACATTGCTGTGGGCACGAGGGTCTGCAGAGTCCTGAAGAGCTCTGGCAATGGTTCTACCAATGGTTTGGCCAAGGTCTAAATTCAAATGATAGTGAACCTGAGAGACGAAGCTCAGCGCTGCTGTCCCACCAGCAAAAATGAAGCAGAGAAAGAAGAGGGAAAGGGGAGGGAAGGGAAAGGGGAGAGGAGGAGAGGGGAGGAGAGGACAGGAGAGGATCTGACTTGGAGAGGAGAGAGAGGAGAGGAGAGGAAAGGAAAGGAGCAAGAGCAGAAGTGGGAGAAGTGCAAATTTTCCTAAGAAATCAGTCAGGTATTCATAGCAGGGAAAGAAGGACCAGAAAACAGCTGAGTGGAAGTATATGGACCAGGGTTCAGATTCTCAGATCCCATAGAAAAGCTGAGTGTTCACTGGCTTGCATCCCCAGCCCTGGGGACAGAGAGAGGCAGAGCCTGGGGGCTCTTGGCCAGCCAGCATAGCTGAGATAGGGAATTTGAGACCACCCAGTGAAAGATCCTGTTCCCAAAATTAGATGAATGCTGGCCTCCACATGAACACACACACATACACACACACACACACACAGAGAGAGAGAGAGAGAGAGAGAGAGAGAGAGAGAAAGATATGCAAATTTGTACATGTAGACACATGTTTATTTACACCCACAGACACAATTTTTGAAATAATCAAAAGAAAGAAAGCAGGCAGCTGATACTTTCTGGACCAAAGCTAGTGGTGACCTACTTGGTAGTCCATAGAACCATGAGCCTTCATCTTCAGTGATCCAGAGCACAATTCATGCTTGAAATTAAAAAGTACAGCTTAGACAATAAAGCGTGCTTAGTCTCTATAAAGCATGCTTTCAAGTGGCAGGGATTATGTTTGGTATGTGCCACATTAGCACCTGTGAGCTTCGGTCAAGGATAGTTCTTTTCCAAGGGAGAATGTTACCTATTGTTGGAGAGTCTCTGTTAAAAAGACAATCAAGAGGGGCTGGAGAGATGGCTCAGAGGTTAAGAGCACTGTCTGCTCTTCCAAAGGTCCTGAGTTCAATTCCCAGCAACCACATGGTGGCTCACAACCATCTATAATGAGATCTGATGCCCTCTTCTGATGTGTAGGCACACACACAGGCAGATTATTTAATAAATAAAAATTAAAAAAAAGAAAATCTGTTTAAAAAAAAAGACAATTGAGAAAAAATAAATGCTTCTACTGTTTATTTAAACAAACATATCTATACATTTTTTTTTAAGGACGGTCATTGAGTAGGTGCTATTTGCACGAAGAAATGAGCAAAACTGGACCTCATTGATATTTTCTTCCAGTGTTGCAATACTGCCTTTCCTATAGTCTTGTTTTCATCATGAGATACATGACTGCTTAATTTCCGTTTGCTTTTCAGATATGATTTCAGAGACCATATAGGACTGACCAGATGATGGTTCACTTGTTTTCATGGGGACCAGTGAGGGGCTCTTTTCATAGTTCAGACCTATACATAAATATCAGACTTAGAGCTAAGGATTCAGTCACCCTGTGGTTAATTATTAGGTAATGGATTTCCAGCTCCTTTTCTTGAGAATTTAATGTATTAGTAAGAACATCATTTTATTCGGAAGCAATGCTGTAGACTCTATCAATGGTGTATGCACCTGGAGGGTTCACTTTCTTCCCTAACCTCCTTATAATGGGGTCCTCCTTTGGCTAGTGGTCCAGTTTCTGGTCACAAACAGAGCAATGTCAAGAATGCATACAGTGTCGATTGCACAATTCTGTCTTTATTAACATTCCTCTTTATGAAGCTGAGCTAATGGAATGCTTGCTAGAGTGGAAAACACTATGAATGGGGGCTGTGTGGGTTGAGAATTCAACTGTACACAAGGAGTTCAGCTTCCATTTACCACTGTGAGGCAGCAGGCAAGTTCCTTGTCTCCTGTGTGTCTCATTATCCATTTATCAACACAGAATATTTGCTGAGGCCTTCCTGTACTAGGGCTATGCTAGACAGCCTCAGATGAAAGGTTGGCAAACAGATCAAAGATGCTGTGGATAGACACAATAAAAATTTATACTGAAAAAAGGACAGAGTTCCACAGGCTCTATTTCTAAGGAACTGAAAAAGGAGCGGGGGTGGGGGGGGGAGAAATGAGAGGAAACTCACCCTGACACAACAAATATTTAACAAACACTTCCCAGAGCCAATGGTGAAGGTGCTTGAAAAGGTGAAGAGATATGAAGGTAAATAACGCAGGGTTCTGCTCTCTACTGCAGGCTGGGGAAATAGTCATAGAAACCAGGGAAGGTTTGCTGAGGCTGCTGCTGCTGTACTTTAGGACTTACTCATCTTAACAGGGGAATGCAGATGTGGTAGTTGGACCAAGCTGTGACGAAGTGAGGCATAACAAAGAGGCCATGAAATATGGAAGTCACATACGCCTTCTCAGTACAGGATCACCTCTGTTCTGAAGGGTGAAGACAGTTCTTCTTTTTTCGTGTGTGCTGTACTGTGAGGTGTGTACTATCCACTCCTTCTATACCTCATCACCTAGTGCGACTATAACATTAGCAGATACATACAAGTACATAATAGAAAGATGTATGCATTTTTTTCTGTCTTCCCTTATCAGTTGTCAGTTTCTCTTCCTGTATCTTTATGGTCTAAGAAGAGAGAAAAAAAATAAAGGCTCCCCTAGAAAAGAAGAGGAGTGAGATATAGGGAAATGTGCTCTCTAGGACATCAGTGTCAACCCACCTTTCCCATCCCAGTTTATTGTAGCGAGCAGAAGGCTAGCAATGTGAAATGGTTGGCATACATACTTTTTCCTTCTCTTCTCGAAGGAGAGCATAAAAAAAGATATAAGAGAGAATGAAAGAAAGCATATTGTGGAAGACATTAGCAGCCTTAAGATATAATGACCTGCTTCTCTGGGAATAATTCTAGAATTTGCAGTGTGGTTATTAAGAGTAAAGTCGTGACGACTGTAGCATTTACATTGATAAAGCTGGTGCAGACTTTTGTTTGTTTGTTTGTGTTTGTTTTGCCCAGTAAATGAGTGCCAAGATGCTTTTAAAAATCTTAAAATAGTTGCTTTGTTAAGATAGGCCAACTGTTTGCTATGAACTGAATTTTGTGTTAAAGCTCTCCTCTGCAGTGGAAGTTTTGGTTATGTTATGTAAACATGTTTTTATCATAGTGCCAAGTGTGGGTGTGGGAATGCTTTTAGATAACAGCCTCCTGAGTCAGAATGTGATACTTGTCAGCTGAAAACTGCCTCATGCAGGGAGTGTGGGTTTTGTCAGCTGAAAAACATCCTGGTTTGGACTCTGAGAAGGTATAAATTGTGACAGAGAGAGACAGAGACACACAGAGAGAGAACCAATAAGAAAGAATGCTTTGCTTGGAGACACTCCGAGGTTCTTCGGAAGATGCTTCAAGGATGTTGCTGCTTCCCCTGCTGCTGCTAGTGGTCCTTGTTGCTGCTTTTGCTATGGCTGGATGGCTGGATTGTTGGGTTGCTGGATGGCTGGATTGTTGGGTTGCTGGCTCGCTGATTCACTGGACTGTTGGAATCTTGACAGTGCTGTTTGCTACTGCTGCATAAACAGTCAGACACATATTTTTCCTTCATTCCACTTCTAGTGACCAAGTGGCTATGTAGATCTTCTTTATAAAAAGTCAAAATCTTTTTGCTCTCTATGTACTCAATAATTGCCCCACTTCTGCAAATAGGACTGCAAAATAATTATAATCACCAAATGTGGTTCAAATTGCCTCTTACAGTTTGAGGCAGACAGGAAGATGGTGTTAATTTGGTACACGATTGCTCCGTGCATTTCTGGAGCCATTAAAATAAATGTTACATCACAACAGCATTCGGTATCCTGAAACATGGGAGATTCACGGCCCTGAAAGCTCTGATATTATTGGTTAGTGGTCACGTCGCATCAGCCTCATTTTGAGCCTCTGTAATCATGGAGAGCAGGAGACTTGTGTTAATGGGGTTTAGACTGGCAAACAAAGCATGTGACTCAGGGAATACGGGTTCCTGAGTCCCCATTAGTATGAGGTAATCTAGTCTCTGCTCTTGAAGCAATATTAAAAATCTAAAGAGAATGTTCCTCTTTTTTTTCATTTTTTTCTGGGTCTATGATGATTAGAATTAAATTTCTAGCTTTAGTGATAAATGACCCTAATTAGAAATAGGAAATTCATGTTAGAATTTCTATTGCTCCCCTTTCTCTTAACTCCAATACCTCTTCCCCTAAGAAATGATAAGACAGAAGTGAGCATGACGGAGCTAGAACTCAGAGGGAAGACTACAAGCCTAATGAGATCCCAAAATATGTCAGGTAAAGTATACAGAATTTTCCATTTTAAACAAGGATTATTGAGGCTCAGCTGCAAAAAGTGACAGACCACGGACCACATGCCCTATCGTCTAAGCCAATGTTTTTGCTCCTATTGTATACTTTTATAGTTAATCAAAGTTATAGGAAAGGATTCTATTTCTAGTAGTGGCTTCAAAGCATATTGGAATGACAAAGAACATTTCCAGTATTGAATTAGCACCATGGAAAACTCCTACATCTCTCAGGAATACAATCAAAACTAAAAAAGCACTAGGTGCTGCTACAGAAAGTCACTGGTGAGACTGGGCACAGGCTGAGAAGCAGGCACACTGGTTACCTTTTCATCACTGTTAGAACACGTCTGACAAACGCGAGCTGAGGACGGAAGGGTTTGTCCCATTTATAGTTCAGAAGGGGTAGAATTAAGTCACAGTGGGAAGGCCTGGCAGAATTCGTAGCAGCAGGGGCATGGTTAGGATTTCCCACATCTGAGCACAGAGGAGAGAGAAGAGAAGGATGCTACCCTGCTTTTCCTTTGTATGCACCCTGGAGATGCAGTCCTGAAGATACCATCACCCACATTCAGGGAGGGTCTCCCAGACTTAGTCTAACCTCTCGGGAAACACGCTCAGAGATAAACACACAGGTATGCCTGCAGCCCAGGTGACAATGAGAAGTAACTATAGTGACTAGGATGAGCTCTTTAAATGGAATGTGGAAGCTACAATGGTACCCAAGTTACTCGCATTTAAGGATAAAGTCTTCACACAGCAAAGAAGTGTTTAGTGATTAATAGTAGTAGTGTGAGCATGGGCTCTTTATTAGAAATATGCATCAATCATCTATTGCATTAATCATCTTAAAAGTAACTGAGAAAGCAGTGGCTGCTCTTATGAAACTCCAAGCCCATGGAGCTGCCAGTGGCTTACTTTGTTCTGAAAGCCACATGGCAACCGCTGCCTGCAGAACTTGGGATCCAGAAGAGGGAAACCATCTATTTTTCCTGGCCTTGGCCTTGGATCCTTAAAAAATCAAACTGAAAGAAACTTCTAAAAATACACTTCATAGAAACAAATTAGCAACACAACACCACTGAGCCTGTCCATGAAAACAATGTAAACAGAAGTGTGGAGATGCCCAGGTGAGCTGGGGGAGCACAAGGTGTCTGTGACTCTGTAGTTGATGCGAAGCGTCTGCCCTAGAGCCTGAGGTCCTGCGCTCAGTGACTGGAACCTCAGCGTTTTAACTGTAGGTAACTGCTGTCTCGTATACATCATTTTATAAAATGTAGCAATGACAGAGAAAAAACAAGAATCTCATGGATGGAGAACGGTAACCCCTCAATAGCTGTGGATGTCTGACACGTGGGCTTCTGGAAAAGGGGAAAGAGAGCAAAAGTCACACGAGAGAGGCTTCTGCAGCAGCGGTCATCTCCGGGGGACATCTTCTCGGGGTTCTTCCCCTCCCCCACCCCAACTCATACCCAAGGCTAGAAAAGAACTCAGGCTGTCAGCGCCGTGTCATCAGCATCGAAAGTATCAAGCCTCAGAGGCTGATAAAAATAAACTGCTGCGCACCAGCCAGAGTTGTTAACACATTTAGGAGGCTGGGGAAATCTTTCCCCCATTTGCATATGTCGATGACAACAACCAGAGTGAGCCCTTTGCATGGCGCTCCAGGGTCCTGAGAAACCCCAGGAGGCCTAAGACTGGAGAGCAAAACTGGGACCCAGTGACAAGCCAAGCTGTTTCTCTTCGGCATCTCTTTCCCTTTGTATGATCCCTCCCCACCCTACCCATATACTTAGACACACAGTACACATTCACCCACTTCGTAAGTCTCTTTACCATCATCCTTTGATGATGGTGGTTTTCAATATAATTCAGCCTCTACCTTGCTTCTGTGACACTTGAGCTTTCCGAATTCGGACTTCACAGCCACCCCCTCCTCCCCCATACAGGTGACTTAGCCCAAGGCCTCACATATGCCCGAAAAGTGCTCTAACAACTGAGTGGTACACCTAGCAATCAATAGATCTTAATAAAAATTATGTAATCTGTGCAACCAATATCTAGATTTAAAAACATGAATGGCACCCAGTGCAAATACTTTGCTCCGGAATCGCCAGCTTCTCGGTTTTAATGGCATAGATTAATTTTACTAGATAATGTGCTTCCCTTAATTTGCTTTCTGTGGCATGCGTGCTGTGCATCTGACTTCTTTTCGTTGTCAGGCTTATGCTCTTCGTTTTATGCAGCCCTTGATTATTTGTTTCCACCGCTGTGTTTGTTGCGTGATTATGTATTCATTCAAATCATGGTGGACCTAGGAGAGTTGTAGTTGTCTTTTATACATGGGGCTTCTATGACTCTTCCTAAACATTTTTGGTAGACACGTGTACTTCTTCTGGTATATGCCTGATGAAGAGGACACTGTTGGGTGTTTGGGGAGGCACAGAGCCTAAGTTGAGGCTACTGGTTTTCTAAAGTGACCATACAGCTTTACACCACAGAGAACTGCAGTTAGTCTTAGCTCCTCCCCCTTCCCCCTGACTGGCGTCTTTTCTCAGTCATTCCCAAGGCCATGGTCTGCTCAGGTGTTTGCTTAATTTTTCCATGGAATCGACTATTGAGTCAACTCTTTCATTCCTTATTTTGTAACAATTCACTTATCATTTTTAAAAAAAAACTGTAGATGGTATGTGTGTGTGTGTGTGTGTTGGGGGGTGGTGCACATGTGTGGCAGGTGCCCATGCTTGTCTGTGTGGAAGGCAGAGGCAGACATCATGTGTCTTCCTCTGTGGTTCTCCAGCTTATTTCATTTGTTTGTTTGTTTGTTTGCGCATCTGTTTATTGTGGGAGGGGATCAGAGGGCGACCTGCAAGAGTCAGTTCTCTCCTTCCGAGTGGGTCCTGGGATCAAACTCAGAACACTAGTCTTGGTGGCAGGTGGCAAGTGCCTTTACCCACCAAGTCACTGCCCCTGCTCCTCTTCATTTTGTCATTTGAGACAGTCTCTCATTGAACTGGGAGCTTGCTGATTTGGTAAGCTGGCCTGCCAACGAGCCTCAAGGATTTACCCAACTCTGTCATGCTCATTTCCTTAGCATTGGAGATACAAATGCCTGCTACCACCCCTGGCTTTTACTTAGAAAAGAAAAATCCAATGTTATTTGGAAACAAATGAGCTGGCCTAAAGGAGTTAGGAGGAAAAACGGATTTATATTGCCAGACGTCATCATTATAATTATCAATATGTCAGCAATTATAAAATGAATTTAAATGTTATTATATACCCAGTAAAAGAAACTTATAGTTACACCAAATCAAATTACAAGACGTGAGGTCCTGGGGAAGAAGGCTTCGATTACAGAAGAATGAAAAATAGATAAAGATTCTGCATCTTGGAATTGACGGTAAGTGGTACATTTTAGCATGTAATCTTCAGAGACATGGGCTTGGGACCCACAGTGCTCTTCCCTTGTGTCACCTGTGTTAAGTGCATGCACCTCTTTGTCTGAACTGTCTTCTCTCTCTCTCTCTCTCTCCCTCTCCCTCTCTCTCTCTCTCTTTAATTGCATTGCATTTTTCCCCCCAGAGGTCTGATCCTTGGCGTACCTGTCCCATACTGATACATGGCTGTACACTTCCCCCTTCGAATTGCCAACCACAGAAAGGTTGCTGGCCAAGTCAGGGCTGTTCAATGTACCTGGGAGCCCTGGCACGTGTTTTAAAGAACCTTAATATACCAGAGCTGTGAGGCTTTCCAGAAGTTGTGCCTGGCAAGATGGGAACTGGAGAGCAGCAACACGCATCAAGCACTAGAGGGCGCCAAAGTCATGAGCAACAGAGCCTCTCCAGGAAGCATTTGTCTTCACCTTGAAGCCTCAAAACAGGGAGGCACCATTGAAAAGTCTCATGGCCAGACTTTTCAGATCTGTCGCTGTCCTTGTGGAGCTCCTGTCCTCTCCAGGTCTTACTATCTCCCACTTCTTTCATAAGATTCCCTTCACTCTGCCCAAAGTTTGGCTATAAGTCCCAGCAAGGAGAGCAACAGATCCAAAAAGTCTGGGCACAGGGGTCTTTTCTGAGACTGATACTCCAGCCAAGGACCACTCATGGAGATGGCCTGGAACCCCTGCACAGGTGTAGCCCATGGCAGCTCGGTGTCCAAGTGGGTTCCATAGTAATGGGGGCAGGGACTGTCTGACATGAACTGATTGGCCTGCTCTTTGATGACCTCCCCCCTGAGGGGGAAGCAGCCTTACCAGGCCACAGAGTAAGACAATGCAGCCACTCCAGATGAGTCCTGATAGGCTAGCGTCAGAAGGAAGGGGAGGAGGACCTCCCTTATTGGTAGACTGGGGAAGGAGCATGGGTGAGGAAAAGGGTGGGGGAGTAGGGTTGGGAGGGGAGGAGGGAGGAAGGTGGGGGGGGATACAAAGTGAATACACTGTAATTAATAAAAGTAAAAAGAATTATAAAAAAAATCTCATGTCTTAAAGCAGGAATGGAATTGGGTCATAGGCATTTTTTTATATCCAAGGGATGATTCCAAAACATCGAACAGGTGGAAGTCTTTGCTGATGCTATAGGTTTTCGGCAGCGGGGCCGCTGTGATTTTATTTTAGGGACCAAACGAACAGCGCCCTGTTTCTATAGTGCTTTGTAACTCTATGTGCAGTCGTGAACATTTTACAGATGTGAACACATTAAATCCTCCTGAAGGGTTATTACAGTTTGTCAATAAGAACCTAGGAAATCTGCTAATGATTGTCAAGCTAGTAAGTGGCAGGCCCAGGCTCAGGGTCCAGTGTGCAGAGACACATGACTCTGCCCCCATCACAGGTCAATCCTGCATGAAAAACGTTAGTGCCCTGTTTCTTCTTAGAAGAAAATAGTGCCACCCAGTCCCCCATGCTAAGCAACGGTGATGTTTAACATAACTTACTAAAAAGTTCCCCAATACTCCCTTGAATCTGGCCCCACCCCTAACTTTGACTCCAGATTCCTTTTCTTAAAAAAATGATTTGCATGTTTATTTTGTTGTGCCCATTTCACAAACCCCAAAAGACCAGGATTAAATAGACTCTGCTGTAAATACATGAGGGTTTTATTATTATTATTACAAGTTACAAGCTGCAGCTTGGGCCCACAGCCCCCTGTGCTCAGGTTAGTTGGGTAATTTAAAGATTCCGGTCCCTCCCAGCATGCCCAAGGCAGGGACGGTTCCTGCCTGGCAAGCAAATGCTGCATTTTGAATTGATTGGCTATAGGAAGGTCCCCAAACCATTAATGAATTGGTGTCCCTCCCTAGGGGGTTGGGCCAGTTTTCTAGCAACTGTATCTCTAGTGAGTGGGGAAAGAATGCCGGTAAGGTGAGCTCTTCCCCTCAGGGCATTTCTGGATAACCACTGATTTTTAATCTTTTGGTCTCTCAGTTTCATCCTAATTTCAATCATATTATGGAGTTTTGACTAAATATGCTTCCCCTCAGCAAATGGCTTCTGTGTGCCGCAGTTCCAAAGCAGCAACTGACAAACATGTCTCTTGGATTTCCTATCACTTATGTATGGCTTATGTCTCTAAGTCCTGTTCCTAAGACATGGCAAAAGAACTGAAGGAAACCTGGAAGGTCCTGTATTTGAACTGATTAACTTCACAAAATTCTAGCTCTGCTGACATGGTATATTAAAAAAAAAAAAAAACAACTGGGTTTTAACAGAGCCAAACATCATAAGACTCTGGGACGGTTTTGCTGAAACAAACAAATACAAACAAAAACCAGTGTATTTAAGTTTTTATTCCTGTCTTCCTTTATTGTTGGAAAATCCTTAAACACATTCACTACTAAGGAGGCATGGGTTATTTTTAATTTGATCCTGTTCCTGGCCCCTCCAGCAGCCTGTTTTCAGTTATCACTCCAAAGTTTCCTCATTTTGTGCAGACAGAAAATCTACCTAAGATACCTATGGAGGTTGGTATTGCCTGACAACTTGACAAGATTGAGAATCACCTTATATACAAACCTCGGCATGTATGAGGGAGTCTGTGGACTGGATTAGTTGGGATGTGAAGACCTACTCTGAGTATGGGTAAGTGAGCTGAGGTCCCAGACTAGGTAAAAAGAAGAAAGTCGGGTTAGTAATAGCAAGTGTCTCTCTCTGCTTCCTGTCTGTGGACACAATGTGACCAACCACCAAGAGTTCCTTTTGCCATGACCACTACCCCCCAATTCTCCACTCCCTTCCCCCCACCCTACCCCTCTCTGTACCCTGCCATAATGGACTGTATTTGCAACTGTGATCCAAAACAAACCCTTCCTTTTAAAACTTATTCTTATCCGGCATTTTGTAACAGAAACAGGGAAAGTAACTGATATAAGACATTTTCTTTACAGAGCAACAGGCACCATAGATTATGGAAAATTAAATCATATTTTCAGGGTACTTGCAAGGAAGCATTCTATTATAAGGAACCTTATGACTATAAAATGAGGAACACTTCTTTCTACTTATCATTAAATATATATATACATAGATAATCACATATATATACATATATATACATATAGATAATCACATATATATACATATATATATATATATATGATTTTCTTAAGATGCTGGGGCCAAGTAGACTACCTGTAGACACCTTGGCTCTAGGAAAAAAGCCAACTACTTCTGGGACAGGAGTTTAACACAGTTACAAGCTTGAGACCTGCTAGATTTGGGTACTGTGGTGGAGCTAGATGGCTTACATTCCAGGCTTAGATTCTCCATGAGTCTGCCATAAAAACCTGACCAAGTTGTTTAAACAGCCAACCGAAGTATCTCCAGTCCCTTGTTTGTGGAATAGGGGTAAAATAGCATGTACCCCCTGGAGTGGTTGTCAGAACTGAGTAAATTTACATATGTAAAGCATTTTCACAATGCTAACACCGAACACTGAATACATTATGTATATGCATATGTGATATATATGCATGGCGTTAGTCACCATTCTTAGTGACAGCCACAGTTTCCTTTCCAATTATTTTTTTTTCTAGAAAGAAAGAGAGGGTGGACAGTACCCTGAGGTTGCTGTCCTTAGACGGTACAAATGGAATCTGAAATAAAGAGAGAGCAGCTTGCTCAGAGTTCCTGCGCACAGCCTCACCCGCCAGGCACCCTGCTGTGGCTCCGAACTCCGGTGAAGGGCTGGCAAAGCAAAGGTGCAGAATGTTGTTCATCCACAAGGTCAGGCTTCACTTGTCACCTGAGTCATAAGGCCATTCCAGGAATGCCTTAGAAAAGAAGTCCTACTGGCTACACCTGCTCATTTGACAACAGAGTCACCCCTCCAAGCTCATTCACCGGATCCACAAGCCCCACCCACAACTCCTGCGGTCTAAATCAGTGGCCAGTGAGTGTATAAAACTGCTTCCTGAAAACACAGGTTTCTAGGAAATGACAATCAGCAGTCCTTGGAAAGGTCAGAATAGGGCCTTTCTATTGTGCCTCATCTTCCTCCTTCTGATGCCAGTTTTAGCAAAGTGCTGAGGATAGAAACTCTTTGCTCAGTTTCATGGTCCATCTTTAATGAAGTTGTTTGCTTTCTTGACATTTAGTTGCTAAAGTTCTTTATATATATTCTAAACACTAATTCTCTGTCAGAAGTACAGCGAGCAAAGATGTTCTCCCATTGTTTTAGGCTGTTTCTTCACTTGCTTAACAATTTCTTTTGTGACACGCAAGCTTTTTAATTTCATCAGTTCTCACTTGACCATTGTTCTTATTTCCTGAGTGACTGGCGTCCTGTTTAGAAAGGTTAGCCTATGTCTATCTTTAAGCATACTTTCTCCCTATAGCAGCTGGGGGTGGGGGTGTCTAGCACTGAGGTCTTTGGTTCATTTGGAATAGATTTTTGCGCAGAGCGAGAGATAAGAATCAAGTTTCATTCTTCTACAAGCACATCTTCAGTTTCCCCAATACCACTTGTCAGAAAGGCTGTTTTCTTCCTAATGTACATTTTTGGCTTTATCAAAAATCAGGTGGCTATGGTCTTATACTGAATTCTTTATTCTATTCCATTGATCTGTGTCTCTATTTTTGTGCCTGCACTGTGATTTTTTTTTTTCTTACAGCTATGTCTCTATAATATAACTTTGAAATCAGGTATTGTGATATTTCTGCAGTGTCCTTATTGTTCAAGATTGATTTGGCCATCTGAGGTCTTTTGTGCTTCCATATGAATTTTTAATTTTTTCTATTTTTGTGAAGAATTGAGTTCTCATTCTGATTGAGATTGTATTGAATTTGTAGATTGATTTTGATAGGGTGGCCATTTCCACGGCATTAATCCTACCAAATCGACAAGCATTTAAGTCCTTTCTGCCTTCTAAAGTCTTATTCAATTTTTTTCTTCAGTGTTTTAAAGTTTTTATGGTAAGAATATTTTACTTCCTCCATTGGATTTATTCCTAGGTATCTTTTATTTTCCAATTTGAATAGAATTATTTCCATGTTTCTCCCTTAGTATATTCGGTCTCGGTATATAGGATGCTATTGATTTGGGTCTGTTAATTCTGTAATCGGCTGCTTTGCTGAAAGTGTTTATCAGCCCCTGAGGTTTCCTGCAGCAGTCTTTGGGGGGCTCTTCTGTATAGAATCATGTCACCTGAAAATGAGGATACTTTAACTCCTTGGTGTCTGCTGTGGAAGTTTTGGTTTATGATATATAAACATGGTTTTGTTTTAATCCCAGGTGTGGGATGGGGGACTGACTCAGACTATCCACAGCAGCAGACTATTTGCCTGGTGCAGGCTCTAAGAGGCGCTCTTTGCCAGCTGCAGATGGTTTAAATCTGAGGGCTCTGGAGAGGGAATAAATGCCAGGACCCAGAGAGAAAGAGAGAGTGTTGGGGAGCTCCAAGAAAGAAGAAGTCTGCTGGTGCTTTCCCCCCTGCTGCTCCTGATTGCTCTCAATGCAGTTGGAGGAGAAGAAGTTGGAGATATCCTGAAAAGAAGATTGGGCTTCCCCCAAGGAACCCGATGAACCTAACCAGCAGGAAGTAGCTAAAGATAACAACACCTCATCTCCCCACTAATATCCTTTCTCTCCTACCTGGTATTGGGGTGTTGTAAGGGATAAGGGAGAAAGAGGCATTAAGAATTTCTGGCCAGGTTGGTGAGACTTGGAGAGAACAAGAGCTCCACAAAGACCAATTTGAGCAGGGCACAGGGGTCTTGTATGAGACCTTTTCTACAACCAAGGACCACGTGTGGATGTGGCCTGGAACCCGGGCTCAGATGGGGCCCATGATAGCTCGGTGTTG
>CM053759.1:24426350-24676339 GCA_028658305.1 Pachyuromys duprasi | reverse complement strand
GGAGGGTTGGGGAGGGCGGGAGGGAATGAGGGAGGGGCTACGCTTGGGATGCAAAGTACCTAACCTGTGACTGATAACAAAAAAAATAAATTAATAAAAAAAAAGGAAAAAAAAAAGAAATAAAAAAAAAAAGAATTCCTGGCCTTGCCTTGCCTTGTTGCTTTAATCCCCAGGCTCTATATAACAGGAGTAGGGAGAGTAGGCATCTTTATCTTGTTTCTGACCTTAGTGGAAATGCCTTGAGTTTTTCTGCATTTGGTAGGATGTAGGTTTGTCACATATACCTTAATTAAGTTGAAATCCGTTTCCTCTACTCCTAGTCTCTCTAGGACTTTCAAAACTAAAATCATTTTTACACTAATCCTTTAAACATTTTATATAATGCATTTTGGTTATATCTATCCCCATCTCCTTCCCTAACTCTTCCCAGATCCAGGCTTCACCTTCCCCTATTTCCAACTTGTGTCTTCTTTTTTTATTAATTAATTAATTAACATCTCATTCATAGGCTCCTCCTTTCTTTCCTCCCAGCCCCACCCTCTCTTCCACACCCCATTGCCCCTATTCCTCAGAATAGGGGAGCCCCCCTACCCAGTCACCCCAGATCATCTATTCACATGAGGACTGAGTTTGTCTTGTCCTGGTAGGGAAGTCCCATCAGGGGGGAAGTGGTCAAAAAGCAGACAACATAGTCTGTGTCAGAGATATCCCCCACTCTCTTAACTGGTGGGCTGACATGAAGCCTAAGATGCCCATCCAACTTACCTTCTTGGGGTCTGTGCATTGTAGTACGTCTATCCTGTACTACATGACTAAAATCTGCTTGTAAGTGAGTATATACCATGTGTGTCTTTCTGGGTCTGTGTTACCTCTCTCCAGATGATCTTTTCAAGTTCTATCCATTTGCCTGCAAATTTCATAATTTCCTTGTTTTTAATGGCTGAGTAGTATTCCACTGTATAAATGTACCACAGGGTTGTTTTGTTGTTGTTGTTTTGTTTTTTAATCCATTCTTCAGTTGAGGGACCGCTAGCTTGTTTCTTGTTTCTGCCTATTATGAATAAAGCTGGTGGGAATGCAAACTTGTTCAACCACTTTGGAAATCAATCTGGCGCTTTCTCAGAGAACTGGAAATAGCCATACCTCAAAACCCTGGGCATAAACTCTTGGGCATATACCCAAAAGATGCCCCACCATACACCAAGGACATTTGTTCAACCATGTCCACAGCAGCTTTATTTGTAATACTGTCTTCTTCTTTTAATAGCTCGCCAAATCCAGCTTGTGCTGCCCATATACTCATGGGTATGAGATCATCCACTGGATCATAGTCAACCTTCCAGAGGCCTTAGAGAAGGACATCCTTCCAGACACCTTTAGGGAAAACAGACTCTCCAGAGTGAGGTTTGAGTTTTGTCAGAAGCCTTTTCTTCATTTATTAAAATGATCATGTTATTTCTGTCCCTGATACCATTTATGTGATGGGATGCATCTAGGACTCTACATATGTTGAGACAAGGGATGCCCATGAGCTTTCTGTAGTCTAAGTGGATGCTTCAGAAAGATCATGGTATCATATATCTTGCTGTTGCCTCTACTAAGAGGGTGGTTCTATAGAGGAAGCAGTTCTAGGATCCAAAAAGTCAGAGTTTTCTAGAAATGATCAAACCATACTATCTTATGTTGGAAAGACAAAGAACGGAAAGCACCTCCTCCATTCCTACTCAAATGACTATATTCAGAGGCTGCCATCCAGAGGCTTTGGGAAGCAGTCGGCATGAGTCAGAGGAGAAGTAGCCAAAATAGGGTTCTGACAGCATACTGGAGGAACTGGCTGATCCTGAGCTGTGAAGAAGCAAGAGATGGTATTGGCTAGATATCTTAAGTGTAACAGGCCTAGGCATCTCATGAACTAACATGATTGACACCCTATGGGGTTTGCCTGAGATGTCAACAAAGACAAGGAAAAGGGTATTCAATGAGTAAAACAAGTGATTAGGAAGTGCTTGTTTGATGTTTGCATAGAATGAGGTTCAAGCTGTTCGGGAGACATGGAACATTTCAGCAAGGACAGTTTGCTTCTAATTAAGCCTTAATAGGTGTCTGGTTTTAATTGGTTTTGATTCTTTTTAGAATGTACAGAAATGATTCCCCTGTGTTGTCATCTCTGAGTCTGACTTGCCAATTCAGAAGCTAAAGGAAATCATATTTAGCATCTTGTTCTGTGCATCTTCCAAGTGACAGTATCTCTTTGCAGAGGCCCACAGGTGAGTCTCTGTCCACAATGCTGTATTTCCTATGTAGACTTCTACCTGTTCATGGTTGTTTTCATGTCTAGGATCCATGAAACATTTGGCATAATTCTCAGCAACTGAACAAAACATCAAGTATCCTAGATACAGGTCACTTGATAGAGGAACCAAGATTTTTATTTTCAATTTTCTTTCATCTCAAGAGCTGTCCTTCCAATTTTATATTTACCCATAACTGTTTGGGAGAGACCACATGCCCATAATGAGGAAACAAGCTGCTGAGAGTCTGGGAAACCACACGGAACCAGACCTGAGAACTCCTTTCTGTGATCTATGTTTCAGGTCCCAGAGCCACAATAGGTCCAAGTAGGGCCCATCACCCCTTCCTGATGGTGTATCCTTAATAAGAGAGAAACTCAGGCAGAAACCAAACAGAGGAGAGGAAATTAAAATCCTTTAGTTGTAGTGTATTAAGTCGTTGCAGCCCTCAAAGGCAGCCATTCAAATCATTCAGAAAGTCCTGAATAAATGTTTCGGTAATGAGATATGCAGAAAGGAGCTTGTCACCCTGTGATAGTCTTCCTGCAAAGAGTTTGATTTAAAGTTGGTATCAAAGCATGAACCATGCTAAAATACAATTACAAAAGAAACAGGAATTTCATTAGTGGGTGGCAAGGAACAGCTTAGGAGGCTGCTGAGAGCTGATAGGTAATGGCAGAAAGAAAAAGGACAGAAACAGGCAATACGTGATGACAGAGCCCACTGGTCCTTCGATTGCCACATTGGAGAGGAGGATGGACAAGTTGACTTCAGGGAGAGGAAGAGAAGAAAGGACAGGCCTTTGTGTGTGTGTGGAGAGTCATGAGTTTGAAAGAGAGCTATAGCTTCTATTTCCTGTGATGGCTGCCACCAGAATTACTTTAACCCTTTGTCTTCTGTCATCCAGCATGCCCTGATTCTCTATTCATGGGATACTGACAAGCTATAGAAAATGTAATTCAGGAGAATTGAATTGAAAGAATCAAACGACTAGAGGTTGAAGTCCAAGCTCTCCTATTTATCAGTGTTACCACATGGGTACCAGTAATTTCCTAGAAAAGCATCTTCATCTCTTGCTGTGCTTAGTTTCTGCCTATGATACAGAGACTGGTACTTAGTGAGTACTCAACAGACAAGACAATGCTGATAGTCATTTGTTTCCCAGGGGGTTGGTGGAGTGAATACTCCGAAGAAGTAAGGAAATACAACCCAAAGTGCTCAAGACACCTCAAGTCATGTGACAAGAAAGTCTCAGAATTTACATTGACATTCATATTTTATGTGAAAGAGAAAAATTAAGCTTTATTGATATTTGTTTGAATATATTATTTAACTAGATAGCTACGTGATGTATCCCATAAACATTGTAGAAATGGGTATAAAGTACATAATTTGTAGATATGTTCATGAGGTAAGGGTTTACAATTATCTTGTTTTTAAACTCTTCTCTCATACAATACATCTCAATGTCAGCTTCCCCTCATTCTACCCCTCCCAGTCCCCCAAACACAGCCCCCATCTCCCCCATATCCACTCTTCCTCCATTTCTGTTCAGAAAAGTGCAGACCTCCTAGGGATATCAAACAGACATGGCATAAAAAGTTACCATAAGACTAGGCATAAATCTTCTATCATGGCTGGGTGAGGCAACCCAGAAGGAGGAAAAGTGTCCCAAGAGCAAGCAAAAGAGTCAGAGACATTCTCAGTCCCACCTGTTAGGAGTCCCATAAAAACACCAAGCCAACAACCATAGATGCGGAGGACCTAGCACAAGCTCTGTCATTGTAACATCAGTCTCTGTGAGCACCTATGAGCCCTGCTTAGTTGATTCTGTATGCCGTGTTCTTTTTGTGTCTTAGAGCCCTCTGGATCCTGTAACTCTTCCTTCCTTCTTCCTCTGAGTTGCCTGAGCTCCGTGGGGAGGGACTTGATGGAGAGCTCTCATTTAGGCTTTCTTTCTGTCTAATGCTTGGCTGTGTTTCTCAGTATTTGCTCCCATTAGCTTCCTGAGGAAGCCTCCCCAATGATGTTTGAGTCAGGCACTGATCTGTGAGTATGGCATAATATCTTTAGGAATCATTTTATTGATTTTTTTTTAATTTATAGAGATAGTCAATTAAAAATTTTGAGACCATTGTCTAAACGATTGGTGATCTAGGGTTAAGGAGAAAGGAAAAGAAGGGAAGAAGTAAACATTGAAAAATGAAGACAAAATCTTGATTAGATGCAAATATCTGCAGATGGATGGTATGATGATGATCTGTCTTTGTTGTCAAACTTGGCTGCATTAAGAAATGTCCATGATGATAGTGTAGCACATTCTGCATGACTCTGTGATGATGTCTCCAGCGACTGTTAGATGTCAAAGTTCTGAAGTAATCAGTGGATTAATCCATTGACTGATTTATAACACCATAGTATTATTGGCAGGTAACTGAAGAGGAAGCAAATCACTGAGAACATGTGCTTTGAGATAGACCTTGCCCTGGCCCCCTCCAATAGTCTCTCTTTCTGGTTTCCATTCATGAAAATCAAAGAGTAGCTTCTGCCACATGCGCTCACCATCATGATTTTTATCCCAAGTGCACAGGGTCAAACAACCATGACCTGAAGTCTCTGGAACCTAAAGCTAAGAGAAGCCCTTCCTCTCTGAAGCTGTTTATATGGGACACAAAATCACAGCAATGAGAAGAGTGACTACCCCAGACAATGTCTGCTTAGGAGTTCCCTCTAGCCCTCCAGCCTCACTGGATAGGACTTCTCCAGTTTCTACAGAAGAGAGTCCATTTGGGAATAATCCTTCTATTTTGAGAGTGACCTGGAAATGTCTGTTCCTCTGAAAGCATGAGTGGTTGTTACTCTATTTTAGGAACAGAGGACATATTCTAAGTCTTTCTTCCTGTTCCCTCTTCCCAGGTGGGGTTGATGGGTGGGAGTTATACAAGGACATCAAGAATGCTTTCCCACTAAATTGAGTATCTTTCAATACATAGTTTTACTAATCATCTGGTGTCCTCTCAAACAGAATAGAATTTCAGTTTTTAACCATGATGGAGTGAGAGTTCCGGTAATTCTAGAGATAAACAGTTTAGCACACCACAAGTACCAGAGAGTTCTGAAAAGCAGATGTTAATGTTCAGATTAAGTTGGAAAGTCAAAACAACCAGCAAAAGACTTGGGGAAACTCCTTAGATATTTGTTCTCTTTAGTCTCTTGGTTTTGACTGGAGAGTTTTCCCTGTTGTGGAACTAGACACCATGAAATAAGCAACAAAGTGGTAGAAGAAAACAGTTGATCAAAATGTGCAGTACAAGTGGGAAACAGTGCTTAAAAACAAGTTAAAACAAAGATCTTTATTTGGGGAAGTTGAACAGTAGTTGAGGGCTTGCCTGGCATGTAGAAACCTGGATTCAGTTCCCAGCACCAAAAGAGTGGGCAAGTGATGGAGGAGGGGGAATATGAATCTGATACAAACTTCCAGCTTAGCAAAACAAAACAAAGAGTAAACTGAGTGTTTCAAAGCAAGTAGAAGACAATAATAAAGATTATGGCAAAACCCAATAATTTGATATTGAACGATTTGAAAAACAATAGAGTGAGTCAATGAAATTCAGTGAAAAATGTAAGGGATCAATAACATTGACAAACTTCGAGATTCATAGAACAAGAAAAATTACAAATTATTCTCAAGAGTGACATTGCCCATATCAATACCACAGTTTGACAGTTCAAAGAATGAAAGTCTATCAAGTGAGTACTAATAATTCTGAAATCTCAAGTGAAATAAATAGATTATTTGATAGATACAAACTACCAAAACGTGTTCAACAGAAATAGATAGTCTCCATAATCAAATCTCTGTAAAAGAAATTTAATTTGTTGTTCAGTTTCCTCCCCAAATAAACAAAGCTGTGGGATTATGTGGCTTAGTGAATTCTACCAAGTGTTTAGGAAAGAAATTACATCAATTTCATACAACTTCCTCACAAAGCACCTCCCAACTCATTTTATGATGTCATTGTCCTGAGAATACAATACTGCAAGGAAAGAAATGCCAAACCAATGTATTTGTTAACCTGGTACCAAAAAGTTCTCAACAAAGCAGAAGTCATTCCCTGTGACATCTAAGCTAGAAATATCTAGCATGATCAAGTGCAACTTACTCCAAGAGTAAATTTGCTGATTTATAAAAATCAAACAATCAGTTTGATTCCCCACTTCTGTTGGGGAACTTTGCATTATAGATGATAATGGGACACAGAGGAGGGGGTGTCACAGAAGAGGTGCCAGCAAACATCATGTCCCTATTTCCACCAGTGACCATCTATGCTGGACAGTGCTGCTAGTAGCACTGCCCCAGCTAACACTTATTGATCTCTAGTCTAGATATCACTGGAAATGACTTTTTCTGTGTTGAGGACTTTTTGGTATGAGGTTCATAAGCACATTGGTCTGAAGATTCTTTCCTTGCAGTACTGTATGTGGTTAGTACAGTGACATCATAAAATGAGTTGGTGTGTGCTTCATGAACTAACGCTTGCTACCCTTAACCAGAAAAATACTTGGGGTGAGAGCAATGGATGTACATGTTTCCTGGATGTATTTGTTACTTTTATCATTGTTCTGTCCAAACACCAGACAGAAGCAAATTGAAAAAGGAAAGGGCATCTTTGGCTCACAGTCTAAGGGATACAGTCTACCATGGAGGGCAGGCAGGACATCAGGAGCACCAGGAAGATGGTCCCATTGCATCTGAGCCAGGGAGAAGAAAGCTGACAGAAATGAGCTCAGATGTGAACCTTAGGGCTCATCTCCAGGAGCCTGTTTCCTCCAGTGAGGCTCTGCCTCCTCAGGGTCTCACCTTCTGAATCTCCCAGTTGGGGAACAAGTATTCAAATGTGTGAGCCTTTGTGGGGACAGTTCACTTGAACCTATAGCCCACGGTGATCTCACAGACTGCACTGGTGGCCTTTTCTGGTTGTTGATGGAATATAATCAACAACCTATGAAATTCCTATGAGCTATGCAGGAGGAGCTGGACAGTGTTTCGAGTATAGTGTTGGCTAGAGAAAAGAGACACAACAGTGTCTCCCGCAGCCTCCTGGGAAAGAGCCAGTCTCAGGCCTTGATCCAGATTAATAGAACCAGCAACAGCTCAGAAAAAGACAGGCCAATAAACAACAACAACAGCAGCAGCAACAAAACAAAACAAAACAAAACAAAAAACCTGTTCTGAAGAAATTAGCCAACAGAGAAGCTTTCTTTAGCAGATAATATACTTACACAAATATCTGATGACCCCTTTCTTTCTCAAGTGACACTGAGACCCAGGCACTTGTCTTGTTCAAGGACTCCTCCCATGGGCAATCAGGATTTGATGAGTCTGTTGCAAGAACCCACTAGTACTGAGACACAGACTAGGGCAGGCATGCCAGACATCCTGACTCACCAACCAAATGATTCTCCAAGGACACCCAAGGATATGGCCGGCCGGAGCTGCAGCCACCTGGGAAGCACACTGAGAACCAGGAGGCTGAACAGACCCAGGCTGAGTCTGTGGGATGTTTGGTGGGAAGGTAGCCAGATCTCAGCAACACCTTCCTTATCTCATGGGTTTTTTTGTGTGTGTGTGACTAGTTTTAGTTCCCAAAGCTCACTGGAACCCCACATTCCTTTCTCTAAGATATAGACTTGAAAAAAAAAACCACTTAAAAAAAAGAATATGGGAAAATTAAATGAGCTGAACAACAGTCAGAATTGCAAAGCTGGCAATACATATTTGATAAGGGTTAAGTTTCTTACGCTCCCTGCCTTTTATAGATGAAGAGCTACTTTGGATTCTCCTTCAAGGTTAAAGAAAGAAAGTAAGCCTGGAACCTCCACATTTTTTTTTTCAACAATCAAATCTGTTCAAGTAAAAAAATATATATATATACAAATTTCATCTTAGCCATGTAAAGGCCACACGTGCCAATTGTTAACTCAAGTTAGTCCTCAGTGGCCTACCCTCCTAGAACCCCTGGCCATCTCAGTCAGGCATTGAGCCCAGGACACCCTGAGCAGTCTGGGTCATGTGTGCGCTAAGTTCCCCACCCAACTTGGGAAAGCTGGAGGCAGGGAGCAGGTTCAGCTTTTCTAACTCCATCACATCACATCTCTGGTAAAACATTTTGCCAACCAGTTCAATTGGTGTAGAAGGCAAGACCAGTTCATCAAAGCTCTTAGCAAGACGACACACTTGGTGCTGAATTAACTGATCCCAAAATCAATAAAGAAGATTGTCTCCATCCTGTCTACCTTCCCTAATCAAGTTAATGCCACCTTTCTTGTTTACTTCAAACTCCTTATGTGCTAACCCTTTCCCTATGGCCGTTTACTGTCTCCAATCTCACCCAGCAGAACAGCAGCCCTCTTGTGGACAGGATGATATCTTGTTTGTCTTTAGATGACCAGATCCCAGCATGGTGCAGGTCATTTAGACTCAATAAATGTTGAACAACGGGAAATGTCCAGCTATGTGAGTGAAAAGATCCCCCTGTAAGCGTACCATCTAAAAAACTCTCTCTGAGGACATGGGTCTGGCCTGAATCCACAGGAGAAACTGGCTTCCTTCTGAGGTCTTCCCTTAAATGCAGACCGCTGTCAAGGATGCTAATGCCCTTTTCCCTGGGCACACCACAGAGGAAGCCAGGCTTTATTACTCTAAGGTGTTTGCTTCACGTAGCAACTTGCTTTTTAATGAGCTTGTTTATCTCACCATCTTGGATGCTAATACTGTTGAGGGGGAAGCATGCTGATTGACTGCTACCAGGCAAAGAGGAAAGCCTCCTGGGAGAGCATCAGATACATGCTATGTGCTAACAATTATTCGATAACTAAGCTTTCTGTCAAAAAAAAAGTAGTAATAAAGAAGAAATGAGCCATAGAAAGACGGGAAAAGTTGGAAAGTTGTTCACATTTCCATATCTAAGTTTTTAGCTGGACTGTAAGCTGACTTCTGAGACACCCACTTTATGGGGAAAAAAATTTCTGGGCATAAAGGTAGGTTTAAGGCTGAATATTCCATCTTGACTGGTGTTTTCCTTTCTGGTTTGTTTTCATGGTAGCAGCCTGCTTATTGAAGTTTGGCGCTTTCTCATAGGATGGCTCCAGCTCAGTGTTCTGTATTTGCAAACTGAGGAGGTCCAGATGTGCCTCCAGCTGTGTTCTCTGCTCTTCTCCCTCTACTGGGCTTGGCCTCTCCTGCCACCTTCCATATCCAGTCCCTTCACAGGTGTTTCCTGCTTCTAGAGCAACAGCTACTGCCTGTGTTCCTTTGACCTGCCCCTCACTGGTTCCAATAATACCATCTTTCTCCCTTGCTTCTCGAGTTCTTGAGGTGACAACTGCCTCTCTCTGTGGCTAAACTCTGGAAGCCTCCATACGTTTTGTCTGTTGCTTTAACCTTGATCACACCGCTGTAGTTTTTAAATTCACATTTCTTAATTTGCACTGCCTATTTGAGAGAGGTTGCTTATATAACCTGTATAATAGATATCAAATCAGCAGTGGCACCTAGTTGTCATTTTTCATTTCCTGGTCCTCTATAGTGCTTTAATAGCCTACTATATTCTTCTGGTTCCATCAATATATTTGGTCCCCACTGTAATCAAGTTGTTATCACAACGTGTAATTAAGTGTGGCTCCGAAGCTAAGCCACTTATCCAAAGGTATACAGGCATCTAGTTACCTTTTTCCTAAGGAAAAACAAATTCATGCAAACACAGCACAAACATACTCTGAAACCGGAAAACCTAAATTCTTCTTAGGAAGGTGAGAGAAGATGGGATCAAAGCAAAAGAAAGGACTAAACTGATCTGAGAGAGAAGCAGGGGCCATTTCTCTTTGACAAGAGCCTAATAGAGACAGCAGGTGCCTGTAGGTGCAGAAGCTTGGGGAAACTGTCTCAGAGAACGGCACGCATTTGTCCTGCTGTCTCACAGAAGCAAGCCCAGCAACTGGAGGGTAGAAAGGGAGATTGGAGAAAGAGGAAGGAAGGCGCCCAGCCATCTCAATGATGGGGAAGGTGAACTTCTGCATGTAAGAAGACACGCTTGGGTGACTTGATCAGTGTAAATGGGTCCTTTAAGGTTTGTGGTTAAAAACTATTGAAGATGTCCAGACAGTCTCATTGGCAAACACATATCCCTGTCTTTCAGCTGTGCTCAGCTTCTCTGGTGCAAAGGGACCATTTGTTTAAATCTCATTGCAATGCTGTAAGCCGTCGACCACAGGGAATGAGGAGAGAAGTCAGGGATGTTTATGAAGGGAGTGGTTGCAGTGCTGGAATGTGGACTCCAGGTGTACAGGAATGATGGCAAAGAGAAATAGGGGTGGGCAGGGAACCCGTAGGGCCAGTGGGTTGTTGGGCTTAATAAGGTAGAAGGTAATTCTCAAGTCAGCTGCGAGGATTTAACTTTGTGCCTGGAGTTAAGTTTTGGATGGCCCTGCGATCCCCGAGATCTTGTTCTTGTGTTTGTCCTCAGCATTTCATGCAACGCTTGACATAAAGCCAGCAGCACCAGATGACACATGAAAGAGGACACTTGCCAGGCTTGGAGGAAGCTGAGATTCAGAAGGGGAAAGGCGTTTGGTCCTACTCTCCATCTATTTAATAAGCACAGTGGAAACCTTTTCTTGTCATCCCTTTTCTCCCCTCCTCATATTCTCACATTCTCCCTCTCTGTGTCTCTGTCTGTCTGTCTCTCTCTCTGCCCAAGCAATTCCCCATTTCCCAGAATACAATTTCTCTCACCCTTGTTTCGACTCCTATGATAAAACTTTTTTTATAAAACTTTAGCAAGAACAGAAGTCATCATAGACACAGCCTGCCATTGGTGCCGCCATTTCAGCTCATTCTTCATTTGGTTTTAATGATTGCTGTTTACTGTCTTTGCTTGACCCTAAGCCCTTTGGAGCGAGTTTTTCAACCTTATTCAGTTTTGTAGATTCCACACTGTCTACCACATAGCAGAAACTCCATAAACCTCTGTTGAATAAATATATGATATGACTAAATGGAATTCTACAAATGAGACGCCCTGCCTAATCAAATGATAAGCCAACCCAGTTTAAACTTAGGATAAAGGAAACAATAGAGCTAATGAATAGTGAGTGTCTCTGGAACACACAGAATCAAAGTCAGTTCTTATATTTAGCAACAGAGGTGGGAACTGAAATTATTGTCTTGAAGAATCAGTCTATTAGGTTAGCATTTACATAATGACAGAATCAAAGCAGCCCTGGTTCTAGTCTCCTGGAGATTTTTTTTTCTCAAGCGGCTTTGAAATCTCCTGCCAAAACTAACCTAGCAATGTTTGTTCACTATATTAAAATTAATAACGATGGCAGACAATAATAGCATGTAACATTTAAACATTTGTTAGTTATTTTGTACACTGTTGATACCTTTTATTCCCACAGAGCTGTGGGGTTGAATGTAACACACATGTCTATCAACAAAACACAAAGAGTGTGTGTCATTTGTTTAAAGTTATGTAAACAATAAGTTGCCAAACTAAAGCCTCAGTTCCAAATTATGTATATTCAAATAATTACATCCAAAAGACTTTTGATTTTGATGTTTACTTAAAGAAACCCTGCATTTATGTGGTACATAAGTATACTTAAAGTCAAAACATCCATACACATAAAATAACAAAATTAAATATTTTTGGCTGTCAGATGATTTTATATTGAAGTATTCCTCTTCTCACTTCTTTTTTTGTAGTGTGCAAATGTATTTTAATTTATTTTTATTAGAGTTTATTCACATTGTATCCAGCTGTAGATCATCCCTCCCAATTCCACCCTCCCTCCCTCTTCTCCTCCCATGCCCCTCCCCAAGTCCACTGATAGGGGAGGCCCTCCTCCCCTTCCATCTGACCCTAGCCTATCAGGTCTCAGTACTGGCTACACTGTCTTTCTCTGTGGCCTGGCAAGGCTGCTCCCCCCTCAAGCGGAGGTGATCAAAGTGCCAGCCACTGAGTTCATATCAGGGTATCCCCTGTTCTCCTAACTAGGGAACCCACTTGGAGACTGCGCTGCAATGGGCTACATCTGTACAGGGGTTCTAGGTTATCTCTATGCATGGTCCTTAATTGGAGTATCAGTCTCAGAAAAGACCCCTGGACCCAGATATTTTGGTTCTGTTGCTCTCCTTGTAGAGTTCCTGTCCCCTCTAGGTCTTTCTATCTTCTACTTCTTTCATAAGATTCTCTGCACTCTGCCCAAAGTTTGGCTATGAGTCTCAGCATCTGCTTTGATACCCTGCTGGGTAGAGTCTCTCAGAGGCCCTCTGTGGTAGATTCCTGTCCTGTTTACTGTTTTCTCTCTCTTCCAATGCCTATCCCATTTGCCTTTCTGAATGATGATTGAGCGTCTTACCCAGGGTCCTCTTTCTTGCTTAACTTCTTTAGGTGTACAGATTTTAGCATGTTATCCTATATCCACTTACAAGTATATACCATGTGTGTCTTTCTGCTTCTGGGATATCTCACTTAGGATGATCTTCTCTAGTACCTACCATTTGCCTGCAAATTTCATGTTTTCCTTGTTTTTAATTGCTGTGTAGTATTCCATTGTGTAAATATACCACAATTTCTGTATCCATTCCTCGGTTGAGGAACATCTGGGTTGTTTCCAGATTCTGGCTATTACAATAAAGCTGCTGCGAACATGGTTGAGCAAATATCCTTGTTGTATACGTGAGCATATTTTGGATATATGCCTAGGAGTGATATAGCTGGATCAAAGGGCTAATATTTAGAATATATTAAGAACTCAAGAAGTTAAACAGCAACAAATCAAGTTAATCCAATTTTAAAAACGGGGTACAGAGCTAAATAGAGAATTCTCAGTAGTGGAATATGGAATGGCAAAGAAACACTTTAAGAAATGTTCAACATCCTTAGCCATTTGGAAAATGCAAATCAAAACAACCCTAAGATTTCACCTTACACCCATCAGAAGATAAAAAACTAAGTGACAATACATACTGGAGAGGATGTGGAGAAACAGGGACCCTCCTCCATTGCTGGTGGGAATGTAAACTTGTACAAGCACTTTGAAGATCAATCTGGCGCTTTCTCAGGAAATTAGAAATAGTGCTTCCTCAAGATCCAGCTATACCACTCCTAGGCATATATCCAAAACACACTCAGGTATACAACAAGGACATTTGTTCAACCATGTTCGTAGCAGCTCTTGTTGCTTCTTAAAACTATGACCATCCCTCTGTTGATGTCATCTATGATGTCATGAGAGGGGCCACCATGCAAACTGCACTACCCAGTACTATTAAGGATTTCCTTAACAGTTCCAGAATGTTCTCCAGTTGAAGACTGGTGACATTTGCCAGGAAGCATTGACAATCTCATCCAACGTGATAATTTCAATGTGTTACTCTGCTTCTTTTTGTCTCTCAGGGACTCCTTGAGGGCTTTATGATCAAGGCAGAGGCAGAAAGGTTCTGCCTCACCTGGGCCTATCTGTCCTGATTGGTCAGTTTCACTGTCTCTATCCTTCCCAGCCACCAGTTACCTTTACAATTTCATCACCTACTTTTTTTTTTTTGGAAGGCAGACCTAAGGGACATACCTTGTGGGCCAAGGCAGAAGTGGTGCTGACCTCACCTCTGGTACATATCCGGTACACCTAAAGGAGCACCAGCTGCAAGAGCATCTGTCCTTCCTCCTCATTTACATACAGGGCAGCCAAGGCCCGAGGGAATGCCGCCACGCCTGGAGCCCACTCTGGAAGAGCACAGCGGTGAAGACTCCACCCACAGCCAGGCCATGGAAGGTTTGCGCCTACTTTGATCTCACTCGGGTCAAACATGGGATGCATGATGGACAAGGTTGGTGTCAGATGAACACGGGTTCAGAATGACCAAAGAAAGCTGCACACAGTCTTCTCCGTGACAAAAGACATTTTTAAGAGTAAAAACTTGAACAGCAATAACAAAAAAAGTGAAACCGCGCTGTCCGGTTGTCTTTCTTATTCCACTGATGGCAGCTCCTACCGCCTAAATTCTCAACCCCATGGTGGGGGATGGTCTGGACCTCAGGATCTGGTTGCTGTGTCAACCTGCTGAAAAACATCATTGCTGATTGGTTAATAAGAAAAGTCTCTGCCTTGGCAGGGCCAAAAGAAGGTGGGCAGAGCTAAGGTACTCAGGCTTGGAGGTCGGCGAGAATCTTGGGAAGCAGACAGACAGGAAGAGAGGAGGAAGGAGGAAGCGGCCATGGGTCAGGTGAAGAGAGAACCACGTGGGCTGGGAAGAAGGACGTGGGAATGTTGTGGATGGAAAGGAGTGACCCAGATAAAGAAGAAGCAAGTATTTATGGAATTATGAATGGGACATAGTCCAATTGGGAACCGTTAAGTCAGACGGCAAGGGATGAGCCCCATGAGAGATATGCTATAGCTTAGGTGATTTATCTGCCCAGCCTAAGGTACCACAAGGCAGTTATAAAATCTAACAGGTGTCTGTGTCTTAATGATTGTGATAGTGAGTTAAATAACACCACTATAATAATGATAACAATAATCGGGCTAATAATGATGATATTTAGCCTGACACGTTTTATTTCAGCAACATTCCCATTCTCTCCCGCATCCTTTGGCTCTATGTTCAAAATGTGCAGAAACTGAATAGCAGCTCTGTGTCTGCTGCCACCATCTTGGTGGGAATCATTATCATATTTATTCTGTATCACTGTAAAAAGAAATGTTTTAATCAAGGTTTATCACTCCACAGTCTTATCATCAATGTAACAGCCTGGCTGCTACTACTAAATGTCAGTCATATCCTGTCATGTCTCATCTCCACATCCTCCAAACAGATCTCATTTCTTTTAGAATAAATGGCAGTCTTTCCAAGGTCTGGTCACCCATTACCTTTGCTCATGTTCCCTTCACCCCCTCATAGCTAGCCCCCTTTGTGTCTGCCTCAGCCTCTGGAACTTACAGTCTTCCCACGGACTCTTCTTTACCTGTTACTTATTCCTCACTTTCTTTTCCCCTTTTGCTCAACTGTAACCTACTCAAGTTAGCCCATTGTCATGCTGCTAAAAACTGCATTGTCTGTCCACATCGCCATTCATAACTCAGAAAATGTACTTATCTTACCTGTTTGGTTTTCTTCGCAGCACATATTAACTTCTAAAATATTATACACTCATATACTTAAGCACTTCAATTTTTTTTAAATCATCCTTATCAAAATTAAGCTCTCATATTTTTTTTCTATTTTACTAGTGTGGCCCAAGCAGCTAGAAGTACTGTCTGGAACATAGTAAGTTCTCAATAAACAACTCTTGAATAAATAAATTTAGTACCAATAATACAATTTATTTGTCCTGAGAAGAAAATAATAGGATAGGACTCTGTAGTGATGTCTTCTTATCTAGTGTCAGAGGGTAAATGTTTCACGGGGAAATGACTTTTAAATGTGGTGACTGAAATTAATCATTACACAGAAACTAAGGATATAGGCATGCTACACTCAAGAGAACATGCTCCTAATACCTTCCTATGAGTTGTTGGCCAGAAAGCCCTCTGAGGCTCCCAAAGCAATACAGATAAACCATTGCTCTTGGTTTCCCATCAGACCAACGTAGTAAAATCCTATCACTGAAGATACCAGGTGTTTTGGACAGAGGTAACAGAGAAATCCAAGTGGAACTGAGCTGGAAACTCCATCCTTGCTGGTACTTGTAGTGCCAGAGGGTGCTCTTCAGGTTGTCGGGGGAGAAAAGTCATCAGTGATTTTTACCCAGATGTAGACCTTGAATGCTTCAGTACCAACCTTCCAGGTAAGACATATCCACTGGTACAATAGCGGCGTAGCTGTTCTTGGGTAACCAACCACTTTTGGACCAGATTTGAGTCCCACCCTACAGGGAATAAAACATGCCTGGTACTGTAAACTTGGTCAAAAACCTGTAGCAAGGAATGGAAGACACAAACGCCAGCCTTCTGGTTATTTGTGTTTATATTCGTAGGCTAATGCTGCTCTCAGCCATGTTCAGGATTTTTGCACTAGGTGACAGTTCAAGCAGAGGCCTAAAGTCTCTTAAGTACTGAGAATGAGTGACTATCGAGTGCTCGGCCCTAAACAGGAAATCTGCATCACCCCTTCAAGGCTTAGGAAACACTGTAGAAGAGGTGAGGCGATTACAAGAGCTAGAGAAGGAAGAGAAGCGCTATAAAATTCTGTCTTCTGGACATGACATGACCGCGGCAGTCAGGAGCACATAAGATCTATGATCACTCATATAAACCTTTCACATACACACAGAGTCAGAGACCGAGAGATGCACAGACAGAGAGAGAGGGAGACTGGTTGGGACTAGGTCAACTGCATTCCATAAAACGACGTCATCCATCAGACTAAGTTAATTGTCCATTTAAATTTCCCTTTGATTTAATGTATAAATTTACTTTTGTTTTCATAATTGTCTAAAAATTGATGACTACAGTGTTTTTTGTTTTTTGGTTTTCTTCAGGTGATTTCATCTTATTGATCATTTCAGTTTAAACAAACTACGAATGATTTCCATGTCTCCTCCAGAGCCGCAGAAAATTTTCTCCCTTCATGGAAGACTCAGAGCTAATTTAGAAATAAGGCATATCTTGACTATTTAGGGCTGTAAGCACGTGAGTGCCCTTAACCTCTCACCTGCGCAGATGTGAGGCAAATTGGACTCATTGGTAATTCTGTCTTCTAGGTCAGCCAAGCTCATTACCACTCTCGTCTCCTGCAGTTCAATGATTTGTATCATTAGTCCCCAAATGTAATTAAGCATTCACCCTATGCCAAGCCATGACCTAAGTGTTGGGCATGCAAACAGGAGTATCTCCAAGTGTCTGCTGTCCATTTAATCCTTAACACAAATGCATTCTTGTGGTCCACAAAGTGCTTTGATGTACACTTGCTCTCTGTGGCAAGAATAATGAATGGAGGAGGAAGCTGACATTCTGAGGGACAGACTGACTTGCTCAAGGTCAAAATCCAGAGGTAAACACCCAATTTTTAGCCCTTTGCTTCTTTTATAGCTTCTGCCTTCCATAACCACAGTGTGGTTGGCTCCACTCCGGAACTCACACTGACCTTCTGCCAGAATTACTGATTCCTTCCTACTTCTGAGTGGGAGGATCACAAAACAAGAACTGCATCCTGTACTCAACAGTCTCCATCCTTTCCCGCTTAGGTGTGAGTGCATTGGATCAAACATAAAGTCTACATGGCTCTGTATTCACAGATCATGCCAATACAGACATGCTAATATGTTCAGGGAAAGTCACGTTATGGATCAGGAAGGATGAATACTATGTCTGTTCTGCTTTTAATAGCATCACCTGGCAGATGGGACGGGGACTGCATTCTTGCTGCACTATCAAATCCACAGTGCACGGATACGTTAAAAATGCCATCTGGCCATCTGGTCACATAGTGTCACACAGCACCCTGAGGGCACCCCACCAGATCGGATTCTTCCTAGCTTTGGCTAGTGCCAAGCCCGCAACACAAGAAAGACGTGAGGATTGTGAGGACCAGGAACCCTTATTTCGCTCAAACTTAATGGTATATGTCTATAGTCTTGAGCAGGCAGCTGAGGCCTTCACCTGTTCCAACAGTGCACACTGCTCAAAATATCTATGTGGATTTTTCAGCCTTTGCTGTGTCTCTATATCTATTAAAAACAGCTAAAAATCAACACTATGGATGGATATTTTCCCCTGAATAATGTTTTATATTAAAACAGTGCTTCTCTTTTGAGCTTTCAAGGGTGAGTTGCTATCCTTATCTTCATTTGCTAGATGAGAAAATGGAGGAGGAGAGAAGTGAAAGATTTGCTGGTAAGACTCTGAATTAAGAGCAGAATTTCCCAAGAATGACGGTCCATCGGAGTTGTAACCCTGAGGACAGAGACCACAGGGGATGGACGAAAGAAATGATATCCATTGTCTCAGTAGTGTTGGCCGGCACAGAGGATGTGCCTCATTAAAAAAGAATATCATCACATTAACCATCTGCTGTGGTTAGATGTGGCATCCGTGTGTCCCCTACAGTGGTGGAAGCTGAGTCCTCACTGGAAGAAAAGGAGTGTGTGAGTGTGTGTAGGGGACTAGGGGAGACCATGGGATTATTAAGGAAGCATCTGTTAGAAAGGATTAACATCATTCTCATGGGACCCCAGTTAATTCCTAAGAGAAGAATTATATTAAAAGAAAAATACTGACCCTTCCCTGGATCTTGGCTCAATATCTCATCAAGTAACAATTCTCTCTAATTGTACTCTCATTATTGCTACTTGTCAAGGTATCCTCAGCAAAGCAGAGACAGTGGAACAATCACACCCTTGAACCTCCAAATCTGTAGGCTAAAGAGATCTTATTCTTTTAGAAATAAGTGTCAGGAATTTTGTTACAGCAACATAAGACAAACTGATAAGCTACGTCATCGTGTTTGGCCTCATAATTATCTGTGATGAAGAGGAGCAGGTGTGGTTATATCCTCTGTTCTTCATACCTTACTAAGGAGAGAATATTGACAGGCCAGTGATGCGGCCAATTTTATACCACACAAACAAGAAGAAAATTTCCTAGCTACCACACCAAGGCCTTTGGTTCGTGGAACTGGTTTAGAATCTGGAGTCTATCACTCACCAGCCAAATCACTGGTCCAGGTGCTTCCTCGGTTTAAAAAATAATAACAATACTGTCTTTGGGGTCTGGGTAAAACTAGAGATTATTTACGTGAAAGAGCTACCCTAGTGCCTGTCTTAGAATAGAGAACCAGTGAATAATTGCCATAATTCATATTTGAAAGCAAATCACGTGCAGATACAATCTTATTACCTATTTCCAAACTAGGAAGATGAAGTACACAGAGACTTTTAAATGAATCCTCAAAGAATTCTCAAGACACATCAACCTCCTATTGTAGGGGAGAGTAGAAGCGGGGTGGGAGTGGACAGGCTAGGCCAGTAGGACATCCTCAGGCCATTCCTTTTGGTGTCTCTTCTAACAGACATTTATCCACCATGCGTTTCTTGCTGTAGGATGGGGCCTTTCTTTGTTGATGAAATCGGTGATTTCCCCAGCTCTGTCCTGCTGAGAACGGAGTCGTTGAAACTTCGGCAAGAGCTGTGGTGGTGTTGGGGCTGTGAGGTATGAAGAGATGCCATGGTTATCCTTGAAACACTCATTTGCAGGTGGAGACAGGCGATCCAATCATTATTCAAGGATAACAGCTTACTGCAGGTGATCGGACCTGATGACTTCTGTGAAAGAGACTATTTGGAGCCACTTTGCTGCTGTGAATGTCTTCAGATTCCATCATGTAAAATCTATCAATGATATCTGATTTGACACCAGTGATGATGACCCTGGAATTATTATATCCTCTTTTTTATAGTAGAGAACCCTGGGGAGGCTTAGCGGTTAGTCCAAAGTTAAACAGCTTGTCATCAGCAGAATTGGCTTCAGCCCAAATCCACCCATCTTTCTATAAAGTTATTCCCAGAAAGATTTTTTTTAAAGATGGCAGAGGGTAAAGATATGTGTTCCTAGTTTAGGAAAATGAACACTTAAATATCTTGATAACGAACTTAGGGGATTTCTTGTACATTTCCACTCACATGCTTTGTTCAGGCTCTGGAGTTAGATGCCTGGACCCAAGTCTCAGCCAAACATTAATCGTCTTTATGCCTTAGTATCTCCATCTGAGAAATGGAACCAACAGTAGTATCTCTTCTCAGGATTTCTGTGCATGTTTGAGATTTTTTTTTCTTGCAAAGAACTTAGCACAATGCAGGATAGGTGGTAAATGCTCAGTGTAAATGGCATGTGTGTTGTAGAAATAATCATTAACACTTCCTAGAGAAGCTTCTATGTCCACTCGCGGCCTTCATCACATCATGTACTTTCTATGTTCACGGTGCTGATCAGTGTTTCTTCCAACTGAATGGCCCTTTACATTGTATCTTGTTTCATTTATCCCAACTTTTGTCATGTGTCAGAGCATCCTACACGCAGCAAGAACTCCATAACTTTTGACAGTGATACTAAAGATGTGATAAGCTAGAGTTTATCCAAATTCAGCTAACCACACAGAAACAGAATTTCTTACAGCTTGTTTTCTGTTTGACTGCAGGATCTGAAGCACATTGTGAATCAGAGAAGTTATGTATTTATCTACTCCCTTCTTATACCAGATTTCTCCCCCATGGGATATCGCTCAGAAGTCATGGCAGCTAGAAAATGGGCCCAAGGGAGAAAGGCAGACAAAGAAGGTCATGTGCTGCTGCCACTAGAAGAAAAAAAGGGGAAGCCATACAACCCCAAACAGCTCTGAACTTCTCGAGTGGACAGAATTGTCTGCAGCTTCCTGCTGAACAAAGGCATCCCCAGAGATCCACGGTTTAGACAGAACCTGCTGAGCTGAAAGGCATTCAGAACATTCAGTGTAGTCGTTGTGTTCCAGGACCCTTGGCTTCTGCCTGGTGTGGGTCCATTGCAAAAGCACCTAAGCAAATCACCGTGTTAAGCATGGTGTGTGATTACAAGTGACACCCGGGTAATAGAGTGACGCACACCAGCTCCACAGGGTGCAGAGCTTGCTGCTACTTAGCAGCGAGGTTACTGCTCTAGGGTGGATTTTCTGGGCAGAGGGAATGTACATCCACTCATGACTCCAGGAGGCTGTTAAGAGGTTGCCCAAGAGCTATGACAGTGCGCCCGGGTGATGGCCAGTCCTTCACAAACCCTTGGCAGTTCCTTTACTCCGTTTGAGGGACTCCGGATGCTTCTTCCATTTGAGGAAATCTCAAGGTTGGATCTGGAGAAAGGAGAGCTGATGGTGGTTCGTCTGGGGTTTGGGCTGCTGTGGACCTTTTGTCTGTTAGCAGTCACTGAGTGTGTAAGCACCAGGGACTATTCTAGACACGGATGACACAAGGATAAACGAGTCCTTTAATGTAACATAGGGTGTCATTGCCTTTAGGAGGGAGATGCAGAAGTGCATAAAGTGACAATACGTCTTAAAACTCAAATTTGTACAAGGCTCTCCGTGCTGTTTTCAGTTGATATTTATATCAAGTCTATGAGGTAAGTAGGTGGAAGAGTATGATTGTGTCTGGACATAGTGGCCTGGCCGCTGGGTACAAGCCTCTACTGGAAACAGGTAGGTTATCATGAGAGCTGTGAGGGGCCTCCAAAGTGAGGAACGAGAAAACAGGCCTATCTGGAGCTCACGAATTGGGATTAGTCATAGAGAGGCTGAGCAGAAATGACCTGGGAACTTGCTGGAAGAACTTCACAACTCTCGAGACTGCAGGCACAGTGCGATCTAGCTTGTATGTAGTCTCATCTCAGGAAGCAGGGGTCTGAGCTGGCTGGTGTTTTTGAAGGAGTCGAAGTTTATCACCATCACAGTTTTGATCTGATGTGGTTTATGCTGCCAAATTATAGACCAGTCCACTGTGAAAGACTGCAATTTCCACCTCAGTTCTTAGCGACCCCCTCCCTTTCCAGTCCAACTGCCACTGGAATTCCTCTTTATCTTTATTAGTTACTATTACTTCTGTTTTATAAGTAATGAAACTCAGAGACAGAAATGGCTGTCCTCTAGTGTTTAAAGCTGATGTGGGCGCCCCACCGAGCTCAAGACTACTGACTTAGTTCCCTTGACCTGGGCAGTCTAGTCCTTTGCTTTATGTTACTTTGCCTGTCTTTCCATCGGCCTCCCCCACTGCAGGAATGACAACCAGGACTTACAAAAGTGTAACCAAGTGGACAGCAGTGTGGTCTTCGAGAGTGGACTGTCCAGCCTCATACCCCGAATCTGTCCTAGTTCTGTCAGGTTACCAACATGTCTTGATCTTGGTACCTCCTGAACTTTAAAATGGAAATGAATATTAGTATCTCTCCTATAGGATCACTGGAAGAGTAAGGTTAAGTACCTAAAATGGTTCAGGGGAACTTCTGCTGTAATATAAAGTGCCTGATAATGAAGTTAGCAAGACCATTCTCTCCTGTCTCTGTAGGACTCAATATAGTTTTTTTTTCGAAAACTGATAACTGCGGTGGAAAGGAGCCTCCTAAAATTTTAATTTGCATACAAATCATCTGAAGATCTTGTTAAAATGCAGATTCTAGTCTGGCAGGCCTGCGATGCTGCAGTGAGCTCTGGGGCGATGCCTGCTGGGACTGCAGTGATTCTCTCGGCCTGTGGCCTTCAGAGCAGCAGCTTCAGTGGCACCGGAAAACCTGTGAAAACACATGCAAATTCTGACATGCTTCCCCTTACCTTCTCTCCCTGAGCCAATGCTCTGGGATGGACCCCATGGTCTGTGTTTTTATGAGCCTCCAGGTAAGGCTGTTGATGCTATTTCCACTTGACATGGGCTAGAGAGGAGAACTGAAAAGAACCTGGTCCCCGGGGTGGCATTCTGGATTTGCTTTGTGGTGCTGGACCAGTTGCTCGACCTCTCTTAGCCAAGCATGGAAGGCCCCTAGGTACCAATTTTTTGTAAACCCGAAGTTTGCCTGCCCAAACTAGCCAACCCAGCTAAACAGAGGCCGTATTTCACACCCCCAGATCCCAGTAGTACTCTTCCTCGGTTGCTTCTTTAGTGTGGGGCCTATCATCAGTATCTTCTCAGAAGACTCTTGGATCACTAAAAGGCATTTGGGAATTATAGGGGATAAGACACAGTTGTGAAGTACTCAGAACATATTTGATCAGTGTTCAAAGAGGTGAACATGGGTGGCAAGGCACCGAACACAGCTTTGGAAAGCCTGACTATTACTAAACAAAATGTCAGTTATTATGAGAACAGCATTCACATTCCCTTACTAACTTGGCGTTTTCCACCAGGAGCTAGAGTATTTGAGTATAGCGCTGTCAGTGGGTCTATGAGGAAAACAACTGTTGAAACGTTCAGGACCCAACTACCTTTGTGTGATTAGTTCCTTCCACTAAGTTGACTACAGCGGCCATGCCTTCCTCTCCCCATGCTGTCCACTCATGGCAGATGCTTTTAATCTGGCTCTGTCACCACAGCCACTGTCTAGAACTGTCTATAATGAGGTAAATCTACCTACAAAGTCGACTCAGTAACTTCTACCTCCATCAAGAAATACTGATCAAGAAGGATGATGGGAGTTTTAGTTTTGTGTATGTGTATAGTCATTTTTTTAAACTTTCAAACAGCTATTACTAGATATCTAAGTTCAAGGGGCAGAAATAGTAGCCTAGATATATTTTGATATTCACACCCTACCATAAAACCACCTATATGAATTTTAAAAATGTGCCTCCTGTGTATACCATACTTCCCTCCTGAGCAAACTTCCATCTCGAGAAACCTTCACTAATCAATCCAATGCAGTAATCTCAGCAGATACAGAAGATTGCAGTACAAAGGACAAGGACAGAATCAACAGGACAGCAAGTCTCTTTTCTCAGTCTGCTAAGAGCCACCCTATGATTGTCTCACTGTCATCTGGCCTCTAAGCCAGTTCCCTTATCTGCACAGTGTGACGTTGAGATGGTCTTATCACATCTCCTCCACTTCTGAGCCCTTATTTGGTGCTCATGCACATTCCAAGGGGAATGTAGGTCCATATGGCTCCTGGGCCACATTTCTGATTATTGTTTACCTTTCCTCTTGGTCAGGAGTCAGGACAGCTCCGGAAACTTCCACTTCATTCCATTGCCTCAGGGGTGCTTGATTTCCATTGGCTGCAGCTGTCCAGCTGTCTCTCTACTGCTAGCACAACCAGGAAACTAAAATGTATTCCTGCCAAACACATTCTCCCTTGCCTGGTCACTTATCCTTCCAGTCTGATGGATCTATGTCATAGGCCCATCATGAGACTCTGAAGATGGTCCTACCTGCATTTTCAGAGGAAAGTTACAGTTCTGCAGACACGCCTGTCTAATGTGGCAGAAAGAGAAGGAGGCTGCACTGCAGGCTGTCTCGTAACTGCTCACTCATCAGCACATAGTTTGCTGGCAAAGTCATATCAAAACCACCGCCAAACATCCAAATTCTCACTGAGCTTCTTTGCCCTTGAAGGCTTAGCAATGGAAGGGACCTCTCTGAGGTCACCCACCTGTCCCCTTCTGCCATCACTCCCCCAGGACACTAGTGCTATGAATTCAAGTACGGAGAAAAGTGGATCGGCTATTGCAGGCAAGGATGTGGGTTTAGAAAGCTTTATCTTAGCTTTCCCTTGTAGGAAGCTGGAGCATCATGTTAGTTACAAGGATGACAGTATAGAAAAATGGTCAGGCGGGGAGAGAATGATCTGTGATAGGGACAAGTGTTACAGAAAGTAGTCAGGGAAAACTGCTCAAATGTGACGTAAAAATATTATATATAGTACAGGAATCTGATTTGGTGACACACAGAGGGATATCACTGTATTATGGGCAAGAACATGGGTCTGAACATGAGTCAGCAGACTGGCAGTATTGTTTTATCAAGCAAGCGTGGAATTCAGGAGCAGGAAGAGGCATAGGACACTGTGCTCAGCACATCTGAGCACTCTCACTCTCTAACTGTTCTCTAATTGCATCTTGTGTCCATGTTTTGTCTCCCTAATAAGATCAAAAGCTCCCAAAGGACAGAGTTCAGGTTTGAGTCTTGCCTTCAACCTTTTTTTTTCTTTTTTAATTACACTCTATTCACTTTGTATCCCCCCATAAACCTCTCTCTTCTCCCCTCCCAATCCCACCTTCCCTCCCCCTTCTCCACACATGCCCCTCCCCAAGTCCACTGATAGGGGAGGTCTTCTCCTTCCTTCTGATCCTAGTCTATAAGCTCTCATCAGGAGTGGCTGCATTGTCTTCCTCTGTGGCCTGGTAAGGCTGCTCCCCCATCAGGGTGAGGTGATCAAAGAGGTTTTTTTTGTTGTTGTTTGTTTGTTCTTTACCAGTGTCAAGAAAGTACGGGGGGGGGGCTAGATAGAGAGAGAATATGAATATATATTTGGAATCTTAGAAGCACATAGGTGGAATTGTGGGGTTGGTTTTGTAACTCCAGAAGGAATTCATTTAAAAGGCAAATGGGATAGAACTAAAACTAAAAGCTGACTTGACAGAAGCATGAAAAGTTGGTGACTAAAAGGACAATGAAAGTTTTATCTACCGCATAGCAAGGGCCTGTTAGTCTGCAGGCAATGGCCACCTCTTACCTCTAGTCCTTACAGGGTGGGTCTTAGTAGCCCCGCCCTAAAGCTCAGAAAACTGAGGCTCAGAGGATTTGAGTAATATAGCAATCATGGTCATAAAGCTACTGAGGAAGTGAGTTAGAGTTGGAGCCCAGAGCTGCCTGGCACTGTTGCTCAAGTTCCTTGCAATTGCCCATATGCTGAAAGGGAGAGTATGTGTCATATATATTGTAGGATAAGGAAATAGGCTGAGACCGAGGGAATGTTGTCCTTCTTCTGGCAAGCAGGATGCTCACAGCATACACCTCCAACTCAGCCCTGAGGCTGTGTGAGCTCAGCTGTAGGCACCACAGGTCAATGCAGAGGGCCTCTGGATCTTGTGGGATTCAGGGCACCCTGTGGTCTCAGAGTCAGGGGAGGAGGCAAGCTCCAGATGCTCTGGAGACGGTCCAACACCAGCTCTATTTGCGTCCTTTCCCTTCTTATCGCTTTAGCTGACTCATCATCCCATTGAGCTGTGAGCACCGTCCGTCTTGTCATGATGAAATAAGACATCTTCAGACAAGCCCCACCCCCCTACTGTAAGCTGCAAGGAGAAGTAAGCAAGAAAATTCCAAGAAGAAAAAGAGAGAAAAGTAGACAACGACAAAAATAAAATGTTAAGTATTGTGGTTTATTTTTACTTCCCCTTCAACTTCTCTGAATTTCTCAGATTTTCAAAAGTCAAAATTCTCTCTTTTTAAAATGAGTACTCTTTCCCCCACTTTTATTGAAAATAGATTCTTCTCTCATACAGTGTCTCCTGATCAAAGTTTCCCCTCCCTCTACTCTTCCCAGTGTTCCCACCTCCCTTCTCCTCCGGATCCACTCTGCTTCTGTTTCTCATTACAAAAGAACAGGCTTCCATTTTGTCCTCCTGAAGGTGTCCTTTGCCTCACAGAAGCTTTTCCATTTCATGAGGTCCATTTATTGATTGTTGATCTTTGTGTCTGCTCTATTGGTGTTCTGTTCAGGAGGTTGTCTCCTGGGCCAAGGAGTTCAGGGATATCCCCCACTTTCTCTTGCTGTTTGTGCTGTGTTCATTTCATATTCCTGGGTGGCCTGCTCTTTTCTGAAGGGAAGCAAAGGAGGAGTGGGTCTAAAGGGGAGGGGAGGTAGTGAGGGTGCATTTGGGAGGAGTGGAAGGAGGGGAAAATATGGCTGGGATGTAATGTATGAGAGGAGAATAAAAAAAAAAAGAGGAGGCTGTTAAAACATAACACTCAAAGCCAACAAAATAAAATATAACAAGATAAAACAAAAACCATCACACTGGAGTTGGACAAGGCAAACCAACAGAAGGGCTCCAAGAGCAGGTTCAAGAATCAGAGACACTTTTTCACACATTCAGGAGTCCCATAAAAACACTAAACTGAAAGCCCTAGTATAATCATGGAGGACCTGCTGAAGACCCAGGTTGACCCTGTGCTTGCTTCTTCAGTCTCTGTGAGTTCGTATGAGCTTCGCTCAGTTGACTTAGAGGGACTTGTTCATCTGCTGTCCTCCATCCTATCTGCCTCTTGGACTCTTTTTTTTAGCATTCATTTTTATTTGTTTATTTGTGTGTGTGTCTGCCATATCTGTGCAGGTACCTAGGGAGGCCAGAAGTGGGTGTTGGATCCCACTGAGCTGGAGTTCATGTGGTTGGGAGCTGCCCAACATGGCTACTAGGAACGAAGTCTGGTCCCTACAAGAGTAGCAAGTGCTCTTAACTGCTAGTTCTTTCCCCCTGCCTCAGCAATCTTCTTACAGAACTAGGCAAAATTGTGGACATATTTAAAATAAGGTAAAAGTTTAGGATTGAAGAAATACCTAATGCTATAAAAGGTTTAGTAAAACACAATGAATTGTATTAATTTACAATGTTTTTATTGCTTTCCCGTTGAGAAAGAATCTCTGTTTTTATAATCTGAAGCACCTCCCAAAGTATAATCAAAACACAAAAAGCAAATATAGAAGTACATTTTTAAACAAAATGCACAAGCTATCAAGTTGACTTACACCACAGCAGCCTTTAGCATTCATAAACAAAAAGGCAATGAGCTGATGGTCACAGAATGCAGTGTCATGTAAAGGTAATGCCCTCCCCAAGGAATCAGAGCTAGGTTAGCTAGAAACCATTGCACACAGCAGCCTGGGATTCTATTCCTCTAAGGTGCCAGGAGTTCCCCGAACAGAATAGCCCAGCTCTGTCAGCACAAAGCTGAGAATGAGTCTCCTGGAAAGGAACACCGTGTTGGCCATTCAACAAAGACTTCATCCTTCTCTGTGGCTATGCATATTTAGTTCCAGAAGGGTCTTTTCAAATAGGGCCAACTTCTCATCCCATGTACCAAAATAATCCTGAAACAGGTATTAGAGAAATTTGATAGGTATTCCAGATGATCTGAGGAAGAAGAATGAGACAAATCCATGCTTGGGTCTCCAAGGCGGAGAGATTCTAGGTCACAAAATCATAGAGAATTGCCACTTAGCAGGAGTGGAGAGTGGACGTAATCACCTTGGGATCTGATGCAGATCCTGTGTCTGTAGGTCTGTGTCTGAGGTGAGACCTGAAATTCCAGATTGCTTTCAGGCCTCCAGGCGATGTTTTAAGCTGCTAGCTAAGGACGAGGTTTTGAACATTTCTCAGCTTTACTCATGGAAGAACTGAGGTTAAGTCTATACCTGGATGTCATTTTCCATCGGTCTCATCATACACATTGTAGCAGTATGTAAGAGACTGGCAGCTGTTAACCAGAGCCCTCACTCATTCCTCGTGGAAATGTGGGATGTTACAGTCACTTTGTGAAATACTTAGCGATCCCTGAGAGGAATCAGAAACTATTCCCTTGTCTTCATTCTTAGAATAGTCAAGTCAGGCACTTTCTTGGAATGTATATAGTACAACCAGAGAGTATGGGGAAGACCAGCTAGGGATATCTGCGATGTGATGGAAAGAACCCTTGTCTTCTAGTAAAAGGTTCAGACTCCTAGCTAGTATTAGTGTTTCTGGACCCTTGTTTCTTTCAGTATAAAATGAGAAAAATTAAACCTACCTGACAATGTTGGGTTGATTCAATCTAATTAGAGATTGTGTACGCTCCATGAATTTTCACAAATGTTGTTTTGTATCCTGTGATTAACTACTTTGTATGTAAGTAAGTCTGACAGCTCTGATGCAAATAGGTAAATATGGAGTGTGTGTATATAATACGATTGTTAACATCTATCAGAGAGCTCCAGCAAGCACGGGCCAACGGCCTGAAGGGTGTTGCTATTTTAAAGAATATTGTAAAGCATTTAATTGCTAAAGAGAGTCAAAGACATAACTAGCCAGAGTCAGATGAAAATAACTCCCAAAGACTGTCAGGAAGTTGGAATTGATCTGAGGCATGAGAGAAATGAGAGACATAGATTGGCAGAGCGGATTGAACAAATCACTTAAGCGAGCTAAGTAACTCTTCTTCTCATCCATAAAACGAACATTAAAACAAAACCTCTCAGGACTCTTGTGGGGATTAAGGGAGATGATACGTTTGCAAGCTCAGTACATTTCTTACACATAGTATGTGCTCACTAAGGTTTTTAACCCTTTATGCCTTATTTGAGTGAGTAATATAGACCCGTGATAAAAATAACAAAACTGACATTTAAAAAGCATACATAGATGAGTTTTGCTTTTCTCTTTCATCTCCCCTAATAGGTCATCACTCTGCAGGTAATTCTGCAGTGCTTCTTTACACTAATAACAGCGACTATGAATATATTCAAATTTTTCTCGTTATACTGTATTTGATTACACTGTATTTGAAGTTTTACAGCCTATTTTTGGTTTGTGTGATTTTTGTTTCTGGTACAGGATCTCATGTCAACCAGCGTGGCTTTGCCCTAACTATGTAGTTGAGACTCTGGCCTTGATCCTCCTGCCTCAACGTTCTTAGTGCTGGGATTACAAGTATGCACCACTCTGGCTGGCAGTTGTGTGTGTATGTGTGTGTGTGTGTCTGTCTGTCTGTCTGTGTGTCTATGTGTGTCTGTGTGTGTATACCTTGTTGAGGATTAGTCTGTTGCTATGTATTCTAATGCTAATTACTGGCTCCCAAGATCTGGTTGCTGCCCAGACCAGCACATTCTCACATTCATCTATCCTTGTTGTGTAAACCTTGCTCTACCTAATTTAAAGTTGATTGGTTAATAAAAAATGCTGAAGCTTGGGATTTGGCAGAAGAAAGGGAGGCAGAGTTTGGAGTTCCCAGGCCTTGGGTCAGGGGACCACAAGGAGATAAAGTGAGGGTGAAGGACAGAAGACTGACTAAGAGGATGTGGCCTGATGAAACAGATTCACCCCAGAAAGGACTAATTATTGGAACGTAACATGGTTGTGAGGCTGAGAGATAACTACATAGCTTAGAGGGTTAAATTCTTCCCAACTCCAATGCTTTAAATTTGTAAAACAAATCGTAGTCTCTTTGTGTCAATAATTTTGGAAGCTGGCAGGGCTAAAGAAAACCGTTGCTTTATTAAATAGCTGCTTACAATACCTGTTCATACGATTGCATGTGTGTGCATGTGTGTGCATGTTGTGTGCATGTGTGTTCACGTGCATGTGAAGGCTAGAGGGCAATCTTAGGTGTCATTCCAGAAGAAGCTTTGTCCACTTTGTTTCTTTCGTTCTTTGAAGGGTCTCTCCTTGGCCTCGAACCCTCCAGAGAGGCTTGACTGGCTGGCCAGTCATCCTTGGAGATCATCCTGTCTCTGCTTCTCCACGCTTGTGTAACAAGCATGTGCCACCATGCCTGGCCTTTTCAAGTGAATTCTGGAGATTGGGATCGGGTCCTTATGCTTCCGCTGCAAGCACTTTACCTAGTTTCTCTCTGTGTTGTTGAAACTAAGTAGTAGTGCAGTTACACCAGTTTATTCAGGCCCCTATTGATGGACACTTGGACTTGGCTAAACTGACTAACCTTTGAACACTTACCATTTTTACATATGTGCCTTTTAATCTTCAGATGAGATCCCAGAAAGACAGGTTCATGTGTAGTTTTAGTCAATATTAACAGCTATCCCTTTATAGGATTCCAATCTGTGCTTTGGGGCACTTCCTTTTGTGTTTGGAGCCTTGTCAATGATGTGTCTAATCTGGATTTTGATAGCACCTTCACCACTTAATACACAAATCATTTTATTAGTGGATTCTTTTTAAAATCTGTTTTATGATCTGTTTGTCCATTCAGATGCCTGTATCCCACTGTTATAATTATTGAGCTATTTAGAGGGGATAATTCCTCATCACTGCTGTTTGTTCTCAGAAATGCCCTAGTTGTTCCAGCTTTTCTATGTTTCCATGTGCACTTCAGAAACAGCTTTCTTAGTTTAGAGAGGAGAGAGGCGAGTGTCTTACTGCTATCATTATGAGAACTGGATTAAATTTATAAGCTAAAGAAAACTGACCTCTCTGCAGCTTTTAGTCTTCCTAAGTAAAACATGATACACCTTTCCATTTGTTGGGTTCGATATCGTGTTGTTTGTGTTGTTCTTGATCCCATCTCACGCCAAGAGATAAAGGCCAAGAGATAAAGGTTAACAAGTTAGAATGCCAAACGGGAAACATATTCACCTGTTCAAAGTCAAGAGCACATAATTCTGTATACTGGCCAAGTGAGAAGAGTAAGGATTATGTCCAGAAGGAAAAGTGGGGAGGAAAAAAAAAAAACACTGTTTGAGCTTGTTGCTTCATATTGGCTTTTTAACTTAATTCTCATTTTACAGATTATAACAATGTCATAAGAAAATCTTCCCTTAGGATTAATTTAGCCAGAACTGCAAACCTTGGGTTACTATATGCCACACACAAGAGCTCAACACACACTAGAGGTTATAATGTTAATGAGAATGAAAATGAAGAAAACATCAAGGCCCTAACATATGCAGCAAATTGTCAAATAGCTTAAAAAAATTGTAATCCAAACCTTTGTCAGCCAGTCTCTAAAGCCTATACTCTACACTGTATTATTTTCCTCTGGGGAAGTTCACTGAGTTCAGTTCAGTGTTTGTTAGCATTCTGTTCAATTAGCTACCATTTCAGAAGTTACACTAGGGAAGGCTTAATAATTTATAAATAATGAAAAAACGGCCACGTTGCGCGAACATGAAAAGAGTAAAGGACATGCCAGTTGATGTGACGAATTCCAGAAAGGGATAGAGTAAGGCCAGCCTCAGGAACTTTAGTCAAGAGTGTAAAGACTGCCAGGCTCATTCCTTTCTTCTCTGTCCCCTCTCTTCTAATCCCTGGGTCTCTCTGCCCCTTCTCTCTTCTCCATTTCCCTATGCTTGAGGTTCTCAGTCTGGCTGTTCTGTGAGCCCAGACCCACATTCCTACCTCACCATCCCAGTTCTCTCCAGGGAAGTTTTCTGGCGGGCCTTGCTTACGCCTTTCTCAGCACAGTGGCCGAAGGGGGGTGGGATGTAATAAATAGCAGCCCTCACCCCATCCTCTAATCACATGGCTGGAGAAGAGGAAGAACAATTGTTCGTTTGGGAATTGAGGACTAAGTAGTGCTGGGAGCAAAGAGCCACAAAGGACAACGGTAAAAGTGCTTTAGAACACGGCCCCTCCTTGGGCTGTGATGCAGACATTTAAACCTACTTTTCAATGGTGATATGATATAGCAGCATCGGAAGGGAGGCAGTGAGGTGGTCCTTCTTCTAGAGGACTCAGGGTTGATTCCCAGCACCCACACGACTGTTTACGGCAATCTGGAACTCCAGCTCCAGAGAATCTGCTGCTCTCTTCCAGCCTCTGTGAGCCCTAGGCACTCACACCGTATACAGACACACAGGCAATCAAAACCCCCAGACATATACAATAAAGTAAAAATTATAAACAAATAACATGAGAAAACATTATTCATGGCAACAGATTTAAAAATACACATCGGCCAACTGTATGAATGCAGCTGTGTAAAAGCTGGGTGTAAAATCTGGACAGTGAACATACCAAACTTCAAAATCTGCGTTAAATGTGAATACTGTTCTTCAGGTGACATGGTAATTATTGGGGTTTTTTTCTCTCTCCCATCTTCTTCTTTTTCATTATTATTTTTTGTTGTGGCATTTTTTATACCTGTACCTCTGCTGTCTCTTCTGGAAGTCTTTTTTTTTTTTAAGTGTTTATTTTGTGGGATGGAAAGATGGCTCAGTGATTAAGAGTGGGTACTGCTCTTACATAAGAACAGAGTTTTCTTCCCAGCATCCACATGGGACAGTTCACAACAGCTCCAGGAGATCCTGCTCCCTCTTCTGGTCTGTGTGAGCACTGCACTCACATGCACACGGTACACACAAACATATATACACATACACACATTCTTTTAATTAAAATAAAGATAAACTCTTTTAAAAATTCTAATATGTTTCCAAAAAAATCTTCTACTAACTTAAATAGTTATCATGTTTTTATTTCTAGGAGCTCATGACTTTTCTGGGTTTTTGATTGCTTGCTTTTATCATCGTATACTGTACTCGATAGTGGTTTCTTACATCTGTAAAACTGTACTGTGGTTTGGATTGTTAACATTTCCAGTTCTATGAAGGACTATTAATTTTCTCTAGAACTGTGCTTCTTTTGTTGTTTCCCAGGCCTAATGTTTTAAAGACCGTTCCTTAGATAAAATCCAATACTTCATCCCGTGCTCCTCTTTAATTCCATGAAAGAAATAATCCTCACTGTCGAGCTTCACAGTCAGTGTGGAGTAGGGCAGACTCTTCATGGAGGATTGCCTACGTGTCAGTATGTCTTCTGGGAGAATTCTTTTTTTATCCTGCCTGGGAATAACAGAAAAAGAAAGACAATTAAGCAGGTCATGCAGATTCAAAGAAGATTCAGAGACATGGTGACGAAGGCTGCATAGTTTAATATATTAGGCTTATTTCTCCCCTGTTTAGCCTTCTTATTGACTCCTACATCTAGCTTTGAAAACACCACTTCAGCATGCTTGCACACAGAAGCCTAACTTGACTGCCACCTGGGAGACTCCAGCCAGCATCAGATCCAGACAGATGCTGGGACTTGCAGCCAAGCATGTGGCAGGGCTCTGGGAGGGGTCTTGTGGAAGTGTTGGGGGGAAAAGATGGAAGAACCTGGAGGGGACAGGAACCTTACAAGAAGACCAACAGAGACAACTAACCCAGACCCATGGGAGCTTACAGAGACTGAGACATCAACTAAAGAGCATGCATGATCTGGACCTAGGCCTCCTACATGTACATGGCCAATGGGCAGCTTGGTCTTCATATGGGTTGCCTGGTAAGTGTGTATATGTGTATGGGGAAGCTGTTTCTAACATAGACTCTCTCACCTGCTTTTGGATCACTTCCCCCTGGCAGCGTTGCCTTGCCTGGCCTCAGGGGACGAGGAGATGCTCAGTCCTGATGTGAGTTGTGGATGTGCTGGGACGGGAGGGTTAGTATGGGGAGAGGGTGGCTCCTCTTTTCTGAGGGGAAAGGGAGAGGGGAAGAAGAGGCAGGAGTGAGGACTGAGAGGAGAGGAGGGAGGGGCCACCCTTGGGATGTAAATTAAATAAACTGAAACTTATTTTTTAAATCAAAAAGAAAAGGAAAGAAAAGAAAATACCACTTCCTGGAGGGAGGGACAGGCTGGAAGGAGATGTGTAGTCGTTTGATTGTATAACGTGAGTAGGGGAATTTAGAGAAAGGTCTCACATCTCTGTGAAGCATCTTGTAGCCAGCTCCTCCAAAGAGAGCTGCTGCATGGTACCATATTAAGGTACCGTGAGAAATCTGTCCACACACATACATGCTTAATTAATTAATTAACTAAATAATTAATATCTCAATTACTTGAGGACTGTCTGGAGAGAATATAAATAATACCCAATTGATGCACCATTCTCAATATGAAATTTCACTTCAAGTCTTTGTTTTAAGCTTTGCAAAATAAATGATGTACTCTGTCTACAACGGGGGAATACAAATTTTAAATGATTAATTCAATATTTATAAAGGAAAAACTCTCAAACTAGATTGCAAATGGAGAGAAAAAAATAATCTGATATATATATATAAATGTACAAGTGTTCCTTAATCATGAAAATGATGAAATTTACACTTAGTAAAACTGCAGTTGAAAGTATTCCTAAGCAACATTTTTACATTTTTATCATCATATATATGTTACTAATCTGTAATTGAAGGAAAGAAGGGAGTGAGAGAGGAAGGAGAAAGCTTTTTTGGTTTAACATTATGAAAGATAAAAAAATCCAACTAAAATATATAGCTGTAGATATTAGATTTCTAAATATTTGAAGGAAAATATTAAATAGCAAGAAAAATCATGGAAGTAACGGACACCATTAGCTGGTTAATAATATGTGGCTACAGAGGCTGTAGTAGAACCTGGTACTACTGTTTTGTTAGATGGACATGGTATTAAGCCTATCCCTAATACCTTATAGTTATGCCCATGAATTAAGGCATCTCTCAGCCTCTATCAGCAGATGGTAATTAACACAGAGACCCACATTGGCCCAGGCACTGAAAATAAGAGACTAAGAATATTCAACCCTAAACAGAACATATGTACTATAATACTTCCTTCTAAGATTCAGGGATCATTGCTGAAGAGGGTCCAACAAGAGTGTAAGGGCCAAGGGTGGTAGATGACAAGGAGATCAAGTCTTCCAGATGCACATATGAACCTACAGAGGTAGCAACAGCATTTGCATGGCTTGTGCAAGCTCAAGACAGGTCAAATCCAAACATGGGAAGAAGCGTAGGACCTGAGATTCCACCCTTAGCCATGAAGGTGCTGACAACTGTTAGCTGCTAGTCAGTTTTCCAGAAAAATGTAATCTTTGGGAGGTTGACCATGCTCCCAGAGAAGGCCACTCATTCAAGAATATTTAAGTAGCACAAGTTGATCTTGATTGGTTTAAAAAACAACAACAACAACACAAAGTTGGAAGAAGGAGGTGTGGGTCTGGAAAGAGCTGTGGAGAGGTGAATATGATCAAACATATACAAAACTCTCAAAAGACTAATAATTTAAAAAAACAAAGATGAAACATTAATAGAAAAGAGAAAGAGAGAATATGCAAAATCTAAAGTTTCAGAGATGAGAGGACCTTCAGTAGTTCTTTGATTTGGAGCTGAGAATTAGTTAAAATAAGGTACCGGACAAAACAGGGTTTAGTTACATCATAGGGACTTGCGGTTCAGATTAAGGCAGATTCCATGTGAATAAAAAGCCTCAGACTTGTTGTGACAGCAAATAGAACTCTGGATAGTGCCAGAGGCAGTATTTGCGTTCACCGCAATGAAACTCCTAGGAAACTGAATGGAAATTTAGAGCTGATTATTAAAATCTAGACATTTCATCTGAGCTGACTTGACTTCCGCCTGCCTTTTTCTACTTGGGGGAAAGGTTTTGAGACAATGATAACCTAATTTGTCTTGACGTATCATAACTGAGAAAATCATTTGGAAAATAAGCAGAAGAATCTTGGCGGAAAAGTACACTGCAGAGACCCTGAGTGGCTGTGTAGTGCAACGGGGCGTCAGAAGAAAGCATCGCCACCGACACCACGAGTGGTGCACACCGTAACGGATGGTCTGCTCAGGGATGCTGTCACCATGCAATTTATCTCTCCCTTCAGAAGGGGGACATTTCTTTTTGTAATTATCAACTCCACCTAACAGTGTCGGTAGCTAAGAGTGTGTCGGCAGTGGAGAGAGACCAGCAGTTAGGAGCACTGGCCGCTCCTGCAGAGGACCTGGGTTCAGATGCCAACACCCACGAAGTGGCTCATGATGATCTGCAATTCCAGTTCCAGGGTATCTGGTGCCCTCTTTTTGAGCTCCAAGGGCACCAAGCTCATGCATGGTACACGTGCAGGTATGTGCAAATAAAACACTAACACACATTAGATAGATGATCGATAGATGGATGGATAGATAGATACGTAGATAGACATAAAGACAGAAAGTCATACAAATGGTCTGACTATGAGGTTCATATTTAAGTGTACCCCTCAGAGGTACGTATGTCAGAACAGTAACCCCCATATTTCTTAGTCTATAACAATAGTAAACCACAATAAGCGTAGGTATGGGTGTGAAATGAAATAACACAGTGAACAGTGAAGTATGGAGACAAGTTTATACATTGTGAGAAGTCAATAATGTAAACTGTGATTTTTTTAATAAAATAAAATTATAAAAATGGTCATCATATATTCCTCACTGCTAAATGACAGGCAGCCTACCTAGTAAACATTTAGCTTTTTAATCTCCATAACAGATCACTAAAGTAAAGTGTAATGGCCACTTTTAGACAAGAAAAATGAGGATCAAAGAAGTGAAGTCACTCATCAGGGCGTATAAAGTAAGTAGACAGATGGGCTCTCAAACCTAGGACTGTCTTATGCCGAGTCACAGCGAACACCTTAAAGAGGAAATTACCTACACAGCTGACCACAGCTGATCTTGCAGAAACTTAGTAGGTGACTATAATCCAGTAATGTATGATGATTTGTGGAGGTCGTTTTTTATAAAGCACTAGAAGATACAACGATAACTACCATGAACCCATGACCTTGATTCTGAAGCATCCAAGAGGGCTGCAGAAACAGAAATGTAAGCAGATTTTGTTTGGATGAAGCAGCATAGAAAATGTGCTAAACAGAAGAACGAGGCAGGCTCTATAAGCACAGACAAGGAAGCAATTAATTCTGGCAGAGCGATAAGAAAAGGCTTTGGGGATAAGCTGTAAATGAGCTGAGCCTTGAAGGTTGCGTAGATTTTGATTAGTGGGAGAAGTAATGGTCATTCTGGGGCTAGCAAAGGTGAGGAGGCATGAACATAGTACATGCCTGGGGATCACGCAGGTGATCATTGAAGAAGATTGCAGCATGCACTAATGGATGGAATGGAAAACGAGACTGTTAAAAACAGGTAGGGGGTATGTGTAGATCATGAGGTCCCTGAACACTTGTTTAAGAGACTGAACTGTATTAAGAAGTCAGCAGGGAGCCATTGGGGATTTTATGAAGACAGCTCTAGCAGCTGCCTCAGAGACAGCTGGGGAAAGTAGACTGACAGAGATCGAAGGTGGAAGGGAGAATGGCAGAGAAATTCACCGCTTTGTCCTTCTGGGCAGCTCTGTTCTAAACAATGCCCCAAACACAAACGTTTGTATACATCTACAAAAACATGTGATCTTTGCATGGATTCTTCAAGAACAAGATGTAGCTAAGTTAAGGGAGCTACCTGCACCTGCAATTCCTCTACATTCTAAAGGGCGCTCATCTTCCAGGTGTGTGCAGGGTGTGGTATTGTGCGATGATGAGGGACAGGGGTAAAAGAGGGGAAACCCGGGGGAGGGGTGGGGTTCTGTAACCAGAGCAGATCCTAGAATCCAGGGGCGGGGGGTTTAACCCTTGTGGTTCAACAGTACCTCCCCAGCCTAGAACAGTGGAATGAATGATTAGAAGCGTAGAATTACTTCCCAGAGTGTGCTTGGAAAAAAAATAAAAATTCCATACAAACAGGAAGAGAAGGGAGAAAAGGAGACTTGTTTTAAATAATTCATCTGAGTGACAATGTTCGGTAACCTTCTAGGGAGCTCATGATAGTATTTAACAAGCTGAAGAGTCTTTTTTTTTTAAATAAGACCTAAATATTTTAGCCAGTTATGCAGTCAACGTTTCCTTCTCTTGCCTTTGCCAAAGATGACACGAACTCATTAAATAACCATTTACTATTGAATCCAAATAATAAAGCGGGTCTGTGGCTTTATTCTGCTTTTGCCCTTATCAACACTATTTATCATAGGACACAACGTGGGCCATGAGTGAAATAATGTCTCCCAGAGGAGATGCTGAGAGGTTGGTGGATGGAGGATGAAATGAACCAGAGGAGAGACAGAGGCGAGATGCCCTGTGGCACACAGTACGGCCTGGAGTGTTGGAATAATCAATCTATTCGTTAGCTGACTGCCTTAGTTTGTTAAGCCTCCATTTCCTCCACAATTAAAAAAGAATATTAAATAAACATCCTGTACAAGGGTTTTGGAAATAAAACCGAAGCATGTCAAAGAGCTCAGATAGCACATAAGACACTAATTGTTACCTCAGTGGACAATAACACAATATATCACCGAGATTGTAACTTTTCCTATCAAAGTTAACGTAAAACATTAGAAAACATTTTCTTTTTAAAAAAAAAATGTAAGTGATTTAAAACTATGCCAAATGCATTGACAATGGCCAGCTTGGCCAACATGTGGGTCTCCTAGAAAGGGAAGAGGGAGCTGTCTCTGACCTGGACTCCGTGGCCTGCTTTTCAGTCACTTCCCCCTGTCAGGGTTGCCTCCCCAGGATACAGGGAAAGCAGATGCCCTAAGTGCTGATGCAACTTAATGTGCTGGTGTGAGCTGGTAGTGTGTGGGGGGGGTGTGGGTCCCTTTATCTGAGGAGTAAGGGAGGATAGAGGGAAGTGAGAGGAAGGATGGGAAGAGGAAGGAGGACCTATGATGTAAAGTGAATAAATTACTTAATTTTTAAAAAAGCATGCCAATTACTTTCTGAGAATGAGAGAGGAAGAAAGAGAGACATAATCAAAATTGAAAAGAGATATGGATTGTATTAAAGTACTTACAAAGCAACTCAAATTAAAAAATAGTCTGTGTAAATAAACCAAGAGTTATCAAAGGGAGAAACACAAGCGGCTGGTAAACATTTTAAAAAGTGTTCAACATCCATAGCCATCAGGAAAATGCAGACTAAAACTACTTTAAGATTCCATCTCACTCCACCCAGGATACAATAACAAACGCTGGCGTGCATGTAGGGAAAGGACTGTTGATGGGAACACAGACTAGTGCAGCCACTGTGGAAATTTTCTCAAAAAGTTAGAAACCGTATATCACTCCTGAGCATATACCCAAAGGATTCTCTATCCTATTGCAGATATGTTTGCAAGGCTGTGTTCACTGTTGCTCTATCCACAAAAGATAGAAAATGGACTTAGTTTCGACTGATTAATAGATAACGAAAATGTGCTACATATACACAATGGAATTTTATTCAGCTATGAAAAAATAAGATCAGTAAACATGGAACCTAAAAAGTTACGTTGACTGAGACCTAGAAAGGTATTAGCTTGGTTTTTAGCTCTATATGGTTAGTTGGAGTGCCTGTGGAAGCCAGCAAATTAGAAAGAAACCTGCCTTAAGAGCAGGGTGGTGGCGGAACACTGATAAAATAAAAACGTAGAAGGGAATTATTAAAGACATTAAAGTATAAGAATGAAGGGGGCAGAGATGATGGGTATGAGAAGAAGTTAATCAAAATAAATGGTGTATTAGAAAGCCACAGAGATACTTAATACCTTGTAAGCCAACTTTAAAATATAACAATTTGAAAGAAACAGTTTGAAGGGACATAGTCTGCAGGGCTAGATAACACTGCTTCTAGAAGCTATGAGTTACTAAGCTCCCATGGTGGGGTGTGGGATGCTGCCGTAGTTGTTGGTGAGAGAGGCCTTAGAGGCCCTTGAAACAACAGAAACTCTTGTCGTTCCTTTTGACTGCCCACCAGAACTAAACACTGTGATTCTACTGCAGAAAACACATCATGGTTGCAAGATAAAGAGAAACCAGGCTGAAACTGAACACAAAACTTCATCAGAAAACATCACCTGATTGCTAGCTTTCACGGGGGCCAGAAAGTCCTGGCTTCCAGGAGAGAAAAGGCATGTGCCTATTAGTGCAATACCGACAGAACTGTTCTGAGGGCAATCAACTACTTTCTGCTTGGTTTTGAGGCTCATTTCACAATACTATGATCAGTATTGTAAACATGGTCAAAAATGAACAGCAAGGAGGGCCATAGGCCCTGGTTGGGGGGGGGGGGGGTGAGTAGGGTAGGAGGCTTTCTGTTGATTAGCAAACTTGGCATAGTGTTGTTGGTGATAAAATGATGTTGGGCTAAATAATGCTATTATTTGACCTACAGTTGTCATGGCGGTATTATTTAAGCTGCTATCACAATCAAATAAGACACAGACACCTGTTAGATTTTATAATGGCCTTATCTATCTTGGGCTGGGCAGATATTCTACCTACATTGTCTCAATAACCCCACCACCCATCTCCCGGCCCCCGTCTAATGCCATCTGCCATAACCATTCTTATCTGTGCTACCTTCCATCCATAATCTCAAGGTACTTGCTTATAGTTTTCATCTTGGTGTTTTCTCCATCCATATCATCCATGGAGTGCTTTCTACCAGCCCACATGGTTCCTTCTCCACACTAACCCATAGTGGCATCTGTCTGTCTGTTTCCCATGATTCTCCTCAACCCAAAGCCCAGGAACCTTAGCCATGACTTCCCATTCTGCCCAGGTTTTAGGACTTTAATCAACCAATCGGGTGTAATCTCTTAGACAGGCTAACACAAGGATTGATGTATATAGGCAGTAAGCAGATCTTGAGGGCCAGTAATTACAATCAAAATACAAGCATCAGACCAACCCCCAACAGCATAGCATCAAACTGCCTTACAAATACCTATGTTTATACCACCAAACAAGTGCTATATTTGTCTTTAATCAGGGAATCCTCACTTTGCAGTAAACAATGATGCATGCAGAGACAGAGCTTATAAGGTGCTTAGAATAAGTGATAGCTGAGTGTTCAACCTTAAACAAGACACTAATAATTATATCCTCTAAGGCTCAGTGAACACTGAAGAAAAAGATACATAGAGCGTAGAAGAGCTGAAAGACAGGGACAATGCCTGTGAAATGCCATGTTTGAAGCATAATAATAACATTAAAACCATACACTCTCACCAGCTGTAATTACCTGCACTTAACATGAGAAAAACAAGCCTTGTTTATAATCAGTCATGGATAGGGATGGGGCAGACATGGGCTCTGTCTCTTCCTGCTAAACTATTGGCTACAGAGTCTGGGAGAAGAGAATTTCTTGCCTTCTGTTCTGTTGACACTGGTGAGCCCACCAGGCTCCAATGGGGAGTTCTAAAACCATGGTCCGACAGAATCCATAATTCAACTCAGTGGCTCACACGTAAAAGCTACAAACATAGGAAAGAAATCTGTAAGGAAGAGGGGCAAGGTATATGATGGTAGGAAATAAGAAAGAAGGGGGGAAAAAGAAAGAAGGGGGAGTAATCATATACATATATGTATACACACATTTACATATTTTCTTTTTTCCTTCACTTCTTTTTTTTAATGTAATTTATTTATTTTTAAATCAATCACAGGTTAGGTACTTTGCATCCTTTCAAAGAACAAATATAATTGATAACGACATTCATTATTTGCTAGTATCCTCAGAAATTCAAAATGAAGATAGAATGCTTCTAATTTTAGCCTATGAGGCTACGTTACAGAATAGCCACAATATCACAGATTAAATCTATGGCTCCAATTCTTTACTGCTCCTTGCACTTGCTATCACATCTTGGTATTGCTCTCCACCCCCACGCTCAACCAGACATGAGACAAGCAGAAACATGAGGAGGCTTTCTCTGCCCTATGCCAGGAGAAGAGCCTGCCCAGATTGGCCCTACAGCAACCTATGGGTCCCAGGAAGATAAATTTGTCTCCACTTGATCCCCAAATACATGAATGAGACCAGTCCCTCAACCATCTAAGGACAGCCCAGATCAGCCAACATGCAGGTCTGCAGGTCTAGGAGTTCATCAGTCTTGTTCTAGACCAAACTTGACTGCAGCTATTTACATGTGGTGCCTGTGGTCACAACTAATCGGCATCTCTACCACCATGGTTACTTTACTGAGAAATTCCACCACATAGAAAATAAATCTGAAAATCATTCAAATTAAGGTTCAAGATATGTCCCCTAAAGCTGATGAAATGAGATCACATAACATGAGCACATCACATAGAGAACAAAAGCTCTAGCTGACATAGTTGCATTCTTTTCATTCATGGGTGAGTAGGAGACTGGACAGATGACAGGAAGGGGTATGCAGCATACAAATCCCTCCCAAAGGGGGTTGTTCCTATAATCCAAGTGTGTACATCTCATCTTCAAGCAAATATCTTAGCTTGCACATATTTGGATTCCAGGGAAGACTCCTGAGCCTATGTGCAGAAGTGTCCTATATGGAGGGCCAGAGCCCAAACAAAATAAGGAGGTCATTCGTGCTGAGGATCGGCAGGAAGTGTAAGCAAGAGGAGGTTAGCATCCTCACAGAGAAGTAACCTAGCATCGAGTGTCATACCTGGAGAGGGGAATGGATGTACTGAAGAATGGGGAGGCCATCAGAGTGAAGAAGCAGAGCCTAAGCAGCATGGGAGTAAGACGCAAGCCATTGTAGGAAATCACCTTCCAACCAGAGCCCAGAGAGAACCGGCCCTCAAGGAGCATGAGGAGAATATCCATGTGAGGTCTGACAGGAAGTGGGTCAGAATTCTGCAGAGTAAAGAAGATTCTAAGTAAGAATATTCTTGAGCAGGATGGGGGATATGGGAATACTTGTGGGAAAGTGGGTACAGTTGACCAGGAAAATTGATGTGAGGAAGTGGATTGACCAAAAACCTACATAAAAACAGTGTTCAGTGGGTTTGCAATGTGAGGAAAACAGTTACAAAGTTCCGAGAGGAAAACTAATACCTTCAGTGCTGACAAACTGGCTTAAAGATAGTCTTGTAGACTCAATAGCTTTACTGTGTAGAAATAGTCACTCACATAAACAGAATATGCACATTTATATCCATATATATCCTCTGAAAGTTTTGGCCAGTGACAACTCCATGGCCATGAACACACACCTATCATTCAGATAGAAACTTCTAGAGCATTCTTACAATTAAACCTTGGAACGTTGCCTCTAGAGAAATGATTTGCATGAGGAAAGTAGAACATGGCCAGAATGCAAGAAAATACTCAAGAATTCTAGGTACGTATCAAAAATGCAGAAGTCTGTCACATGAAAGAATGCGAACAGTCTCTACATCAAAATAACAATTGATAAAAATGGATTATAGCTGGTGTCACAAGACCATGAACCTACACAGATATATGTGAATAATTAGGTAAGTTAATCATTTGGTGAGAAATGGTACATTTATGTAGTTACATTGGATCATCCACAAAATACTGAGTAAAAAGGGAAAAGAATAACCACCCACAGAACAAGTTTTGTAGATGCTACTTCAATAAATGATCCAAATAACTTGCTATGAACAGAACCAGCACAAATCACGTGATCCCTGATGGCACTGTGATTCCTGTGAGCTTCCTGCTGAAGATGCACAGCCCAAGCCAAAGCATGAATAACCATCAGACAGACCCAAATCTAGAGTCATGCCACCAAATAACTTGCCCATTTCCTTTTTAAAAAATTAGGGAGATTAAAGTCAAGAAGGCTGAAGACTATTCTAGACAAAACACTCAATCCAAGGCAGCCAAAGCCTCGGAAATTCTGAACCTGATCTTTTCACTACACTCTACATTGTTGGGCAACTGGGGGTGAAGATTGTCAGTGTTAATTTATTTTTGTGATAGTTTTTGAAAGAGAAGTTTCCTGTCTGAGAAACACTCATGAGAGGTTGTGTGGGTGAACGGAGATTTGCAACCTCCTTTCATGTGGTCCGGGTGGGAAATGCTATTTATGTTACAATTTGTAATTGTTTGGAAATAAGAAGTGCTTCATGATCACACAGCTCAGAGACCTTCCATTCCATCGCATAGAAGGCTCGGAGAGAAAGAACTGTGATAATGCTGTTGAAGCTCTATGAGGCCTTTCTGCCCTTGGCTTTCGTTGGGAACTGCTCCAAGCTTTTTGTTCTCTGCACTCCCACGTGCACTGAAGTGAAAATATTCTCCCTCTTGTCCTTCTCTTTATTGTGGAGAAAGATACCAACCAACACAGCAGTTTCATTTCTTGAGTACTTGTGTCAACAAGATTATTTTTTTTTCTCTAACTTTCTCTGCAAATACAAGTGTGAAATGTAGTTCCCCTTTCACTTGATCCCAGGCTGAGTCAAATTTCTTGAGGCATGTAATTTAATTGCACAGAATGCATCTTGGATAAGGATCCATAGCAGATCTTTCTGGGACTGGTACCCACCTTGCAGGTACCCTGTGAGATTATTTATAGAGGCTCGTGTTTTGGAAAAGACAATGCCATTCCTGAGATGACAAGAGATTCTTGTATGGTAGGCAGAGACTGATGGGGAGCAAAGTTGCTAACCTGGAGACTGATGAAAGCGACATGGTTATGAACACAAGACCAGGGTCAGGAGACTGGTTCAAGGGCTCTGATGCCCATCAAAACGTGTCGAACTTGTCTCCCCTTCATCGGACATGAGATGCAAATTTAGATGAGCTGCTGGTGGGGCCAAGTGGGGCTGGCATGCCTGTTGAGTTGAGGATGCTTTTCTTTTTCAGCAAACAGGTCACATCGTCCTTGGCTGCAACCCAGTTTGATCACACTATGCATGTAGCCTGGAGTCACTCCGTTAGCTGCCTGCACCCTTCTTCGCAGAGAAGATAGGGAAGACAGGATCTCAGATTTCCTCTTAAGTTTCCTCTACTCACTTTTCTAACCAGTAGATATTTTTGTTTTTCACCATGGCCCTTTCCTTTTCTCCTGTCACACTGTCACGTGTACTTCACCCTCCTCTCTCATTTTTTTGCATCTTTGCACATACTCTTCTACATTTAAAAATCCCCTTTGTGTTATACAGAATGGTATTTAAAAAGAATAAAACCTTGACCTTTCTTACCCTCTCTACAGATGCTGTGGTGTTAGCGTCTGCTCACATGCTCTACCTTGACCTGCCTGTGCACTGCCGGGTGGTCTCTCCTCACACCATCCTCCGAGCATCTTTTTCAGCCTCCTTCTCCCATTGTTACCCTCCCCAGGTTTTTACCCTCATCTCCCTTTCTCATTCTGTCCATACTCCAGCCACACGCATTAATTTGCAAAATATCTCCAGGATGGGCTTCAAGCGATCTGTGTATTTACTGAGGGAAAAATGTATGGAAAAATTTTTTTTTCATATTCTTTAAGGGGATCCATGAAAACACTAAGCTAGAGATTCATGAGCTTGCTGATGTTCCACAATTACATATTCAGGTCCCATTTTTACCCCTGAACTCTGGGTTTGTATATCGAGCACCGTTCCACATATGTCACAAAACAGCATGTTCCAAACGAAACCCATCCTTTTCCTCTCTAAGCCTCTTTGGTTTCCCCAGTATCCATGATCGGTGCTACTATTAACCTAGAGATCCCAATAAGACAGCCTACAATCAGTCACCTTGGGCTTCATTCTTACACAAACTTCCACTTGCAATCAAGCTGCATTGGCTGACATTTCTCTACCCTTGTACATCTCCCATCAGACTCCTCACCTCAATATGATAGACATAATTCTGTGATAGTTTCAGCCATGAAGACACTGCAGCAACTTCCTATTGTCCCTGCCGCTGGGTTTGGCTCCTCCTGCTTATTCTCACACCCCAAACCAAGCATGCTTTTTTTTTCTTTCTCTTGCTTAAAACTCTTCAATAATAATCCCTTTCTCACAGGATAAAGCTTAATCTTTCTAGTAAAGGAACAAACTAATGTGGCTTCAACCAATACACACTCCTTCTAATATCCTTTCATTGCCCTCTTCAACTTTTCCATTTTTCTCTATGTGGTCTAATGGTATCAACTGCTACAGAATCCACGCTATGAACAGAATCCACGCTATGAAACAGGTGTTTACACGCCTCATCTTCTAGGATCTCATCATTTCAGCTAGATGTGCCTACCATGCAAATTTCCTTGCAATGTCTGACTTTCCATCCACATCAGAAGTCTGGGGCAGCTAATTAATAACTTTTTTTTTTTGATATCCCAAGTTTTCTTTCAGGTCTTTACTTCCTCGTGCCTTTAAGGATTGATTCTTCCAGTAAGCTCCTAGTTTCCTGATAACTATGGTGCTCTGCCTCCTTAACTGAACACTTCAATGGTGGAAGTTACCTATGCTTCTGCTTCAGGAGATTCTTCAGGGCGTTCTCCTTGAGGATAGGCCTCTTGCACCCTAGAGCTGCAATGGGCTCCGTTGAGAGATGAATGCAGAGATTTCTCATGGATGCTCACCATAGCTCCCAGCCAGTGTTCATCCTGATGAACACATGCCGTTCCACCCACGTGAGGAAAGTCTAGCTCCCATTCTTGAGGTGTTGTTCCCAGTGATGGATGCTTGCGTGGGCACATGGATTCCTTACACTACCCTCTGACTGGCCCCTGTAGGAGCAGGTCATTCATTGGGAGTGTCTCCATACATTACATCTACAAGCTAAAGAGAGAAGAGACACAGGGACCTCAGAGTGGCTCAGAGGCACATTTCTCACTTCACCTCTACAGTCTTTGATGAGGCCTTTGGAGACTGTGAGCTTCTCAAGAACTGGGATCTGGGCTGAAGCCTTTTTGTTTCTTCTTGGATCTGGGGAATGCTAAGGCCCAGGGAGGCAAGAAAGTAAGGGAGAGCACCAAAGAATAAGAGCAAGCAACCTGCATTGTACCTAGCTGTCAATTGAGATGCTTAAATAAGAGTATAATAGATGAAGCAATAGGGAACCTTCAAGCTATCAAGTGACATCTGGAGAGCAGTGCATCACTTCCTGCAATAAAGCAGATGGGCTAAATAATCTGGATGCCCAGTGGATGTTTTTTTAAACAAATCACTTTTAGAATGAATAGACATATAGGCAGAAGAGAGAAAAAAGAAAAGGAAAATTGTGAGGCAAAATTATTCAGGTTAATGAAAACTACGACCATATTCTATAGCTCTCATTCCCACCTCATGCCAGGTATTTATTGAATCCCTTTCCAGAGGTGATGACTTGTCAGAGAAATGCTGACATTTCAGGATGGGCAGATCCAACATGGAGTGTTTGGGGAACTCCTAGGGCCTTCCTGTGCTTCTGGATCATCACACTTTTGATGTGTCTGACACTAAGCTCAGTGTTGTAGAAACAGGACAGTGAGAAGTACCTCATTTTATGACTCTCCAGGGCTTTATTTTATCCACCCAAACCTATTTAGAAAGATATTTTCAAACCCATTATACAGAAGAGTCAACTAAGGCCTACGGAGACTTGAAATTGGACCCTAACGTGAGTAAGAAAATAGTGGTGTTGAAACCATTCTACATAAATCAAACAAGTTAGCACTAGCATTAGTTACTATTATGTTTCAGTGAAAAAAAGAATTCCCTGATAGAATCAACTTAAGGGAGAAAGGATTGATGTTGGTTTACAGTTCAGAGAAACACAGTCCACCATGTCAGGGAAAATGGCAGACCGTAGGGAAGGCAAAATGGCAGGAGTCAGAGGCTGGCTGGTCATTTGTATCCACACTTAGGAAACAGATTGTAAACAGGAAGTGGCCAGGTCATAACCTCCAGGCCTACTCTTGGTGACCCACTTCCTCTACCAGGGCTTCAACCCCTAAAAGTTTCACAACCTTATCACACAGTACACCCAACTGAGGGCCAACTGTTCAAAGACATGAGCCTGTGTGGGACATCTCACACTCAAACCACACAGCACTGGTTTAAAACATCTGTTGTGAATATCACTTGTTTCCTTATTTATTTAAGCAGAGCAGAGGCTTTGGATAAGGCAATGAAGGGCAATTGAAGCATTCTTGTGGAAAGGTCTCCTGGGTTTCAGCTGATCCGTTTGGGATGTGTCCAGACACCTGCACACCACAGACAGCAATCCCTTCCATTTGTGAACTCCTGCACCAGGCACTGGCTTTGTCATCTCAAAGCAGGCCCTATACCACCTACATTTCTATTTTACATCACATGCTGTACAATGCCACCTTGTGCCTAAAGGACCTTTCTTCATGCTAATTATTCCAAGCCAACTTCCTTAGCCACATATATTTTGCTGTCTGGTGGCCCCTGCCCCGTGAACCTGAGCTCCTTAGGCCACATCTGGGCCTATCTTGCTTACCATTAGTGCCTATTAAAGATCTGCCATTATTGAACTGCAGGTAATGTAAAAACACTAATGGATGTATCCGGTAGATATGAGTTTCTAAAGACCCATAACCTGTCTGCCTATCCCTGACCCTTCGTATGTCAGATCTCTTAGTGTCAAATTGACCAACTGTCCCAGAGAGCCTGTTAACCCGTTGGCCCTTTAAGTAACTTTACAATCCTTTTTTCTGGAGAAAGTCTTACTCATTAAATAGTCCTTTTCTTTCATCAGGAGTCTTCATCTCCTGAGGGTTTTCCTTGTGTGGCTTGCTGACACAAGGAACTGGCTTACCCCTGTCTGTTCTTTTTATGTTTCTGAGATCATCATTTTGATTGGAGGAAGAACAATGTTTCTACATAGGAAACAGTTTAATGGAGACTTTGGTATCAAGTAAGATGTGAAACAGGTAAAGTGGGTATGAATTCTCCACCGCTTCATCTTTCCCACATATAAGGTGTGTTATTATCTACCCTTACCCAATGCACGGAGACTATATCATTTAACACCTTCAGAGGTTTTCTTTCACACAGTTGGAGGTTTGTTGCTAGGACGTACATAAGCCTTATGACTTTCTTGCTACATCATTCACTCCCCATCACATTGCTTCTATGGCCCCATGGTAGTCCCTTCCCCCCACTGGCAGCAAGCCCACTACAGCTCGAGAATTTCAAAAACAGAGACAACTTGATGTAAACCATATACTATCAGTTTTGGAATCAAAGTGGCCTGAGCTCAAATCTTAGATCTACCACTTGGATGCCATGACTCAGTCAATCTTTCAGGCATTCTCATTTATAAGATGAGTCATATAACCAAAAGACAAATATGACGGAGAGATCACATGCAATTGTCTCTTGGGCTAAGCATATTCCACTATGATAGCTAATATTATTTATTGATAAATATTTTGGTTACGCTCTAGAATTTGTAGGTAAGATGCTATCCATGAAGAAACCACGCTTGAATCATAGAACATAAGGAAATCAAACTGGTACTCATCTAGAAGTTTCATTCCTACTGTCTAGATTTCATAGTTCTGGAAGTTACGGTGCATGCTTCCAGAGGAGAAACGTAGTCACCAGTCTTACCCGGCCATGAATCCTGTGAGCTGCAGCAATCACTGATCTATCAAGACTGGTGCAACTGTAGTGCGAACATCAATGGAGCAACCAACCACTTTCTGACTGAATTTAAAAGACACAAAAAGTCTGTTGTGAGATTTTGCTTCAAAAAAAAAAAAAAGACAGAGAAGTTTCACCCAGGATATCTCAACACCGTGGGTGCCTAAACAATGCTGATATCAGTAGACATGTCAATACAGAAAGGGAAAATCTCATGGGATCCCACCCCTAGACAAACAACTACAGGAAATTAATGACTACTGAGAGAGAGAGAGAGAGAGAGAGAGAGAGAATTGGTTATTCCACAGAAAATGATCAGCCCTGAAATCATATACACACGAGCCACACTAAATGGAATCAACAAGAAATGTTTATATATTTGTGCATATAGTGTCACAGCAATAATAATTAAAGAAGAGAAGTGAAGGAGAGATGTGGAAGAGGTTGGAAGGGGCGGATGTGGGAAGGGTTGGAAGTATGTAATAAAAACTGAAGAAGGAGTACACAGTTGGGAGCTGGATCTGGGAGAAGTATGGGACTGTGGGGTGAACTTGATCAGAATACATTGTATAAAATTCTCAAAAAATCCCTAATGAAATGAGAAAAATAAATATTAAACAATTCAAAAGTAATGCTGTAGCCAGAGGCTATTATGGCATTTTTTTTTCAGTAAAACTGTAAAAACTTAATTCAAATTTAGCTGTCTAAAAGAGTTAATTATAACACTAACTCCTTTGGCCCAGAAGTTGTACGTCTTAGGCTAATCTACAGAAATAATCCTATAAAATAATCCATGGATGTGTGCAGAAGAGCCTCCACTTAAGGATTAGTGTCAATAGAAAAATCTGAAGACTATCTAGAGCTGTGTCTGAAAACCGGTAGTTAACAACATGAGAGAATATTTATTACATTTGTAAACTGAGGAAAAACAAGAACAAATGAACAAGCAGGAACAGGCTGATGAGCACAGTAAAGTTCTTTCAGAAGGTAAGACAAATGGAAAGTCTTCACGAACAGCACAAAGTCATGTGAAAAGGGAGGAGTACCGGGTGGTGACTACTCTTAGCGTCATATGATGTTACATGCTTAGATGATGGTAAGATGCGTGTTTCATTTCATACTAATGTGCCAAAATATATAATGAAGCATTTCATTAAAATGAAAATTTCATTAAAATTAAGATTTCATTAAAAATGAAAACAATGAAGTATTTGCAAAGGGTTAAGTGGATGAGTGAAAACCATAATATCTCACAAGTAAGAGAGCTCAGAAAAGAGAAAGCACTATCCTTGTGTGTGAAAGCCAGAAAGCTTTCATCAGAGAGAATGGCTAAGAGCTGATGACATGCCCAGAGAAAGAAACCACAGACCAAGACCTGGCTTCATGGGTCCAGTAATGCAATTCAGAAATGTGTTTTGAGTGCCTGCCACATGCTGAGACCTGTGCTAAGCACCCTTCGTTTAATCATTTTGGCAAGCCTGTGAAGTGTGAACTACAGCTGTCTCTATTACAGACGAGGAAGCTGAATGTCAGGTGTGGCTAATAAGCAACAGACCCAAGGATAAAACCCAGATCATTTCAGACATTAAGCCCAAGCTCTCCCCCACAGAGCCCTTGTGTTTCTCATTCTGTCAGTTCATGCAGATGCAAGAGGAACAACTCTAACTGAGCAGGTTAGTAGGAGATGAATATCTAAGCCATTTATGATTATCATTCCCGCCATCAGAATACCTTCCTTTCCTATATCAAGTTTCTGGGGAAGATGATGCCATGGTATTGGATACTGTGGAACATACTTTATTTCAGCTAAGAAAACTGGAATGCAGAATCAAGATGCTGGGAGAGAGAATAGCCAATACCAAGGCCCTGGAGAGAAAAGGGCTTTCTTGCATCCTGCATCTCCAACTGACTGGCTTAGAAAACTCCCTAGTAACCAATTTCCTTGTCAAGAAGTACAGATAATGACAGTCCTATGTTACATTATTCTTACAAAGATTTAATGACATGGCCTTTGCACTCTTGAATTCTATGATGATCTATACAAGATCTGTACAGAACTGGGTCCATCAATATCCTATCTCATGGAGTGGGGGAAGGGCTCAAGACACCCTGAGAATTTATATACAGTTAATGATCGGTAAAGAGATTTTCTTCAGTGTGATAGCCACTGTGAAGATATCCATGCTCCCATAAACCCCTCAACTATGCTTCTATAAGTAACCCTAATGAGACTCATTGGGTAATCCAGAGAGAGGCGGGGAACATAAAAATTAAAGGGGAGCTAATTGGGAAGAGGAACAGGATTAGCTGAAGTAGGAGGACAAGGCAGCTGGAGAGAACATGATTAAAGAATAGATTACATCTTTATATTAAATGTCATAATAAAATCTACTGCTATGTACAACTACAAGTATTCAGTAAGTGTGGCTGCAGACACATAATTTGTATTTTAACATAATCATTTCACTCTGACACTGTTCCTGATGCAGGTCTCTTTGTGACACACCATCTCAGTCTGTCTGACAGGCTTTCCCATCTCGCTGAGTAAGTGAATAATCCCCTTCAGCCCGACTCTCATTATCACATGTCATACAGTCCACACCCTTCACTAGGGCAGGTCACTACACACTACACTGTTGATTTGATTGTGGGTCTCCCTGGAAACCTGCTGCCCATGAAAATCCTTGGTCACTTCAATTGGATAGTTGCCAAGTCTTCAGCAGAAACGCACTTCCTGAATCGTCAGTAAGTTCATTTCTGACAAAGCAAGCTTTCTTTTCTATTGACTTAAACCTGGTTGTGCTTTCTCACATGTGCTCTCTGCTAGCATAGTTCTTCTTGAAAATGGAACAGATCAGACTAGAGCAATAAACCATGTTTTACCTACTTGAGGAGGTTGTTTTGCGTTGATCATTTCTCTTTATTTTTTTTTCAAGGAGGGTGAAGACAGGACCTCAGCTGCCTGGTCTTCCTTGCCTAGCCTGACTCATATTCTTCAGAATGGCTGGGAGAGTGCTGTGCTCAGCACAAGGGATGGACACAAAGATGCTTCTAAACCTTTGCTTATTTTTTTAACATCCTAGACTCTCCAGCTCTTTATCACTCTGTGCTCTGCCCTTTCTTTACTCTTTTTAGGGTACACAGTGAGTCTGATCCTATATAGAGGTATGTGTGAGTACCATAAAAGAAGCACCTCCATTGCTCAGCATCTGCCTGTGGCCATGATGAGTGACCTGCAAAGGGCTCATTTGCCACTTAGCCTGAAAGTAGCAAAGGAGTCACCATACATGAGCCTGACAGGCATGTGGAAGAGGGAACTAAGAGGGATCTGGGTACAGGCTGGTCAGTGGGTTTTCTATCTATAGAATAAAAAGCCAAGAGGGCAGAGCTCCTGGAAGAGTGGTTCTCAGTGCTGGAGAGAGGCCTGCCTGCATGAAAACCACCAAAATGGTTTCCAATGATTCTCAATGGAATTGGTTGCCTCTCTGAAACCTTTACTTATGACCTTACAGTTGAGCTGATCCAATGCCCAGTCCATCTTGGAAAACACTAATCTATTCTAAAATCAATTGTATTATAAGAAGCTGAAACTGGGCAAGGAATGGATGTGACTTAAAGTGACCTACAGCAGAAGCAGCTGTTTTGTTTTGTTTTTTAAACCAGAATAATGCCTAATAGTCAAGGCACTGACATAAATTCTCTCTCCACATCACTAGAAAAGAATGCTCATATCAAGAACAAATGACTCAGAAAAGACAGTCACGCTGAACCTAGCGCCTGTGACAATGTGAGGCCCGCAGCACCAGAGGCAGAGAGAAGAGAGCAATCCTGTCCCTTTGCAGAGGAAGAAATTACTCCCGCCATTTTCTTCAAATGCCCCCTTCCACCCAACTGCAGGCCGTTTCCATTTGCTCTCCAAACTCCTCTCACTCCTACACTTGTACGTGCTACAAATGGCAGAAAGCCTCTTTTTGTTACCATGGTACCACTACAATAAGCTGTTTTGAAGTGTTCAGTATTCTGAAATGACAGGCTCGCTCTGTTTCAAGAAATGAGAATGCTGTAGGGGTCGGTGAAAATTGCTGGCCTTCTCTGCATCACAGTTATCATGAATCAGCAGAGCCGCTATGTCGAGAATGCCTTCCCGAGGCCACAGATCCTGGGTTACAGCAATCTACCCCAAATGTGATCCTTGAGTATAGGTGAAGACAGCTCACTTCCTAAATAAATGGCCATCTCCAGTTGTCCACTGTATGGCCCACAATGCACAGGGACTGTGTACACCTACTCTAGGATCAAAGGCTGAAGCACACAGATCCAAATTGTGGAAGGAATGTTGTTCTGGTAGATTGTCACCACGTATCAGTTTCTTTCCCTTTGCTTTTGCTTAGCTGCATTTTGTCCTTCACAAGAATGTAAAGATGAATAAGCTGCAAGCTTGTCTATGGAAAGTATCTACATGAACACCTGTGTTTTAAGCACAGCCTGTAAGCAGCCATGGTTTGTTCAAGGCCTTGTCCTCCGCTTGTGTGATGCGTACATGTGTCTTCTACTCAGCATTGTCAGCGGCCCTGGGATAGGGTTACAGTTCATTCATCTCTATAACTACAGGTGCCTGTCACATAGTTAAGCATTAGGTTTGTCAAGTATTCAAAACTTGAAAACATTACACAGCAAGATTGAACAGACTCAAAGTCTATATAACTCATTGGACTTCTACACTGTTAGAATAGGCATTCAGCATGAAACCCATGGAGCCTCGTGTTAAATTTTACACTTCTAGTACTGAATATATATTACGCATTTATCTGCTTTATAGAGTTTATAAAATTAAAAAACTTGAAGTATTCAGAACATTAAAAAAAACAAAAAACGCGCATATGCACATGATGCATGTGTATTTGAGTGACATGGATACAGGCCTGGCTAAACGAAGAAATGGAAAATAGCAAGGAGGAGAAATATGAAAGCTATCATCTAGATATCCTTGTTAGCACATTTTGGCTGATGGCATATGCTCCAAGAGCTCACTGGACTCCCGATTCCTAAGACCTGAGATGTAGGATTCAGCTAGCTGAGAAACAAAGCCAGAATCTTTTGAATACAGGTCCCCAAGATGTTCCTACACATGCTGAGAACTTACTGGTAGGTAGGTTAAGACAAAGATACCTAAACATCAAGAGCTTTGATTAACAAGATATACAACATCTCCTAAGGGTTGTAAGTCACACATATTAAATACTTTGGCACGAAGGCAGACATGCAAGATGAGAACACACAGTAAAATACAAAACAGTCTGCTGTGATGCCAGAAATCATCTGTGGGCAAACACTAAGTGTTTCGAAGAGACTGCAGAGAAAGAGACCAGACTTCAAATGGAAAACAGTCCTTTAAGGAAAAGAAGAGGTTTTTAATTCAGATGAGGGAGACATTTCAGAGAAACTGAGGTTCTGAACTCTAACTTGTAACGAAATTCTAGCAGTTTGTAAGCAGTCTGATACCCTGGTGAGGGACAGGCCAGAAACGACCAGCTGGCATTCCTGCCTTTACTTGAGCAGTCGAGGATTCTGCTTTAAGGTCTAAATTTATGCCCTTCCATTCCAATAATTTTATGACTACTCACTACTCATGTCTGGTCTGCTCCCAGACTGCCATACTCAATACCAACCAGTTTTACATGGCTATAAGCAGAACGGTAAATAGAGATAAAACTATAGATGATATAACAGATAAGGAATAGATAACAGAAAGGAAAGAAAAAAAAAACCAACACATCAAATGCTAGGCGAAGCAGGCTCTGTGTGCTTGCCTTGCCTTCCTCACTGTACTTTAAGGCATTCTTCACTAGGGATAAAAGGGAATTATTTTAAAGTTAGTATCATATAAAAAGAAAAGAATGGGTAAAGGCTTTATAAATAGAGCACCTGACACCGAGGGGTTAAGCAACCATCTGCACTTTGAAAAAAAATTCAAAGGAAGCAAGTTAAGAATCTGCTGTGTCAGTGAAAGCTTGGAGAGAAAGAGACAGAGAAGGGAGTCGGGAGGGACAGGCGAGATTAGGAGAATAATAAGGACCTTTTTTATACACCTGCCCCAGAGTAAAAGAAAAAAAAAATGGAGCAGATATAAGCCCGCTGACAAATGGAAGGCACATTAACTAACCGATTAGCAGAAAATGATCCACATGCTGAGCTTCGCTCACAGAGAAAAGGAAGGACAAGAAGCCAGGGACAATTAGGAGCTACTGCGACAGGCTCAGAAAGCCATGGGGGGTGGGGGGGCAGTGCCAGAAACAGAGGAGGGCTCTGGCAGCTGGAATGCAGCAAATTAGCAGGGCCCCTGCTTCCCAGAGCCTAGAGAATTGGTAATAAACCTGGACTTGCCACGGCTGTCTTGTCAGATGGAGTGGCGGGGGGGTGGTGCGGGGGGGGGGGGCTTCAGGAGTCTGCGAAAGTGTGGCTACAAAATTCTCAAGAGGTCCAGGAAATAGTGGGCAGTGCCAAGAAATGAGAATGTTCAAGCAGTGCACAGAAATATATGTGAGCACACACAATATCAACAAGGAAGGCAAGGCCAGCCTATTTGGTAGGGCAAAGCATACTGCCCGTAAAATCCTTGTGTCCGTGTGTTGGACTACTGCAGTGACAAATCAGGCTTGCTGCAGGACTTGCACAGCAAGAAACTGTATCTAGTGTCACCACTGCCATCGCTGAAAACATCTACCATCTACCTTTCATTCATCTAGTAACACAGGCCAAGTCCCACACTGGTGTTAAGCATGCCACGCCAGGTACAATCATCTGGCCCAACTCTCAGAACAACCCCATGCTTATTCTCAATTTAAAGTTCAAAGATTTGGAATGATCTAAACTACCACCACTTATGAGGGGAAGAGGAAGGTTTGCCCAGCTCCGTCTGCCTCTGAAACTCAGCCCTAACATTAGCTCACAAACCAAAAGCTGTCCCTTGGCTTCCCATACCGTAACTCACACTCGTGACGTGTGGATAAGTAGAATGCCAGCGTGCGTCAGCTGAACATCACATGGGTTGCGCCTCTGATGGAAAGACTGTGCCTCAGTCTCCTCAAGCACAAATAAAAAAATAAGAAAATCATACCTGGCATAGATGGTTATTGCAGAATTCCACAAGCTAGCTCAGTGGGTAGCTAGCAGCGTTATACGTCTGGAATTTTATTTTAGTTGTAAATGGACCTGACTATAACCACATAAAAACAAGATGTAATTAATCTACGCACTGGGAAGTTGACCCGACAGCTAAAATAGCTGCCGTACAAGCTTCAGGACCTGAGTTCAGATTCCCAGCACCCACATAAAGGCTGGCTACAATAATGTACATTTGTAACCTCAGCCCTGGGAGGAAAAGACAGGCAAATCTTGGGGTCTTGGTGGCCAGCTAGGCTAGGAGAAACATCCAAAGCCAGCTTCAGAGAGAGACTTCATATCAAAAAGTAAAGTGGACACAAAGTTGGTATAGGTGAGGAGAAGAGAGACGGAGGTGGGGAGAGGGAATGTGGGTGAACAAGCTCAAAATACATTGCATAGAATTCTCAAAGGGTCAGTTCATTTTTCACAAGGTTAAAGTTATGTGTGGAGACCAACCCAATGTTGACCTCTGACCTTTGGATGCACGCACAAACACACGTGAGCTCAACCTCTGGCCTCTGCATGTACACTCATGAGTGCATGTGTGTGGGCACACAGTCACAAATTCTCAGTCCCAAGTGGTCAGCCCTAAAACCCTGTGCACACAAGCAACAGCAAATGGAACCAGAAGCTTGGAAGGGAGAGAGGGAGGAATAGAAATGATGTTAGTATATGAAATTCTTCCAAAAATTAAAAACTAGTAATTGATGAAGAACAAATCCTTTTAACACTAATGTCACAAGTTAAATTTCTTGAGGCATTACTAGTTTCTTTTGTCGTTACTTTAATTGAAAGCATTTTTAATACAATATATTCTGATTATAGTTTTCTCTTCCCAAGCTCCTACTCACCTGCCAAATATGTCCTGTGACAAAGAAGAATAACAAGTCATCTCAGGGGATGTTTGGCCTTAGATCTTCCATATTTTAGAGAGGAAGTTACAAAGGTTCTGTCTAAGTCATTCAGTACTGAGCTCCAGCTCAAATGGTGAATTCCAAAGCCTTTGAAGATAATGGGATTACCTTCTAAGAGGAAGCTGCTCTCCAGGAAGTAAAGTATGACACACTCGCCAACTGCTTCCAATAAAGTGGATGCATTCATGCACTAGAAATATTTGGGGAAATCTGTACCGCTTTGTTTTAAGACAATGCATATTTATATTTGTAGACTCAGCAAACTTTCATCTTGGTAGTTTTTCTCCTCTTCACATTTAAATCTTTTCTTCACTTCATGAGGGCAGGCTAAGGAAGTGCTGGATGACTGGATTGGAGCAAAGGCTGCTAATAAAATAATGTAGAAATAAAGAGAACGGAATAATGAAGAAACTAGTGTTTTCTGCTCCTGAGAAAGGGAATCCTAGCCAGCCTCCACTGAGCTTTGCCAAATGGCTTTCTCAGTTTTAAAGTTCAGAGAGCTTAATGCTCATCATACTCAAAAACTATCCCATGAATGAAGTGGTGATTTACAGTTAAAGAGATTGGAGCATTCCTAGGCAGGTAAACCTCCTGAGCCTCACAGTAAGTGGGCAAAGGAGTTGCCTTAGTCCAACGAGCCTTGCCCAGGATTTTGGCCTGTATACCTTTTAACTAGTCCAAGCTTTTTCCTAACCTCTTTACGCCTCAGATTCCATTGGGTGTTCATTGTAAAGACACCCCTCCAAGATTTTAATTACCCTATTACAGTGTTTATTAACAACAGTAATGCTCACATCTGTGTAGCCTGTTGCTACTCACAAATCATGTGATGTGAATCTATTCTTGACCTTTTGAGCACAGACAGGTGCAAGCACCTTTCATCTCCATTGTAGCTCTGAGAGGTACAGAGCCTGTCACCCATCTCATCTCAACTTTCTCACTCACAAAGAGAATTTAAATCCAGTGCTTAGGATTCTAGCTCTGGAATCTGCTGGGAGTTTTACTGGCCCCCGGAACTTGCACTTCACAGAAGTCCCTGGACAGCAAGACTGATAATCATGTGCACTTATTCTGCCAAGCGCTATGTAAAACATTTTATTGATCTTGTTCAAGCCATTCATACCCCCAGAATGTGAGTTCAGTTAGCTGCTTCTTAGATAGGAAGATTTTGAAGGTTGGATAGATTAAGTAGCTCACCCCAGGCCCTATGGCTACAAACTGACCTGAGAACCATCTACCCCAAGCTAGGCCTGATATGTGAACATCCACTTACTGAATTACAAAATCGATGTACGGAGAGCATATTGCTTAATGTTGAAGAACATTGATTTTGTGAGATATATGTTACCATGAACCACTATATAAACGAAACTTCGTAAATTAAACATCTCACAAGAATGCCAACAGCCAAGAAAAGATACTTTATGGCTTTAGAATGGATGCAAAGCTGGAGTTTCCAAAACATGAGTACATCGTACATCTTACAGGGCAAAATCAGAATCTGGAAGGATTTTTCATAGGTACATTTTAGTACAGAGCCTAGAGAAATCAGGAAGGGATAACTGAATAAGGAATCACACAAACAGGCTGTTTGCAAGAAGCAATATGTCAGAATAGCAGGAGGAAGGAGAGACTCTATATTGGGAAGACACTGCTGCTCTGGTCTGGTTTGGCTGTGGAGAATGGAAGGCTGGAGGAACACACTCTTCCAGGCAGAGTCCTGACCTAAGGAAGATCCCTGCAAGCTTGAAAAAAATCTCAGGCCCTGAAACACACAGATCTCTGGTGTATAGCTCACCCAGAAATGACAGACTAATTCAAAATGAGTACCAACTTTAAGGAATAAGTGAATAATAATATAAAAAAGACAAAAGAGGCAGAAAAAGGGAAATCACTTGAGAGAACGTGCATAAGAAAGCCATCAAGGAGTAAAAAGATAAACGTTTTGAACAATTTTTTAAAAAATGAAATAATAGCCTTCCTAGCAAGTCCTTAAAGAAGAGATTTAACAGCTCAGAAAAGACAGAAAGATACAGCAAGATGATGGAAATTTAAATGTAAGGTAGCAAAAAATGCAATCACAAGTTTTTTGTTTTTTTTTTAAGTAAAAGCACCATAAAAGCAAAGAAATCCTGCGGAAGACAAAGGATTGAGAAAGATAAATAAAATAAAATGAAAAAAATTAAACATTAAATCAAAGTGAATAAATAGGTTCCAAGATCAACATAACAGAAGAAAAGCACATGGTATGTTTGCACTTTGCTCCACAATGGAGGCCCCAAAACAGAAGAAAAATAACTGCATTTTAACTGGAGTGCTCGGAGAGGGGAGGGGAAATGGCAGAGATGTTAAAGGTCAAAGAACTATGCAGCGACTTTATACAGAAAACCTAGCACATGGCCTTTGTCATAACATCTCTCACTAAGAGGGACTCAGCAGTCTGGAAGAAGGGTAAGCAGAAGGCCCCTGAAAGTCTCACTCATGCCTTGGACCATTTACTGCTGGAAACTCCTGTAGCCCTTGCAGATTCTAAGCCCATTTAGGGGAGCTGCTGTTTTACCACACGCTGCACCATATACAGAGGGAAGTCCAGTCCATGCACACCATTCTCCAACAGGTATTTCCCAAATCCTACACACTAGTGGAAGGCTCAGCCTACAGTCCCACAGCCCCACAAAATACCCAAGCAGCCCACATTGGATGTTTGGTTCATCTTACTGAGGCCCCAACCTACCATCTGGATGGTTTTCCCATCCTCCCACTGCTTTGGAAGCATCCTCACAATTCAATGATTGCCCACGCTGCAGCCAAGTGACTCTACACAACTATTGTCAAACTTGGGAAGTAGCCAGCCAACCAGCCTTGACTGACTTGGGCCAAAAAGCCCCCCAAGGGTCCTCAAAAACAGAGAAGAAGCCACATTCAAGCACATAGCAACCTGTGAAATAGCCCTGCCTTTTCAGAACGGCTTGATCCACTCAGGCACTGAGGAAGTCTACCTTTCAGTGGTCCCATGAGCAATGCTACTGGGATTGCCTTGCCACAATCACATGACTCTATTGGAATGACTTTCACTGGACCTATAAAAATTGATGGGCAGTCTGTACCAAAAACCATGGACACTTAGCTCAGAACTGTGAGGGAGCCCATCCCACCTTAGGGTATTACATACAAGCAGGCAATATAATCCCATAATCCCCGGACCCTAGGCCACCGAAACATTCACTGATATTGCCAACACTAATTGCAGCTAAAGAAATTATGTGGACATCAAGGCCCACTTGAACCAAATTCAAACAGCAATTCTAACAATTCCCTAAGGCACATTGCAAATAGAAAGGCTTTTGCTATTAAAGACAAATTGGTATAGGCAACTGCTACCTACACTAAATATACATAAAAATACTGACACAGGAACAAAAATGTGAAAAATACCAAGATAGTGTATGATACTTGCAAGGAATCTAATAGAAACTCACTTTTAAAAGGGAAATCAACAAAGCGCCTAACAAATAATTCAGAAGAAAAATTTCAAGGAAGAATATTTTAAAAACATAGATTAACATAGGTTTTAGAAAATGCATAATGTGAGTGAGAAACTCAACAAAAAACCAACCAGAAATCTTGGAGCTAAAGAACTTAGCAAGTTAGATAAAAAGTATACCTAAGAGCTGCAGCAGCTGCTGTAATAAAGAATAAAATGTAATAACTAATAAAGAATGAGAAACTATAAAAACAGACAAGGTCACAATAGCATGATAAATGGCATAATAATAAAGGAATCAATTCACCAAGAAGAAATAACACTTGTAGATATTATACATCAAATGCTACAGTGTCCAAACATGTAAAATGAACATTTAGACCTAAAAAAGAAGTAAATAGAAAAATAGTTGAGGGCCTCATCGCCTATCAATGGATGGATCATTGAGATGGAAATGCCAGTGCTATATAGTTCTCCCCATCTCAATTAATGTAATAAAAGCAATCTCCCACAGAATGCTCAAAGACCACACCAACCTAATCTAGACAGTCCCTCACCAAGACTCCATCCCCATGATTCTAGATTGTGTCAAGTTGACAGTTACTACTAAACATCATATAGCTGTCCTGTTTTAATCAACTACATAAGAGAAGACTATAATATTGGAACTACATGATGTTGGCAGTGATTTAGCAAGACACATACCCCTCACATAGATGACAGTAACATATATTGATAAAACAAATGGTCAAATAAATCTGGCATTATCTATCAAAATTCTCTTTCCCTGAATATGCATGTATATATATGTATGGGTCATGTCTGTTGGCATGAGTGCATCTTCTTAGCAAATATAATTTTAGGACTTTACATATATGCGAATACACATGTGAATAGCATGCCTGTTGTAATTAACTAAAGCTTTGTTTTATAGAATCACTCTGTTGAACACAAAATATTGGTATAGAACTTTGAAAAAATCTGAGGTGTTATTATAATTGGATACTGTGTAGTTATCAAAAAATAATGGGTCAGCTGAATATGAATCGGCATGGTTTAATCTCCAAGACACTCTGTATTGTCAAGTAAAAAAGGATCAGACTACAAATGCCAACATTCATATCTTTAAGGAATAAAAAGCATACACATGTTTTGTGTACTAAAGTATGAGGGGCAGGATAAACAAGCATCTGCTCATAGCAACTGCCTGGAGAAAGAAAATCATAAGGTGAGGCAGTCCTACCAGTTACCCCCAGCTTTCCTGAACATTTTTACTTCAGACCATCCTCATATGTTATTTACTCAAAGATAGAACAGTATTTGCATAAAAGAGAAAACCAAATTAGCACTTAATATAAATTTGTCTTATAAATATAACTTAATATAAAATTGCCTTCTTTCCCGCTATCACAAAGTTCTATCACTCTGTGATTCCTGAATCCTCAAGAATAAGTTCTGAATGGCCTTGAATTGTACCAACTGTTTGCGATTATGACTGTATAACTTATACACCTCTGGTCCTAAGTTGGCTAAAATCTCACTGACTGCTGATATACGGGATTTATAAAAAATAAGAAGATACCATTGAGATGCTCAGGCAGGAATTCTGAGGGTCTATGGCAAATAGGTCACAAACCCTGGGTTTTGTTTAGTGTTGTTTTGTGGTTGTTATTTTTTTAGATACTCTCATCCTGATTCCCTAACCTTACAAAAGAAAACGTGTTATGTACGATATGAGATGTACCATAACAGTTCATGTATTACACACTTGGCCCCCAGTTGGCAGCATTCTTTGGGGGAATTCCTGAAAGGTTTAGGTGAGGCTGAGCTAGAAGAGGAAAATAAAATCATTGGTGCGCCCCTTAGGGGTGGGTACCTTATATCCGGCCCCTACTCTGTCCCTCTTTGTCTGCTTCTTGTCTACTATGGTGTGACCAGATTTCTTGCACCAATCACGTCTCTTGTCTTGATTTTCTTACCAAGCACACAAGGTCAAGAAACCACAAATTGAGCCCTCTGCACAGTTAAGGGGAAATGAACCTTTTCACTTCCACTCCCACACAAAGAAACGAGACTTGCTAGGTGCTGTGGTGCATACTTGTAGTCGCGCCAAGGCAAGAGGACTGCCGGTGGGCTACACAGGGAGATCCTGTCTCATGGAAACAGATACATAATAAAAGTAAACATTGTCTCTGTCAGGAACTCATCACAATAATAAGAAAAGTAACTGGCACAGAATCTGGGGTGAGCCCCTCCCATTTGATTCTTAGACCTTCACAACTAGTTTGGAAGCAGTTTGTTGGAAAGATTTGGGAGAGTTTGGAAATGAGGGCCAGGGAAGTCCTAAGACTGTTGGAAGCAAAGCTTAATTAGTGACAGAGGTGAGAGTTGGGGTGCTGGGAAGAATGTGGACCCTAAAGATGCACGCAGGAAGTTTCAGATAGGAGAGATAACTCTGATGAGAACTGAACTAGAGAACATTTATGTTATATTCTGACCAATCATTTATCTATATTTTGTCCTTGTGAGAGGCTGAGTTTAAGGTGATCCTGTCACACGATTTTGACTGGCTTTCTTTAGCCAGGTTTACAGTAACAATCTGAAATAAAAAGTAAGAGGAAGGATTTGAAAGAGTGTGCACTATAACCATAAAAGGAGCAAGCTACAAGTTGTGGACAAGCAATGTGCAGGTGTTAAGGAGATTAATATCATTAAAATTATGCCAATACTATGCACTAGGATGATAGAAAGGTGATCTCAAGGCATCTCAGGATTCACCAGGCTCAACCCACTTTAGGTACTAGAATTTATACATTTTAAAATTCATTGAGAAGAGGGAGTTACAGAGGTACCTTTTCTTTTTCTTTTTCTTTTTTAACAAGAGTGCCTACAGGAACATTTTCTTGGGTTCAGCTGCCAAAGCATTTAAAAGTTTCAGCACCCATAGTGCAAGGAATCACAGCTACTACTTGAGGTTATAGGGGACCTTTTTTTGTTGTCTGCATACTTCATTTCTGTAGGAGTGCAAAGCTGGAGAGTTGTGGGATCATATAGTTCCCACCAAAACTCTTAAGAAAGGCCATTCAGTGAGGGCATACGTTATACAGAAGAGTCATCGTCCCTACAAGAAGCCCCTTGAGAGGGCAACTCATCATACTGTAAGGGTAACGCTTCAATTGCAATGCAAACTCAACAATATCGCCGATGTTAGGAATATAGAGCATCTGCTGAGGAAAACAGCATGGAGTGACTGGAGTTACTCCATCCGGGTGAGGCTGCCCAAGCCCTTTGGAACTCACAGTGTACACACAGCCTGCTATACATGGAAGACATTGAGCCCCAGGATCTACTGTTTGGTCCTGCTGACATTTGATCTGGCATTGAACAATCCTTCCTGGCTGTTCCCTCTTGAGATGGGAGTGTTTATTCTGTGCTATTGTGTCTTAGAAGAACATTGTTTTTAATTTTACAGATGTCCACAGATAAGTGAGTACCTTGACTTAATATATCTCTGGACTTCCAGGTCTGAACAATGTTAGAATTGTTAAAACTTTGGGGATCCTCAGAGATGGGCTAAATAAATTTATTTTGTATTATGAGATGGCCAGGAGCTTTAGTGGCTAGAGATTGCATACTACAGTTTGAATATGACATGTCCTGCATGGGGTCATGGATTTTACTCAGGGTGAGGGTTAGGGCTAGAGGGTTAGGATTAGAGGGTTAGGGTTAGGAAAATTGTAGCACCCATAAGGAAGTGTGGTATCACTGAAGGAAAATCACAGGATGTATGTTTTCAGGTGAACTTTGTCCCTGGCTCCTGCCTATATTTACTTCCTGTCCACAGCAATGTGAAAGGCTGTCCTTCCTCCACTGTATCTTCTCTCCATTGTGATGTTCTGCTTGAGTACACATGGCTGACAAACCATAGGCCGAACTTTTTGAACCCATGAGCCAAAACAAATCTTTACTCTCCTATGTTGTTTCTTAAACATTTGCTCACAGTGACCAGAAAGAATAACTAATATATGGCCTCATGACAGCTCTTACTTCCACTCTTTAAGCTACACTCATATAGGCTGGAAGGAAAGAAGAAATCCTCTGCACAGTGACTACAGCAGCGTCCTCTTCCTAGAACAGTAAACACCATTTATTTGGATTTTGTTGATTCTGAGATCCACTGTTTCCTGAAATTTAATTTACTGTGTGCCTTCAGTTTATTTGGTGCTCCACAGAACTGAAATTTCTGTAAGGTAGCAAGCCCCAGGAGGAGGAGAACGGTCTGTCTTAATGATCTGACATTAAGAAGAAGATAGAAGTTAAAAGTGATGAGAACAGCCTGCTCAGAAATGGCTGAAAACATCTCTTAAAACGTCATCTGCTTTCCTTCTGTCTTTATTTGCACCTAAAGCATTTTTTTAACTACATAAAATTTAATCTCCAGGAGAGTTAACTGTGTTGTTGTGTTTGTTGTTTCTTTAGGGGTTTCCAGCAACTCTGATAATACGGGAAGCAAAACTGCCCTGGAACAGGCAGAGAGGAGAGCATTGTTTTGAGAGGCTCCAGGAAATGCTGAGGAACCACACTCCTTGGCCTCCACTTTCTTCTAATCTCTGGATAAGAATGATGGCATCTGCTCAGTTAGAGCAGGCTGTATTATAGCCACTGGTTTTTCTCTGTGTGTTCATCAGAGGCAAGGGAAAAAAGCATACTCCTAAGTTTATGTTGCAGGAAAAAAACAAAACAAAACAAAACAAAACAAGAAGCTCATTCTTTTATCTATTGCATAGCAAACTGAGCACCGGTATGTAAAAGAGGACACTGACCCATGGTACCAGATGAGTGGAAAATCTGCACCACACTCACAAGGAATTTATAGTCTGGTTGGTAAGATGTGATAACACACACGGAGAGAAATAGAGGATGAGCCGAAAACCGTGCCTCATCCTGAGCTGACCGGGCTTATTCACATCGATGTCTGACAGGCATTGCTACATTCAGGCTTTTCTGAAAGGGTCTCTAGAATTGCAGGGCACAAACAGGCCAACACTAAAGGCAGGACTTTCAACAGGGCCTCCTGGGCTTTCTTGAAACCCAGGGAGAAAAGAGGAAACTTGATCTCTGAAAGCCCTTGCATTGTTACTGAGCCTGCTGAGTCTGTTAACCGGCAGATACCCACAGTCAGCCTCAGGGGTGGGGGGTGGGGGCAGTGGAAGCTGATTCAAGACCAGTGGGAGGAAGATGGTGAAAAAGAGTTTAGATTTCTATTCACTCTTTGGATCACTCAAATATGAGAGCTGAAAGTGGAGAGAATTGAGTTTGATTTTTCCCCCTCTCAGTTAATTCCAAAAATACAGCAGAGATGTGGAGAAGGGAAAAGCCAGAGTGCGTTACTGTCCCCATGGCAGATTATCTGCAAATAATGGGGCCTGAGCTGTACCCAGGAACCAAAGAGATGGACGGGAAGGGCATGTCAAGCGAGCAAGTCGTAAAACACAACCCTTGAAGGCTGGAATGGACTTTGCCTGAGGAAAGTCGGATGGGGCCAGTGACACATATCTATGGAGCGGGGAGCTTTGAGGACCCCCTCATTGAAGGGCCAGCATGTAGCAGGAGAGAAGACCCCTATTCTTAAAGACAGAAAAAAAAAACAAAATTGTTAAGTATACAGGTTTTCTCTTCAGCAGAAGGGAAATGCAGTCCTGCTTTTCATCCAGAAGGCTGGGAGGGGACGTTGTTTAACAGTCTGGTGATCTGTAGAGCCAGGCCTCATCGGACTGGCCCATTCACATGAAACAGGCCCCATGTTCTCTGTAGAGCTTAACCATTGTGCTTATTACAAGTCCTTCCTCCCTAGACCCTTATCCTGAGCATTGTTTATTGTCAGTAGAACCCGTTCTTTTTAATTTTTTATTATTTATTACAGCTTATTCACTTTGTATCCAGCTGTGGCCCTGTTCCTCATCTCCTCACACCTCCCTCCCTCTTCTCCCCCAATGCCCCTCCCCTAGTCCACTGATGGGGGAGGGGGGTTCTTATGAAAAAGGTCATAGGTGCTTTGCAAAAGAGATAAGCTTTGCAAAGGAGTTTCCATGTAGTCATGCCTTAACCATTATTGTGACAATTGTCATGAGGAAACCCTTTCTCAAAGCTGTACTGTGTTAGATGTGTCAAAAATAAACTGCTTGGGGTCAGAACTCCAGAAGTTTGAACCTCCTCGTTTCTCACAATTTGTTTTCCTGTAGGCCTTGTAGGACCTCCGCTCCAGCATGAGAGTCACCTGTCTACACCGAGCCCTCTGGTACCTGAAAGCTCACTGGCATTCTGAATTCAGACAGTTCCTATAATTTGAAGTGATCATTCAACATCTAAGACCTTTCAAGTCAGTCTGGAAAGAGATGTTGCAGCAGCACTCCTGGGTGTAAGTGGTTGATGAGCACCCAAAATAACAAGTGCCAGGGCATGTTAAATATGTTCCTTCAAAAGATAAAAAAAGTATAAGAACATCCATGATGGAGGAAAATTATGGCAACTGGGGATTGGATCTTGGAGCTTTTTAGGCTGCTAAGTAACAAGGATTCAAAACTCAGATTCCTGAAAGATCTCACATACTCTCTTTATAGGATATGTTGTGGTATTTTCACATTATTGTCATGAAGGCCATAAATCATTTCCACTTAAATTTGTGAAAATTGTAGGTGGAAATCCTATTTCAGATTATATGCCTTGATTTTTGCTTTAAAAAATAGATTAATCAGAAATGTCCTTTCCATAATGTTCAAAGTGACCCCCACTGCTGACAGGAAGTTGCAATTTCCCAAACCCAAGAGCCCACACATGGAGTCATGGAGCTAGGATTTATGGTTTTCATAGGTCCAGTGTCCTCTTCAGCGATGCAGGGTCCCCAACCTGGATGCTGATGGCCTGAGAAGATGGCCTCAGGGCTTTCTGATTTTTCTGCGTCTCTAAGAAATTGAGAGAACATTAGCCCTACACTATCTAAGTTTTAATATTCTACAGTTTAAGTTACCCTCAGGTAAATATGCTACATGGAAAATACCAGAAATAATTTTTAAGTGTCTTCATTACTTTTACAACTACTGTGATCAAATACCTGAGAAAAGCAAGTTACAGAAAGGTTAATTTTGGTTTTCAGTTTAGGAGGCAATAATCCATCATGATGGGAACAGCTTGGAGGCAGAAGCCGGGGACAGCAGGCTGCATTGTATCCACTCAGCAAGCAAAAAATGAACAGTTTGTAGGGCCGGGCTGTAAAACGTCAGCGTCTACCTCCAGGGACCCATTTCCTCATGAGGTTCCACTCCCTAAAGGTTCCCAACTTCCCAAATAGGATTACGATACGGAACCAGTTGTTCAAACATCTGAGCTTATGGGAGACATTTCAGTCAAACCGCAAGTTTTACTACATGTCATTCTGAGAAGTATGGTAAAGTTTCTGAATCCTCATGCTAGCCTTCCTGGGAAACGACCTATTCCCATGGCCAAGGAATCCGTTGCGTATATGCTACCCTCCTACCCAACAACAATTTCAGTTGTCAAGTCCACTGTTGGCGTGTTGTGCCATTTGCTTTGGAGCAGACCCCATTTTACTTAATTACGGCCCCAAACACACAAGTAGTGTTGATGGCGACTCAGGTACACCAAAGACAGTGCTACCCCGAAGTAAGAAGGCCAAAGGGTAATAAGATACTCTGTGAGAGTGAACATTCCACAACTGTTTATCGTAGTGTTTTGCTATGATTGTTCTGTGTGACTGTTAACTATTATTTTAAGTGTTCTTTCCTTTCTATTCTGTTGGGTGGTTTGAGGAACGCCAGCATTTTTTTTTTCATTTAATTCCAGTAGAATTCAGCAGTAAATCTAAGGACTACGGTCAGTATTCTTTCTCTGTTCCGTAGCATCAGCACGTTAATCATGATTTGGAATGATTCTTTTCTGGTCATGCTTACTTGGCAATCTAAATACCTCCTATACTTGGATGTCCATTTGTTTGCCTAGATGTGGCAAATTCTCTACTATAATTTCATTGATTGAGTTTCCCAGACTCTCATTCCATGTCAGTCCTCTGCTCCACACTTCAGGGTAAGGGGCTTTAATCCTTTACTTATGCGCCAAAGGTCTCAGTGTATTTTTTTATATTTATTGTTATTTAAATACAAATTTCTCAATCTCATCTTCAATGCCTGATATTGCCTCTTCTGTCTGGTTTAGTCTCCTAGAGATACCTCACATTAATATTTTTAATGTAATTTGTTTTTATTTTATGTTCATTTTGTTTGCTAGCATATATGTCTGTGAGGGTGTCAGAAGCCTTGGAACTGGAGTTACAGACAGGTGCCAGCTTCCATGTGGGTGCTGGGAATTGAACCGGGGTCCTTTGGAAGAGCAGCCAGTGTTCTTAACTACTGAGCCATCTCTCCAGCCCCAATTTCTTTAATGGTAGTTTATTATGCTTTCCATTTCCAGCATTCCTCGCCTCCCCCCCCCCCCGCCCAACATCTCTAGGTTTTTGCAGGTTTCTAATAGCTGGGTTTCTTCCAGGTCTTGAATTGATTTATTTAACCCATTCATCTATTTTTGAGTTCTCTTTGAGGTCATAGATCATTTTGAATACCAGATTTTTAAGTTTCTCATTTAACTAGCTCAAACGTTTCAATATTGTTGGATTCGGTTATTAAAGAGTTTAATATTTATTTTATTAAAAATAAAATAAAAAATTTACTATGCCTACATTATAAATTAAATGCTGTCATGCACACACGTTGAAATAGGAAAAATACAAAATACACCATAAAAGATTTGGTACTCTCCAAGGTTTCAGGAACCTTCTGGAGTCTTGACACAAGCCCTGAAAAGAGAACTAAACCCACAAACACATTTGGATCCAGCACATTTGCTTTCAATAATTTCCATCTCCATAACTGCATGTAAATTTGTATTTTATGTATGTGTATAAAAATAACTTGTTAAAATCATGTATTTTTAAACACTATCATGGATTTAATTTTTTATTATGATTAGAAAAAATTAAAACAGTTTGGCGGCTCCTAAAACTATTATGGGACCTAGACACTGTGTCTACTGTACTTAGTTAGCCCAGATAAGGGTCAGAATTAGCTTTAAAGGTGATGATAATGTGGAAAAAAAACCCTGAAGGTATAAAAAACTTAAGTATCACTGAGGAGACAGATTGGTGGATTTACGAGAACTGCACATGAACCTTTATCAAGGTCCCCAAACACTGTCTTACTTTCTGAAAAGCTGCATTCAGGCTGATTACAGCTTAATGCAAAGCACCATGGGTGGTCACTTTCCAGGAGCAAATGTTGCTGTGATTATTTTTGCAATTGTCTATCTATATCTGCCGTTCCCTACCTTCTCACTGCAGCAATTTGAGTGTCCAAAAGTAGTGAGTTTATTCGTTTACTTGTAAATGTCCATGAAATGCACATAGTTTCTTTAGCTCTTCTTTCCAGTGATCCTTATATGGCTACCAGAGGACAGTCTTCACCAGCTGGCTTGGCCAGGCTCCACCAAGAGCCTGGAGAGTTACAGACAGCCTCAAACAGATTCGTTAGAACATGCTCTGTAACCTGTGGCAACACCTGTTTCTGGCTCAAGTTCTCACAACCATTCTGGCACTCTCCCCTGCCAGGCAGTTACTAGGGCCTCCTTGGATGGGTCCTCATCCGCCCACACGTGCTAAGGTAGGGGTATCTACCGTCTGAGATGTTCTTTGCCTTTGTGTCATAAAGGTAAAATCTTTTTAGACAATCTGAGTGTTCATTAGAAATGGGCTTCCTTTCCCCTTCTATGAACCCAAATGGACAAGGCGTCTGCTTCTAGGAAGGAAAATAGGGAGGGAGGAAAGGCTATTTCTTCTACACTAGTGGCTGTTGCATATAGAAACTGGCCCTCCACAGTGTGTTTTGCTTCTGCTGCACGCCCACACTGGACTGCTTTCCCTTTTGTGAGGGATACTTGTTCATTGATACTCTTTCGTTAAACCAGCTCCCACTCTGTTCACTATTAGGGTGACTTCATCTAAGAGGGTTAACTAATACCAGTGGAGCACTTGGTGGTGTTCTGGCTCTTTCTCATCATTATCTTATTTAATCCTCAGACGACTGAGAAGTAGAAGTAATAGCCCTTAGATGATAAGGAAACTAAGGCTCAGGGAAGAAAGAAGTCGAAAGGATTCCACCATAAAAACGAGAAAAAGAAAAAGAAAAAAAGGAATAGGACACAAAACCACATCCTGAAAACTAAGCACAATGGTTCTCTTTGAGCTATTGGGAAACAAAACAAAGAAAGAAAGAAGAAAAACACAACTATTTCTTAATGAGGAACATCCAAAAAAGAAAACAGAAGGACAGCTGGAGTCTTACATAACACACAAATAAACAGGGGAGCTACGTGAGTCCTAAGTAATAATGGAGATGAGTGCATATTGGGACATGCAATGACACAGGACAGGGTAGACCTTTGCATTTGGGAGATCCTGGGTCACCCAACAGTACAGAGGACCTCTTAATAGTTGCAAATTCCAGGGGGTACATGACTGAGCAAAAATTTAAAATTGTTGATTTTGTTTAAGAAAAATCTCATTTATCACTCGATAGCTCCGGGAAGGAGCTCACAACCCTCCTGGGAGGGAAAAGGAGCTCTGCTTGTTAGTGATGTTTATGCAAAACTGGCTGAAACTCCTGTTGAGAGTGATTAGCAAAGGCCGGTTGGTCTGGAGTTCAGCCATCTTCAAAACAGCTGAATAAGACAGGCACTGATCTGAAAAATTATATTGGAGCAAGAGCTGGGAGTTGGCAGTGCGCTTTGAGTTTCATTTGAAGCTCTTCAGCTTGGGTGTTGACTTTGGGAGGAATGTTATCCACTGTCTTGGTTACCTGAAGTGTGTGTGATCTCAGCCTCTTACTAGACTTCCTCGGGGTTTAGACATCACCCTCAGTGGCTTAGATCAAGCTGCTCAGTTTCAGACTGTAGAGCTTCTTCAGATTTCAGGGCAAAGGACCAGCTGTGAGATAACCTGGGGTTTGGACAGGAGTCCAGACAGCCAGCTTTTAGTTCAAGTGAGAATCCAGTATAACAACAATGACAAAAAATTAGAGGAATAGCTAGGCAGCTTAAGGAGGCAAAGGCAGGTGGCTCTCTGTGAGTTCAAGGCCAGTCTGGTCTACAAAGTGAGTCCAGGACAGCCAAGGCTACACAGGGAAACCCTGTCTCAAAAAACCAAAAGAAAAGGAAAAAAAAAAGAGAGAGAGAGAGGAAAGAAATAATATCCAGGATGGAGGATGATAGCCAGATACTAAAAGGTTGAAATTTTGGTATATACTGACAATGTGGTCAAAGTCCAGATTTAATCAGGGATTTGGGGGGAGTCATTAAAGTGCTTACCAGACAAGTTTTCCTACATTTTATTGACCTATAATTTTAAATGTACATACTCTGATGAAAATTTACACACAAAGAGAATATCTGAAGGGACAGGTGATACAGCTCAGTGGGTAAAATGTTGCTGTGCAGGCATGAGGCCCTGAGTTTGGAACCCCAGTAATCCACGTGAAATGCTAGACGTGGCAATGTGTGCCTGTTGCCCTGGCACTAGGAAGAAGACATACAGGACGCTGGAGGCTTGGTGGCCAGCCAGCCTAGAAGCTGGTGAATACCAGGCAGAGTGGGAGGCCATGTCTCAAAAGATAGGTAGAGACTGATAAAGAAGGATATTCAACGATGACCTCTGACCTCTACATAGGCATACACTAATACCCCCACATACATACAATGAATACACACACACACATGAATAGTATAACTATGACTGTAAATTTTTTGGTGCAAATGAATGTAAACCCTCCAAAAAATTTAAACAGATGCTTATCAATGTAGAGATTAACCCTATTTTCAAATCATAATAGACATTACATTAATTTTTAAAATCAGGGTAACCAATTTTTACCTATAAAAAATGTATCCAAATTTAACATATCACAAGCAAGATATATAGTATACCACAAGGATACCACACATGTTATTAAATACCAAAAACATATCAGAAATATTAAGTACAAGGGTTCAGTAACCCAGAAACAGGTCCTAAATACACATATATTAAATAAAATTTTGAGATAACATTAATAAAATTCCATAGGTTGAAAAAAAAACTACTTGTAAAAAAAAATCACAAGCCTAGAAGATGCTTGATTTAAACTAAAGAAGCAAATCTCAGGGCTAATGGAAAGGCTCAGCTGTTAATTGCACATGCTGCTCTTGCAGTGAATTTGGCTCCCAGCACCCACATCAAACAGTTAACAACTGCCTGTAAGTTCAGCTCCAGGGGATACAACACCCGCTTCTGGCTTGAGTAGACATGTATGTATTTACGTATACATACATGTCATACAAATGTATATATACATGGGAGTCAGGGGGAAGGACATACGTACATATAAATAAAAATTAAAACTAAATTACAGCAAATAATATTTTTAAAATATATGCAATTGTTGTATACACTATTACTTGTTTTAACATACTTTGCATGTACAGTTTAGATCCTATAACTGTCCCCTAGAAGCTTATTGTTAAAGACCCGGTCTCCAGCCTGTTCCCCTATAAGGAGCTGCAGAACGTTTAGGGGAAGGACCTAATGGGGAAATTAGGTCTTTGAAGGGCATGACCTGAAAGAGAAGTAACTCCAGCCCTTTCTTATCTCTCCCATTGCTTTCTGCCACCACAGAGTTCATGAGCCTCTTTGCCATGTGTTCTTGCCATGTTAAAGTATGCAGTCATAGGCCCCAAATCATGTGAACCCAATAAACATGAGCTGAAAGCTCAGACACTGTGAACCAATTTAACTTTTCTTCTGTATAAGTTGTTAATCACAGGTGTTATATCATAGTAGCAGAAAGTTCGCTGACATACTTAAAATCAAGCAAAACACTACAAAACTCTAATAAAGAAAAGTGATATATATATATATATATATATATATATATATATATATATATATAGCAATGGCATTTACAAATTGTCAAACATTCATGTTGATAATGTCAGCCATGCAAACCTGGTTTGGTGGTTTGAATAGGGATGTCCCCCATACACTCATGTGTTTGAATGCCCATAACCATAACAGGGAGTGACGCCTTTAGGAGGCATAGCCTTGTTGGAGGAAGTGTATCATCATGGGTGTGGGCTCTGAGTCTCAGTCAGTGTGGCACACAGTTTCCTCCTTGCTGCCCGCAGATCAAGATGTAGAGTTCTTGGCTCCTTCTCCAGAACCATGTCTGCCTGGAAGCTGCCATGCTTCCTACCATGATGATAATGGACCAAATCTCTGAAGCTGTAAGCAAGCCCCAGTTAACTGATTCCTTTATGAGTTACCTTGGTCACGGTGTCTCTTCACAGTAATGGAAACCCTAACTAAGACACCTTGTTTAAGAAGTTTCAGCCTCCATCTGTTTGACAACTCTACAATGCATCAAACCTAACACCTCTAATGACCCTATCTTTCTCTAAAACTCTCTTTCATAGAGAGAAAGAATAAATCTGTTGTGCTTTTCCAGGGCCTCCTAAAGAACCTCAAATGAAATTTTAGCTGCAAAACATAATCATTCAGAATTCGATTTTAGAAAGGCAAAAATCAAAGATTGTTAGGAGATTTGAACACCAAAGAGAAAAAATTGAATTCAAGGGCGCCTGAGGGACAGCATCTTACTATTAAAAAAATAATAATAAGCATAGAAGGCAGTGTTATTGCATAGATTTCTACTTCTTTCCTAAGTGAGAAAACTTATTTGCTTAAATCATCAGGAATATAATAAAATTGACATAACCCACTGGCTATTTTATTCAGATGTGAAGTCTTTGCTATCTAAGCAGATTACATGAGGGTAAAAAATAAAGATCATTTTATAACTTTCTATCAAGAAGACACTGATAATCCAAGAAAATTTTGTCATTTTAGTAAAAGTGGAAACAAGGTTTTATTTGCATCTGATTAATGTTTGATATTGAAGCTCTTTCTGAAATCTTAAAAGTAAACCCATCAAGTCTTAGCTCTGTCAACAGTAACTAATACAATGTTTATTTAACGTATTTCCCAGATCTTCACACATATTTCTATTCATGCAGTCTTGACCTTACTCTGCTCTTCTCATTCTGCAGCAACCAGGCACTTCAGTTTAGGGTAAAACTGCTCTCGGTTTTCATTAAAGAAAACCCACTCTGCTTACTTTGCATAAAACATTTTCCCTCTGCCAATGTTGCTCCTACTGAAAGCTCATTCACATGTATCGATTGTATCTTTTAACCACAGTAATCTCTATTCCTTAGAGAAATCTGGGAACCAGATAACTGGGAGTTGTCTGTCACACATCGGCATGTTACAGATCAGCCAACTTCCCAGCTTTCTACAACCACGTGCCTCCAAGAACACAGTGCTTCAAACTGGCAAAAGGAAAAAAAATATATTTATTTTATTCAAAATATACAGGCACTTTAAAGAATGGGTAAGTGGTAGGCAAACTTAAAATTATGATTAATAATAAATGTTTCTGTACTCTTATCTTTCATAGAAATACTACAAGGATATAACAGATATCTCTGAATTAGCTCAACTTAGAAGTAGCGTCAGGTTTTTAAAATCTTATTTAAAGATCTTCACAATTACCTTCATGCTCTCATAGTATAAAACCTACTGAGGAAATAAAGTTTTCAGACTAATGATTCAATTTGCTTAAATAAAAACTTGTATTTTTAATGATCTTAAACATTAATTAGAAATAATGCAGGTTATCTGGACAATAAACCTAGAAAAGCTTAAAGACCAGATACAAGTAGGATAAAAATGTACATTTCTATTATAGTCAATATTAATAACTAGAAATTTTATTAATCCAAAGTTATTTAAGCTAGTCTTACTTGCCAAAGACTTACTTGAACTCACAATACATTTCTGAATTGGCTAACACAGCAGTATTTTCCCGACATTGAAGCTATTTGAGACTGAAGTCCTTAATTTCTAGAAATCTTTATTTATCTAGGTACTAATTTATTCAGGCTAGAGATCTATTAAGAAATCTTAAAATCTAATACGGCAATACCAACATAAAGTAGGAAAATATTACACACTAAAGCAATAAGAGGCAAAGGTCTTCCTGAATTATAGACAGGAAACACACACACAAAACCTACGATTTAAAATTTTCATCTAGGAATTAAGAGCAATATAAAATAAAAAAACTATGAACTTTACGTGAAAGATCTGCTCTTTTCACAGTGGGCACAAATTCTTAATTGTTCTGACTTCAAACTGGACAGACAGACACCCTGAAAAAAACTGACAGACCAGCTTACTTGTCACCTTTCATCCATCAAGGAAAATATCTGTTTATAATTCATTTAATACATTTACATTAATCTGCTTGCTGAGGAAATTGATTTGTCAGGCCAAAAACCAGATGTCAAATGCAGACTCAAAAAGAAGTAAAGTCGCATATTCAGTATGCCACCCACTAGGAGGATCCAAGATGGCGGCCCCGGGAGGACACTGTGTCTGAGGAGGACAGCAGTGTCAGCACAGCAACCAGGAGACCGAAATCTGAGACCTAAAACACCAGTGTTTGTGATTTCCAGGTGAGCAGAACTCCTACGGTGAGGAAATCAAGTGGGAAAGTCCTAGGGACACCCAATTATTCCCTGAAAAAAGTCTGGGTGACTGGCTGCTCACAGCCCTGATCTGAACTCACAGCCTCCCTCAGTGTCGCCAGCTGCCACCCCGGACCAGAACACACAGTCTCCCGGCCAGGCTGAGGCACCCCAGATACCATCCCAGACTGGGATGCACAACCCCTAGCTCAGAAGGAGGCGCCAAGTCCCCAGACCAGAGGGGAGCCCTTAGCAGCAAGCCCAGGTCGGAACCCCAGACCAGAGCAGTGTCCCCAGCTGCCACCTCAAACCGGGACACACAGCCTCTGGCACAGAGTGAGGTGCCAAGTCGCCAGACCAGTGTGGCAACCAGCCTGCAATGCTCACAGCTTCTAGCACAGAGCACGGAGCCGGGCACACAGATTCCACAATGGAGTAAAACTGAGGCAACAACACACACCCTCAAACCACTGGAACTCCCTGATCTTCTTGAAGAATACTCCAGACACCAGAGATTGACAGTTCCAGTCTGAAGTTCAGCCTCAAAGCACAAACAGCACAAAGTGGTTGTTGGATGACTTTAAAAAAAATAGTGACAGGGCTGGGGAGGTGGATTCGTCAGTAAAACACTTGTGATGTAAGCATGAGGGCGTGAGATTGATTCCTAGCATCCACATAAAAGGGCACGTCCAGCAGCGCACCCTGTAAGCCCAGCTCCGGGGAAGCAAGGACAGAAAGATCCCTGTAGTTTGTTGGCCAGAGATTCTAACTACTTGGTGGGTTCCAGGTTCAGAGGAATGTTGTCTCAAAAAATGAAGTAAAGAGCAACTGAGAAAGACATTCAACATCAACCTCTGACCTTCACATGTATGTGTGTGTGCCCTCTCGCTCTCTCTCCCTCTCTCCCACACATACACACATCTGACTCCAGACATACATACACACATATACACACAAAATAGTGTCAGCAGAGTTATATGAGGATGTGAAAAAAGTGAACACTTGGTGCATTGCTAGTGAGAATGCAAAGTGGCAAAACTATTCTGGAAAGCAATTCGGTGAGGTCTTGTAGAATTAAAAACACTTCTATCATTCAACCCAGAACTTGTTCCATTTGCTCTTCCCAAATGAATGCATATGTCCCTCAAGCACCTGCAGTCCATGTTTTGAAACAATCAGATGCTCCTCTGTCAGTCCATGGGTAAGTAACCGGGGGCCCACCCTTACTATGAATCCCTAGTCAAATTATTGGTGCATGCAACAACGAGGGTGAATCCCACGGGAATATTTTAAACACAGTCCTAGAACGCTCTATACTGTACGGTTCCCATCAGGTAACATTCTTGAAATGTCCAAACTGCAGAAACAAGAGAGGAATGGATGGTTTGCAGGGCTTAGGAACAGTGGAGAAGTGGGTACGACAGAAGGGCATCTTGAGGGACCCTTGTTTGTGGTGGGAGGCCTGTGCGCGTAAACGGAAGGGCGCACCTGAGAGCAAATGAAACAGGGGATACAGAACAGTAAAGAGCTAAAGAAGCTAGGAAGTCGCATTCCCTATGCTACCTGGGAGCCCTGTCCTTTTTTTTTTTTTAATGATTTAAAGTGAGGTTTATAGTATAGGCTATCCCAGTCCTGCTGTGTGCATTTTCTTGTGCGGGAATAAGAGGCGGCTGCCTCAGGCTGTCCTCATCTCTTCTAATTCTCCTAAAACCTGCTACGTGTCGTAAGAAAATTAGCATATGACAGCAGGCATCGCCCTCTCCCACCCTCCTCCCAAAGGGAGGAGCTATGAAAAGAGCAGCTGCTTCTTTGCCGGTTAAATAAGGAATTTTTGTTATCCCACAAGAATTCCCCAGGGAAAAGATTAGAGAATTAGAGATAAATTCATTTTTACCAGATAACGAAATAATAAGCTGAGCGCTCGAGAGCTTGCACAGAGCAAACAGCAATGAGGTTCTTTTCTTCTTTAAACCCTGGGCACATGAATCATTTCAATAGCAAGAGGGATTCTTGGAAACGGCAAACATAAACTGTTTTAATTATCTGAGGTAACAAGAATCGCATAATAGTGCATGGCACAGAAGGGTCTGAGGTCTGGTTGACCAGACTGACAAAGTGCCTCGTGCCCTCGGAATGTAGGCAGCTTCTACTGCCAGCAAAGTCCTTAAATCACAGTCTGTTGATGCACGCTCTACTGCTGATTGTTTTCCCTTTAATGTCCACATTCCGTTAGGAGTACAGAAGTTTCAGGCCTGGGCTTTCTTCAAGGGACAGTCAAAAGACCTTACGTGAGGCTAGCAGAAGCCCTATGTCCACCCAGAAGACGGAACACAGCTGTCGAGCTGAAGGCACCAGAGGCAGAGGTGAGCTCTTGAACAGCACTGGGTTCTGTTCTGTGATTCCTTCTCTCACACCAAGGCACTGCTCACCTGCTCACTGCTGCTCTAGAATAAGTTTCCCCAACTAGAGAAGAATTCTCCCTTCTCTTTAGTAAGGGCAGATTTATCCCTGCGCATACCTGGGTGAAAAGGTTGCAAGGACCCAAAAGAGAAGACAGTCTTTGGTCCCGGATTGTTGATAACAATTAGTGGCAGCTTCATCCCAGAGTGAGCCTGACAATTTATACCACAGTACCTGATGGTAAAGTCAGTGGGATCTGTGGCAACTAAGGGTGGCTCATCATAGCATCGTGGACATTGTGAGCAGGCTTGAGCTTTATGTGTGGCCTTGTGTCCTTTGTCACTGGGTCCCGTATAAAAGATGGCTTCCCTTAGATGACTCCCCTATCTGCTATTTGTATAACGAGTGGTTATTTGTCAGTGTCCGTGGTTTCAAAGTTATTGCACAACAGAATCACCTGGAAGGCTGTTTAAAACACAGTTTCTGAGTCAGTTCTGGGATGGGGCCTAAGAATTGGCATTTCTAAAAAGTTCCCAGATGTCGGGTGTAGCCGCAACTATCTTCCCCAAAGTTTCTCCTCCTGCTCCCTATCTCCCTCTTAGCGAAGCATGAATCAACTGCTTCACTGCCAAATTACGGAAGCAATGTCCTACCTTATTCATGATTCTACCCTCACTCAAGAGGGAAGGGTAATAAAAGCATCGAGCTGAGATTGGAGGGTAGGGGGGAAAGAGGAGGAATATAAAGTTTGAGGACCAGCAAATCTTACCCCACCATTCACCTCATACTAAAAATTACTGAATCATATTGGATGGTGTGGCTAAGGTCAAACTGACAAGCAAAAGTGCCAGGGGACCTATGAGGTACTCCCAAAAGGAGAGGAAGATGGGAATGGTGACCTGGGCCCCTATAAAAGTTTAAAGACTTCTGAGAAAAGAGACATTTATGGCTCAGTAATTGGCTGAGCTGTGATATGATTTCACTGGGAAGAATGACCAAGTGAAATGTGAGAGCAAGATGAAAGAAGGGAACACAATGTAAGTGGTAGAGGCCCGTGAGCATCCTGGAGATATTTGGAACTCTTTTTCCAGCTATGCAGACAATGGCCTGGCTTGTTGTAGAGACTCGGCCCAACAGCAGTTTCGGGAATTCATTGGATAGTGGAAAGCTGGAGAACTGAGGAAGCTTGGTCACCATCCAACTAAGATGGTCTGAAACAGAACAGTGAAGTTGGGCCAGCCAGCGGTTATGGACATACCACATGGGTTGGTGGCCCCTGATGTCAACAGCTTTCCCTGATTGATCAATGCCAGTGTCTCCACCATTAAGACCTCGCCATTCCCACCCCCCACCTCCCACCCCCGCCACAGGACCTATTAACAGCCTGCTGCATTCCTGTGAAATGAGAGTTGTGCTAATAAACAATTCAAACTTCTTGGTCTAACATACAAGGCTCTTTGTGGCCTGGCCTTGCTTGCCCTCAGCAACTTCAATTTTGCCTTTATCCGCCACAAATTTACTAAGTCTTACTAATCCTTTAACAGAAGAGGGCATTGACCATGTCCTCCCAGCATAAAAATTTACCAGAACAATCCCTCCTCGTCTCTCAAGACCCCCAACTCAAGTACCTTTACCTTCATTGTATAACCCTGTAGTAGGTTGAATAACTATTCCCAAAGATTTCCTAGAAATGGGAAACGGAATGGTGAGTTCCCTTGACTGGGTTACAGACCTATTTGGATCTAAGTGGTTATTTGTTATTTGAGGAAACTGAAGTTTGTTTGCAGGCCAAGGCAAAGCCAGGATTCATCTCTAACTCTTGCTTATGGCTCTAAGTACTTTTTTTTCACTTTGCCATAACTATTGAAAATTGTGTGTGTGCCAACAGCTATGTTGTGGTTCCTTATTCTGAACTGTGCCATTCTAAATCATTTGGTTGACACTGATAGTACCTAATAAGGCAAGCATATCTTATTTTCCACTCTCTTTCCTTTCCCTAAGGAATAGGAGAAGTCATGAGTCAAAAGGAATTAGGTGAAAGTTCACTATGTGACCAAGGCTGAGTCACCCCAGGCAACCTACTAATTGTTAGGTCAAAACACCTTTAGCTTTGATTAAAAGAGCTTCAAAATTATACACCAGTGCAAGTCGTATCAAATCAGCCAGCAGCTGGTGGCAGATGCAGCGTGTTAGCTGGTGTGGTGGCATCCTTGGGAATGCCAGGGAAATTTGATCTCATTTCTCCCATTTCCAAGCCAAGTGACCTTGGACAGGCCCCTCACCTGTCATGACCTAGTCTAGTCTCTTGTTTTTGAAATCACTAACAGCACTTGTCTTAAGGGTTGCGGTGAGGATTGCATAAGTAATGGGTTCTTTTGGTTTCTGGCCTGACATGGAATAGCTTGGAAACCACCACTCAATATTAACAACAGGGGGAAAAAAAAACTGAACAAGCTTTAAAAACTGATGATTCTGAAGTTCGTCAGAGAAACGAGTTCACGAGGCAAATGGCTGCTCTTAAAACTGGAAAGACAAGCGAATTCAGAAAAATTGCAATTGAGGAGACCAGACGCACACAAACGGAAGCCTCTCTGGGAACAGTGAAGGGAGTGGAGAGCCAGGATTACAACTCAGTCTCCTGGGGACCAGCATAGGAAAGTCTCGGAGATAAAATTCCAGGGATGAAGGGGTGCATTCATAAAGGACCCTGCCTTTAGGGAACTTTTCTCGAAAAAGTCGGCCAGATTGACATGTTGCAGATCAGAGGCAAATGAAATGTCCTCACACCGATGTCACAGAAAGCGGAAAAGATGTCAGCTTGAAAGGTTCCAGAACATTCTGTCTTAAAGGGGCCTGTTCTCAAGGGAAGCTCTTTCACCAGGACCTAACCTACTAGGGTTTGAGTAGAGCTCTCTGACCAGGGAAAATGGGAATAACCAGCTCTATCCCAGCCCAGCCCTCCTGAGTTATTTAAGGAGAGGAAACATGAGAAGCATCCCTGCGATTTATAGTCCAAGGGCACAGGCTCACTAAAAAACAAGCGAGACAATCGTAGTCTGTAAAACTTGTGAGTGTGTGAAGTGTCTGTGTGTGTTCAAGTGCACACATTCATGGTGTGCATATAGAGGTCAGACAAAATCCTCAAACGTTGGACTTCATCTTCCACCTTGCTTAAGACAGGGTTTCTGCTGGACTAGCAGAGCTCTGAGTCTAAGGATTCTTCAGTCTCCCCTCCTGTCTCCAAGTAGGAGCATTGGGATTACAGACACAGGAGACCATGTCCAGATTTACATGTTTTATGCAGTAATTTCTCTACCCCATTAAGCAATCTCTCTGGCACCAAAAGGCTTACTAATCACAGTTTCTCTTACCAGATTATCAAATCCAGCCATCATAGAAAACTATTGGGTATATCAAAATAGGCAGGACAAACCCACCCAACGTAATGAGGATTAACACATGTCAGGACTTGAGCTACATATGGTAAGAATGTTGAAATTACCAGCAGTAATTGTATCTTAAAAATTATGATAGATAGTCTACAAGTTAAAATGGAACTAGTAGAATGAATATAATAACAGAAAGCAGAAAGGTAGAAATTCTAAGATGGTAAAAACAATGCTAGAGATCAATGATCTTGTAACAAAAGTTAAAAGTGTCTTTGAAAGGCTTGTTATAAAACTGGACACGACTGGAAAATGAATCTCAGTTTGCAAATATGCCAATAGGCATGCCTTCAACTGAAAAGTAAAGGGAGGGAAAAAAATTGCAAAATATAAAACAGAATATTCCAGAATGGCCAGATAACTCTAGCATGAGTAATACCCACATAACAAGAATGTCAGAAGAAAGAAGGAAGGTACAGATGCAAGATTTGAAGCAAAATGACCCAACCCCCATCCCAATTAATGTCAGACACAAAATTACAGATCCAGGAAGTTTAGAGAACACCCAGAGAGATAAATGTCCGGAATCTCCAACTCTCACTGCATTGCCAACAACCTGCAGAAAGCCAAAGGCAATAAAAGTATCATGAAAAAAGCTACAGGAAAAAATTACTTCTAGATATGAATTATATCTGGACAATAAGAAATGTTAAAAGATACTTTCCAGAGAGAATAAAAATTAAATAAATTAAAATTTTGGATCTATTTGAAGAAAGAAAAAATACTGGAAAAGGAATAAAGAGAAAAATGAAAATGTATTTTTCTTGTTTTAACTACTCTAACATGATTTTGCAAAATAATAACAATGTTTTTAATGATTATGCACATGTGTGTATGTATATATATGAAATAAATGATATCAATTGTTACTATAACAGCCTTGTCCAAACTGAGTATGTTTTTATTTGGAAGTGGGATTAGTTATCAATGTTAGTTGCAAATTACAGGGCAGTAAAATAAAATTTTAAAGAAAATATAATTTATATACAAAAAAGGGAAGAAATAGAACCACATAAATGATTCAACTAAAACTATAAAACACAGAAAAAGTAAAACACATTTTTAAAATGGGAATAAAGCACGAGGGCAACAGCAAAGGTTATTAACAGTTATGATACATATTACTCTATCAATGATAATTTCAAAGATTTGTTTTGTTTTTATATGAATGAGTGCTTTGCCTGCATGTATGTATGTGTGCCATGTGTGTGCATTGGTGCCCACAGAGGCCAGAAGGGAGCATCAAATCCCTGTGGGTGCCGAGAACTGAATCAGCCTCTGAAAGAGCCGTAAATGGGCAGCACTACTGAGCCATCCCTCCAACCCCCATCAACAATCATTTAAACGGCAATGTTCTCAACATAACATTGATAAGACAGACTGTCAGAGCAAATTTTTAAAAAATGCCCAATAGTATGTTATATATGAAACACACTTCATGCTTTAAAGAAAAAAAAAGGTATTTGGGCTCACAATTAAAACACAAAGTTGTGAAATCTTTAGAAGATATCTTTAGAAGAAATCAAGATAATCTTAGGCTTGGTCAAAAAAATACTTTTAAATACACACCTTAGACATGATCCATAAAGGAGATGGTTAATAACCTGGACTTCGTTAGAAGCTTGAGCGCCTTATCGGAAAAGATGCTATTCGATAATGAAAAGACAAGCTGCTTGTATCAGATATGTGTGCTGTAGCTCTCTGGCGAAGAGGTATTGACTGTGAGAGAGAGACATGCCTATGTGGATGCAGGAGGCATATAAGCTTTACATCTTCCCCCCGCCCCCAGTTTTTATAGTGAACTTAAAGCTGCAATAAAAATAAGCTACTTAAAGTAATAATAACGGCATACTCAACATTCATGAAGGCGTTTCCTCATGTAAGCACTTTTCTCAGGAACTTCATTAAAATTGTCATTTATTGAGTCATTACCAAATTACATATCAAACTAAATACATGTATACCGTGTGTTTCTTTCCAGTTTTTTGGAGAGTGACTCTTCCTTGTGTGTGTATATGTCTGAGGATTGAACCCAGCACCTTGCAGATGCAAGGCGAGTACTCTACCCTGAGCTATAACCCCAGCCCTTTTTGTTGATGCTTCTATTCTGAGATAGGCTCTCTCACTAAATTGCCCGAGCTGAACTTGAACTCATTCTGTAGTCCAACCAAACCTTGAACTTGTGATCCTTCTGCTTCAATCTCCTCAACAGCAAGAGTTGTAGGTCTGTGACACCAGGCCCAACATTGGCTTTCTTTATTTTTCCAATTAAAAGCACACTTGAAGAGGTTAAGTGATCTGTTCAAGGTCACGAGGCTAATAAGTGCCTGGGCTGAGATTCAAACCCATGCTTTTAACCTTGACCCAGAATACTTCCAGAAGCTCAACCCATGGCAAGGAGCCAGTACACAACAAATAAAACTTAGTTCTCTTCCTCTTCCCTTCTTCTTTTCCTCCCTTCTTTGTTCAGCAAGTTGAAGCAGTTCTACTTCTTGGACACTAGCTTTTAGAACAGCAAGTCAAGGTTGAGGGGCTTTGAGTCACCGAGATCTTAGTTCAAAAATGAAAAATCCTCAGTACAGGTCCAGAGCCCCTCAAAACCCACAAAGCAAAGGCAGCCAGTGCAGCCCAGGTAGAGACATCACTTCTCTGTCTCGAGAACAATTAGGCCTTCAAACAGGAGAGGGCTTCAGGGATAAAAGGCAGAGTATGAGAAATGCCTGATGGTGAGTCAAGAATGTTTCATTGCTAATATTAGCTGTCACATCAGACCACATCAACTTGATACCAACCTGGTCAAAGCTGTCGTGGCAGACCAGCAATCTGTCTCATCTATTCACACAGCGTCAGGTGCAGCTTTTCCCGAGAAATGCTCATCTCAGGATTCTTGTTTCTCTGGGACGCATTAAGTCAGTGGCTTAATCAATTATTGTAATAATCATTAAATTCTTGACATGAAACTGAGCACATAAAAATATCACACGTGCACACACACACACACACACACACACACACACACATACATGACTTCCGAAAACCTAGAGTTGTGAAGGGGCAACAGAAGTTATCCTCAAATACCAAAGCAACTACCCACTGAAAGAGAGATGTCTGTTCCCAAGAGAAGTCTGTCTTGTATAGTATTCTGAAAGGAAAGGGCATTATATAGTAGCTAGTAACCAGAGAATGTCCACCCTGTGGGGTTTCTGAAGATTCGTTAGACCTTTCCTTCAACTAGGTCACCTAGGAAAAGAGGGTCACAGATGTGCTGAGAATGTGTGCGTGTCAATTATAATGGTGTAGGTGATTTCATTTCCTTCTCTACAACCTTGTAAACTGAGTTTAATTTCACCATACAGTAGACAACATGAGACCAGAGGATTTAAGCAACTACTCAAATTTATTGAGCCAGTAGGTTATAAAGCCTGGCTCTGAAGCCAAGGCTATCTGCTATCCAAAGTTCTTTCTCATTTTACTGTGTGCACAAGGCAATAAATTATCTCTTGGTCTCTGGGACTCAGCAGTTAGTGAACAGGATTGAGGATCAAATTCTAAGACATGAAACACTGAATCAGGGAGAAGTAAGAATACGAAGCAGTTAAGTACAGTAACAATGACCAACAGTGCAGAATTCCCCCCTCCAAACATGGAAACTCCTATTGGCACATACCTGTGTGCCATCCAAAATATTTTGGAACTGTGCCATCCAAAATAAAATTTACTGCATTATTTGTAGCTAAATGATGCCACATAATTTCATACCAATGAGGTATAAGCAGAACTAGATACCTACAGGAAGCTTTCAGAAGCCTTACAAAAAGACACCTGACTTGTACCTTTTCCCTCTCCCTCATCTCTTCAAACCTCTTTCTTGAAGAATGGTTAGAGGATAGTTACTTGCCTTGTTGCTGCAACAAAATACCTGAGGAAAGTGGCCTAAAGAAGGAAGGGTTTATTTCAGCACATGGTTTCAAGGGTACAGTCCATCACAGCAGATGTTCTCAGCTCACTTTCTCCTTTCATGCAGTCCAGGGTTCTAGAATGGAATGGTACTGTCTATATTTACCGTGGGTCTTTACACCTCAGTTAAACTAATCTAAATGATCCCTCTTAGCCATACACAGAGAATTATTTCCATAGTGATTCTATATCCAGTCAAGTAGACATCGAGGTTAAACACCACAACTCTACCTCCTTGTCAACCTGGCACCCAAACTCATCACTTTTGAAACCAGAACTTTTCAATCATTGTCTTCATGGTCTCACAGCAATCTTGTTATTCAAGATGCAGTTCAAAGGTTCCCACAGTCTTTAACAGCCCCCAGAGACTCAGGGTGGGCTCTCAACCAAAGCTCCTATAGTATCAAATACTTGTTACATGCCTGTCACAGAACAAACATTCTTATTCCAAAATGGGTTAGTGGGGGAATAGGGGAATCACCAAACCCTGTATCCCCATGTTCCTCGATGAAGGAAATGACACTCTTTCTCTTGTTTACCTGCATCTCCTCTCCCTCTCTACTTCTTCCTCTCTGTAAGCAGCACAAGGACATGCCAACCATTGACCTGTGTTCACATTTCCTTCCAGGTAGTTCCTCTCATCTTTGCTCCTCTTCAAAACTCCTGAATGTTCTATCCTACTGCTGTCTTCAGGTCCGTTCTTTCTGTTTTCTGTGGTTCTACTGACATAGAAACTAAAGACCTTGAATTGTGAATCCCACCTTAATTGATCCATCAGCGATACTTGGCACTGATAAACAAGTCCTCTACTCAGAAATACTGTCACACACACTTGAACTTCTCTCCTGATTGCCCCTCAGTGCGCCTGCCGGTCACCTTTCCTCTCCCTGGATGGTGCCGCCTCCTTCCGTGGGCTTCCAACTGTGTAGTTGCTCAAGATTCACTCCTAAATTCCTTTCTGTTTTAAGGGTGAGGAATCTCACAGTGCTGCCCAAGCTGATCTCAAACTAACTATATCCCACACCCAACTTGAACTGTGCCTTCCTCGGCCTCCTCAGTGCTGCAATTTACCAGCAGGTGCCACCACACCCGGTTTCTGAGCTCTTTCTATTCTACACCTAAATGCATTCCCACTGGAAATTCATCAGAAACTGACTCCGCATGGACAGCCTCTGTAGTTGCAAATACCTTCTGCATTGACTCTCTTTCGAGGTCTGACATGTCACCTTCCCAGTGAGGCTTTGACAAACCACCGTATTTATGATGCAACCTAGAAGAGTAAAATTGCTCAGTAGGGAAAATCCTTGAGAAGCTGAGTTGAATCCCCCAGACCAACACTGTAGGAGAGAACTCTCTCTCACAAGTGACCTTCTGACCTCCCACACATGGGCACATGTGCACACACACACTCTCTCTCTCACACACACACTAAATGTAATAAAAAAGAAAGATGCAATCAACTTCTATTCCATCAAAACATCCCCTTCTTTCTCCTCTACTTTATTCTCCTTGACAATACTTTCTATTTGCTATTATGTTATATATTTATTTTGTGTTTCCATGCCCTGTACTGTGGCTTCGTGAGGACATGGATTTTTTTTTGTCCACTCTATACACTTACACTCTTAGAATCTGGAATAATGTCACACATAGGAAGCCACTTAATAAATACTGTGAAAAGAATAAATGAGTAGATGTTCTTACAAGTGACCACATAATATTAAGCATCCATTCTCATACAAAATTGGTGGATCTAACTACAACAATTGTGTTTTTACCTCTAAAATGTTTCTTCTCTTGAACCTCCCATCTGTATCATATTTTCAGTTTTCGGAGTACCCACATGCATATTCCCCTCAGAATCCTGAAAGATGCATGTATGAGAGACTGAATGCCTACTCCCAAAGAGTTAGACTTCCTAGTCTCCAAAACCTTGTGAATGTCTCTCGTACAGCAAAGGGAACAAACCTCCTGTTATAGACCATAGAGCAAATGAGGCGGGCAGCTGCATTATTCTTGTGGACCCAATCTGACTGTGTGAGCCCTCCAGCTCGAAAGATCAAAGATATTGCAATGACACTCAACTTTGCAGTGCTGGCCTTGAGAAGGACGAAATCAAAAGACAGGGAGTGAAGACAACTCGTGGTTAGGAAGGAAACTGTCAACTTCCAGGAAATAAACTCTGCCAACTTGAGCAAGCCTAGGAATGAACTCTTCCCCAGAACACCCAAACACCCAAGTCTGCCTGGCCAGCATTGCGACTTAGCATTTTAAACTTCTGAACAGAGAATTAATCTAAGTCGACCTGGACTTGTGGGGGAAAAAAAAGTGTGTGTCTTAAGTTGCTAATGTTTTGATGAGTGCTACAGTGACAAAGGGGACCCTAATCCACCAAATGACGATCACTGAGTGACTGGAGACTCTGAAATATTTGTAACCTGGGTATGTCTACTCTCCAAACAGTCAGGCCTACTCAGCCAGAGTTAGCTTCCTTTGGATTCCTAGAATGTCACACTGACACATTAACCTATTATTAAATGCCACTTTCTTTTGATTTCCTTGGTGTCAGAACTTTAAAGAAACTAAAATATCGGAGGTCATTCTATATCTGCTCCCAGGCTGTAGGGAAAATACTCTCAAGCCTTTAGCTCCTGTATCTGCTGAGCTAGGCTTAACTAATGGTCTGACTGCCTATTAAGCATCAGGGAAGTAGGAAATGGCTGCTTTCATAGAATTAGTAAATGCCACCAAAACTAAAGGTCAGACTGAGTTGACATTAAGTACAGTGTTTCCAATGGGGCAATGCAGGTGTTTTCAAGAGCAGTGCCCACATGTCCCAGCATGCCCCAGCAATGCCTGTTCACCGAGCACAATGTTTTGAGTGCTAATGGAATCCAGGCAAACGCTTTGTCAGCCCCTGGCCTTTGCCACCTGTCACCCATATTAGCCACAATAGGCCTAATTTCTATCAACAAAGCCCCCTAAGTGACCTGGAGCTTTGTGCCTGCGTCCACATTTAAGATCTTACATCTGCTCCTGTAGGTGTCTCAGGGGCTCCCCCGGACACAGCCAGCATTCAGCATCACCGGGAGCTGGACACTTGTTTATCCTCTCCTGTGGCTGCAAAGGACAGAGAAACAAAAGAGGCTGGGTACAGGGAAGAATCTAGCGGAGCTGAGTCTGTGCAGGAAGTTCAAATTCTAGTAAAAGGCTCAGTAACACTGGAGCTTCCGGAGGGCGTGCGAAGCAGAAGGAACACACAAATGTGTAGCTAGGAGATTGTGGATACAGATCTCGGTTTCACTACTTATAAAGTTTGTATCCAAAGCCAGGCGTGGTGGAGCACGCCTTTAATCCCAGCACTTGGGAGGCAGAGTCAGGCAGATCTCTGAGTTTGAGGCCAGCCTGATCTACAGAGCGAGTTCCAGGACAGCCAGAGTTGTTACACAGAGAAATCCTGTCTCAAAAAAACAAAACAAAAAAAAGTCTGTATCCTTTGCTCATCCATTCAGTGAGGATAATATCAAAATACATGAATTAAAATGCACTACTATTTCGATATATTCTATAGTTTTCTCTGCTTTATTTTTACTCCATGGCACGTATTAACATCTGACATCTGCAGATATACTCTGCATTTACTGATGAATGTCTGTCTTTATCTCGTCTATCCTAGCATGTTGATAGGAGGCTCATGACAGAAGGGACATTTCCCTGCTCTCTGCCTTTCCCACTGTCATGGGTTGCACCCAGGCTGTAAGCTAAAATAAAACCTTGTTGCCTTCAATTGCCTTTGTTACATCAAATTTTTAAAAGAGTAGTTGATACAGGAAATTGGTTCTGAGACGTGGGGCTTTTGTCGTGATAAATCTGACCACGTGGTTATAAGCCTTCAGAGCTGTTCTGCAGGAGGAATGCGGAAGAGCTTGAAGCTGCAGGGAGAGAAGTCCTAGAATAGTGATAGCGTATTTACCCACCCATTCTAAGGGTGTGGATGATTAAAATGACAAGAGATGAAGGCAGTGAAGTCCTACTGGGGTTTCAGAGAGGGATAAGGACTCTATTAGAAATTTGATTTGAGGGCATTCATGTTCTGACAAATAATAATAATAATAATAATAATAATAATACAATCTGGCCCCTTTCTACCTGTCTCCTAAAACCTTGATGAAGCTTGATTCAAAAGTAATGGACTATTGTTTTTTCTACTTTTTTTTTCCCAGGCAGGGTTTTTTTTTTTTCTGTGAAACAGCCAGCCGTACCTGTTCTGGAACTTGCTTTGTTGTCCATGCTGGCCTTGAACTCACAGAGATCCTCTGCCTCTGCCTCTGCCTGCTTCCTGAGTGCTGGGATTAAAGGCATGTGTCATCACTGCCCCCCCCCCCACACACACACACACTTTTAACAGAAGAAAAGTTTAAGACAATGTAACATGCTCCCAGACCTTAGCACAGCTGATGTCATGATGGGAACACCATTCAGGCCGTGGAACCCAGGACACGGGCAACACTTCCTGTCAAAAATGAAAACATAGACCTAATCCATCAAAGTCCATAGTTCTGGGGAAGTCCCTAGATGTACCAACCTTGCTCTTTGGCTTCTGTAGCTCCACTTCTGGCTAACTGTTCCTGCTAACTGAGGTGTGCTGATCCAGGAAATGTTTTTGTGATTAAAAGCTCATCCTGAGAAAGGCTCGGGCTACACTGGTATCGTGGACACCCAGTGTAATAAAGACTTCTATTGGCTCAAACCCAGGATGAGCAGGCTTCTCTCATGCCTACCTCACAACAACAGCAGCATTCAGCTGGTGGCATGGCTAGTACTACTGATTTTACTGAATTTTTCAATGAGATAAAAAGCAGGAAAAAATGAGAAAAATGCAATTTAGTAAGTAAAGTTCTGGAAAAGGCAGGAGGGGGAAGGGCATTACTGTTAAAGACAACAGAATAGAAACTTCACAGGAGACAACAGAAAAGGTACCCTGACATCAAGATCCTGCTCATCAAAAGCCCCATCTTATAGGAACACAAATTATTTGAAGAGCACCTGAATTGAGAGCATCACCAATGGGGTTCTCTACCCCACCTAGAAAAGTGTCTTGCTGGGTTCAGCTACTGGGGCACATCAAGGCCACTGTAACTATGACAGATGGTGGGGTGACAGATTACATCTTGAGATAGACATAGAACTGAGCAGCAGCACCCACATGGTGCTGTGTGTAACCGTAAAATGCCAGAGTGAGAGGGTCAGAGGGGCTTGCACCAAGACCCTAGAAAGTCCCAGAAGCCTGGTGAGTTGTAGGAGGATCCGGTTCCCTTCGGAGAAACTCTAAGAAACCCACTGAGTAAAGCCGGGAGGGTGGAGCGTTAGTTGTGCTGGAGACCACAGAATGCTGGAAGCGACTGGCCCACGAAGAAAGCTGCTGATACGGAGTAGAGCTGGCACAGGAGTGGCCGGAGTTCATCTGTGCTGTAGGCAGCAAAGTTGGAAAAACAGGGTTTTCCGGGGACATGGGAGCCAAAGAGATTCTACCATCAGCAACCCTCGATGTCAGATGCAAAGCTTCAAGATTTGGCCTTTGTTTTACTGGATTCCAGTCTTGTTTTGGTTCGATATTTTCTTACTATGCCCCCGTTCTTTCCTTTTGGAATGGGAGTGTTTAATCACTATGGTTATACATTGGAATAGCATAACATTTTAACAAGGGCTCGTGGATGAGATTATGTGAATTGCAGAGTGTCTGCATTTAGACTTTTGAAACTATTAAAAACTACAAAAATCTTTTGAAGTTGGAACGACTATATTTTTCACCATAAGGTGGCCATGGACCTTCGAGGGTCCTAGGTAGAATGTTGTGACTTAAGAGTGGTGTTCTGGGTCTGGAGTTGGCAGAGGGCAGACTTGTAACGGACATGCCTTTGAGGATACTCCCAGAGACGTTTGATAAAGCTGAGAAGACTAAGCCTGAATTCGAGCAGGATCTCCACAGACTAGAACCCCACTGAATAAAAAGAAAACAGTGAGCCCGACAGTGAGACTCACTTCTTTCATCTGCTTCCTGACAATGGAGGTGCCCGGCGTTCCTGCCACAACAGTCGGAGCCATGCTTCTTACCACACCTCCTCTGCCCTGGTAGGCTCCATCCTTAAATTGTGAACCAAACTAAACCCTTCCTTTAGTAAGTAGCTTTGGTCAGATATCTTGTCATAACGGCAGAGAAAGTAGCATACTCGCTCCTCTCATTTGGAAGTTGAGAATAATAACAGGATAACCCTGAGACATAAGTCAAGGACTAAGCAACTAAATGTATAAAGCACTTTTCAGAAGGTCAAACACACTATGAGTTCACACAGTCAATGTCAGGTAATATTAGCAGTATCTGGACTACAGATTACAAGGCAGTGTTGGCTGGCTGAATGCAGCATAAACTTATGAATGTCTTTATTCTGAGTCTAAGATATAGTAGTTCTTCAATAAGTAGTTACACAGTGGTGTACTGGACAGATTCAGCACCAGGCTCTTGGGTAGAGGGCACAGTAACATTCCTTTACAAAGTGTGTCTACTATACAGACTGGTAGGCTTTTTTGACTCCTAGAGTTTCATGAGATTGAAGACCATGCTTCTATAACAGTGGTATTGGAAGGTATGGTGAAAACCTTTACGTAAAAAGGCCTCATGGAAGGTCCTTGAGAATCCTGCAGTGAGAAGGTAGTGGTCCTGCTCTACTTTGAATCCCTGAAAGACATGAATTGTACAAGAAACAGACTTGGTCTCATCCAGCTCCCTCTGATCCTGGTTCAGCGTGAATTGCTTGTTCTCACACAACACTCCATTATTGCTCTCCACAGTGGACAGGTCTTCCTGCCTCAGTTAACCTGTGTAGACAATCCGTCACAGCTCGGCCTTCCCAGAGGCTTGTTTCCTAGGTGATTCAGATCCCAGCAAGTTGACGATCAAGATTATTCATCATAAAGCATTTGATAGATAATTAATTATAGTGATGAACAGCTGACACAGAAACAATTTGAGATCACAGGAAGCAGCAAAATAATTATGAAGTGATAAGTTTTGTTTATTATCTTTTAAATATAATTTAATTCTAAATTTATACATTACATATTTTAATAACTGCTTAGCCTCATTTTTAATAACAAGCTCTCATTTTTTTCCTGGAAATTTAACCATTGACTCTTGTGAACCAGGACGAGCTATCTTTAACACACCACTGTTTGTGTAAATGATATGTACCCTACCACTCACAAATGCCTTTTACCTCCTCCAGACAAATAAATAAAAGCCCAAGTGTTTGTACATAAAAACTAATGCAGACTGCTTTCCCAGGCAATACACAGGAACCAGACCCTAGAGAGGAGCTGCTGCAATACTCTATCAATTGCTCAGAAGTACAGCGAAGTGGGGCAAGCCCTAAGCGGCTCACTTCCAAAGACTGGCCTAGAATATTTGAATGTGCTGGCTTCTTACTGGGTCAAGGACTGCTAGAAATAAATAGGCGGTTCACTTAGACATAATCACTCTGAATACATGGTTATTTAAGATGCTGAAATGCAGGGGTTTTGTCTAGACTCTACCAGAATGAACGCAAAGGGCCATATATCGCAAGGGTTACAGCTGTGGAGAAATTGTCCCAGCTGTGATATGCAAAGGCTCACACTGGTCAGCCTTTGTACTCTCGACCCCACAATCAGAAAAAAGAAAAGACATGGTACCCAAAGAAACTTCAGTCAAAACTACTGATACTCCTTTTGCCTAGTGACTACCATAAACTAAGTTCCTCTGTTCCTGGGGCCATTTCCTGGAGCCAGTGCACTGGGAACACGTGCTGTGATCAGCACGTGTTCTCTCAGGAGGCTGACCAAGCAGCCTTGAGACTGTTCTGGATTTAGCACAGAAAATTCAGAGTTTCAGAAAATTCTTCAGTCCTAAGTAAACCATATAGTTATTCATCGTGTCATTGGCTCCCGAGGCCAGTAATCTATAGCTTTTGTCTTCCAGGAGACGCTCAGAAAATAATTGCATGGTGTTCTTCAGATGATAAGTATGAAGAAGAGATACAAACAGACCCAAGATGAAGAGAATTTGAAGTGAGTAGTCATCACAAATTCTATTTCAAAAGGATGTCCCAATGTGGTCCATAAAAGCTGACAGACATCCAGCAGCAAAAAAGGCACTTCTCTCTCTCTTCTTCTCTCTCTCTCTGTTTCTCTCTCTCTCTCTCATGTGTATGTGTGTGTTAGAGAATAACTTGGAAATTGGATTGCTCTTTCCACCTTGAAGGCCCACCCATAGGATCAAATTTAGGCTAAAATGACAACAAATGCCTTCTCCTTCTTAGCCATTGCGACAATCCTGAAAAAGAACATTTCAAAGAGCACTAACGGGCATCCCAACCTCTCTTTCCCATTTGTACCTTTTCTTTTTCTCTTGTCAGCCCTGCTTGGAAAAATGGCAGCCCTCGCCATTCTAGATAGATAGAAATGTCTTTGTGATGTTCTCGGGGTCCTCTCTAGACTCTCTCACCCAGACCATCGAGAGTATGGAGAACTACTCATTGGAGTCAGCAGAGCTGGGAGGGACTCTCTGCTGCCCACCAACAGGAAAAATGAGCCTATCCCTCCACATGGGCCAAATCAACACTGGCCTCCACAGCAACCTGCTTTCTGGAAAGATCCTGAATCAAAACAGCTCCGACATTCACTCTGTGCTCCACATGGGTCCCACTATTCTTCTCCAAAGCTCATTGCAAGAGCCATCAAACTCCTTCCCCTCATCCCTCACTGTCACAGAAATCTGTTTATTCTACCAACACCTCAGAGGAAAATGCCTCCTCCCAAAACTTTCAGTTTGACCATTTATCACCGGTTTTTCTTTTCTAAAAACTCAATCTGATTCTCTTGAAAGCCCATCTCTTCTTTGTCACTCTGACCAACTTTTGTCTCGCACTTCCCATCCTTGATCAGCAGTATTTATAGTATGTATTCAGAGTGCGGCATGGATTATGGCTACCTGCCAAGCAATTGATTATTGGCTAACGCAATTCGCCTTCAAGAAGCACAGAAGCTGTAGTGGACCACACCGCAACCCTGAAGCTTAAAGGAGGTGGAAATGCGTTTCTCTTCAGGCTACATTCAGAGATAGATGGTGAAGACTAATGGGTGGTTTGAATTTATGTCGTTGTTGAAAGACATTGCTCTTGTGGGCATGCTTGGAGTTAAATTGCTACTACAACTGGAACACAGCTGACTCAGAAAAGAATGAGTTCTTAGACAAGAAACTCCACTACACCCAGCTCCATGCAGGAAGTGTCATCTCATTCATCGGGAGAATTAGGTTATGTGATCCGACCTAAGCGCAACAGAGACTGGGAAAGGTGGGATAGTCTGATAGCCATCTGTCCAGGTGTCAGTCCATCTGTATGGAGGAGGGGAGAACAATAAAGGAGACCCCTTTAAGAGTAGTTAAGGGGCAAATTATGCAATGAGCCAGCCACTCAAATCCAGCTTCGTCATCTTCTGACAGTGGTTGTATTTGTCAAGATCCACCTTAGTTTTATTACCTGTGAAGTGTAACCAAAACTCTAAATATGAATCATGCTTGGATATTCAGTCAAAATCCTACCTTGCCCTTTATTTTGTAGAATGGCATTGACAAGGTAGAAGCAAAAGTTGCTTCAACCAGTAAAAATCCCAGGGTTGTGGCAAAGGCTGCAAAGTCACAGACTCTGTCTCTCAGAGGCTCTGGCATTTGACTACTTGGTCCCCAATTGGGGACACAGTTTGGGGAGGCTTGGGAGATGTAGCCTTGCTGGAGGGAGTTCATCACTGGGGTGGGCTTTGAAGTCAAAGCCAGGCATCATTCCTGGATGGCTATCTGTACACTCTGCTTGAAGTCCAAAATGTGAGTCTTCCTTCCACCATCACAGATTCTTATTTCTCTGGAACTGCAAGGACAAACAAACCCTTTCCTTGGTACATTGCCTTTGACTTGGTTGTCTTGCTGTTTTACCACAGTACCAGGAAATCAACTGATACATAAAAAGCAACGCCCGCAAAGTGCTCTCCTAAAACAGTGTATGGCGCACAGTAAATATGATCGCTGCACTTTTACAGATACATATTTCATAGTCCTTTTCTGGGTATTTGGATTTGCACAATCCATGCAATACTCACTTTGTTGTTTCCTTCCTTGAACACCTTTCCCTTGTGGAATATTTCCTAGGCTAACTTATGATTTTTTTTATATTAAGCTTTTCAAGAGCAGGAGTCCCCGTGGATTCATCCCTAGCGAAATTCCATAGCAGCCTTTGCCACAACCCCAGGATTTTTACTGGTTGAAGCAATTTTTGCTTCTACTTGTCAAAGTATCATTCTGCAGAATAAAGGCAACGTAGGATTCTGACTGAACATCCAAGCATGATTCATATTTACAGTTTTGATTTTTTTTTCCTAGGGTTACATTATTTCTATGCAAGGTCTCAAACAGATGGCAAACACCCCAGACCAGTGATCTATTTCTGGTCTTCTCTCCAAGGAGAAGCCAGCCCTTTGGCTCAGTGCAGGTGGTCTTCCTTTTAACTTCCTGCCTTTCAACGACTTGAGGTCTCAGCTCCCAGTTCCTTGGTGGGCATAAAGCACCCCACTTCCAAAGCCATTTATCTGCGCTCGCTTGCATAGCCTCAGAGCAGCTCTTGTCTGTCAATCAAACTTTTGTCTCCTCCTTTCTAGCATCCTGTCTTCTACTGCTTCCGATGTCTATCCTCTTTTCCCTTTTGAATGAGAATGAAGCATCCTCCCTAGGGTCTTCCTTGTTGTTTAGCTCCTTTAGGTCAGTAGATTTTAGTATGTTTATACTATATTATATGGCTAAGATCTTCTTGTAAGTGAGTATATACCATGTGTGTCTTTCTGTTTCTGGGTTACCTCACTCAAGATGATCTTTTCTAGTTCCATCCATTTGCCTACAAATTTCATGATTTCCTTGTTTCTAATAGCTGAGTAGTCCACTGTGTAAATGTACCACAATTTCTGTATCTATTCTTTGGTTGAGGGACATCTAGGTTCTTTCCAGATTCTGACTGTTACGAAAGCTACTATGAACATAGTTAAGCAAATGTCCTTATTGAGTGGTTGAACATCTTTCGGATATATCCCCAGGAGTGATGTAGCTGGATCTTGAGGTAGCACTATTCCTAATTTTCTGAGAAAGCACCCAGATTGATTTCCAAAGTGGTTGTACAAGTTTACATTCCCACCAGCAAAGGAGGAGGGTTCCCCCTTTCTAGTTTTCCTCACTGTCTTCACATCTCTGCTATGGATCTAACTTAAAAATTTTAAATGTTTTTGACTGACATTCTTTTGTGCTGAATGTGGGGGGGAGGGGCTTTCACACCTGTCCCATCTGCCACGTTTCTATGCCTAATGAGACACGGACAGAATTCCTTTGGGAGAAAGAACACGGAATTCTATATTTATTTGAAAGCAATGTGTTCAAAAGGCACATAGGATGACATACAAGGAAGAATGGTGATGCATTGATGGGCCATGTGCACTGTGGTCTTAGACAACTGAGTCACACAGCAATGAGTAGATGTACCAGTAAGAAATTACACCACACACAGATACAGTTTACTGGGGGAGGAAAGAGCAAAAGGCCGTCTTGGAGTGGGGACATGAGGGGGATGATAGAGACAGACAGTCAGACAGACAGAAAGAACAAGTCAGGAAATGAGGCCTTTTATGTGCTGCAGCACCTGGTGCACCTAGCTCACCTGGTGATGACATAAGCTGTCACTAGGTCCCTGAGGGCAGGCCAGTGGAAATGCCTGATTGCTAACACCTGCCTGTCACACAGCAGAGCTGGCCTTGTTTGTGGGGGTTGGGGATGAGGCATGAGAGAGGAAGATAGGCCCTGTCCCATGGAAGACTGTTCCCCCAACCTGAGCAGGGGGGAGAGCTGGCCCCACACCTACTGTGAGCAGCATCCTAGAGCTGGCCCTCGTGAGTCGGGAGCAGGAGAAACAGCTCCAAGGTTGTGGGAGCTTGAGAGCTGACCCCACCTCCATGGCATGATCCAGGGAGAGCTGGTAGGGTAGCCAACTGAGCTGCTACCCAGGCCCAGATCCAGGGCTTTGAGTGTGCCCAGCCCAGCATCTACTCTACCCGTGAACTCTTGGAGCACATAAAGGGGCCATTACTACAGAACCGAAACTGCAGGATCTCCATGACACGGAGCAACCGCAGAATATGCAAAAGGAGTCCCAGTGTGGATCCAGTATCGGTGGGGCAACAGGAGCCAGAGGCCTCAGACCAGACCCATGATTCATTGCAACGAACATTCGCAAGTAAAAATGTGTGGACAAAAGGGTGTACTATGTGACACACCATGGCACGCCACAATTTTCCACAAAGGGATGTTTTGTCTTGTTTATTTCTATTTGTGTTTTTCTTTTTCTTTGCGGGGGAGGTGGTAGGGAAGGAGATCAGATATGGAGGGTCTGGGAGATGAGTGGGGTTGGAGTGCCTGATGTAAAATTTGCAAATAAGCAATAAAAGTTTTAAAGGTTTTTTATTTCTTGAGTGTGTGTGTGTGTTGAGATAGGATTTCTTTTTGTAGCCTTGGCTGTCCTGGACTTACTTTGTAGACCAGGCTGGCCTCAAACTCACAGCAATCCACCTGCCTCTGCCGCCCTGAGTCCTGTGATTGCAGGCATCTGCCATCATGCCCAGCTTAAACAGTTGTTTTATTGTTTGTTTTTGTTTTTTTTAAGTGTATGATACATATTTTACAGAGTTGTATCTTTACTCCGTAGTTATTCTTGCAATGTCCCATGATCAAAACTATTAAACCTCAAGCTAAGTTTTTTTCATTTGGGTGCACAAGTGTCAGAATAAATATTTGCAAAAATAATAGTTAAATAGCTTATATCCACCAAGTTAAAGACAATTCATCAGAGTTCTTTCCTTCCAGAAATGAGAATGCCCAAAGGCACTGAAATTCTCTGACGGATGCCCCTGAAGCTATGGCTCTGAGTTTGTAGCTCTGAATTCAAAGCTCTGGTTTATGGCCGTGGGCACCCATATTCTGGCAGGTTGTTTGACCTATAGGTCTCCATCAAACCAAAGTAACCTGGGAAACACTACGGTATCTAGAAAACATGGAGCCTTGGTTCGTCTCTCAGTCTTCCAAGAAAATAACCAGTCAGTTGTCCCATATGTATTTTTTTTCATTTTTATTTTATATTAATCACAGGTTATGTACTTTGTATCCCAGCCATAGCCCCCTCCCACATTCCCTCCCTATCCCCCCCTTTCGTCCCTCATCTCCTCCCTGCACCTTCGAAGTCCACTGATAGGGGAGGACCTCCTCCCCTTCCATCTAACTCTAGCTTATCAGGTCTCTTCCAGAATGGCTACAATGTACTCTTCTGTGGCCTAGCAAGGCTGCTCCTCCCTCGGGGGACAGGGAGGTCGAAGAGCCAGCCATTGAGTTCATGTCCAAAATAGCCCCTGTTCCCCTTACTAGTATACCCACTTGGGTATTGAGCTACCATTTGCTACATACAAGCAGGGGTTCTAGGTTTACGGTAGAATGTCAGAGAAACACTTAAATAAATGCTCAATGTCCTTAGCCATCAGGGAGATGCAAATCAAAACGACCCTGAGATTTCACCTTATACCTGTCAGAATGGCTAAGATGAAAAACTCAAGTGACAACACATGCTGGAGAGGATGTGGAGAAAGAGGAACCCTCCTCCATTGCTGATGGGAATGTAAACTTGTACAACCGCTCTGGAAATCAATTTGGCGTTTTCTTAGACAATTAGGAATTCCTCAAGACCCAGCTATGCCACTCCTAGGCATATATCCAAAAGATGTTCAAGTACACAACAAGGACATTTGCTCAACTATGTTTGTAGCTGCCTTATTCGTAATAGCCAGAACCTGGAAACAACCCAGATGTCCTTCAGTTGAGGAATGGATACAGAAATTGTGGTACTTTTACACAATGGAATACTATTCAGCAATTAAAAAGGAGGAAATCATGATATTTGCAGGCAAATGGTGGAACCTGGAAACAATCATCCTGAGTGAGGTATCCCAAAAGCAGAAAGAAATATATGGTATATACTCACTTATATAGACCTATAGGATAAGATAAAAAATACAGAAATCTATACACCTAAAAAAGATAAACAAGAAAGAGGACCTGGGGTAAGAGGATTAATACTCAGGTAGAAAGTCAAATGGGACGAACATTAGATGTAGGAGTAAACAAGTAGCAGGACAAGAGCCGGCCACAGAGGGCCTCAAAAAAACTCTTCCTAACAGTGTATCAAAGCAAATAGTAAGAAACATAACCAACCCTTTGGCAGAGTGCAGGGAATCATATGAAAGAAGGGGGAGTTAGTATGACCTGGGGAGGTCAGGAGCTCCACAAGGACCAAATAGATCAGGGCACAGGGGTCTTTTATGAGACTATCTCTCCCATATGTATTGAGCCCTGCATCACGTCCAGCCCTGTGCTGGACTCCGGGGCAGCAGGGTTCCACGAGTGAGGCAATGAAAGGGTGACAGAAATAAGCAGGAGACTGCACCTTTGAGTTTGTTCCTTGCTTCCTAAAAGCTTCCTGTTCAGTTGAGGAGGGACAACACTACATAGAAGCTTAACAAAGCAAGACAGAGAGGAAAAGTCTGAAAGAATGTACAAGGGGAATGGCAGCTGTTGAGGCAGTCAATGACCATGAACGTAGAGTGGGAAAGATGCCAGAAAGGCTGCTTCTGGGAGCAACAATCTGCTGTAATTTCACTCTGGTGAACAAGGCCAGCAATAAACCGACCCAAAGAGTCCCTCTCGGTGAGCAAATAATACCTGAAAATATAATGTTCTGAGAACCATTGCCAGGCTAGACACAAAACCAATCTTGGGTGGAAGGTCCAGGTTCTTGACTGACAATCAGTTGGCTGGAAGGTGATTTGTTTCCCAGAGACAGTCTTAATTCTATTGGTTTCCGGAAACTAAAGTTAAACATTTTATTAAGGACACTAACTTTTACCAGAACTAGATTCCGAGCTTCAACTTAGAAAGTAATTCTGTCTCAGAATAGATTTAGGTTGTTTCCGCGTTATAGCAGAGGCAGCCTTTCGTGAGCTTGCCTGCCCCTACAAGGCAATACAGGCTATGCAACTCATATTACCTCGTATAAACTTTTTGCCAAAGGCCATGTCTGAACTTCCATATTTTCTCTCTCTAAGAAGGATGGCCTGGTCACCTTATTCCTGTGTAACAGCCATACCAGGATCAGGGTCAGACACAGGTAACCAGTAAGCCTTCAGCTTAGAGAATACTGCTTGCAGATAAAACACAAAATTTGGGGGCTGGAGAGACAGCTCAATGGTGAAGAGCTCTGGAAGCTCTTCCAAGGGGACCCAGATTCAGTTCCCAGAATGCACATAGTAGTTCACAGTCTACTAGCTGGCTCCAGTTCTAGCGGATCCGATGTCCCCTTCTGACCTCCACTAGCACCAGGCATGCACATAGTACACAGACACACACATGCAGGCAGATCACTCGTACAACTAAAACAGTAAAATAATATTTTTAAAACAATAAACTTTAATAAAAGGTAGGCATAACATGACTATTTCTTTAAGATGGGGGAAAATATCAGAGGAAAGCCATGAATCCTAGGTGTCAAGTAAATATTTCCTCTTAATTGAAATATTCCCTCCAGGAAGGAAGGGAAAGGCTCCTAAGACTCATTAATCTAAAAAAACTTTAAAACTCAGAAGATTGCAAGTTTTGCAAGCTGACTCCCTAAGGTTATGAAAGCAGTAAACACTGTCTGGGGAAAAGACCCTGTTTGGCCATCAAAGCCGCCAAGAGATTGCCCAGGGAGCTTCAGGGATACAGCCTTCACAAATTGTCACCCAGGCTGGATAGCGCTTTCTGGTGATGTTAGCTGGCCCTGAGTCACCCATACTCCACCCATACTCCTGTGAGTAATCCTTCACCCATGCTTCTGGAAGTAGTCCTTGTAAACTCACGAGGTCACTAAAGGTAGACTCGGATGCAACTTTTTCTTTGGTCTGTTTCTAGTGCCCTGTGTGGCTGAATAAATGTTTGCTCACGTCTTCCTGGGAAAAGCCACACAACGCCAGGAGATATAGGCTTGTTCTTCAGGAGCCTCTCGCCTATAAACGGGTTTGCAGCAATGCTCTCCAGCTGCATCTTGGTCTGCCCTACCCACCGATGAGACAGTATCCCCCTCAGACTCTAAACTCTAAATTCTGTTTACTCCCCAGTAGGTCGGTCTCTGACAGGGCTTCTCTTATCGGCAGGCTCACTTATGGCACCTTAGTAGCACTCCTAGGGTAAGCACCCATCAACCTGCCCTGCTTTCACCCAATAAGCAAAGATGGCAATTTGCTTCTCTGTGGATAGATTCAACAAACACCTGTTGACCAATAGGGGCCAAGCACCGTGCTAGTAAATGGAGATAATATCTACATATATTGAAGAAGAGGGCTCTCTCTTCTTCATCTATTTCCAGGCTGTTTCCTGTGAGAATCGCCTCTGTGCCAGGACCTGAGCCACAGAGCCATGTCAAGGAAACAAAACTGACACTCCCACTTAACAGATGAAGGCTCTCGGCTTCCAAACCTGCTAAGAGTCTGCTGATAGCAGAGTCAGGGTCAGAAAGGTGAGCCGAAAGCTTCACAGCCAGAGGTTTAACCTACTCCATATTAACCATCTAGCCAGAGCCTTCTAGTTATGATGCAGACCCATATATACACATTCACACAGATAATAGATGCTTATGTGTTGCAATTTACAGAGCCTTTCCTAGAAATTGCATCATCCATCTTCTAACAACCTTGTGAAGCACCAGGGAGAAGGGAGAGGAAAAGGCCAGACCCTCTTGCTGTCCTGTCGGCTAGCTGAGAGCCTGGAGGAAACCCCTTTCTGGCAGAACCAGGAGGGTGCTGATTAAATAATTTCTAAGGCTCCACAATGCTGCTGTCCTTTGATCATTCTTCTGCTAACTTCAACCATATATTCCTTCCCACGGTCCCCTTTGTCCTGTGAGTGGAATCAGAGGAGGCAAGTAAAGTAGGAAGGAAAGGAGGGGGGAGAATTGATGGCAGGGTTTGAATCTGTTCAGAAGCAGAAGCAAATGTGCAGCCACCAGGAAACTTAAAGCTCTTTTGGCCAAAAGCCCTGACGCTGAGGAGTTCGCTAGATGCCGGCATTTGTTTTTGCTCAGCCAGCTGCCAGGGAGCAGGCTTTCTGAGGTCTGTCAGCATCGACCAGGGTCTGTGAAATTACCACACACTCCCCACCCCCAGCATTTTCTTCCCCTTTCCAGGTACTAAACACACACTGTAGATGGGGCTAAGCGTCTCCTGTAAGTGCCAGGTTCCAGCCATTGTTCCTCAAGAGACTAGGGATGCAGATTAGGGAAGGACCTGCTTGCAAAGGCCAGGCTGCCCAGGTGACTCAACAGACAGCAAGAAGCACTGCATTTTAAAGAGTAGGGAGAGGGATTCCTAAAATATTCTTCGGTAATTCTCTTTAGAAAGTTCCCACTTCTCCATTTGATTTTTGTTGTTGTGGAGTAAGGTCATACCTTGTTTCTCTTTGAGGAAATAATTTCTCCTCCATCTCTATTTGTCAATCCTTCGGGATTCTAATCTGGGCCAATGGTGAACTCTGGGAAATGTGTGGACACCTAAAATTAAAAGCAGATTGTCAAAGGGAATTGTGGTTCCCTGGAAGAATATGGAATGCTAGCCCTTGGCGCCCGTGTTCTTGAGTTAAAAGCAGAGAGCTTTGAAAGCCCGGGTCGAGTGATGTGGATAAGTGGCAGGTGTGTGTGTGTGCCCACATTGGAAGGTTTCCTTCAGAGATCATAAGTAACCACTTCAATTAAAAGCTGTCCTCTTACAAAAATGGGCTTGTACCACTGTGGGGTCAAGGGAGGAAGCATTTGTTTAAAGCCCTTAAAATTAATTAGATTGGGAAAAGGAATGTAAGTAAATTAATTAGCATTAAATTTCCTATGCACAAAACTCCAAACAAAAACTGTCTGTGGCTAATTCAGACACTGCCCATAATTGGAAGCAATATAGCTCCAACCACACTGCACAGTCACACCACAGGCTCTGCAACACTTCATCAGCACATCCTCCATTCAGTCAACTCAGGGGGAGGAGGTGGGGGGAGGGGGGTGGAAGAAGCCCGTGATTCTGAGTATCTCTGTCATCTCTGTGCTCTGAAGTTTGCAACATTCTCCTAGCTGGTTTCCAGCAATCTCACCATGCAATCCACTGGCACATGAGTGCCCAGAACAGCCCCTAAAACAATGTACCACCTAATACTGGAGAGTTGACCTGATCTGCCCAGTTACCCAAGCCCAACAACCACAATCAGCATGTACACCTTTCGGTCCCCTCCCTTCTTGGAATGCCTGGTCATTTTCTTGAACTCAGCCCCCCTGGTCTTTCCAAGGTCTAACCACCTCTCCTCCATGGGGTTCTTCAGGACCATCTGATTTTCCAACTCTCCTCTCTGTAGCTTCCTAATTACACTCCACTATTGATCCTCTTCTCTTCCTGTCTCTTGTTCTAACTTCATTTGACTTCTAATCACGCCCCCTCCCTCCTCTCTCCCAACTAGTTTTTTTGAGGACTCGACTTTGTGTGCAGTCACGTTAAGATCCCTTCTTTGAACATGGTGAAAGTTCTGTTTAGAAGGCAGCACGGGCTCTGTCAGATGCACCTGGATCAACATTTTACCCAGTGTCTACAAGCCTATGCTCTTGAGGCATTCATAAAGCTTCCAGTTCTTCCCCTGTAAGTGGGGATGGTTGCACTACCTTAAAGGGACATTGGAAGGTTTGGGGTGAGGCACATGAGGTATTCAGGAAGGTTTGGTGTGTGCTATTCAACACTGGTGAGACATGGTTATCAGCACCGGCTGTTCCTGGAATCTAAAATATGAGAGCTCACCTGGTAAAGGCACTTGCCATGGAAGCCTGGTGAGCCAAGTTGGATCCTCAGAACACACACAAATGTGGAAGAAGAGAACCAACTCACAAAATTGCCCTCTGATCTCCACATAGGTGCTCATGCACATGTGCACACACACCACACACAAACACACATCATGTACATACACACTTGGCATCATCATCATCATCATCAAGCTTTTTAAAATAACAAATAAAACAAGCCTAGGCAATCCTGAGAAGAGAGCCACGCCTTAAATAAGGATGATCCTTTTTGGTGAAGACAGACAAATCCGTGAGGTAGACTTCGCTAACAAGTGTACAGGAGAATTTTAAATAAAACAAAGCTGGGTAAACAAGGACTGGAAGAAAGTCGCCTCACAGTAGTGAAGGCCAAGCAGCCAATTTTCACCCCTAGGTCGACATGTACTTCTCCTTCCAGGGCCCTCTCTGTCTCGAGATACTTTGCCACTGCAAAAGTGGCATCCCTCCCTCCCAACTGCCAGGGAATCACTTCTCATTCTCCACACAACCCATGCTGCCATGTCACCTGCCTGCAAGCACCATCCCAGACCTTAAATGGAAAACAACTCTGCAGGAAAGGAAACTGCCTTCTCACTCTGTGTCCCACTGTGTCCAGAGCTGCTATGGTGGGGCCAGTTCACCCATGGTGCCTTGTAGCCTACGCTCAGCATCTTCCCAATCCCACAGATTGCTCTTAGCTTTGCCTGTGGCTGCCTACTGCGGAAGTAGCATGTTACCAATACAATTGTTTATACTGTTGGTAATTAGGTTTCCCTGTGGAATCTGCCTGTGTTCTGACCCTGCTGCTCCCACTGAACAATTTCACATCTGTACTCACCTTTGAACGTGTGCCGATGCTCCTTTTTCTGTACCAAGAAAGAGGCAATACCGAGATGGACATCGTGTTTGTTAAAAAATAAGTAATACAAAGAGAATTATCCTCCATAGGTTGACAGTGTTGCTCCCAGAAGATTCAAGTTATTAAATAAAAAAAAATCACAATACGAGTAATGGGATACATTGCTATGAGTTATTGGTCAAAAAGGCCCTAGAAATCTCAAAAACAACATAGGCTATTGCATTACCCTTGATTACACACCATAACTGCATGGCAAGTTCTCATTGCTGAAAGCATCATGCACTTTAGCTACAGGACACAGAGAAGTCAATTTCAAACTAACCAGAAAATGTCTCCTTTCTGGCTAGCTTCCATAGTCCCAGAAGGTGCTATGTGGGCTTCTGGTCATAGCCAATGATGGACCCTTCACACTACAATAGCAAAATGTCCAGCATGATGTGCCTATTAGTACAATAGTATGACTGTTTATTGGGTAACTAATTGCTTTGAGGTGTACTCTACAGGAGGGAGTTTCACACCTACTGCTGTAATTTGGATCAAAAGCCATGGCTGAGGAGCGTAGATCTCAGAATAAAACCATCTATTGCTATTTTGCTAAATGATCACGTTGTTAAATTGCCCTCTAAATGTTTATATTTATACCCATTGACCTAGTTGTGGTTTGAGTAGATTTGGTCCCACAGACTCATGTGTTTGAAAGCTACATTATTAAGAGGTGTGGCCTTGTTGAAGTAGGTGTGGCCTTGTTGGAGGTGGGCTTTGAGGTTTCCTATGCTCATGCTCTGCCTAGCATGGAAAGAGTCTCCTCTTGGCTGCCTTTGGATCAAGATGTAGAATTCTTGGCTCTTCTAGCACCATGTCTGCATGGATGCTGCCATGCTTCCCACCATGATGATATCAGAGTAAACCTCTGAAACTGTAAGCCAGCCCCAATTAAATGTTGTTCTTTATAAGAGTTACCTTGGTCATGGTGTCTCTTCACAGCAATGGAAACTCTAACTAAGACAGACCCAGATTGTTCTCAACCTTTGTCCGAGAAGCTTCTTTTTGTGGGCAGAAGCAGTGAACAGAGAGATGTGCAAGTGGTCAAAGTGCTGAGAAAGAAAGAAAGACTGGTGGATAAATAAATAAAAAGAAAGAAAGACTGGTGGAGGAGATAATATTGTTGTTGTTGTTGGATGTGGCCAATGGTAGGTTTCCCATGCTCCATGCTCATATGAGCAGTACTAGAGGGGACATATTGGGGAAGATATAAAGGGAAAGGGGGAGAAATGGGAAGTAGACATGATCATATTACATTGTATGTATGTATGAAATTCTCAAAAATAAAGACAGAATAAACACAAAACAAATTATAAGACAAATTCCTGCCTGTCACTATCTTATGTACTAGAAGAGAATGCCAAATAAGGCTTTTTTTCCTGTCTACTATTATTCATTTCCAATCATATAGTGGCCTGTTGTTGCTGTTGTTATTTTCTATCTGAAATACAAACAAGTTCTCATCATTCTCCCACTTACAGCAACCCACCTACTCAGCTAGCTCATCAATTCATCTCCATCTCCAGCTTATTAAAAGAGAGAGAGAGAGAGAGAGAATAAGGGAACCTATTTCGTGGCATACAGTTTAAAACATCATCTTTCAGGGATGTATAGGTTAGTGGTGGAGTATTTTCCTCAAATACATGAGGCTGTGGAAAGGGGAAAGGAGAACAGAAATGGAAGGGGAAGTTAAAGCGGCAAGAAAAGAGAGGAGAGGGGAGGGGAGGAAAGAAGGGGAAGGGAGGAGAGGAGAATAAAGAGGAGGGAAGGGAAGAGAGGGGAAGAGAGGGAAGGAGGGGCAAGGAAGGGAATGAAAGGGGAAAAGGAGACCGGTTTGCCAGGAGCCCAGCTCTTAAGATAACATCTTTAAATGCAAGGAATGTTTGTTGCCATATGCAGAAGTTGTCTGAAGAGGGCTGTGAGTGTGCAGGGATAGGTCCCAGGCCTAGAGAAAGTAAATGACCTGGGTTGAGTCTTCTCACATTTCCCTGCCAAGTTGTTCCTTGCACCTCTTCAAAGGTGCTCTCTCATCATATGAAAGAAGGGGGAGTTAGTATGACCTGGAGAGGTCAGGAGCTCTGCAAGGACCAAATATATCAGGGCACAGGGGTCTTTTAAGAGACTGTCTCTCCAACCAAGGACCATGTATGGATACAACCTAGAACCCCTGCTTGTATGTAGCAAATAGTAGCTCAATACCCAAGTGGGTATACTAATAAGGGGAACAGGGACTATTTTGGACATGAACTCAATGGCTGGCTCTTCGACCTTCCCGCCCCCCGAGGGAGGAGCAGCCTTGCTAGGCCACAGAAGAGGACATTGCAGCCAGTCCTGAAGAGACCTGATAAGCTAGAGTTAGATGGAAGGGGAGGAGGTCCTCCCCCATCAGTGGACTTGGAAAGGTGCAGGGAGGAGATGAGGGAGGAAAGGGGGATAGGGAGGGAATGTGGGAAGGGGCTACAGCTGGGATACAAAGTACATAACTGTGATTAATATAAAATAAAAGTGAAAAAAAAAGGTGCTCTCTCCTAAAGGTTATCATTCTTTCTCCCAGATACAGACCAAAAAGCAGTTGGGCCAACTGAAGGTACTCTTTTGTAGTTCTCCGCAATGTTCTGTATTTTTTCCTCAAAGTACATCATGTTCACTCCTCTGATATCAGATCCCCTCACTGCTCTGCCTCTTGGAAAACCCTCCAAATCAGTCTCAGCCAAAAATGTCACTCTCTAGTCATGTGTTATGAGTCCAATCTGATAGTATCAATTCTATTCGTTGATATATTATACTCTTTAAAGATGCTTGATTCTCCATACAACATCTGTGGACTCAAATGAGCTTTGGAGTTCAGATTGTACAAAGAAACAGGCATTTGAGGTTGGTAACCACAGCCAAATATGAAATGTTTGTTCAGTGAAACTGAAGAGTTTCCACACTAAGTGGGACTCACAAAGAGTATAATCAGCCTAATCAGTTCAGACTAGGTTTCACGACAAGGCAATGAGTGGATCACAAAAGTGTATGTGAGCAGTTAACATCCATCCCTACTGAGCCACCCTCTCTGCTAGCCCTCTGCTCTTATGTGCATTATATTTTTTAGCCACACAACAGTGCTAAGCAAGGGAGACATTGTTCACCACACACTATAAATGGGGAAAGTAAGGCTCAAAGAGGCTAAATATGTTGCCAATGTCAAATCAAAGAAGAAGAAGAAGATGAAGAAGAAGAAGAAAAGAAAAGAAAAGAAAAGAAACAAGAAAGAAAAGAAAAGAAAATGAGGCACCGAGGCTCACATGCTTAGTTCTATGTTAGCACCATTCCCATGTTACGTGGACAGTGTCCCAGGTGCGGAATGGGCCATGCAAAGGCTTGCCAGTTATGAGAAACAAACAGAAGAGAATTTCAGCGTTTAACTGTAACTTTAAGGTTATGCTTGTCTTGTTCAAGAAGGTGTTTCAGCCAGAAGTATGGGTGACTACTGAGAGGTAAGTGCCAGGTTTCTGGAAACCAGGCCACGAGTGCAATAGAATTCACCAATAAAGATGTCAGGTGACAGGCCCAAGTCTGGTAGCACATGGGTGACAGAGATGGTCACATGTTCTCTTGGGGTCTCATAGACTCTATGGTCAACATTAAAAGCTCAGACTTCATTTGAACTAAATAATTTCTCTAAATGTTTTTTTTTTAATTAGACAGTCTCCCAATGTAGTCAGGCTCTCCTAGAACTCACTATGGAACCCAGGTTCTTATTACATAACCCAGATGGATCAAATTTTTAGCACAGTGTCACTCTTCTCCTGGTCCCCCAAGTACTTGGATTAAATGTGTGCACTGCCACATCTAGCTTTTAAAAATATTTTAATTGTTCTATTGTTGTTGTTAATTTCCCATCGCTGTGACACATATCTGGCATAAACAACCCAAGGGAGAAGATTGATTCAGGATCACAGCCTTGGCACTTCCAGATCATCACAATGTGTGTGCACAGCAAACAGTATTGCCAGAGCCAAGGAAGAAAAGGGGAGATGTTGGATCTACACTAGCGTCCTTCCCCCATCTTTCAATTACTCTTCTTTCTGTGCCCAACCTACTGGATGGTTCTGTCCACAGTCAGAGGTATTTACTGCTTAGTCCTTCCCCTCTGGAAATGCCCACTGAACCCTTCCAGTACTACGTGGTCCGCTTGAGTTGATAGTAACGATCACCCTTCGTTTCACAGTACCTATGAACAACTGGAGGTCTCCACAATCCATTGTCTTCATTCCTTCACGGGGCTAATGGGATCCTGCTGGAAGGCTGGTGTTCCCTGCTCAGCCTTGGTGGACTGAGAGCCTGATCTGGACTCTACGAAGGATAGGATAAGAGGCGTAATGGACGGAGGAGGCCAGGGGGCTGAAACCACAAGAAGAGCAGTGTTTGGTGGGGAGGACAGGCTAGGTAGGAGGAAAAAGATATCCAAACACACAAAGAAAACTCATAGGCAAGAAAGACTGTAGCAGAGGGAAGATGAACTCACTTCCTACGGTGATTTATTGTTCAGAAAAAATGGTGGAAGTACCAGATAAGTAAAGGGGAAAAAATACAACTAAGTGGGCATTTCAAGGATTTTTGAATGATTCCCAAAAGGACAGGAATATAATAGTATTGATAAAGTAGAGGAAGATCATTCCAACAGCAAGTAAGAAAATAGCAGAAGAGAGAGAGAAAGAAGGAATAAACCATATATACTAAACAAAGAAAAACCACTTCCTGGGTTTTCCTGGTTTCCAAGGTGATCACCCCAAATTCAAGTTTAGCAAGTTAGTGGTCTTTCTCTGGGTCAGTAAAATCCCCCTTCTAGGAGAAGAACTAACTGAGTGTACAATGCAGTTAGTTGTACAGTTTCTTTGTGGAGAAAGACAAGAATTCCTTTTTCTCCCAAACTGGGAAGCCAGGCATTTGCCAGTTATCGTTTGAAATTGAACGGGAAGCATCTGCTTCTTGGGATATTGTTTACAAGACACGAGGCCCTTACGCAGGGCTTCTTCTCACTTACAGAACTCTCAGGGAGACTCTCACTGTCAGGTCTGGACAAATGAGCGTGCCAAGGCTTGTCGAGGCAACCGTGGGTATAAAGGACCCTGAGGAGATCCGCTCTGCAAAACCCTTTCTCTTGGAACCAGCTGACTTCCTGTCAAGATCATCCATGACCCTGAATCTGGAGTCCACGCCAGTATGCACACCCATCAATGTCAGAAAGTGAATAGCAGCGAGATTTTGTTAGTCTTTTTAACAGTTTCCAAAATTTCCAGATCAGCTCGGTTTTCTGGGCCTGGGAGAGAATGCTCACTGAGCTGCGAGTCCTGGTGTCCTGAGGGAAGAGGCGCTTGCCAAGTCTCCTCTCCAGAAGCCAGAAATGTAAAGCAGATAAGGTAAATTGCATTGTTGTTTTGGTCCGGGCCTGAGAGGTAAACATCCAATTTCAGATCAAATAAATGGATTCTGGGCCTGAAGTAAGCTGATTAAACAGGACTCACTCTCTGAGGCTGCCTGAAAATTAGAAAGAAGAACCGGAGAAATTCCGCCTGTACATCCTGAGCTAAAACCAAGACACCACCTATGGAGAACCAGCGCTGCCAGACTCTGTCCCTTACACTTAGAAAGGGCCCGATACAGGCTTAGAGAATACACGACTCTGACTTAAATGAAGATAAACAGAACTTAAATTCACAGCACCCGTGGTTCCAAAATCTCAGCATCTGGCATTTGTTGAGGGCTTGCTGTGTACTTAATGCTGATTCAAATACTTAATAATCAAACAGTGCTTCCCAACAGAAAAAAAAGAGTACTATTATAATTTCTTTCTTACAGATAAGAAACAGAAGACTACATGATAGCATGAGCTGCCGACACTCAAATCTACAACTGTCTGAAGTTCACTTGCTTTAACAATCGTCCTGACTGAAAACTAAATAGGTTTTATTTTTAGTACACACCACAATATTTGTTGGAGAGCACATTGTTCCAAGATGCTACTCTGTCATGTGGTATACACTGTGTTTCCCCTCCCAATAGCTGCTCCTGGTTTTTCCTTTACAAAACTTCACATTGTTGGAGAACTAGCATCTCTAAGAAAAGGGGTTCTCCTTCAGACCTGTCAGGTGAACTAGAATGAGTCTGAGCCATGAAGGCAATTCCATTTGTCTTTGCTGGGGATTAGTAGGTACCTGACACAAACATATATGTAGTTAGTGAGAACTGGGAAATCCAGTCTGAGAGGAACTTGCTCCATCATAACTAAAGACACATCGAGGTTGTCTATTGCATTTTCTTGTCTTTCTTTTTCTTTTGAATATCAGCATTAAATCAAGCACAATGTGTATGAACTATAAAGCGTGAGTACTTTGAGCATCCCAGCCCATAGACAAATGTGCAGCTGTGTATAGTGGTTAATACTAAGGATCAACCTGACAAGATCTAGAACCATGTGAGATAAAACTCTGGAAGTAGCCAGTGTTTGCTACTTTGTAGGTTCCTTTTTCTCTTCCATCTTTCTCCATCCCTTTCAACTCTCCCCACCCTCCCAACACTAGGTAGGAGAGAAAAAAAAAAGGACGATGGGGAAAGAGGGCTCATTATTGCTATACTACTTCCTGCTGATTAGGGGTGTCAAGAACCTGGGGCAAGTTTGAGCTTCACCTTCAGAACATCTAATTTCTCCTTCTTGTTTCTTCGCAAATGATTACGGGATTAAACCACGACCAACAAAGTCCAACCACCAACAAGCCCCACACCTAGGGGGCTCTAACATTTTTATGTCCTCTGAAAAGTCTCCAGAATTCCAAATGTCACATACTCAAATAAACCATCTGCAGCTGGCAAAACTACACCCCCCGCCAGAAGATAAGGCGAATCAGAGTCAGCTGCTGAGAAGCAGCACCCTATGCCCACGCCTGGGATTAAAACGAAAACATTTCCCCCCGAAACATTTCTGTGCTTTTTAAAAGCAACCAAAATTACGAAACTCTCACCACCTCTGGACATAATCTGCTAAGGAACTGTGTTAGTTGAAATGGGAAGACCCACCTAGATTTGGGGGGCATCATTCTGCGCGCTGGGCCCAGCCTAAATATGGAAGCTTAGTGCAAGCACCTGCAACTCTCAGCTGACGGAGGACACAGGCGCCATCCTACCTCATGCTCCTGCCACTGTGTGTTGCCCACCGTGAAGACTGTCCCCTCAAACTATGAGCTGAAATAAATCCTTTCAGTAAGTTGCTTTTATTAAATATTTTATCTGAATATGGTAACTAAGTTCATAATCTAGCTGGATTATAAGAAAGACATTTTTTAAAAGTCTCTGGTGAGGGGCTGCAGAGATGGTTCGGTTTTTAAGAGCACTGACTGCTCTTCCTAGAGCTCCTGAGTTCAATTCCCAGCCACCACAGGATGGCTCATGACCATCTGTAATGGAATCTGATTCCCCTTCTGGTGTGCATGAAAAGAGAACACTCATATATACAGAGTAAATAAATAAGTATTTTTTAAAAATCTAATGACAGGCAGAACCACCACACCACCTACTTCCACAATCTTCAATCTTCAGGTCTTGCTTTAGAGAAGTGGTTCTCAACCTGTGGGTCAACATCCCCTTGGCAAGCCTCCAAAAAAAAATCACTTACAACAACTCATAACCATAGCAAAATTACAATTATGAAGTAGCAACAAAAATAATTCAATGGTTGGGAGTCATCACAACATGAGGAACTGAATTAAAGGGTCACCACATTAGGAAGGTTGAAAACCACTGGCATAGATGATAATTATATGTCTGTTGCTTCTTTTTTGAAGAGTGTGATATTTTGTATCTGATTGCTTTCTGCCCATATTGTCTGTCTACACATGACAGATGTCTGTTCACTACTCACCTTCCTAGATTCCAATTAACTTGTGACTATTTGTTTAAATAAAACCAATTAATCAAGAAAGAAAAGGACATATATTTAAGCAGCAATTGATCAATACCGTTCTGGAAAAGAATATTTAAGGCTGATGTCCTGTTATTTTCCAATTCCCTATCCCAAACACTGCAGTTGTCTGGAAGCTATGAGTCAGCAGTAAGCAAAATAAAATACACCTCCGGGTACCTCATTAGTGAATTCAGCAATTTGAGCCAGATGATGCTTACATAAACTTCAGCACTAACAACTCAGGCTTGATCTACTAAAAAGTTTATGTTGTAATAATTCTTAGCAATACCCTATAAATAATGAATACTTAGTAAAGTAGTAAGAATTTATCAACAGTCCTGAGTTATTCCCCTCTGCAGACCTCAGTTCCTTATCAGTAAAGTGTGAAAAATTAAATCAATGCCCTTTGAAGACCTTTTCCAGCTTGGACACTCTTGAATCTGGCCAGATTCTTAAATACATGGCTCTGATCTTCATATACTTCTATAGGAAATTTATATTGATAACTTCCAAGTTACATATGAGGTTGTGTACATTAATAGACTTGTTTGTTTGTTTTTGAGACAGGGTATTATGTTTCTCAGGCTAAACTCCAATGTGCTACGCAGCCATGGATGGTCAGGGGCTTCTGATCCTCTTTCCTCTACCTCCTGAATTCTAGGATCACAAGTATGAGCCAAATGAGACCTTTTGTGATGGGTCATTGTGGGCTTTGTACTCACCTTCCGTGTTTTCCAATAAAACCAGCTAAAATCACCCCCATGGTAGTTGGGGGTGATGGCACACACCTTTCATCTTAGCATTCAGAGACAGAGGCAGGTGGAATTCTGTGAGTTCAAGGCCAACCTAGTCTACATAGTGAGTTCCAAGAGACATTGCCTTGCCTCACAAACAAACAAACAAACAAAAACCTTCCCAGTCTGACTTGCTGCTAAGTACAGTAAGGTATGTGATGTGGTGTTGGCCAAAGAAGATACCAATGGAAGGGTTAAATGAGATTCCAGCCAGGCATGGTGATGCATGTCTGTAATCCCAGCACTCCAAAGGCTCAGGCAAGAGGGTCTGTAGTTTAAGGCCAGTTGGGGATACATAACAGCTTTATCTCCAAAACAGCTAAGTAGAATTCCTAAAAGGTCTTCGAAACTGGGAGTTGTGTGTTTTCTGTCTGGCTTCTCTCCCTCTCTGCTGTCTACCTGCTTCGGCAGCCATCCTGAACAATTATATAACCTTGAAGGTGGAGCTTGTGTTCTACAAGGGGTCAGACAGAAAGGTTAGTCTGCCTCTAAAACCTTTGTGATTCTTCCTGCCAGTTCTGAACTGTCTGCCCCTGGACTTCTTTGAGATAAGACAGTAAGCCCTGTATGTTTGGTGCTACTTGGGGCTTTTACAACATGCAATAGCCACATTCAAGTCCTAACATATGCAGACTCTGTCTGCAGTTAAAGTTCCAGCAGAATTTCCCACCGGGAATCTCTCTGCATTACGTTTTAGAAAGAATGAATTGTGAAAAACTAGAATATGAACATACAATCATTCTGATCTGGGTCAAATCGGTTTATAAAATGAGCAATGATCAGGCCTGGTATTTACTGAAGGCTGTCTGCTAAGTATCTGTTCCTAAATTATTCATTCAGTGATCAAGTCAATAACAGGAGATAAACAATGATACGATGGATGGTTTTCAGATGAGGCAACTGAGGCCAAGAAGAGCTAATGACTTAGTGGCTATTTAGTTAGTTGCAGAAGTGAGTGAGGATGTTGAATCTCCTCTAGAACAGTCTTCCTAGAGCAGGACCAAAAGACCAAAGGGGTCAGTCAGAGGGATTTTTAAATTACTGCTTAGTGAAGACAATTTAAGCAAAGGATAGTTTCTCCTAAGGATGTCTCCATTATCTTTTTGATGAGCTAAACTTGAGGCAAAAAAAAAAGCCCTAGAAGTGACTAACTCAAGAACAGAATCTTATTCTCCTACCTAGCCCTGTGACCTTTGGTAAATTCTCTAATTGTTCCGGCCTTTGGGCTTCCTTGCACAGTGCAGTGTGGGTTTATAAAATAATGCAAATGGAGCTGAGCATACAATGCCTTTTTGAGGAATAAGCTAGTATCCATCCTGTAACACAGGACCCAATGAAATTAGAGCGGCAGTTCTCAACTTTTATACAGTTCCTCATGTAGTGCTGACTTCCCCCACCAACCATAAAATTATTTTTGTTGTTATTTCATAACTGTAATTTTTCTGCTGCTATGACTCACAATATAAATATCTGATATGCAGGATACCTGAATTGGGACCCCTGTGAAAGGGTCATTCCCCTACTCCCATTCCTAACCCCTCCAAGGGGGTCATGTCCTGTAGATTGAGAACCCCTAAACTAGAGGCCTGGGTAAGGAGCAGTCCTCTTTTGAAAGAATTTGAAAATGGCTTTAGTGAGATGTGGTACCAAAGACCAAGGAGTTGCTGGTGGGTGCATGCACGCCAATTTGTGAATCTGAGCAAGATGTCTTTTAGTCTCTGTTTTACTATCTGAAAAGTGGAATTGAAGTATCTCATCTGAGGTTGCTGGAAGAAAGTGATTATGCACAGAATGTGACACATTGCTTTTGTCTCTTATTTACTAATTATTTTTATTTCATCTCGCTTCCACTAACCCTTTCCACTTAATTTTTCCAAATGAAATGTCTGTTTTACATTTTCATTTTTCTTTGTGTTTCTCTAGGCACATGAGTACCTGTGTGTGTAGGTGTTTGTGTGTGTGTGTGTGTGCAAGGTGTGCCGCACATGGCATATGCACGTGGAAGCCAGGGATCAAACTCAGGTATCATTCTTTAGAAGTCTCCCACCTTGTTTGTTAAGATAGGGCTACTCACTCGGACCCACACGGCTCTTTACTTGAATTCTGGGAACTGAACTCAGGCTTCACGCTTTTGAAACAAGCAGTTTACAAACTGGATTATTTCCCTAGCTTCCACTTGCTTTTCCTCCTCCTCCATTTTCTTTTTCTTCTTCTTTTAAATTTTGAACTATAACCAGGGTCTCATTCGAATTTTGAAAATCAAGCGCAACAATGATGTTTTTAAAATGCTTTCCAGAGGTTTTGAAAGTGAAAACTCAGATTTTTATGGTAAAGAAGAAAACAGGGAACATAACAATAATTCTGGCTTTTTTAAAAGGAAGTAATAATTTTTCAAATCATAAGGGCTACTGAGAAGTTCTGCACATCAACAGACATAATTAACAGATGAAAAGGTAACCTATGAAGTAGATGAAAGTGTTTCAAACCATGTCTTCAAGAGTGGATACCCAGAATGTAATGAGAAATCTTAAACAACTTAATTTACAAAAGGGGAAATGACTTGAACAGACTTTCCCCCAAAGATACACAGATCACCCACAAGCACCACAGAGCCACTGGCATCACTAATCGTCAGGAAAATGCAAATTAAAACCACCAGGAGACATCACCACAAATGTACTAGGATGGCTACCATCCAAAACAGAAAGTTAAGAAGTGTTGGAGAAACCAAGGACCATGTATGGATACAAACTATAACCCCTGCTTGAATGTGGCCCATGGTAGCTCAGTACCCAACTGGGTACCCTAGTAAGGGGAACAGGGACTATTTCTGTCATGAACTCAATGGCTGGCTTATCGACTGCTGCCCCCCCCCCCAGGGAGGAGCAGCCTAACTAGATCCCAGAAGAGGACATTGCAGCCAGCCCTGAAGAGACACGATAAGCTAGGGTCAGATGGAAGGGGGTGAGGTCCTCCCCTATCAGTGGACTTGGAGGGGGGCAGGGAGGAGATGAGGGAGGGATGGGGAGAGTGGGAGGGGATGAGGGAGGGGGCTACAGCGGGGATACAAAATATATAACCTGTGATTAATATAAAAATAAATAAATTACTTAAAAAATAAAATAAAATATCCATTTAAAAAAAAGAAGTGTTGGAGAGGATGTAGGGAAACCAAAACCTTTGTGCAATGTCAGTGGGAGACTAAATAGTGCTGTGAGAAAACAAAAAAACATGGTGATTCCTCAAAAAGCTGAAAACACAGTTATCCATCTGATCAATATTCCAAACCTGTGTAAACATTAAAAAAGGAGAATAGATATTTATATACCCATATTCATAGCAGCATTATTCACAACAGTTAAAACACAGAAGCAATGCACATGCCTATTCACGGATCACTGAATAAAACACAGTGTGTCCTACATGAGCAGCAGAATATCAACCTGTCTCTAACACAGAAAGGAAATCATGACACCTACTACAAATATGGGCATGCTTGGTGAAGCAAACGAGGTATGAAAAGACAAATGGTGTAAGGTTCTGGATAGATCAAGTTCTCAGATGAGTGGCATTTATAGGGACAGACAGCAGAAGGGGGGGGGCTGTAGGCTCAGAGAAAAGAAAAGAATGGAGAGTTGTGTGAAGAGGGTGTAGTTTGGGTTCTGAAAGATGAAACTGTCCCTCAGATTGGCTATATAACGACATGAACAGTGCAGTCCACTGAACTGTACAGTCTGTTGGAATGTAGTTAAGACAGTAACTTTTACACTGCATGCATTTAACTGCAGTAAAAATACACATTTAAAATCTGCCCGGAAAATAGCAATAGGAAGCAGGTAAAAAGAGGCAGAATGGAAGAGCAAGCAAGGACTAGGGGGATAGTGACAGTATGCGGGTGTCAGTGAGGTGTATGACGACAACTTCTATAAAGTCTGTGCCCCGAATTAAATTGGCCGGTGTTTGAACACTGTCATCTGAATGGAATGCTGCATGGTGGAAAGACTGTATAATCAAGAGTAAATGGGACTACGCGGTTTGGAAGCAAAAGGTCCTCTGGGGCACATCACAGGCTGGTACTGGAACTGTCCTTGTTTAACAAACTCATTAATGACCTAGAAGAAGGCAGAAACAGCCACTGCTAATGAAATTTGCAAAGATATGTTGGCAATGCCCTGGACTTGACCATAACAGCATAAGCATGGCTGGGATGGAGAGAGATTTTTTTCCACTAGGCATTTAATTAGATTAAAGCAATGACTTCCTGGGATGAGGACATTTGCTCATTCCCAACTCTTCTCTCCGACCAGAATGCAAATTCTGGAATGTGGTGCATGCAGCTCATAAGGTCACCCTTGCCAGAGGCCAGCAAGAGAAGAGTTTCCCATGGCATAGTTCTGCTTTTGACGTTTACCTGGGTTTAAAAAAAAAATGTATACAGTCCTTTAAGCATGAGAAAGAACAGGAGGTAAAAATGTAACAGATCTTCCATGGAGGAGTCTGGGGGGAAAATTTTTAATGTACAAAATCTCTAAAGTTTGGAATAGAGTTTGTCACATCTTCCATTGCTGAAAACCTGTCTGGTTTCTTGGGGCTCTTAGAATCTCAAATTCTTAACAAGTTCTAGAATGGCCTAGCCCTATCTGACCATATAGCCTACACTACCAAAATTCTCCTTGGCAGATTCCCTTTCTTCCTGCTTTGAGTCACCCACCATTCCACCCCTAGCCACTGTGCTTGACAGACAGGGAATTCAAGTCGTTCAAGTCTGTATCCCAGGACTTTTAAAGCAACAATCACTGGGGAGTTCTCCTTTTGAAAAGGCTGTCTTCAGCAGGCTGAGCTTCTCAGATAAGGATGCTGGTAGTCCCCTAGCCGGGGCAGCGCTGTTGTCATTGTCGTTGAGAAACACCCCACGCAAGTATTGCAAGCATTTGACATCTCTGCCTCTCCGAGCTACATTCCAGGTGTGATTCTCCATCTCTGCAACAACAGCAACAATAAAATGTCCAAATCCCTGACATGTGGCCAAGTGAAGCAAATCTGAGAAGAAGGCACTTTGCCAGGACAAACCTACCATCACTCAGCCTCCATGTCACTCCCTGAAGAAGCTTCTTCACGTCTTCCCTGCCTCGGTTTTGCTCCTATTATGACATCCTCTAGTTCCTAGGCTTTGGTCTACACTGTATTACAGACACATGTTTAGTTGTGTGGTTGTTTATTTAATACACGTTTTCTCCCACCAGACTATGAGTACAGTGAAGAAAAGGGCCACCATCTAGTCCTATTTCCAATGACCAATGCTTAATACATGTTTGCAAATGAGGAAAAGTGCTGTAATCTAAATGTTCAGTTTCCCTCTTCAAATGTGGCTGCTGAGAAACATTCTGCCATAGCTGTGTTAGGAGAAAGGATCTTTGGAAGGTGATTTGTGTCATTAGGGTTGAGCCTTCATGAATGAAATTAGACTCCTTATAAAAGAAGTCTCTGGAAGGTCCCTCACCCTTTCCACCATGACATACATGAGGAAATGCCCCCCAATCGCCATCAGACACCAAATTATCCAAATGTTGACCTTGGATTTCCCCCGACTCCAGAACTGCGTGATTTAGATTTGAGCTTGCATGGACAAGTAAATCTACGCTGTTCTGCTGCCACAGCCCCGAAGGACCACGACATAAGGTAACTTAGAAGCTTAACTCTGTGGCTAGACTCTCCAGCCATACACAAAGTCCTGTTCAGTTTGGGAACCTAAACATACCCTCCATACTGTTCATAAGAGAGAGGGGAAGAGCTGAAGTTGGTTTCGTGACTGCATGGGCCCTTCGCCTCTTTCTAAAGCCAGTTCCGGGAGTTCTCACAGCTCCCATCGAGATGGGTCCCACCCTAGAGCAGAAGGTACTCTAGGAGGGTAAGATTGGCAGGCTGAATCCTTCTAGCCCCAGAGGCTGGAAGAGCTGGAAGACGCAGGCTGGGTGTGGATACTGGAAACGGTTGTTGCTATCCACTTCCCCTCTCCTTCTGCTCTCAGTCTCAGAAGTGGTATCAGGGGCTCCAACAGGAAGGGGCAGAGCCGGATGGGGAGGAAGGGATTGCTTGTACCATGCTGGAGATTAGAGACCTGGAAACCTGGAACATCACTTGCTTAGTGGTCATGCCATACTAATAACCACATCCCGGCAAACTTACATCCTACGAGAGAAATTCATCTCTCTGCCAGGCACACCCACTAGCGAAACCTAGTGCTTGCCTCTACCCTGGAAACCAAAGCTTTGAGGATTCTCCACCATTGCTGCTATACAGTGACATAACTGATGTGCCAGGATTTCGAATCTTAAATAAATAAGATAGAGATTTTTAAAAGTGAATAGCATCCCCCTAGGGATATGACCCTAACCAGAAGGTCCCTACTGCACAGCCAGTCCTGACTGTTAGTCCCTGGGCCTCTAGACATGCTGGATCCTGTATATTTCCCAACCTAGTTCTCTATGCTTTTCTCTCTTCCTGGGCTCTCTCGATATTATTTCAATAAAACGCCCTTTTGCAGCATCACTGGGCCGAGAGCCTTTGCTCCCTGAGCCCTGATCAAGTCACTCACTACCGTTTTGTGTTTGCAGTCGTTCATTCCAAATGCTGTTATGAAACTCCACTGTGCCTCATGCAGTGTGCCAAGCGCTATATGCATAAACCCAAAGATGACTCAAACACAGGCCAAGGGGACTTTGCTTGGGGTGGCAGAAAGAAAGGAGGCCGATTATGGTGCATCAAATTAAAATGAGCGTGGCGTGATCCCTGGCAGGGAGGTTTGTAAGGTGGCAATTCCGAAGTCACCCCCCCCCCGAGCCTACTGGCCCCCAAGGCCTGAGCACAGGCCACTCCAGTGAAGATCCAAGCCTGGCAGAATGTTGAGATTGTCTCTGCAATGAGCTGAGTGGGCAGAAGAGCCACTGCGGGAGCTCGGCCAAGTGGGGTCACAAAGCAGGCCATCACAAGAGCTGGGGTCTCTACTTAAGTGGGCCTGAAGCCCCAAGGCAGAGACAACTGAGGGCCTGAGGTGGCAACAGGGTTCTTCCAGAGCCTTGAAAATCTGCCAGTTCCTCCCCTGTTCTCTCTCTCTTCTCTCTCTCTCTCTCTCTCTCTCTCTCTCTCTCTCTCTCTCTCTCCTCTCCCCCCTCCCTCCCTCCCTCCCTCCCTCCCTTTCCTTCTTCCTCCTTCTCTCCCTCCCTTGCATTATAAAGAGGAAGCTGTGACCATGGTAAGGCAGATTTAGGCCCTGGGAGACTTCAAACATCTTTCATCTGGCTTCCAGAGAAAGAAACGTCTGTAAGAAGAAACCGAAATTTTTCACAGAGAAGCAGGGCTGCTGGTGAGGAGCCGCTGTGTTTCACCAGGTGTGAAGAGCTGCATCTGTGTGAGGCTGAGGCAGCAGGATCTCCTAAAGTCCCAAGTTCAGTGCCAGTGGCAGAGAAATCACATGAGAGAGGAGAGAGAATGTTTTTTGAATCCAAAAATAATGAGCGCTTGAAATTCAGCTACAACATAAGACAATAACCAGAGCAAAATAGTCTCCCGGGACCTTAAAAACATGAGAACATCCCCACATCCTTGGGATGTGGCTAATTGGTGGAGCAAATGCTTTGCATTTGTGATGGCTCAGACAGAGAAGAAGGCAAGGAGGGAAAACTGGAAGAAATTGAAGCAGAGAGTGGTTATTATTAAAGTCCGAGTTAGAGACCTGGATGATCCAATATGAAATGAATTTTAAATACAAAGAAAAAATGCAAATCCTGATAAGTGGCTTGGGGAATATATAAGCCACATGTGTGAGTTACAGGCATTCCAGAGGGAAAAATTATAGCTTAGACTTCTTTTTGTTCTCACAAGACTTTAGAGTAAAGGGCCACGCTGAGGAATATGCTAGTAACATTCCAAACTGGGCTAAAGAGAGACTTGGCAAGCATTGAGACAAAAGGGGTTTAACATGTATGATGAAAAATAACCAAGATGTCCATATTTCCTCACTGTAGCCTTAAAAGATGAAGAGAGTGTGTTGGGCATATACACTCTGTGAAGACCACAGCTGAGGTCCTGCACTCAGGCAACAGCATTTACCCTGAATGAAAGGAAAATGAACAAGGCATGCATGGAAATCTGACTTTATCCTTTCTGTAGCCCATTTTAAGGGAAAAAAAAACTAATATCGTAATAAAAAAGTTGGATCTCTACAGAACAGCATGCAAAAAGTTAACTCAAAGTTGAGCGTAGACCTAAAGGTGAAAGTCAAAATTTAAACTCCTAGACAAAAGCGAGCAAATCTGTACAGTGGTTTCTTTGCTAATATCAAAGTCACAAGCAACAAGTATAAACCTGAAAACGTTCATACTTCAGAGGACACCATCAAGAAAAAAATTTAAAAAGTTGCTGGTGAGAGGTCTCCATGGGCAGAGGTGGCTTTCTGTGAGCTTGGCTACCCAATTCCAATCCTTGGGGCCCACATGGTGGGAGAAAATCAACTCCTGAAAGTTGTCCTCTGATCTACACACATGCACAGGTACACACGCACACATATAATTAATTAAGAGAATAAAAAGATTATACACAGAATAAAAGAACTTGAAAGTATGCTTGATAAAAGACATGGAGCCAAACTATTTTTTAAAATATCTGTCAAGTCTGTTTTTAGATGATAATCCAAAAATGTGAAGAGGATTAAAAAAACGTTTCTCCAAAAGCAAATATGCGCGCAAATGACCAGTAAACACATGGATAGGAGTTCACTAATATTAAAGCACTATAAGTCATTAAAGACATGCAAATGAAAGCCACAGTGAAAACCCATTTTGCAGACACTAAGAGGACAGCAATAAAAAGGCAGGAGGATGGGAAGAAGCTGATGTCTTCACACACACACACACACACACACACACACAAAGCACAAAATGTGTGACTGCCCAGAAAACAGCTTGATAGTTTCTCAAAATGTCAAAGGCAGTAATTCTATATGTAGATATACAACAAAGAAAAAAATAAAAACATTGATGCAGTCAAAAATTTGCATATAAGCATCCTAGCAGGGACAATTCAAATGTGATAATAGTGTGATTGACATATCCCACATATATAGCATTGATGTTCTTCAAAAGTAGAAGAAGACAACAAGAAATGGTTGCGTGCAGTTTCATTATGTCATATGACGCGTCCAGAGTATAGGGTAGTAGTTTCCTGGGCCTGGCAAAGACGGACAGAATGGGAAAGGGAAGTTACAGCTAATGGGAAGAGGACTTCTTCTGAGGTGTGCCAAAAGTCTTCTAAAGTTTTATAGTACCGATTGTTGTATAATTGAATATACTAAATCTCACACAATGGTGTGCTTTCAATGTGTTATATCTTGACAAAGATGTTTAAAAATAAATAAATCAGTTGAGTGTGGTGGTATATGTTTGTGGTGGCTGTCCTGTTTTAGTTGGGTTGTTGGGTTTTAGTTTTGTTTGTTTGTTTTTGGTCAGCTTAACCCAGCTATAGTCAAATGGGAATAGAAACCTCAATTGAGAAAAATCATCAGATTGCCCGCAGACAAGTCTGTAGAGCATTTTCTTGATTGCCAACTGATAGAAGAGGACCCAGCCCATGAGGAATGGTGCTACCCCTGGGTGAGTAGAATGGTGTTGCGTAAGAAAGCAGACTAAGCAAGCCATGGAGAGGAACCCAGTAAGCAGTGTTCCTTCATAGCTTCTGCTTCCGTTCCTACTTCCAGCTTCCAGTCCTGACTTCCTGATGGAGCGTGACCTGAGAGTTGTAAGATGAAATAACCACTTTCTTCCTCCAAGGTGCTTTTGGTTGTGTCATTGAACACTTGGTCCCTAGCTGACGCAGTCTAAAGAGGATGTGCAACTTTTAGGAAGTGAAGTCGTGCTGGAGGAAGTAGGTCACTGGAGGCGGGGTTTGAGATTGTATAGTCTTGCCTCACTTCCTGTGCTCTTGCTCTCCCTCTCCCTCTGCTTCCTGTGAGAATCAAAATGTGGTTAACCCGTTTCCTGCTCCTGTTGCCTTGCCTTGCCTTTCCCATCATGATGAACTCTGTCTAGCAGCATAAGCCAAATAAACCTATTTTTCCTTAAGTCACTCTTCATGAAAGGATTTTTGTCATAGCAACAGAAAAGTAACTAATACAGGCTTACAATCTCATCACTCAGGACAACGAGGCAGAAGGATTGTAATTTCAAGGCCAACCTGGGCTAGGACGAGTCTGTCTCAGTTTTTAAAAGCCAAAATTAAATTTAATAATGGTACGTTCAGGGCTGAGGATTTAGCACAGTGACAGAGCAATTGCTGTATGTGTATCTGTGTGTTTATGTGTGCATGTGTGTGACTTTGTGTGTGTGACTCTGTGTGTGTGTATGTGTACATGTGTGAGGAAGGGTGTGGGGTGGGTATGTATGCATTGCACGTGCCTGGGAGTGGACCAATATAGATAAAACCCAGGGCTTTGTGCATGCTGGATAAGTGCTTTATGCCTAAGCTACACTCTCAACATACATAATAATGAACTTCCTAACAATATGAGATATATTATCAAAAATGTCTTTTATAGTAGAAAGTGTGCACTACAAGGAGATACTTGTGGAGACCAGAAGCACTTGAAAACCTGGAATTAGCAAAACAACAGCGAGGTGGAAAAGGGAAAAATAAAACTCTAGAATCTCGTCTTATAAATGGGGCGTGAAGCAAGAGATAAAACGTCCCTGGGGACAAATGTGCATCTTGGTGGAGGAAAGAGATGACATGTCACTGTCAAGCACCAGAAAAAGCACGAGTTTGCTCACTCACGGGCAGAAGTGCACGATGCTAATACAAAAGAAGGTAAAGCGGAGCTTTGGATGAGCAAAACGAGTGGGAGGAACAGAGCAGAAGCAGCTGGAGCGAGCCAGGAAGAACGGCGGCATCTAGCACCAGCCTGCGCTTCCTTTTCTAATCTCTTTTCACTGGTGTACATCAATATTTACAGCCGCTGTGGACAATCTGAGGCCCCCTATCCCACACCTGGGATCAAAACAAACCCAACATAACTGGGTTTAAAAAACATCTCACTACCTATCCTCAAGCCCTACATGCAAATGTGAAAAATGTTACTGTTTTTCATATTTGCATGTTTTTGAATAAATATCCTAGTAAATATTGATCTGCAGCAGTGAAATGATCTCCTTGCCACATATAGCATGACAGCCACATACTGTCACTAATGGTATTAACCTTCCTCACTTGGCATTTTCCAGACTTCTCTACTAGAAAAAGTGACTATTGGCTGGGCATGTTTGAGGCCAGCCTGGTCTACCAAACAAGTCCAGGACAGCCAAGGTTACACAGAGAAACCCTCTCTTGGGGAAAAAAAAAGAGTTATTATTATTACCTTATTCTCTTTCTATTTTTGAGAAGCCAGGGACTAAATCTAGCTAACTCTCAAGTAGGAAATGAGGCAAGAATTAAACTCACCATCCTGAATGAAGAGGAGGTATCTATCCATTGAATTTGGAATTACTGATGATTTCTCTTCTGCCATCTATAAATGTTTTGAAAACATAAACAATAAAGACTATAATCACAGAGATAGATCATCCCAATAAGTGTGGAGTGACTACATTAAAAAGAGAGAGAGAGAAAGAAAGACATAGAAAAGAAATCAGAGATCGGTGGCTGGAGATGGTTCAGTAGTTACAGAGAAGTTGCTTTGTTTCCAGAGGCTCTGGGTTCAGTTTCTATCACCCACATGGATATTCACAACCACCACTAACTACAGTTACAGGGCCACCTTCTGACTTCCACAGGCACCAGACACACGGTGCACAGACACACATATAGACATAATACTTATACATATAAAATAAAAACATTTAAAATCTTAAAAACCAGGGCCTATCTAAGAGGAACAGCCAAATAACCATATGCCACTAACTGTAAACAGGTTTAAAACAAGAAAATCATCTCAGCTACCAATTACTCAGAGGAATGAGCACCAAACAACTACTTGTTCAAGTCAGGACTTAATATCAGATAAGGTAAACTTTAATTAAATGTATTAAACAGGAAATTTAATAATTTAAAGCATTACACAGGACACAGCTCAGACATATTATAATTCATAATCCTGAATGCTTGATGCAGTTATAGCTACTAAATATTAAAATAAAGCTGTATTAGAAGCCTGGGGTAGTGGTACATGCCTCTAATCCCAGCACTAGGGAGATAGAAGCAGGGGATGGCTCTCTGTGAGTGCAAGTCTAGCCTGGTCTACGGAGTGAGTTCTAGAACAGCCAAGACTACCCAGGGAGACCCTCTCTCAGAAAACAAAAACAAAACAAACAAATACGACAATAAAAAGAAATTCAAATATGGCGAAACTTTATCATATCATTTATAGATCTAGCAGACAAAGAAGGACATTGAGGAAAATGGGTGATAAAAGATTTTTAAAGTGGTGTTATAGATGTGTTTATATCTGAAACGCATTGAACAAAAACTATTAGCTTTTCTTCATGTTTCTGGGGTATTTACACACTGATCATACACTTAGCCACTAAAAATAGCTTATTTTAAAATTTTTACACAGATTTGACAACATTTAGACGTCTGTATTTTTTAGTCAAATACAACGAAAGAAGTTACTCACAAAAAAATATAGCCAAGAGAAAAACAATAAAATGTAGAAATTATAAAATTTCCAAAGCTTGCCATTCGATAAAATAGAGATTATAAAAAGAGCTATAAAGGAACCGCGAGGCACCATAAAGCTTAGGCTGGTGCTGAAGCTCATCTCCCCTGCCTGCGGCCCTAGGTTCAAACACTAGTGCTTTAGTCAGGAAAAAGGGATGTGGGGGAGATGAAAAAGAAAGATATAATAAGACTTTATACATTTTACACAAAACTACCAATGGGGAAAGATAAATCTAATCTTAGGAATGAAAATTTTAAGATAAAAGTTAAAAAAAAACAATTAGCACTTAACTAAAAATATTTTAAATTGAACGATAACATACACATGGTAGGCTGAAAAGGAATGAAGAGAATGTGCATATGTATACACAAGCATTGCATGCACACACACATACAAATATGGTTGAAAGCAAGAAAACAGAACGTTAGAATAACATGTAACTAAACCTAAGGGGTTGGATTATTTTGAAGGGAAAAATTAAATTGATGAATCTGAGGTCTGTGAGATTGTTTCAGTAGGTAAAGCTCATGCCTTCCACTTCAGGCCTTGAGTTCTGACCCCCCAGAACCGGTGTAAATGAGATGCAGCTGTGCATCTCCATAGCACCAGCATTCCTAGGGTGAGATGGAGGCAGAGAAGGAGGTTCCCCAGAAATCTACTTTGACCTATTGCCCATTCCTGGGTGACTGTTTTTTGTTCTGTTTTGTGCTATTGAATACAAACATTCTTTTTTAATTTTTATGGGATGTGTGTGTGTGTGAGTGTGTATGTGTGCATGTGTGAGTGAGTATGTGTGAGTGTGTGCGCGCAGGTATTTGCATGCCACGGCACTCATGTGGAGGTGAAAGGACAACTCTTAGGAGCTGGTTCTCTCCTGGCATCTTTTGGGATATGGGGATCCAATTCAGATCATCAGACCTGTGTGCAAAGCCTCTTCCCACTGAACCATGGTAAAGACCCAGGAACCAGAAATCCTTCTGTTAAATAAAACAAGTCGGGCACAGGCAGAAAAATGCTTCATAATCTCACTCCTCTGCAGAAGTTGGGGGTATGAGGGTCATACCAGAAGTTTGACCAAACAGTAAAGAGGGAGGGATGTTGTGAGGTCAATAAATACCCAGTTACAGTTAGGGGTTCAAACTGGTATGTTCTAATGCATGGTAGGGTGACCATCAGTAGCCGTGATATATTTTATCATTATAAGAGGAAGGAAGGAAGGAAAGAAAGAGTAAGCAGGATTTTAAAGGTGCTGTCTAGGAAGAAAGTGCTCTAGCAAACACTGAATTTGCTGGCATCCTGACCTTGAACTGTTTAGCTTCCAGAACTAACTATGAGCAATAAATTTCCATTTTTTATAAAGTATGCAGTCTTGATGTTTTTGTTATAGCAGTCAAAATAGACTATGATAATGCTGAATGTAAAAGCTAAGACTATAAAATTTCTTAGAAGACAGCAGAATCCCCACCTAGGATTAGGCAATTCCCTCTTAAATATGTCACCAAGTTAACACATGACAATGATAACTGAATTACATTAAAATTTTATTAAGATTAAAGCTTACACTTCAAAGGACCACCATCAAAAACTTGAGAAGGAAGCCCACAGAATGGGAGAATGTAGCAAACTATGTGCCCAACAAGAGACATGTGCTCATAAAGAATCCTAACACATCAATAATAAAAGAGCAAATGGCCTCCAATTTCTAAGAAGCAAATGGTTTGAGTAAGGACCGCTAAGGAAGGTGTACAAATGGCAATGAGCACATAACACAATGTTCAGGGACATGATCAGCCACCAGGGAAGTGCAAAATAAAATCAAGGTGAGATTGTGCTTTATGCCCACAAGGAAGATTAGCCTCAAAAAGAGGCTAAGTCAAAGTTTTAGACACTGATGGTAGAAAAGTAATGTGTAACAAACGGCTTATGGGTGGGGGGAGGGGGGAGTCTGGTGTTTTCTAAAACAGTTAAATGCAAAGTCTTCATAGGACCCAGCAATTCAATTCTTAGGTTTAGACTCAGAAGAATGAAAACACACACGCAAACCATGGTGTGATGCCTGGTTCACAGTAGCCATAAACGTAATAGCTGAAGAGAAGTTGACAAACATCCATGAATGGATGAATACACAAAAGCTGTCATAGTCATACAATGTATTGGCATTTTAATGTCCTTTAGCTGTATAATGGAATGAAGTACCAACGCACGCTGAAACATGCATTATGATGGTTTGAATGAAAATGGTCCCCAAAGGCTCCTAAATTTGAATGCTTCACCACCAGGAAATGACACTATTTGAAAGAATTAACAGGTATGGCCTGGTTAGAGAAAGCGTGTCACTGGAGGTAAGCTTTGAGGCTCTCAGAAGCCCAAGCCAGGCCCAATGGCTCTCTCTTCCTGCTGCCTCCGGATCTAGACGTAGAGTGCTCACCTGCTTCTCCACCACCATGTCTGCCTACATGCCACTGTGCTCCCACCATGATGATAATAAATGCTCTCTTTTGTAAGAGTTGTCCTTGTCGTGGTGTCTCTGCACAGCACTAGAAACACTGACTGAGATATGCATGAACACTGAGGTAATGCTAAGTGAAATAAACCAGCCACAAAAGACCCCGAAGTATGGCTCTATTTACATAAACTGCCCCGAGCAGATAAATCTGTAAAGACAGAGTAAACTCCCTAAAGGTAGACAACTGGATAATTTGGGAGTTGCTCCCACCAGGTAAAGAATTTTGTTTTTTAACCTAACATTTATTAGTATATAGTAACTGTACTTCAATGTGTCGCTTTCATGTATGTAACATGATATACTCCCTCTCACCTTCTCTCATTCCTCTCCTGCCTTCCCAATTTCCTTCGTCTTCCCTAATAGTTACCCTTCTGCTTTCATATCTCCTCAATACCACACTTTCTTCATCCATCCAGCAAGCCCTATCTTGCGTTTTGAGACAAGGTCTCTCAGTGAATCTGGTTGGTTTCTCACCATTGAGCCCTAGGGTTCCGCCAGTGTTCACCCACCCTCCTACCAGCTCTGATTAAAAGGGCTTTTTACATGTGTGCTAGGGATCCAAACCCAGATTGTCATGCTTACACACCAAGCACTTTACCCACCGACCAGTCTTGGGTTTAGTGTCTTAAGGAATCAGCAGTGTATAGAGTTCCTTTCCCTGTATTCTTGCAAGAACTCATGGCTTTTTGTTTTCTTGACACCTGCCATTCTGACTGGGTCGGGATGGAATGTCAATGACGTTTGTATTTGTGCTTTGGGTTGGGGCCTTCTCAATGGGTATCATAAATGTTCTCAAACCATCTTGACTGTATGACTCTGAATATCTGAAAACCACTGAACTATCTTCTCCGGAAATAGAACTCTGGCTTATAAAAGATAATACACTCAAGAATGTTTATTGAATCATTGTTCAGAGTAACATAATCATTATGATAATTAGAGCTATGGTTAACATTATGGAAATAAAGTGATTACCTATAAAAGACTGTTTCTATTAACATAATATCTTCATACAGAAAGGTATTATATAGCCACTAAAAAGAATGAATTGTGGCCCTAACCATTCTATTTAAGGGATATCTATGAACCAGTATGAATAAGCAAATGATTATGTATTTATGAACATATGTGTATATACATGAATCACTATATTTATAATGTGATTCTATCTTATACATACAATAAAATGTGTTTCCTAGGCATGTCTTTGTAAATATGTACACATACATATGTACACACATATGTTGTACGTGACAGCTGTGGGTATGAAGGTATGTGGAAAGATGCCCCAGAAATGGTTGGGTCATAGGAGTTGTGAAAGAAAATTATACTGGATGGGTTTTCTAAACACACACTCAAGTTAGCCAAATGTCCACATCTAAGCTTAAGTGGAAAGCTTTTAAGCAATTAAAATGTGAGAAGCATATGGTTTACATGTAAGCTCAGTAGTATATGGTTTACATGTAAGCTCCAGTCCCTGGCACTTACAAAGTGTGTTGCACTGAGCATGTTAACTACTCATTGCTTTGATTTCCTCATCCAAGAGTGAGTTCATAATAATACTTACCGCAAGGAGTGAGTTAAGGCTTGAAAGTCTTAACACACACAAAACCTCATAATTTTGCTATTTGTCATTTTTTTATTTGTTTGGCTGCTTCTTTGCTGAAAATTGTGTTCGAATCCATTACGTGGACTTGCTCAGTAAATAAAGAGATAATTGTTTACTTGTTAGGTTTTTCTCATTAGCTTTCTCCACACCCTTTTCTCTCTCATCTCTTTTGGAAGAAAGTGTACTTCTTGCTTGTCCTCAGAAGTTGTGGCACTTGTGAACAAGAAGTAGACCAGCCATCCAGGTCACGTGATAACACTGAAGGGCTTAGCAGCCTAGAGGCATAGTCAGCACACAATGAAGGGAGATTTATCTCGGGAGGAAAATGAAATTGGTTTATTTAGGAAGGTGTAATTCAATATCTGCTGAACCTGGAAAGAGAGGGAAGCACTCTTCAGGGAAATAGACCCTAGAGAACAGGATGGGGAAAGGGTGTGAGTACGAATTTGGTCAGTGCTTTTCTCCACACATGACTACAAGAGAGTGAGCTGGTGCCGGGTGAAGTAGCCAGTGATAAGCACCTCCTCCTCCTGTGGACTCTTCACATTTGCTTGATTTTGATTTCCAACTCTAATAGAGGCCAGCAGTTGTTGCAATTTCTCGCCAGAAGACTATTTTTGCCAATTATGTTAATCATTATTTGGTCAGTTTTAAAAACCAAATTGGAACAACTACAGGAAGATGAAATTTCTCCTGGATTCTGAACCCTAATGATACACACAAGCACTACATTTACTGAAAGGGAAGAGCTCCGTAATATTGTACAGATACCACCTTCTCCCCCAAGGCCACTGCCCAAAGCCAGGCTGTAGCCCAGAGAGGGACACTTGGCTGTGTCTGTGTGTCTAAGCTGCCTGCAGCATAATGTTCTCCTTTTCTGGGGAGTCAGGTCACCTCAGGAGACTTTTGTGTTCCTAGCCAGGAGTGACATGCTCCTCACAGCTAAGAACTAAGGCTTTAGTATACAGCTGATCAATAAGGAGGCAATCCTACTTGAAAGGGCTCACAATCTTAATTGGCTTAACACTAATATCAATGGAGAAAACAAAGAGAGCTATTGCATAATTAGCTAATGAAATGGGGCCCTCAGGACCATGAATAGAAGATCCAGAAGAGGCTGTCTAAATCTGAACATCATCTCCTCCCGCACCACATGGTACTCTACCTATACCGCATTCCTTGGGCATGCAGGACCTTCTAATGAAATTTCCAGCATACAAATCTAGTGACAACTAGAAGCATCTGAAAGAGACCCACAGGGACTTGGGGCATAGCCTCCTGCTCCTTGCATTGCCCAAAAAGCATCCTGAAGACCTCATTTTTTTCCATAGCAGAGTATGAAGTTCTCTCCAGTCTATTAGAAGCCTCCCTTGGCCCTGGATAGGTCCCTAAACTGGCTTTTTGGCCTTAGAATCCCCCTACCCTTCCATGCTTCCCCACGTCACTAATATTTGCCTGGAATTGGTCCTTTAAAGAATGAATTTTATGTGCCCAAGTGATCTATTTAAAGCATAAATCTAACAGTGCCAGCTTCTGGTCCTCTAATTAAAAACCCTCAGTCTGTGGCTCCCGCAAAGCTCTGATGTATACAGAGCTGCGTCGGGTTCAGTGTGAGGCACTGAGAACATGACAGCGGAAAAAACAGAGAAGCTCTGCCCTCAGAAAGCCTGGTGAGAGCAGACAGCTGAACAATTCCACAAGCACCCATGACTCAGCACTGGAAAGAAAGGGACCATGAGAACCTCTCTCAAGAGCCCGGGAGGTCAAGAAGGGGCTTGCCTGCAGAAGGAACACATGAGTTGAGATGCCACCCATGCTCTGGGAACCAGAGACTGATGTTTCTTGAAGCCTATTATCATCAGGTCAAGGAAATTATTCAGAGTTTTGCAACAACTGTCTTTTGAGGCTCAGGGATCATGGTGGAAGAGAGGATGGAAAGATTCTAGGAGCCATGGGGAGGGGATATCTATAACAAAACAGCATTTGCCAGATGTGACAGTGCAGTTGCCCACGTGAGTTCACACAGGTTAGGACCATATGCCCAAGATCAAGCCCAATAAAATCCCAGCACTAAGAGGGGAGGGGCTCATGAAGTCCTATCCCTATCCAAAGAGCTATGATAAACTCTAATAGGGGAGAAGAGTTAGGGGAGGAGGGGAGGGGAAGAGAAGGGAGGAGAGGAGACAAAAGTGTGTTGCAGGTTAGTGGGATTGGTGATTCCTTCTGCAGTGTTTGTATGGTGCGACAGGACTTTGTATTTTCCTTTCCTTGTGGTGTGAAAGAAATAGAGGGGGGGGGGGCTTAGAAGAGACTATTACGCTGTTCCATAATGGGGATAGCATCTTCTAAGGTTCAGTGGTGTGAGAGGGAGCCCGGAATGTTTACTTTCGGGGGGTGGAGAGATCAGTATACATTTAACAACTACATTCTTCGTTCTCTGACCAAAGCAGCCAAGAGGCCAGAAAGGTCTATGCCCGGCCTCCTGTATGGATAAGCTTACACATGTGTCATTAGGAGAAAACGACCACTATGAGGCCAAAAAATCAGAGCATGCTTGGAAAGTTTTGAAAATCATGTTTGACTTCAAATATGATCCCAAGGAAATTACTTCAATCAGAGACCATCTCAGAGAGCTTCACAAGGGAGGCAGCTTGCCCTTAAGCCCTAGTCTATGGGAAGGAATTTAGCATGTGTGAATGCCACAGAGTGAGAAGTGTAAGACAGGGCTGCAAACACTCTACTTGAGGAATTAGAGTTGGAGTCAAGGCACGGTAAAGTAGAGCGTGCATTTGGAGTATGGTAAATTGGCCTGAAAAAAAAAATCAGAGAAAGTCATAGGAGGTGAGATTCGGGGTAGGTAGCGCTCAGATCAAGCAAGGCATTCCCTTCCTGGATTAAAAAAAAAAAAAAGATTTAAAGTGAGCTTTTCTTTGCAGGCAAAAGCACACGGGAAAACATTAGCAGGGAGGACGCATGCACATTGCTGTGTAGTAATTAGGACACAGAAAAGATTGGTGAAACTGGTGTGAAAGCAACCGAAAGGGGACAGCAAGAGCTCTGTATCCCAGGTCTTAGGCCTCAACAGGCTGATGGGGTCAACAGCTTCCCCCAACGTCCAGCTAACACCAGAACCTGTGTTCCCCTCTAACCTGACAAGACACCAAAGGTCCTACATCCTCTTCCATTTTAATGTTTTCTTCTATGAGTCGTGGATGCTGCAGAGACTGAATTCAACCACCTAGAGAGGTGTTTACCACTCAGTGGGGGAAAGGGCTCCAAATCCAGTCTCAGCAGCTCCTGCCTCAAAAGAAAAGCCAATTATTTTAGAGTACAATGACTAATGAATGGTTGGTGTTTCTTAGTTCTTGAGACCTCCATTTCCTGTAGCTCAGTGGTCCTCAACCTTCCTGATGCCGCTCCCCTTTGATACAGTTCCTCATGTTGTGGTGATCCCCCAACCATAACATGATTTCATTGCTACCTCATAACTGTAATTCTGCTACTGTTATGAATCGTAATGGATCTGATATAAAGGATATCTGATATTTGACCACCAGTGGGGGGTGTGGCCCACAGATTGAGAACTGCCTCTTCAGAAGGCTGAAAGTTTAAAGAGCAGAGAGATAGAAAACAGACCAGAGTCTGTTGCAGAGCAGAATGCTTCTGTGACTAATGACAGCATTGCGATCCCTCGGAAATCTGAGCATTTAGCTGGGCATGGTGGTACATGCCTGGGTGCCTGGCTGTGACTATAGTTCAGTTGGTAAAGTACTCGGCCTAGCATGGGCAAAGCTGCCACCCTGAGTTTTCTTCCCAGAACTTAATAAGAGTCCTGCGGGACGTGCCTGTAATTTCACCAGTCCTGATGTGAAGATGGGAGGATCTGAAATTAAGTTCAAGGCCTGGCTGAGCTGTGTGAGACACCATCTCAAAAGAAATAGGGGGTAAAAGTAAGGAAGGAGGAAAATCAATCAGTCAACCATAGGGCCTATTCCCATGTGGTATTGCACATCCATACAGAACAGTGACAGAATCTGCTCATTTCCTGTCTGTCTGCGTCCCTAGTCTTGAATCACTGTTAAATCATTATCTCCATGAATGGACTCTCTCATCTGACATTTCCTCAACACCTAACACAAGCAGGCTGTGGCTGTGTGGGTGGATGACTCCCAGGGTCTCCCAGTGAGTTCACAGTGTGTTCTCTACCACCCAGATGCCGTGGGATTTTGTTCAATCACATCTCTGTAACAAAGTAAGAAAAGATGTCAAATTGACCCAGGCAAATCCTCTCCTCCCTCCTCCTCTCTCCCTCTCTCTCTCCCTCTCTCTCTGTCTCTCTCTCTCTCTCTCTCTCTGTGTGTGTGTGTGTGTGTGTGTGTGTGTGTGTGTGTGTGAAATTCTGAGCTCCCTCTTCTATACGTTGACTTCTTTCTGTTTTCCTAAGGCTCTTTTCACACAGTGCATGCACTGGGTGGTGCTGGGTTAAAGTGTCACTCCTGACTGTAAGTGACAGATTCCCGTTCAGACTGTCTCATGTAATACAGGAGAGCGTTTATGAACTTGTCTTCAATCACTGTGGAGTCCACACATGCAAACCATGCTGACAAGAGCCAATCTCTCCACCTCTAGCCTCTAATGTCCCCAGCGGCGGCTTCACCCGCAGCTGGGCTCACTCTCAGTGGCAGCAAAGACACAGGCAGTCCGACTCCTAAAGGCTTAAAATCGTAGAGAAGAGGAGGGTAGTCTTTTTCAAATAGTTCTTGCCAAAGTCCTAGGTGTCTGTCCATTGGCTAAGCTCGGGTCACGTGCCCGTCCGGAACCCAACCCCTGGAAAGAAATGGAATTGAACCACAGGGAATAATAAGAGAGAAAGCCTGAGAGGTAAATGCAATCCCAGAAGAAGATCAGGTGCCAGGGAGGGTAACAGACGCTCGGGAGAGGCTAGCAGGCAGATGTTACCATCTCCAGCTATCTAAATTGAGTGAGTAAAGCCTCATCTGATAGACTGTCAGGAAGCAATTAAGCCTTTTGTCACTGTTGATGCCGTGCAAGCATTTAACGATAACAGATGTGCTGTGGCACCAGTGAGCAGCTGCAGAAAGGGAGCCAGCAGGACTGGAAGGAAAAGCCAAGCAATCTATCTTACAGCCCAAGAGTTCCCCCGCGTCAACTGTACTACTCAAGATGCCCAGACTGACTCGGGTACCTTTCAGGTTGCAAAACTCTGCTCTGGGATTCAGTATGAAACTGCTTTACAGCCAGCAGTTAAACCAAGGTAAATGAAGGGAGAGAAACCAAGGATATGGTTTCATGAATAAAACCCAGCCATATAATTAACGAAGCCCACATCAATCACACATCAGTTAGGCCTCAGTGGTTTCATAGATATTCGACGGAGGAAATAAACCAATCCTGATCTGCAGCGAGGATTGAAGCCAGTAGAACTGAAATGCTTAAATGTGACGCCCTTGTCATTAATTAGTCAAGTTCCCACTCTCTTTGTCATATTCGTGGGATATTTAGTAATTAGGCTTTTTTTTTTTAATGTTTCTCCCTCCTCTAGCTTTAGTTTTTGTCATTCCCAACATTTCTTTATCTAGGCATTCCATGCAAATGAGGTGTATTTTTAATAATAATAAACCGTTGTGTTACAGATCATTTTGTTCTTTGTAAAATCACTCACTAGAGTTGCTCAGCAACATTGGAGACAAGCAGGACAAATATTATTCTCCCAAGTAACTAGTGAAGCATCTGGCATGGCATGACCAGTGGAATCTGATTTTCTTGCAACTGGAGTAAAGCGTCTTTACACTGTAATGGTGGAGCTTCAGAGCTGTGGTGCTGAAGCTCTTGGAGATGGGCAAGGCTATCTAGTCAGAGCAGAAGCACAGCACCCTCAGCAGTTTTGTTCCCTGGGGTGATAAGTCTGTTCTGTGTAACCACAAAAGCATCAATGATAGCCTGAGCTTAACAAGTTTCCCAAGCCTACCAGTGGTAACCCTATGGAAAGGGAGGAAAATGATAACAGTAGAAAACCCAAACAAATAACACTAAGTTTGTTTGATAAAGCCTCAAAGAAATTTATTAGTTTATATTTACCTAAAATTACACAATATAAATTTGTTTAATATATATATACATATATGTACATATAATCTTAAAGGGTATTATGCCACTTGGACTGACTCTGTTCCCCATATGAACCATAGACTAACAAAATCCCCAGTACCCAGCACAAGAAACCTCCTTATGATTGGATGGCCATTGTAGTCCAAATGTCTCCCATCACAATGTAGACTATTGACATAGCCCTCAGTGTCTACCCAGAAGTCAAAGGTAAATCCCTATTGGTGAAGGCAGCACATGCTTAGGACACAGGACTAATCGCAAGCCATCCTGCCTGTGGTCTTGTTCCCATTGTACCTGATAATACTATGCAAGCTTCAAAGGGAGGGAAGTAATTAATTAATCATCCCGCTCAACTGTGACACCTGTGAATCACAACAATGACCAGCATGGCAAGATGTCTGTGAAGATGCAAGAAGTGGCACTCGCGTGTTGGTGGTGACTAATAGTTGTCTAATTGGATTTAAGGCCCACTCAACAGGAGGGAAACCGTGCCTGATGCTAGAAACCAAGCCAGCATCCTGGGACTAGTGAGGTCATGGATCTTAAGAATCTACTACTGCCGCTTTGCTAAACCAGCATAATTCCAGACTTCATTCTAAATCCCACCCTTATACCCGTAGATAAATGTAGCTCTTAACCCTCATCAAGGCAGTGTCTCTTTACAGGTAAAGGAGACTATCACACAAAAAAAGTACAACTAGGCACAATGCAGACATCGACCAATGATGAGGAGCCCAGCCACCGTGAATACATCTGTGTCACAGTTCCTGCAATAATAACTCAGGAAACATCACAGAAAAGGGGACTGAAAGATTAAAAGATCCAGAACACCAGGATATCTGCTATGAAATAGACAGCGGTAGAAATGGCTGTACAAACAAGACCTGGACAGTGACAGTTATCAACTGACATGCTAATGAGGAAGGGAGGAAAATCTCATGAGGTCACAGCCCTGGGCAAGGAACTATAGGCAATTAGTGAGTGATGAGAGAAGGAGAATGAGCCTCTCCCAAAAATGAAGCCCTTCATTGGCTATCCAAAACAAAATGGTCACCCCTGAAACCATATATATGCACAAATAACAAAAATGGACTCTGTAGTTTGTATTTACACATTTGCACATATGTATATATACATGTGTGTTTGATAATAATAAAATAAGATAACTATCAGTTTGGGAGTGAGGGAGCAGAGATATAACGAACTGGATAGAGGAGACCTGGGAGGGTCTGGAGGGAAGAAACCGAAGGGGGAAATTGATGTGACTACTTTTTAATTAAAAATGTATTAAGAGTAAAATAAAACTATCCACAGTTTTATAGAGAAAAAATAAATAAAAAATACTTTGTCAACACTACCCATTTGTATCATGGTTCACAATTTTTGCCTTCTCATCTCTTTCTCAAGTGCTTTTTTCATTTTAGTCCCAAATCTTTGAAGACTAGAAATACCAAAGTCCTGGGACTTTGGGGGATACCATAGAAATAGAGCAAGTTTTGCATTGTTCCCACATTTTCAGCTATTACTCAGAACTGAAAATCAGTGTATGTATTCAGGAAATATTTTTTCTTTTAATTAGAAAAATATTGGCTCACTGAATTAATGCTGGTTGGCTCTTTGCATGGCTCTAAGGTCCCCTTTCAGAACTAGAATCCTTGAAGATGGTTGGTTGTTCTAAAAAAAAAAAAAACAAAGGCAGCTAAAATCACCCTCGATTGCTTACTCACTCCCTCATTCATCTAGTCTTCAAACATTTTATCAGGACACCAAGTTCTGTAGCAGGACAAATGATGGGAAGATGGAAAGCTTCAATCCCTAACCTCAGTGGCTAGACATGAGAGCCAACCATTAAAGTAGCAGTTGCAATAACAAATGATACCAGACCTTTCTGAGCTCTTACGTAGGTGAGGTACTGTGCCACAGGCTTTTCTTATATTATTTGTTGTGTTTTTATTATGAAATGTGCCCTATAGGCTGACGTACTTAGCACTTGATCTCTTGCTTGTAATGGAAAGTTTGGTGTCTTTAAAATCTCAATTACGTTATGTAAATATGTCTTTGTTATAATCCCAAGTGTGGGGCGTGGGAACGCTTTTAGTTTATCCACAGCTGATAATAGCCACCTGAGAGGGCAAGTGATCTTTGTCAGCTAGAAACTGCCTTGTGCAGGGGCATGGTTTTTGCCAGCTGGAAAACGTCCTTGTGCAGACTCTGGGAGGGTATAAATAAAAGCCCAGAGAGAGCATGAAAGAAAGAGCGAATACTCTGAGATGCTCCTAGAGAGAAATGCTTTGAGGAGGGTGCTGATGATTCATTCTGCTGCTGCTTGCTGGTTTCTGTTTGCTGTTTGGTTGGACTATTGGAATACTGACAATGAAGAGTGGAAACACCCCAATGAACTAAATCTAAAGACTTCTCCTGTCCTTACTAATCTCTTTTTCTCCATGTTGAAGGGAAGTGGAGGTGTTTAGGGGTCCCAAATAAAGTAGGTTTAAAAAAAAATCAAAGCCTACACCTGTTAGTAGCACTGTTTGGGAAGGTTGTGAAACAATGGAAGGCAGAGCCTTCCTGGGTGAAGTGAGACATTGGAGGCAAGAATGCTGGGTTACTTAGTTTGTTTGTTGTTTGTTTGTTTTTGTCAATTTGACACAAACTAGTTTCATCTAGGAAGAGGGCTCTGTTGAGAAAATACCTCATAGATTGGCCTATAGGCAAATCTGTGGAGCATTTTCTTGATTAATGATTGATGTGGGAGAGTCCAACCCATTGTGGATGTGCCACGTCTGGGTAGGTGGTCTTGGGTATGTAAGAAATCAGGTTGAGCAAGCCATGAGGAGCAAGCCAGTGAGCAGCACCTCTCCATGGTTTTTGCTTCAGTTCCTGCCTCCAAATTCTTGTCTTTGAGTTCTTGCTCTGGCTTCCTTCAGTGATGGACCAATAGTTATAAACCTAACAAGCCCTTTTCTCCCAGTTGCTTTTGGTCATGGTCCTCATTACAGCATAGAAAGCAGATAAATACACCAAGCCTTGGGGCTTTGTAGCCTGGATCCATTTCCTGTTCACTACCTGCTTCCTGAGTATGGATACCGTCTTATCAGCCAGCCTTCTGCGCATACCACCATGCCTGCTCCTCCACCAGGAAGGATTGTATCTGTCAAGAACTGTAAACCAAAACAAACCCTTTCTTAAGTTTCAGTTTTCAAGCTATTTTACCACAGAGATAAGAACGTAGCTAAGGGATTGTTTCTTTTAACTCTTCTCATAACAACTAGATAGGTATTTATTAATGCCTTTTTATAAATGAGTAAACCGACAGAGTGGAGAAGTGGCTTGCCCAAGTTCACGTGGTCATTTAGAAATAAATGTGGGAGCCAAGCTAGAGTTCATTCATACCATGAGTTGGAGTTGGGGGTCAAATTCAATAGCAACATCAGGAAAGAAGCATCAAATGTCTGCAAAGGAATTAACTCTACATTACAGAAAAAGGAACATTTTAGTGGCAACCTATCGCATTTGAAGTATTTTTTCCAAGGTAGGGGATCTCTGCATGGCTGATGAATAAAGATAGGAGGAATCTCAGTGTAGCCTCCAGCCTGTACCAGATCAGAGTGGCATGAAGTGGAAATGGTGGGGGAATAGGAGACAAGGCTAGCGGGGGAAGCAGCTCATGAACACAAGCTTTACTTTATACACGATATTGATGTGGTTACCTGCAGATATGAAACATCTGTAATTTAATCCTGTCCTGTTGTCTCATAATTAATAGCTTTCAGTGCCTGAGTCATTCTGGTTTGAACTTGACTTGCTCTTCTTGGGCCTGGTTTTCTTGATGGATGGGCTTATGTCACAGCTGCTTGTACTTGTGAAATCTCTGGCATAAAGACTTCAATGCCAGGTTTGTTTGGGTCCTGATTTTCAGTCCTGAGGGAGATTTAAAATGATACAAATTATCTTCAGAACCTAAGCTAATTAGCTTAGACTGGTGAATCTGGATTCATCAGAATGTGTCACTTTGCTGCATCATCACAGCTGTGTGTGAATACAATCAGTTAGAAAGACTGGGTGAAAACACGCCAATATTTTGAGAATTGCATTTACTTTGTACTTGTTTGTTTGTTTACTTATTTACTGTGTGAGGGGTCAGATCCAGGGCCTTATAAATGCTAGGCAAGAGCTCTCTCTCTACCACAAGGCCCACGAGTTACCTTGAAATACTAGAAAATGCTCTAATTAAAAAAATCCACAATGAGTCTTTGCTTTTTAGAATCAAGAAAGAAAAAATAAGTTCTAGATTGGAAAGCAGACACCGCATCAAGTCAAAGTGATGAATGTACACAGCTCAACACCCTTGCCAAGGGAATAATTAAGAAATAATCATTTGCCCTTCCCTTCCATCCTCAGACTTCTCCTCTGAAGTCAACCCACCAAATTTCAGTATGCTCCTTTCATAACTACATCCCTCGGTAGTTTGAGAGTCTACATGAATTGATGGTAGATTATTCAGCTCGTGTTCATTACCTGCCCTCTGCCCCGCCCTCCTCTACATCTTGATATATCCATGACCTTCTGCTTGGTGCATCCATGTTTGCTATTTATTGCTCAGTGGTTAGAGCAATTATTGGGCAAAGGGTGTAGCTCAATGGTTTGTTTGCTTTGAGGTTTTTAAATTTTTTTTTAAGTAGCTCACATTTATTTCACTTATTACAGACAATCTCTCCTAACATTCCGTTGGTTACAAAGAGCACACAGGTGCATCTGACGGTCCCTAACTCTCATCTCACTGCGCAGCATCCTTTCTCTAGAAGTTCACTCTGAAATCTTGAATTATAGCATTTTCATCATTATTTAAATGATTATGAATACATGACCCACCACATGTGCTTTTGCGGCCCCTGATTATAACCCAACTTCTAAATTTTCTGTCATATCTGGTACCTTCCCAAGTCCTCCTTCTCCCTTGGGCCTGTCTCATAGAGCCCCTGTCTTCCTGCTTCCATCTGGACTGGCCATTCTGCAGGCGTAGTGGAGGGTCTGGCTTGCTCCCACCTCCCTTCTGTAGCAGATGAACAGAAGGACGCAAGACTTCAATCCTCGCTGAAGAATCTCTACCCCTCGTGAAACATTGCCTATCCCCTCTGTTGATTCAGCTAACTAGCACACATCACCCTTCACCTACAGACACTTTTACCTACACACCTGGTTTATTGTCTAATCTGAACCTGTGTGTGCGCACACATCCTCCTGTGTGTCCACTCAGACTTATTTTTTTATTTGGTTTGGGTCATTTGTTGTCTGTTTGTTTGAGACTGGATCTCGTATATCCCTGGTGGCTATGAACTTTCTAAATAGACAGAACTGTCCTTAAACGGGTGACCTCCCTGCCTCCATCTCAGATGTGCTGTGACTACAGGCATGCACCGCAAACCCGTCAAGATAGACAGAGTTGTACTTTCTATCTTCTGCCGGGGATGGTGCCTGGCACAGTGTGGGCACAGATGAAAGGATCGAGGCTCTTTCAGGAGTGGGTAGCCCAAGGCCAAATGGAGCAATGAGATGGGAGGAGGGTCTACACAGAAGAAAATCCAGTCTGTCAGTCTTTCCAGAAATTACGAATACATGACACATCACATGTGCGTACGAAAAGAAGTGCCTGTCAGTCATCATATGAGCAGGAAAAGGGGTAACCTTAAGACAAACTCGATGCCAGGGACAACAGACCAGGAAGACATCCGAAGGAAGGACCCTTGCTAATCTTTGAACCATGTAGTCAGGGAGAAAGCACTACATGAAGGTTGCATTTAGGCCAATTTGAATTAATTATTTTATTTGCAATTACAGAGTCTTACCTGCTACCTCAGCTCTGCTCAGCACAAGTCATTTCCTGTCATTTGTTTGTTTGTTTTGATTGCTGCTGTTTTGTTTAGATTGGTATGGTTTTTCAAGATATGGTCTTACCATGTAGCCTAGGCTAGCCTCCAATTTGTAGCAGTCCTCCTGCTTCAGCTTCTGCAGTGCTGGGCTTTGTAAGCATGCACCAACCCACCCAGTTTACACCTGTTGCTTACGGAACCATTTCTCTGCTTTTCTGAACCCAAATTGCCTTTTCATGGCTGCATGTCTTCTCTTAAGTCACTTGGTGCTTTAACTGGAACACAGTCTAAGAAATCTATAAAGGAAATATTTCTTGGGTACTTGAGTGTCTTAAAATGTTTTCATCTCGCCCTTTGAACTTCTCTGGTGAATCAGGTAGATATGGGACTTCGGGTGTGAAAACACAGCATCTTAAGATTTTGAAAGAATCTTTCAGGAAAGATTTTCCTGAAATTGCCTTTTACCATCCCCTCACTGATGGCATGTTTGGGTGAACTAACTCTATTTTGAGAAATAGGATAGCTACATTTTGCAAATGGAAATACAGGACACCTGATCAATTTTTGTGTTTCAGATACCCTGTGAAATATCTGCGCATGCTCAAAAATTTACCCACTGTCTTTTCGACTGTTCAGTGTAACCAATGCCCTATCATCCCGAGAGGCAGCCACTGCTATACTCTTAATTTACTTGATTTGTTTTTAATATGACCAGTCCTGGCTTTTCTTGTTTTGCTAAACAACTCATGGTCTTAGTGCCAACCGAACACCAAGAAAAAGAGTGTTATTCTTGCTGACATGTTCAACTGGCAGACCACCTTTGCCTGGCAGAGGCTCCAGCCCCCTGTCGGGTTGAGTTTAAGAAACTACAGCAAGAAAATAATATCATAATATATTAACCTTGGTATCAGAATACCTCTAGAGAAATTAATGATTAGAGCAGAGGCGTGGGGAGACCAGCCTGCTCAGCATAGTGCCCTGCAGCCTAGCTAAATTATCTGATCTCAAACCCGACTACCCAGCTGACATTCCACACAAGCATCGGTAAACAAGCTCTGAAGGGGGCCAAGGGTTCAAAACTGAAGAAAGCTTGGCTCCGTAAGAGTGAATATTCTGGACACATCTTGAACTTGCCACATAATTGCTCTGCTGTGACCTAGCAGGAAGATGTGCTATCTTTAACGGAGAAGATGATTTGCTTTTGAGATACATATTTCTCGAAGTTATCTCAGAATGAAGCAGTCAGAAAGTAAGCGAAGAGGCAGGGAGATAAGAAGCAAAGTAGTGGGAAAGCTGGGCAAGATAAAAAATAAGTCAAAGAAGTCCAAAGAGCTATAGTCAGGGGAAGGACATTTTCTTTTTAAGATGGTTTTAGAATCACTGCGCTACAGAGGACTTTAGATATCATCCAGTCTAGGCCTGGGAAAGGGGCAGCTCAGTATGGAAGATTACCTGCATAACAGGTAATAGAGCCTACGTTTGATCCATAGCACAAGCAGGGAAATGTGAAGTAAGAAAGGCTGAGAGGGAGGGAGGATCCTAATCTACTCCCTCATTTTACCACTGACAATAACAAGGAAGACACTTGCTCCAAGTCACAAAACCCAGGAGAAATGATCTTCCAGATTCCCAAACAAGTATCCTCACTGCACCACGGCTGCTATGTCTGGGACTACTGTGCAGAACCCCATCAAATCATCTTGACATCCCCTGCGAGTGATAAACCTCCACAGTCCGTCTCAGATCAGGGGAGCAGCTGCACCCCAAATCCCATCACAAGGTAGTACCTCTCCAATGGGGGTAGTCATCTAAAGGAGAATGTTCTCCTAACAAAAAGAAAAAGCCTCTGTCCCTGAGACCGCACCATGAACATGTCTGCTGGGATGTGAATGACTACCTTCAGCGTTTTCCTTAGGTCTTTGTAGAAAGTCGCTAAACAAAGGCAGGGTGGGTGGTAAGAGATTGGGCAAGGGCAGAAGGATGAGACAATGGTCTGAATTGTATCAGGACCTGTCAGGTAGAGGAGGAAGCAGGTGGAAGTAGGTGTACACTTCACCACCCCTTAGAGTGAGAACAAAGCAACAAATTGCTTTCTGCACTCACCATTTTCCCGTCATCAGACGTCACTGCTTGGTTCCTGGTATCTCAGCAGGAAATGTTAGTAGACCTCGTTTCCTTGATTACTTGAATAATTCACATTTTTTTTGTATCTGAATATGGGATGTTTTCCAGCAGAACAAAACTTCTTTGTGATTTTGATTTTAGAATCAAGAATCACTATGTCTGGACTCAGAGTTGAAAGAATTGCTCATCATCCATGAAAGTCGTTTGCCTTCTTTTCTCAGAAGCCAAGTGTTAAGGTCTGAAAGGTCTCCATATTTTAATGAACGAGTAACTTTAATTTTAAGCAGAAGGCGTAATAGAGGGTAGAGATCACAGAATTATTTCTGTATTTTAATAAGAAATAAACATATGTGGGAATGTATTAAAATTAATGTAAACCACCTTTTTGAGAGGTGATCTCACTCTGTAGCCCTGGTTATCTGGAGCGGTGTGTGTGGACCAGGCTGGCCTCAGATTCAGAGATCTGACTGTCTCTGCCTGCCAAATACTGGAATTAAAAGCACGTACCTTTACATCTAGCTGTGTGAGCAACTCTTAAGAGATTTGGCTATGACTCAAAACAGAAAAACGTTATTGAAATGTTTGGCTAGATAACTCATTGATTAGTTTTAAAGTTAGGGGAGACTTGAGTTGTGGGTTTGGATGGGGACTTCCAGTTCTTCATCTGCTTGGCATCAATAATACAACTGTCAACAAAGAGTTCATCCAAACTCATCAATTGGTCAAGGGGCCAAAGTATCAGACATTAAATCTAGGAGAGAACCAACTCCAGTGAGCTATCTTCTGACCACCACACATGTGTATATGTACCTGCTTTTGTGTTTGTGTGTGTGTATGTGTGGTGTACACATGAATGCACACACAAGCACACACACATACATCCCTGTGTATGCACACACACACACACACACACACACACACACACCCCAAAAGCTTTTCTTAAAAATCCAGGTCCTAGCCAGGTGGTGGATGTGCACACCTTTGATCCTAGCACTCAGGAGACATACAAGTAGATCTCTGAGTTTGAGAACAGCCAGGTCTACAGAGAAAGTTACAGGACAGCCAAGGCTACACATAAAAACCCTGTCTCAAAAATTAAAAAAAAAAAAAAACCTGGTCCCTCAGTTCTTTCTATAGTGAATCCATGCTATCCCTCCATTAAATACAGTTTCCAATGGGTCATAAGTGGGCACAGGTGTCATGACTGTACAAACAAGGTTGGAAAAACTGCAACACTGACATGTCCATGGCAGAAACAGTGAAGCAGTCTCTCCATTAGGCACATATTTTCTGTGTGCTAAACACTCGGGAAGCACATTACTGACAGTAAGTCATTTGCCCCTTCAGAAATCGTGTGAAATAGGTAAGGTTACTATATCTCTTTCATAAGTAGAGAAACTTAGAGTCAAAGAGATTAAGTAACTTGTTCAAGACCAAAGAATTAATGAGAAACAGATCTGAGCCTTAGCCACTAGATTCTACTATCCCAGAGGAATACAGAATAAGACTGGTTTAATATCACAACTTGGGTGGGCAAAATGGCTCCATGGATGAAACATGTGCCTGGCAACTTGAGTTTGATAATTGGCTTCCATGATGAGAGGAAAACACTGACTCCTGGGAGTTGCCCTCTGACACACACATACAGAGAGACAGACAGAGAGAGAGAGAGAAAGAGAGAGAGAAAGAGAGAGAGAGAGGAGAGTTATAGAGGGTGAGCCAAAACCAAGTTTGATCATGTTTTCTGCAGAGCTACCAGGGGCCTTCAAGAGAGATTCAATCCTCTGCTGTTTTTAGCAAGTGGCACCTGGTACCCAGAGAGAAGAAAATAAAGCCATTCCATCAAAATGCCAGAACATGGGCCCTGGAGCTGCTTTATCAGAGATTCCAGTGACAGGATTCATAAGTAATAACCAAGAAAACTGTTTCCAACTGGAACAAATTCTTAACGATATAAAGCAGCTTGTGGCCGCTGCTAAACTTTCCTCTTCAAAGTGACCTACAGTGAGGCTCTTCACATCTGTTAAATAAAAATTTCAGGCCATTGTTTTAGGCCAGACTGAAAAGGAAGATGGAGTCACTGACATTAAAGTTTTGAGACACCAGGCTGAAACAGATTAGAGATATAACAGTCAGCTTCCCCAAACCCCAGCAATTTTAGTTGATATGATAATGAAGCCCCATGTTCCTTAATCTTTATGCCCTTGTTGTTGAAAATAAATGGTGTTGGACTAAATAATTCTTATTATTTGCCCTATAATTATTATGGTGCTATTATTTAACCCATTATCATATCAATAAGACATAGACACCTATTAGATTTTATAATTGCCTTATTTACCTTGGGCTGGGCAGGTATTTCACCTACGCTGTGTCACATCTTGTAAGCCCAGCCCAGCCCATCCACCTCATCCATTCTTATCTGGGTTACCTTCCATCCATAATTCCAAGAGACTTCCTTTTTTTAAAATATGGACCTTTCCACACTATTATTGGAGCCCTTACTCCCTGCCCATATGGTTCCTCCTCCATGCTAACGCATCATGGCATCCTTCTTCCTTCTCTCTTCCCATCTGTCTGTCTCCTTCTCATGATTCTCCTGTCCTCAAAGCCTGAGAACCTTAGCCACACCTACCTCCTTCTGCCCTGCCCAGGCACACATCTTTTTTTTTATTAACCAATCAGAAATAATGTCTTAGGCAGGTTTATACAACAAGTATAGAGCAGTAACCAAATCTTGAGGGCCAGAAATTAACATCAAAATACAAGCATCAAACCAAACCCCAACAATGACCTCAAAAAGGTGGCTTAAAATAACCCAACATAAACTACTATTACTTCTCTATTTTTCTATCATCTCCATCCTCTCTTTACATGAAAAATGGCTTTGAAATAGCCAGCCTGCTTTTGCTTTTGTTTCTACTCTCTTTAAACTCTGTTCTGTCCCAGCTGAACACTCATTCCATTTTACATGTTAAATGGTTTCCTGATTCCAGAATAACAATATAGGCAACTTACATCTTTAACTTGTCACAGTAGTGATTGCCAACTTTATAGTCTCTGGTGTGCTTGGGAAAGATTGTCTTAATTGGAATAATTGACCTACCCTAAAAGTGGGCAGGGTAATCCCCATGGGTGAGATCCTGGTCTCGATGAGAAGGACATAACATGAGTACAAGCATTTGCTTTTCTCTTCTTCCTTGTCCCCAGGGATGTAACGCAACCAGCTGCTTCAAGGTCTTGCTGCCTTGACTCTCCCATGGTGATGGACAGCACTGTAAACTGTGAACCAAAGTAAAGACTGTGTGTAGGTTTTGTCACGGTGTGCTGTCACCACAACAGAAAAGTAACTCAGACACTAACAGCTTTGTCCTTTGACAAATTACAGAAGGACTCTATGGTGAGATAGTAAGTTGCAAATAGAACACACACTCTCTCACACACTCCTAAAACATTAACAGATGATCTTAGAAATGTTTATCAATTATTGAAAAAAAAAAACCCACTAGCTTGAAGCAGAACAATGGGAAGAGCTTCATCTCTTAGTATTTCTATTTTCCAGCACAGTATCTGGCACATGGTAAATGCCCAGTAAATTCGGTTTAATGGTTGATAAACACTATCCAGTAGGGAACCATGGCTGTGTCCACCTGTGTTCCAGTCTTCAAAACACCCAGATATCCTTACAAAATCCACTTAATTGGATAATACTGATCTACACGCCTCAGGGGATTGCTTCAGTTTTTACCTTTTCAGACACTTAACTTTAACACATTTTGGAGCCTTCTGACTTTAAAAAGTAATCCTGTTAGCATAGATAAGTTTCTACTCCAAGCACTCAAATCCTTTTATCTGGTATTGAAAAATGATAATAGCCAGTACCATTTATGTGATGGTTATTCTTGGTTGTCAATTTGAATACTCAATTGGAATTAACTAAAACCCAAGTGACTGGGTACACCTGTGAGGGATTTTTCTTAATTAAATCATTTGGAAATTCACCTTTAGTCTGGGCCACACCTTCTTCTGGGAGCTTATATAAAGGACATTGAAGAAGGAAGCTGGTTCTCTTTGCCTGCTTGCCCTTGATCTCACTGGCATGTCTACTCCTTCATTGGCACTAAAGCCTATTCAAGGCTATACATAGTATACTCTGATATATACTAAAGACAGTTGAGATATCTAGCCTCAGAGATGGAACAGCTACTGGATTCTTGAACCTTCTGTTGGTAGACAGCCATTGTTGGATTAGCTGGACCACAGCCTGTAAGCTTATCTCTGTTCCTCTAGAAAACCCTGACAAATACAATATAGGACCATCTCCTCATTTTAGTCATGTCTAATTGGAGACTTTTATTTTGAATTCCAACCTCAGACAGCACCAAAAGGAAATTTCCTTCTAGAATCCATCTTTGAATACAAGAACTTCCTAGCCCTATTTTCATGCCGTCCCCACTTACCTTCTCTGCATGCAAATGCTACCCACATTTCCTCTGGTTTCCTGAATCTCAGTAAATGGCACCACCTGCCCAGCCCAGTTATTCTACTCTGATATTTTGGAATCATCATCACCTTGAACACTCACATTCACTCCTCCAACATATGTATAGCCTTAAACACTTAGGTTCAGCTAATTACCTTTCTGACTACTACTGCAAAACATCCCTGAGTTCCAGGAAAAGAAAAAAGAAAAAAACCACAAATGCAGCTTTCTCTTTTTATACATATCAGAATTTCCAAGACATTGCAAGCTGTTGCGCCCTAGTGAACACAACACCGAGGGAGCTGATGAAGCTCTGGAACAAGTAAGAGCCCTCGTTTTCAGCACCTTGGAGAGAGCAAGCGGCACCCCAGGTTTAGAGAGAGGGAAAGCTCAGGCAAGCCTGTCAGTACTGGAATTGTAAACACTGTGGAATGCTGGAAGCAGGGCGGGTTACACATTCCACTCAAACCGGTTTGCTCTCTGACCCAGGAATACGTCACATCCATTGCTATCTCAAGGCTTTGGCCCCAGGGTCCCCCCCCCCCCGATTAGAGCCCTCTGCACACATATTTTTGAATTGCTGTCCACTTCTGGCCGGCAGGTCTCCACCCCGTGACTTTGCAGAAAAGCCTTCCCTCAATCATTATTTCTGTATTCTACTTTGTTCATTATGTTGTCGCCATTTGAAACCACGGAATTTACTCATCTCCAACAGAAAATGGATCCTGTGGGAAAAGAGACCATCTCCGTGCTGCTCACTGCTGCGGCTTTTGTGTCTCAAGCTTCTCTGACACCTAGAATGGACTCTGCGAGTATTTGACAATTAAGGAAATGAAGTAAGATGAGCAATAGGACTAGGAAATTAGACCTGAAGTGTTGGAGACAATTGAAAACCTTGAACTGCACAATTTGAACATACACCAGACTCTTCTTATTGGGTTCTAAAAATATGGCTATGGTTCAAGAGACCATGTTTCTATCATTAGCATGGTCCACACAAGAACAAGTATCTGGTGCACTCGTTAGACAGCAAAGCCAATACTAAATTGTAATTTCTAGAATAATTGATATGTTTTGTTAGTGGTGGGATATTCTGTTTTATTTTTGTTTTGTTTTTGATACAGTGTCCCCCTGGGCAGCCCAGACTGGTCTCAAAGTCTAGATCCTCCTTCCTATCCTTTCTCAGCCTTGTGGAGGCTGGATTTACATGCATGTGGCAGCATGTGGGACAAACAATACATTTTCTGAGGTTTTTTAATTATATATATACATATATATGTATATGTACTGTATATGTAATATACATATGTATATGTATATTAACTATATGTATATATATGTATATATGTATATATATACACACACACACATACATATACATGTATGCAGTGCCTGCACAGGCTAGAATAGGGCATCACATCCCCTAAAACTGGAGACACAGCTAGTTGTTAGCTGCCATATGAGTGCTGGGAATTGAACCTGAAGCAGACAGTGGTCCCAACCATTAATCCATATCCCAAGCCCCAATTAATAACACCTTTTAACTAATGCAAACTAAGCAAAGGCAATCCCTTTGCAGATCTCCTCAGAGGCTGCTGCTGTTTCCTCATGGGTTGTAATGAGGAACTTAGATTTTTCTTAAAGACATTAGGTAGAGACTGATGAACTGAAGAGTTAAGTGTTGTCTGAACCACGGTTCCTAAACGAGAAACATCTCATGAAAGAACGAGAGCATCTCATGGATGTTTGGAACCTGCGTCTCTGAACATGGGGAAGGGATATATGCCAAGTAGTAGACAAACTTCTTGCCCAGAAGTAAATCTAGTAAATATCTTTAGTGTGGCCCATGCAACCCTTTTAGGTCTTCTAAATCGTTATCAACATTTTGAAAAAATAAAATAGAGATTGGAGGGACTCTGGCCAGCTCAAGTGTGGTGAGTGTGGTTCCGGCAGGTCTTGTTCTTCTCTCCAATTCCCTCTGCCTTGCTAAAAAGCATGAGATCACATTCCTAAAGCTAGCCACCAAGGTCCATTACCTTATTTGACCACTTCTTCCTGCTGAGGCTGACTACCAAGTTTCCGCTATCCAAGTATTGAAGTCCAGCAATCAAAAGCAGCCTTTGGCTCACTTAACATGCCCGATTAAAATTAAACACCTCATCCTAACATGGATTTTCCACCTGTACCTGCCCTTTTCCTATATGCCATGTCTGTCTCCTCTCTACCCAGAGGCTGTTCTTTGTCCCCCAGGACAAATACCCCTTCTCCCTCTTCCTTGTTCCCTTCCTTTTTGCCCTCATCCTATCTCCTGTCTTTGCCTCTTATTCCTTGCCTTCTTTCCCTCTGGGGCAAATACATCTCCTTTGTGCTGAGAACTTGGTCTTAGAGGTCCTGAGCCAATGCTTTTCCTTACAGAGATATCTAGCATTTCTTAAAGGTTCAGAAGTTCCGGAAATATTGGCGTTGGGATTCCCACATAGCAACACTCACCTGACACGGGTTAGCAACTGCTCCCTTAAAGGATATGTGCAGTCTACAGGCAGTCATGGAGCCTGGTGTTTCATCTGTGTAACACACAGACTAATTTATTTACCTGTATTAACTACATGGTCCCCAAATGCAATCCAGTCTGAAAACATCTACTGTGTTCTGATAAGTCTAAGAATTGTGACAACACAGCCAATTGTGAAGACAAGATCCTATTTAAAAATGACAGCACCATTTTCTCTCCAAAACATTCAGTCTATAGTATGTGGCAACAAGTATGAAACTTGTAATTGGATGCATAATAAAGACATGTATAAAGACATAACATAGTTTTAGAGAAAGATGTGTGTTGTGTGTGAATGTTAATGCATACACATGTATACAGCTGGCTTTCAGAAATATTTATTGCATAAATAAGAATCTTGAGAGCGATTGACCAAAATTCTAAACCCTAGAAATATTATGACTTACTGCTATGCATCTTACAGTTTCTGAATCCACTAGATTTTTAATTTTTTTCCTCATATTTTCCTCCAGTTTTTATCTCAAGATTAAGAACATACCAGGTGCTTAGTCAATCAAAGATTAATCAATTAATTAATCCATCTATTTAATCTACAGTTAGTCAGTTGCAATTTCATAGCACAGCCATCGAAGAAGTGAAGTCAAGACTTCTTGATTTGGAGATGCGGGTCTGGTCCTGGTTTGTGACTCTCTGAACAAGTCTCTGATTTTCTAGTCCAAAGTTTGCCCTTCTGTCAAGCTGTGAGCTCCCCTGGGCCACTTCCTGCTTTACAGCTTCTGTAAAACAAGACACATGGGAAGTGAAAGACTGGAAACTTAGAGCTAGCAGAGCTAGCTAGCAGGGAATGACACCCTTCCCCAATAATTAAGGCAGAGAGACTTCCAAATGCCTAGGCAGCAATCCATGGAGGACCAACAATGGAACATGAACTCATTAGCAGAATGTTGAGTAAAACTCAGAGAGGAAGAGAGGGCTGATGAGAAGGGAATCCAACTGGAGACAAGGGATTATACAGAAGGAATGGGGAAAGTATTGCTAATTGGGTCATTTAGAAACTGAACAACTGAATGCAATTCCTCCTGAAGCAACATGAAAACAGCCAGGGGAGGTATAATAGTACAAGAATATATGCTAATAGGCAAAAACAGGATCCCCAAGTAACCCAGAACAATAATGCCAATGCAAGCTAATAGATGTCAGATGGAAAGCAGCTCCTGATCTCAAGCCAATTTCACTTGAAGACACAGATTTGAAAAATACATAAAAGAAAGCACATAGTAAGCACCCAGAAAATGTTTGTTAAATTGAATTATATTTGCAAAAGCTCAGGTGTGCTTTAGTAGTTTAAAAACCCTAACTTGAAGGAAATGAAAAATACAGCCAATCTTAGTGATTTATTACTTTCACAAAAAGAGTCACCAAAAAAACATTCTATGTGGAAACCTTTTATCTGTAAAATATGAAATTAAAATAATTCCATTTGCCAAGATTTCTCACTAGCATATATCAAGAGAATGGAGGTGAGGATTTGTGCTATATTGAATTTTGCATCTATTTGTGCCTACCAGGATCAGACACAGTAACTTGGAATGATTGCGTGCATACATTTTGATCATCTGCTGGCAAAGAACAAAACATCCCAGATTAATAGCCTCAAATAGCAGCTACTTCCCATAATTCCATATGTTCACTGTGCCCTAAGGGAAGTTCTTTGGGGTGGGGAGGCTCTTCCTTCTCTCATGTGCTGGCCATCAGATCTCAGTTGGTGGGGGGGTATACAGAGACTTCACCAGGAGGCCAGGCTGACTTTTCCTCCTCACAGTTTTTCAACCCGCCCCCAGGGTAGACTCTCCATGGAGTCAGTTCAGTGAGGGAGACAGACATCTCACATGGGGGTTAGGTTGTTCGGAAGCACAAAGCCAGAAGACATCAGCTGTTGTTCAAGCTTTTGACCTAGAGCTGGGACTTCTGGAATGTCCCACTGGTTAAAGCAGACCACAGGTCCAACCTGTGACTCGATGCCTGAGGCAGTTGCAAAAGAATATGACTCCAGGAGGGATGGTTAATTGAGGTTCGTCCTCCCTCTTCCTGTGGAGCAAGAAGGATGCTTAGGGTAATGTATTCGCAAGCACCTACCATTCTTTAGGCTCAGGGAGAATGACTCAGAGACAAGCCCAGAAATTGAAACCAAAAGCTGAGAGGAATAATCCCAGAAAAATAAAAGCGAAGTTTGAACATGGAATGTCCTTTGCCCTAAGTGGAAGAAATCGAGGCCTACGCCAGACTGGATTTCAGAATTGCTGTAAGCCCCTTCCTTCTTCTTCAGAATAGGGAACTGTAGTTCTCTGACCCCTGGAAGACAATCGGATGATTCTCTTTCTTGATCTTTGCACCAAAGAAGTGTGCAAAGAAGAGTCATCTCAACCATATCGGGTTATGGTCCCGGACTTGCAGCTGAGGCTTTTGGAGGTGAGGGATTTCTTCATATGAGCAGAACACGAAGTATGAAGGTGGCGTCTGTGGGCCACAACCCGCATATCTATCACTTTCTGCACACTCCTCTGGGGCTTGATGCAGTGACATGGCAGAGTCTGGAGGAACTGGCAAGCCACTGGCTAATGAGAGGTATGTCTGGTTGCAAGCCTCTCTTTTCTTCACTTTTTCAGATGTTGAGTCTCTGCGGCAGAAGCCTGGCTGTCACAGGATGACACGGAGAGTCTATGTAGAAAGGGGAAGTTCCTGAGACTGATATGAGGAGAAGAGGCCCAGAAAATTCACACATCCCAGCTAAGACTGCACTCACCTCCCTACACAAGAGAACCCCAGAGAATTCTCCATAGAACTGTCCGGCAGAGCAGAGTCCATGATAAGCATATGAAAACAATAAAGCATTTGGTTTTAGCCACTGAATTTTAGGGCACTTTACTAATACAGCTACTGGTTACTAAAAAGGACTTGAATCAGTGGGTGATTATGGGCAAAATATGATGTCCAAAGGAGGTTGTTATGTTTTCAGATACTAAGCCAGTTTAGAAACATAACAAACTTATGAGAATATGATATGAAAAAGAAGCCTCTCATCTCTGCTGGCTAAGAATCAAGAAACTATAACAAACAAATTATGAGCCATGTTTATAGTCAAAACATTCTCAACCTCCTTATGGCCATCTTGTAGACCTGTAGTGTGTGTGTGTATGGAGAGAGGGTGGGTGCGTATGTGGGTGTGTGGGTGTATGTGAAAGAGAGAGAGATTTAAATGCAACTCTATTGAAAAGCCTGTGTCCAGTCTAGAACCCATATTATTGCTCTTTTCCTAAGCCCCACCCCCAATAATGAGCTTAAATCTACGTTAAAATTGTCACTTAATTAAGCTGGGCTTAGTGGTGCACACCTGTAATCCCAGCGGCAGAGGCAGACAGATCTCTGTGAGTTCGAGTCCCCGTCTAATCTAAAAGTACGTCCAGGACAGCCAAGGCTACACAGAAAAAAAAAAAAAACCCTATATCAAAAAACAAAAAGCAAGCGAGCAAACAAACAAACAAAAAGTCTCTTAATCTCTTAATTAAAGGCAGCAGAAGAGTCGTTTTGAAATTATTTCCTACACTGCTAAAGAAAGAATTCCAGCATCACCTTGTAAGAGGTCTCTGGAAAGAACACTTCCAGTTGCTACGACCAGCAACATTGAAGGACATCTCTCAGAGCAGCTGGCAATACTACCCAAATATCTTTTCTCAATTCAAGAAATACTCATTGAGCCCCTGCATTGGCATGAAGGAAAAATGAAGCTCCTTTGGATTCATTTATATGTTTCACCCTGGGGAATCAGGCTTAACCTTATAGTCATAAGAAAAATGTTTTAGTTGAAAGCTAGGCATTCCCACACGTGTTTCCAGCATCCTTAAGGTGGTTTTGATGCAATAGCAGCAGGAAGCCGCCGCTCTACAGACTGCTGACATGGTAAAGGGGTATTTGAGGTGTTTGTTTAGCAGGGGTGGAAAGATGGGCTGTAGAGGGTGAAATGGGAACTGACCTGAGCCTAACCCAAGGTAGACATAAAGGGACAGAGCTGGATGAAGCATGGGATGTAAGAAACATAATGAGATTGGGAGGAAAATGGTGCCATTAGCATACAAATGTGAAAATCTGAGACATCCAGAAAAGCAGCAATGGATGGAAAATCCACCCAGAACTACACTTCCTCATTTGGATCTGAGGATAACTTAAGAAGGCTATTGTATGGGCTTTGGGCAGCAAATAAGTGGCTGGGGAGTAGACAGTTAACTTAGGAAGGTAGGAACCAGGGTGTCATCATGTGATTCCATGTGGGACACATTTGAACCGGGTATTGCTTTTCCCCACCTTCCAACTGAGTCCATGTTCCAAGATATGTCTGTTTCTGAGGCTTGGATTCCACACAGCTGCCTCATCAGACCTCTTCCTGGGGTTTCATCATACTTCTAGATGGCCTGTGAATCATAGGAGCATGGAAGTGCTACCAGAACAGAGCTCAAAACACCAAACCTAATTTGACACCCAAAGGAGATTCATTATCACCTACCCACCAAGCAAAGTAATAAAATTCCATTACTTATGCTTCAAACAGACACTGTATATGAAAATGAACTCCGTGCCTTACCAATAACTTGGTAACAACTCAGCATCATTCAAGCCATTTGAAGAGGCTTCTGTTTTTCATCACCTGTGGGACCAGGTCTTCCTATTTTTAAACCAGAAGTTAAAAATAAGCAAAAGGGTGGTGATGAAACCATCCTCGGGTGGCTTCATGTCATGGGACCCATTGTTTTATGCTTAAAGTACAACAACCAAGGACTATTCATGGAGATAACCTAGAACCCCTGCACAGATGTAGCCCATGGCAGTGCAGTCTCCAAATGGGCTCCCTAATAAGGAGAGCAGGGACTGTCTCTGACATGAACTCAGTGGCCTGCTCTTCGATCACCTCCCCCTGAGGGGGGAGCAGCCTTAGCAGGCCACAGAGGAAGACTATGAAAGACAGTCTTGATGAGACCTGATAGACTAGGGTCAGATGGAAGGGGAGGGAGGAGGTCCTCCACTATCAGTGGACTGGGGCAGGGACATGGGAGGAGATGAGGGAGGGAAGAGAGATTGGGAGGGAACGAGAGTAGAGCTAATAGCTGTGATACAAAGTGAATAAACTGTAACAAATAAAAAATTATATTAAAAAGTTTAAAACAATAAAACAGAAATCATGTTCAAATGAATCGGAAATCCAGATGCCTCTTTAATATGTTTTTATAATTTCTTTGTTTGCTCCAAATTGCATACTTGCATATACTGTGTTCTGTCTATTGTATCCTGTCCCTATTCCTCAGCCCCTCCCTCCTCCTGTCCGTTTCCTCCCCCCCCCCAGACAATTATACTTCTACTCCCATGCGCATGTGTGTGCATGTGTGTATATGAGAGAGAGGTTTGTGTATTTATATAAAATTTGAGAGCCACAAATGAGATACACCATATTTGACATTGGCGTGAACTTTTCTAATTTTGGGGAACTTCATACATGAGTGCTTTTGCATGATTCCTGCCATACAACCTTCTCCTTCCAGCTCCTCCTGTGTTCCCCTCCCTCCATCTCAAATTCATGAGCGCTTCCTCTTTAACTACTGCTACATATTACATATTATACATTGTATGTTATTACATATCGCATATCCTATGTTATATATATATCATGCATTACACATTATGTCTTACATATCACATAGTATATATATATATATGCTTACTCATATGTAAATGTGATTAGCCCTGACCACTTAGGACTGACTAACCTATGAGGGGTCTCATCCCTGGATAAGACTGATTTTCCCTCTCTCTGCAGCCATTGATTGTCTGTAGCTCTTCAACGAGGTGGAGGTCCTGGTGAGACTTCTTTCATCAATGTTGGCATGTCACCTGGCCCAATAGGGCCAGTCTTATTTAGGTGACCACATATTTGAGATCTTATGGGCCCAGCTTCCCTTTCATTTGTAGAAGATACTATCTATCTTCACAGCAGATGTTCCAGCCCACTAGCTTTTACAGTCTTTCCATTTCCTCTTCTTTGATGTTCCCTGGGCTAGATATATCTTTCTAAAACTGGTTTAAATTACTTAATATGATTATCTACAGTTGTATCCATTTTTCTGCCAACATAACTTAGTTCTTTATGGCTGAGAAAATCCCATCTGTGTATGTGCAACGCATTTCCTTATCCATCTCTCTATTGTTCGACCCCTAGGTTGGCTTTATATTTTAGCTTTACTTTTAAACCCAAAACACATAGTTGACACCTTTTCTGTTGGGAGCCAATTACAGTTTATGTTACACCTTCATATCTCTTTAGTAGTAATTTGGTCTTCATATAATAAAACCTTTTTTTTTAAAGAAAGATCATTTTATAACCATTGTTATAATAACTTGCAAATAAAAAAATTCAAAATCTTTTTCAAAACTCTCTTCAGCAATATACCCAATTATTATATATGCCCATGGTGAACCATTCCGACTTCCCTTACTAAGCCAGATACAGTCTAAGTCTCAAAAGCAGCAGCAGAATGAGATAGCACTGAGATTCCTCAGTTTCTCCAGAGTAAATGGTTGTATGTCAGAATAAAGAGAGGGATCAGATTGAGTTCTCTTAGTCATAGATTGCACAACCGAAGTGGGGCTACTTTACTTACCTCCCCAGATAGTCTCTCTTTTATGCAGCAAGTGTGATAAGAACTAGAATTGTTGCTACTTCTTCTGGGCCAGGTCCCCTATGAGACACTTTGCAGAAAGGATCTCATCAAGTTCTCACAGCAATCAGCTGCAGTGCCTATATCTCTCCTGCATTGTCAGCGAGCTAAATGAGTTCAGAGGAGTTAAGTAAGTTACCCAAGTACTGAGTGAATGCACAGTTGCCTGGACTGCTGTTTCTCACCAGCATCCATCTTTCTCGCTCTCCCTTTCTTTGACACGCTGCTAGAGCATGATCTTGACTCTCTTGCATCAAGACTGTCACCAACAGAATGAGGAAAGAGTGATTAATGCCACCCTCAACTAGTGCAAAAAAAAAGAAAGAAAGAAAAAAGAAAAGAAAAGAAAAAAGTCCCACCAGATTGTCTCTCCTTGTTCTCTGTCTCCAGGATGAATGCAGAAAATACAGTGGAGGACTTAGAGGAAGGAGCCTGGAACCATGTATAACGGTTTCCTGGAAAGATGGAATAGGATGTTTACAAACACACATACACACACACATCTACCTATGAGTAGATATGTAGATATGGATATGGACATATCCATAAACTGTAAATATAAACATACATGAGCAGATTTGTTATGAGCTGTTGGCTCGCGGAGTTACAAGGACTGAGGAGTCCTGCTGTGCTCTGTGACCTGGGGATCCTGCAAAGCCGGTCATAGAGTTTAAAGGCCTGAGAATCAGAGAACTGAGGGCGGAAGAGTGATCCTCAGCCCAAGCCTTCAGATGTAAAGCCAGAGAATCTTTCCTTTCTCTACCCTTTTCTTCTATGCAAACCCTCAGTGGGTTAGATGAGACCATCCCTTGTTGGGGAGAGTAAATGTCTTCCCAGGACACACTCTCACAAAGATAATATTTAATCAGATAGATGGAGATCCTGTGATCCAGTCAAGCTGACAGCATAACGTTAGCCCTCGAAATCCCTGAATCTCTTCATGGATATGCATAAGTATAATCATGTTCAAACTATTTTTCTGGAAGATGAATCACCACGTGGAATGGAAAGGCGTCATCTCAGCTAGGCCAGCTAAGTTTAGTCAGCCTTCAACCCTCTTTGCAGCCCATCACAGATGTGTAAGAAAAATCCACAGAGTATAAAATGGGAGAGAAATGCATCTCTATGGTGAGAAGACACTGTGAGTTTTATATTATATAGTATTGCTGATACTTTTAATTAATTTCAAAGCCTGTGCTTTCGAGGAGCAGAAAGCCAAAGCTGGTGATGAATGACATGTCCTAGTCAAGTTCTCCCAAGTAACCTGGCTGTTTAGAAAACTGACCCTAAACTCCTAACACGCATACTCTAACCAGTAATACCAGGCTCTAGAAAATTCCTTTGGAAATAACCACATTGGAAAGCTTTTGATTCATAACAAGCCACCCCCAAACCAAGTGGTTTACAAGAAAACAATCCCACACAAATACCACCCCCATAAATAAAATTCAGCTCACAAGTGTAAGACTCTGCAGTGTTCGCTGGGCTTAGCTGGACCATTCTGCACACCTAAGCTAGGCTCTGCTAATATCAGCTGGGCTCACCCAGACACCTGTAAGCATCTGAGGGCCACCCATGTGTTAGATAATGAAGCATGACTCGGCCAGTTGCCTCTGCTTGGAGTGTCTCTTCCTCCAGCAGGTTAATGTCTTGTTAGCCATGACAGAGGCCGAAAGAACAGCAAGAAAACAAAACCACATGTTTTCAAGTTACCAGTCAAAGCAGGTTTAATAACCATACCATGAAAAAGTGTGGCAGGCCATTATCCAATGCAATGGGCATAGAAAAAACGAGAACGAACAGGCTCGTTACTGCAACCAGTCTGCTGTGGTATCCCAGGATTGCTGTGTAGGGACTAAAGTAGGAACAGTTATATGCCCAAAGCCTCTGACCTTAAAATCTGCAGCTATCTGAGAGCAACAGAGTCTTCAGCAGAGCCAGTTAGCTTTCTTTGGAGTGCATAACAAGCCATAATTGTGACTGGTTTGGCAGGACTGTAGGGCAGAGCACTGACTCCATCTGACCAAACTGTACATTAACGGGAAGTGAGGAATCTCCCTGCAAAGAATAAATTGTGGTATATTGCCAGCCTGCCTCCAACAGCTCCTCTACCTGGCAAAGATGTATAGCAATTTCCTGAGACAGAGCCCTCCATCTTGGAGGGGAGCTCATGAAGCCGAGGAGGTAAACAACTTACAGGCTTCAGGAAATCCCTGAAATGGACTAAATTTGTTGGACTCCTACCTACCAAAGCATAGAGAAGCAGTAAGGACTGCTGGGAGAACATCTCGGACAAACTAAACAGTTTAGAAGACTCCCAGATAATCAGATCTGCCTAAAAGAGGGCAAGACCAGCCAAACCACCTGGAAGAAGCAGGAATCTGCGGAGCTGCCTGGAAGAAGCTCAGATAACCTGAGGTTCCCGAAAGAGGCAGTCCCGTCCCTGTTGAGCTGCCTGAGGGTGTGCACTGCTCTCCAGGCTTCAAGCTCTCATTAGCTGTCACAGGATGGAGCGAGCTTTCGGTGATGTAGCTGTGTGAATCATTTTTGCTCTTATAAAGTGATCCCTCACCCATATTTTTTTAAAGTAACCCCAGTAAAACCCCCTGGACCAGTGCAACATCAGGTATACTTTGGAGCTACCCGTATTTTAGTCCGACTCCCTGTCTGGGATGAGTAGATGCTGATGTGTGTTTACATCTCCACGGGAATAGGGTCACACAATAGATGATGTGACCAAAGGTCACCTGAGTACACTACGCTCTTCCACCTAAATTAAGAGAAAGAAAAGAAGATAGTGAGGTATGTAAAAAAAAAATCACTGGAGCTGCTGTCCAAGTTGCTTCCCAGTTTTCCTTCTATCAAAATCTCCTCTTTGACTTAGAGCTTCTCTCTGTGGCTTGTTATTTCTATAAAAACATATTTCATTTAATAACATCTCGGCCAAGAAAAACAAAAATGTTAACAACAACAACAAATCATTTCAGTGGCATAAGACCCATAGAAAACTGTTAATTTGAGTTGTGTCTGCTTCCAAACTCAGATGCCAAAGTTCTGACCCCAGTAGTTCAGACTGTGACCCTCCTAGGAAACAGTATCACTGTAAATATAATCAGCTAATCGAGAATCATACTGGTGTGCACACAAACAGAATAGCATGTGATGATGAGAGACAGCAGTGACTCAGCAGAAGCCAAGGAACACCAAGGATTGCCAGCAAAACACCGGAAGTTAGAAGAGAGGCATGTGTCAGCTGTCACCATGTTGGCCTAGGATATCTATTCTCTAGAAGCATAAGACGAAGCATTTCTGCTGGTTAAGCGGTCCAACCTCGTGGTCATTTGTTATGGCAGCCCTAGAAAATGAGCACACGTGTGAATGATCACCTATGTTATGAGCCACTGCAACGCTTATCCCAATTTTTGCTTCTTACTCTTAAGATTGTCTTCCCCAGTTCCATCTGTGAATACAGGTTGATGCTTGCCTGGGCTTAGCCAGCATGGCCAAAATCCAGTTCGAAGCCGGATCTCCTGACTCTACCTGTGTACTTTCCTTTGCAACATTATTACTCTGCAGAGGTTTCTCACAACAACGAAAATGTCAAAAACAAAGCAAACACTGGAACTGCTGTTCCAAGGTGCCCCCATTGTGCAATGGATTGGTTTCTAAAAGAATTAGTTCTTAATCGATTCCTTATAAACTCAATGGTATCTTAAGGGCTCCCAAAGGCATTTCCCATTTAAAAGTACCCTGTGGGAGATTCTTTTGTACAGAGAAAGGTATTTTTTTGGAATGTGAATCATTACCAGCTTCCTTCTAAATTTGTTTGCTTTCCAAGTGTAATTTCCTTTCCTATAAGAGATCTGTGTGTCCACATGAAAGTAGGCCCACCTTCAATTCTGCACCTCTGCTTTGGCTGGCGGGGGTTGGCAAAGGCTTGCCTCTGTCATCCTAGTTAATGATAGCAATGACAGCCACCCACAAGGTGCAGTACCTTTTAAATACATATGGCGTCTGAAATGTCTCCTTCCATTTCTGGCCACTTTGAATATCCTCAACTTAAAATTATTGCTTGTGTAGAGAAGGGGGAAAACCCCATTTTGTTAGATGCCAACACTGACCTATTAGTGACTCCCTATTAGTGATCTCTGTGTTCATTACTATCCCAGTTACCTAGGTAGGTATAAAGTAGCAGGTGCTTCCTTTCCCTCTATGGGTCTGCCTCTAGGCTGCCTGTGTAGGAAGAAATCTTTCTAGTGACCCATGAGAGAGGGATGGCTGTGGGTAATACTGTGACTAGTTGTATGACTTTAATTGTGTGACTTTCTAGGGACAACAGAAATGGTTCAGAAGTTAAGGGCACTTGCGTGGGTCCAGTTCTCAACACATACTTGACGGCTAACAAATGTCTGTCACTCCGCCTCTAAGGGATCACATGCCCTCTTCTGGCCTCCTTGGGCACCGGTTATGCACATGGTGCACATACCTATATGGGAGGAAAAACATTTGTTCACATAATAACTCTCTAATAGCAGTTTCCATCGGGGAATGAAAGTTACTGAAGTTTTCATGGTCCGCTCTTGTCATTGATTAATCAATTTCATAAGCACTTGTAGAGACCTCAAATGTCAGCCATTGTTTTTAGTCCTAGGAACTCAAAGGTGAAGAGGACTCTGGCTCTATCTCTCACTTGTTCCGTCTCCACTGCGAGGGCATGTGTGTAAATAACAACCACATTAACACCGAAGTACAATGTTAGCGAAAAGTGCTTTGGAAACACAAAGAGAAGTACCACATTGCACTGAAAATGAAAGAGCATTTTCTTGAAGAATGAGTAGGTGTGTGCCAAATGCATGATGTCATACAGGACCTTTCAAGAAGAGACAGTTGCATGAGACAATGATGTGATCCTGGTGTTTAGAGGCTGGTGGGTGGCAGGACACAGGAAATGAGGAGAGAGTAGGAAATTAGTTGAAAACATTCATAGTGTCCAAACCACAGTGGAGCTTGGACACTCATTCGCCATGGAAGGATTTCATCCTGGATGGATATCTTAGTTACTTTTCTTGTGGTGTTATGAAATCACCACAACCAAAACAACTTGTAGAAGAAAGGGTTTATTGAAGCTTACAGTTTCAGATAGCGAATCCATGACCATCACGGCAGGAAGCATGGTAGCAGGAAGGCACTGGAACAGTAGCTGAGAGCTCGCATCCTGATCCAGAAGAGAGAGAGAGAACTGGGAATGGCTTAGGCTTTTAAAATCTCAAAGCCCACCCTCAGCGACACACCTCCTCCAACAGGGCCACGCCTCCTAGTCCTTCCCAAATAGTTTCACCAACTGGGGGCTAAGTGTTCGAGTACACAGGGGCCGAGTCTTCAAACACATAAACTATCTTATTTAAGCCAGTACAATAATGAAAAGACATGACAAAATTTGGCAATGTGGGAAATGACCTGAAATCTGTTGGGGCTGAGGGCAGGGAGCTGAACCAGAAGACGAATACAATGCCAAGGCAGCAACTGTGGGGAAAGAGAAAGAGCAAATGATTTACACAATTGGGATGAAGTAAAATTTTACAAGTATTCTTCACGTATGTCAAGCCTCAGCATAAAGATAGATGTCCTTAGAAAAAAAGAGGAACAAGCTAATAGGACATGTTTCCAGAGACCAGAGAGTTCACAAACTGTGAGGATATTTTTAAGAGTCAGATTCCCACTCAGTACTACCTGAAGGTTTAGGACCTGTTTGCTCATTCTGATCCTCAGAAATCTTACTTTAAGTCAGAGTAGAAATGAGTTTGGTTTGCAGCCACATATAAAGGAAGCATTAGCTCTTAACAATGGATAATTGAGAGTTGTATCTGTTAGGCCCTCACTTCCAAACAACACAACATTCTGGTTAATTTAGTCAAGGAATAAAAAAATATTAAAATATATAATTGGCTTATAAAATCACCCAGAAGGCCAGGCTTGGAAGCATCAGAGCCAGACATGACCCTTGGACCACACCATACCAGTAGCTAATGTTGGGCCCTGGAAGCCTCAGATTCTGCCTCTGATGCTCAAAAGTCACACTGGTTGGAAAATGGTCTACAGTCCTTATTTCCTCCATCACCTTCCTCCCACCAAACTCTCTCATCAGTGTATGTAATTGGTAGAACATGAGTCTGTGGATATGTGCAGAAGGTAAAACACAAATATCTGGCCTTTTCCTTAGGGATATGGGATTCACAAGCACAGAAAACACCTCATAAACAGGAAAACGGTGGCTTCAGAGGGCCACTGTGAGAGATGAAAGCGGCACTAAGAAACCCCTTGTTCCTATAACCTGGGAGCTGGGACAATTGAAAACTTTACAACTTTGTGCTTTGTATGAGCATTCTCCCCAGATCAGAGAACTCACTGTGGCATGTGAAGTATTTTCGGTTTTGTATGGTACGTTGTTGGTACACACGGCCCACAACCTCTGTGAAAGTGGTCCTCTCCAAGGCCATGGCAATTACGAAGCTCTCTGCTAATGCATTCAGTGAGTACTGACTGCACGCCTATTGAGTGCCCTGACCTATATTTGGCATTACAGTCAATTGAGCAGAAGTATTGGACACATCTGTGCCCATATCATTTCATGTCATGTTCACAGAGATGACACCTGGAGTCTGTCATCACAACAATCTGTCATTGTTACAGAAGCAATTACAGTTTGCCCTGACACAAAGACCTTCATGGGCACTCAGGGAGGTGAGAGCTTGCTTGGCAGTTGCAGCAGGACCACCCAGGCTACTCCTTCCAGTTAGCTGCTCCAGACTCTGCCTCAGTCAAAAGGAACCATGGAGGAAATGATGTGAGGTGCAGGGGGAAATGGGTTAAGATCTTCTAGACCCAGTTGGCCAGACTCTGGAAATAAGGATTCCAGGCATGGGAGAGGGGCTCACTCTCCTGATAATCATTTCCATCTTTACCCCTCTCCCCCAGGGCAGCCGCCAGGAACACCCAGCCCACTGGACTTTCAGTCCCTGTGCAGCACAGGAAGTCTCCCAACCTTCATTCCTCATCTTCAGAATCTCTCCATTTCAGAAAAGTCTGAATTATCTTAAGGAAAGAAAGTCATTTTGCTGCGGAATTAAGCATCATCCCAAGAGGCATACGTGAGCCATGGTAAGATGGCTTCATGTCTCAGTGGTGGGTTAATGTTTAAGTATGAAGAGGCCCCATGGGCTCCGGCCTGTTTCCCTGGAAACGTGGGCAGAAAACAGTCTTCAAGGAAACTAGCAAACACACTACGACCAGAAGCCCATGAGCACTTAGTTCCCTATAACTATGATCAAGATTAGTATTGCAGCTTCCAGTGTAGCTAGGACTCCCCTGTCCAGCTCTCTGAACGCTTTCCTCAGGACCCAGTGTGCACATCTGCATGTAGCAGGCAGAGCCGGCTATGCAGAGTTTAGGCGTATTGAGGGCATTTTAATGCTCCCTACCCATCCTAAGATTTTTTTTTAAGTTTGCATTGATTCTTGTTAATTTCACACCCTGCACCCCAATCCCACTCACCTCTTAGCCCTTTGCATTTGCCTCCCAGCCCTTGCAACTTCCCCCAAAAGAAAATTAAAAAAAAATTAAATTTAAAAAAAGTCTTGTCACGGAAGCTGTAGTGTGTCACCATGTGTCCCAAGGTATACACTTTCCCCACAAATCTTTCTTGTAAATGTCATTGCAATGAGTTATTGTTCTGATTCAAGGCCTCTGGCTTCTGCTGCACTATCAATACTGGATTTTCACTGGGACTGCTCTTAGATAGCCTGTGTCATGGAGATCCTGCAGCGTTGGATCTGCAGGACCAGCCCCTTCACGTGTTCCAGCAGTTCATAGATGAGGTAGATGCTGGGGTGGGCCAACTCAAAGCCCTGGCTCTGGGCCTGGGTTGGTGACTGGGTTGGCCAGCTGCCAGCTCTCCTGCACCCACTCTGCCAGGGAGAGCTCCCCAGCTCTGCCCCAGCTAGCTCACACAAGGCTGCAGCCAGCAATGGGCAGGTCCAGCTCTCCTGACCTCACGTCCTCAGGTCCAGTTCTTCCCACCTCCCACCTTCCACCAGGGTCTGCTCAACTGTGCTGCCCAGGCAAGGCACAGGACCTGTTCCCCTGAGTGCCACAGCCAGTTAAGGGCAGGGGCAGCTGTCCTGCTCTCATGACTCCCCTAAGATATTCTATATCTGCTTCTATTTTCAACAAGGTGGAGTAAAGATGAGCCAAATTACCATCCCTATGAAACAACAAAACCTTCAATACCAGCTATTGAAAATATTTCAGTCATTGTACAATAAAAATAAAGAGGAACAAAGTGGCCACTGAATCCAGATCCATACTCAGGCCTAGAAAGTTTGCTATAATTATAACACAAAAGGCGGTTCCTTAGGAAAAGGAATGTACCTGAACTGAAGAAATGGAATTTTGTGTTTAAGGAGCCCAAAGCAGCTAGATCTCATTGAACAAACTATCGAGAGAGAACAGATGGTAGAGTTTGTGTCTAGAATGTCCCTCAAAGGTCTGTGATTATGAAGGGGACATTGTAACCTCACTCAACCTCTTGCTCCCTTTTTTTTTTTTTTGCACTTCCTGGCCACCATGAGCCAAGCGCCTTTGCTCAATAGCATTCTCCCACCGTGTCACGCATTCACCATGATGTTCTGCCTTGCTCCAGGCCCCAAAGCCCCAGAACCGAAAGACCATGGACTGAACCTCGGAAACCCTGAGCAAAATTGAACCCCCCCCTCATCTCAAGTTGTTTATCTTATTTCTTTTTCATTATTGTGACATGTGAGTAATACAGTGTAATTGCTCAGTGAGAGATCTGTGGCGATCTACGAAGGACTTCCTTTGGATATGTGACTAAATAGAGTTGTTCCTTGATCTCCACAGTAAATTGGTTCCAGGAAATCTCACAAACATCAGCATTTAAGGATGCTGAAGTTCAATGTGTAGAAATAGTGTAATTTACTTGAGTACAGCCTACACACACGCTCTGGTATCCTTAACTCATTGCTGGGTTACCTAAACATATTATAATGCTAATACTCACATATTACCAATCGCTTTATGAATCATTGTTATGTTGAAGTGTGTAGGGAGTAATAAAAGGGGAACCAAAGATCATTGTATTATATACACATAACTTTTTAAGAATATACTCAATCCAAGGATGAATACATCTGCAGACTTGGAAGGATACAGAGGGCCACCTGAATTGAGTAACAACTCTATAATCAAGAGGCAGGAAAAGAGCCCAAGGAGGATAAAGAATTCCTGAAGCTTGCATGGGGCTGGGACTCCTTTATATTCCCAAGAATTAAAGCAGAGAACCCTGGAAAACATCAGGACTAAGAAATGCTACTCAAGAGAACATCTCCAGATTAGCCCTATGTAAAATATTGACTGGTCTCACTTAACTAAATTCAAAGGCAAGCCTCAAAAGGATCTCACTATTTGATTCCTAACTGCTCTTAGAATATAGCATAGGAACATTTGAAGAAGTACAAAGCTTCAGCAACCAAGAGTCTGAAGCATAAAGTGTTTGGCACTCAGTAAACAGTTATCAGGCATACTGACTGAGAAGGATGATCCACAGGAAGACATCAATCAATAGAGACAGACCCGGAAATGGTGTGGATGGTTAAATTATTAAGGACATCGCTACTTCTATGATATATATATATATATATATATATATATATATATATATATATATCATATAAGATATATAGATAGATTTCCCCACATGGTGAAGTATATTGCAGAAGTCATGAGCATGGAAAAGAGAGACATAGACAATGTTTTTAAAATACAGCTAGATATGATGGTGCACGCCTATAATTCTAACTAATCAGGAGGCTGAGGAAGAAGGATGGCAAAGTTGAGGGTGGCTGGACAATTTAACAAGATCCTGTCTCAGATTAGAGATTTTTTTCAATCCAATAGCTATTGAAGAAATCACACGAAACAAAACTTTCCAGAAAGAAAACCAGAGGCCCAGTAACTTCACTGGCAAATGCTACCAGTTCTATACAATACGAACACTTTCAAAAATTGAAAATTACTACGCCAGGCACAAAAATGGTCTCTTCTGAATGCTCATGTTGAGATTCCTGGAAGTCATGAATGCGTTGTCTTGCATGGGAAAGGAGAGTTTGCAAACGGAAGATGGGGAGTGTCCTTTGTCACCCAGGTGGACCCAAGGTCTACCAGGAAGAGGAAAGTGAAGAGAAAATGAGTGAGATGCTGAAAGTATCGTGTGGCTGCCTTTCTACATATCAAGATGGAGGACGGGGCCAGGAATGGAAGAAATGGAAGCCTCTGGAGGTTGGAGAAAATGAGGAAAGGAATTCTTCACAGAGCCTCTAGAAGGAACTCCACTCGGCTAACACCATTACTTTATTCAGCAAAAATCACTGAACTCTGGACCCCAACAACTTTGAGATAGATAGCATGATCATACTACTTCAGTCAATGTTGCTGCTGGTCCTGGTGGGGCTGGTAATAGTGATGGCAGTAGTGTTGGTGTTGCTGCTGGTGGTGATGATGGTGGTGATGATGGTTTGGGGTTTGAATTTTCGAGGCACTGTCTCATCGAGTCCGGTCAGAACTCAAGCTCACTATAGTCCAGGCTGCCCTAGCACTAGCTGTGCTCATTCTTTAGCCTCCCTCGTGCTGAGACACATGTCATCACATCTAGCTTGTTTTCATTGTTTGAAGCCGCTAAATTTGTGTTGTTCTGTTACAAGCAATAGCATAAAACTAACACCTGGGAAGGACACTCCATAGGGCCAGCACTGTCTTAATACCCCAAATAGACCATAACACTACAAGAAAGAAGCTCACAAAACCATCAGCAAATTGGCAAGCCCATTCTAACAATATAGGAAGAGGACAAGTCATCATGACTAAGTGCAGTTTATCCCAGGAAAGCTATAACCTGTTCAAACTCTAGTGCTTTCCCCTGTGTCCCAAATTCCTCCTCTAATGGTTTTGACATCCATCGTATGTCATCCTTTACCTCTCCCCATTTGGTCCTTAATTCAAGCTTCCCCCACAGTAGCCATCTTTCTGTTTCCTAACCTGTAGACCACCCTCGCATGCCTATGGCAAGCTCAGGCTCTGCCACAGCAAACGCTGTCTTCTCTTACCCTCTCTCAGGGACCATCTCTTACTGACCCGAGAGCAGATGTGCCCTGGGGGTCTGCCTCAGGCTTCTCCTCCCCACCTCTCCTATCTTTCTACCACACTCTATTATGACTTTTGTACCAAGGCATCACTTCCTACTAATTACTGCTTTTTTTCTAGACTATAAACTCTAGCATGATGGAAGTGCTATTCCGTGCACCTTTGATTCTAAGTGCCTAGCGCAGTGCCTGGCATATGGTAGATTATTCATATGTATCTATTGGATAGTTGGTACTTTCCAGAGATAAAACCCATCCAGGGAGTAACAGCCTGGCTAGATCCCAGGGGAGGACATTGCAGCCAGCCCTGAGGAGACAAGATGAACTGGGGTCGGATGGAAGGGGAGGAGATCCTCCCCCATTGGTGGACTTGGAGGGGGTGGGGAGGAGGGAGAGTGGGAGGGAATGAGGGAGGGGGCTACGCCTGGGATGCAAAGTACCTAACCTGTGATTGATATAAAAATGAATAAATTACATTTAAAATAAAAAAAAACAAACCCAGAGCTCTGGGGCACAGAGAGGACTAACTCAAAAGAAATGAGTGATCCTCAGTGGAGACTGGGAGAGTTCCAAAAACAAACACATTACCTTTCCTCTCAAAAATACATTGCATAAATCTGCACCTGTTCATAGGCTCACCATATTAAAGAATCTATAATATGACAGCCTATCTGAGGCCCTAGGGAGGATGGGTTTAAACCTGTTTCTCTGGTGAGAAAACTGAGGCCCAAGAAGGACGGAATATATGCCTAAGATTCTCGTATCCGATGAGACAGAGCAGCTGGACCTGTCTCCAGTTGGCTCGCTCGCTTCTGCCCGACTGTGTTTGCTGCTCCTGGCATGTGCCACAGTCCCACCCCTACCTACAGAGAGCAGAAATGAAAAGGGCTTTTGCACTTGCCTTGGGCTCTGTGTATTGTATCTCTGTTGCTGTTCTCTGCCCTCTATGTGACTTCGGCAGCAAATGAACTGCTGCAAGTCTACTCAGCCTTGCAGCAACCCCAGTTAACCCTTTGAACCCTAGACTGTCCGGAAACTGCTTATATTTCCAGGCAAGCAAGCTGCCTCCTTTACGGTCCTCCTTAAATGCTAATAAAAAAATGAGAAGAAGGAGTATTTGAATGAAAATTAATTAAATAGAGCTAAGCTAAGCAGTCCAACAGCCCATTGTTTTCCCTGCTTCCCATCCCAGCCACCATCTCCTCTCGACACAGCCCACTAGGTCTACCATAATCATGTGTTGCACCTCAGTGATATTGGGGATCTTTGATCCCATCTACTGTTCCTGAGCGGGCCCTCTGCTCTTGTTTGATGTGTATCTTATTGTCCCGGTTTCCCTCACCCTCCCTTTATTCTTTAACATTTCTGCTTTCTTCTTTCCAGCCTTACCCAACTGCCCCGCTGCTTCCGTGCTCCTGTGAAGAGAAGTCCTCTTTCTTCTTTGCTTCTCTCATCTTGAGAACTACCTTTGGGTTCATTATTCAGGACCCCATCACTCTTCATCTTCTGGAAAATGATCTAAATTTACTTTCACTGATTATTCATTTTTTTCATTTGTTTGGTGTCCTATTTTAATTTCTTCTTCAACCATCAAATTGCTCAGTCTCTTTAGACCTCTGCCAAATTCCAAAGATTTGCTTTTTTTTTTCCAGTCTAGTACTACTGCATGTTCAAAAAGATACTTTCCTGGTGGGTGGGCCTTGATCCCCAACAACCGTGAAGAACAAAGGAACATCTTTGTGTATTACAGTGCAAATCAGAAATTGAGTCCCGTATTAGGGTTGCTTGAGGGAACAAAAGTGATTGTATAATATATAATCTACAATATTATATGGGTAATTTATTAAATTGGCTCTCAGGTTATGGTCTGGTTAGTCCAGCGACAATCTGTCTCACCCTGGAGAGGCCAAGAATCAACTGTTCAGTCCATAAAGCTGCATGTCTCGAAAGTCCTAATCCGGCACTAAAGGCCTAGAAAGTTCCGGGAGAACTGCTGAGCTTCAGTTTATTTTTGAAGACCTCCTCTCAAACAAGAAATGGTTCTAGTATTGGTTAATGAATTACACAGCCGCAGGACAGATGAATTTGCCATCAAGAGTGAGTGCAAGAAGACATAAAGAAAAAGCAAAGAAGAACAAAGAGCAAGGCTTCCTTCATTCACATCTTTCTATTTGGAAGGCAGTAGAAGGCACCTGCCATGCTTAGAGTGGGTCTCCCTGCTTCACATAACCTAGTCAAGAAAATCCCTCTCAGGAGTTCCCCGCAGTTTGTGCTTTCAGATTTCAGATTTCAGTTCCTAGCAGTTTGTGATTTCAGATGGGTCAAACTGACAACCTGGATTATCTATCACCAGCATCAAAGTCTGAGGACATAGCGAAGAGTGCGGTAAGCCCCTGAAAACAGTGATATGTAGCACTTACAAACTCTTCCCCGTGTGTTCTATATACCAAGAAACCACGCAAAGAAATTATCCCAAGGCAGCTGCTGTCGGTAATGAAGGCACTTACCTCAAGTGCTTGCAAAGAATTCTGCTTTTTGTGCTGTGTTTACATCCCCTGTTTTGTGCTCCTCCCTCCTCCTCGAGAAAGAATTGGGTTGGTTCAAGTGCCCAACACAAGCCCACAGAAAACCCGTTCCCCTTTGCAAGATTTCTGTCACTGTTAGGGGGGTTCAGTTTTCCAATCTCCTCTGAATGTGTCTCCATGTCACCTCTCAGCACTTGAACTCTGCAGGTCATAATTGTTCCTACATCTTTATCCTAGAGTTGACATCGATTCAGACATGAACTCAATCTTACTCTAAGCAGGAGGACAATGAAGAGGGAGAAACATCATTTAACGTAAGGAAGATTGCATTTAAATTTGGAGAAAGAGAGTAAGTACCTCATGGGTATGTGTTTGTTTTTAAAATGTAATTTATTTATTTTTATATCAATCACAGGTTAGGTACTTTGCATCCCAGGCGGAGCCCCCTCCCTCATTCCCTCCCACTCTCCCCATCCCTCCCTCATCTTCTCCCCGCCCCCTCCAAGTCCACCGACAGGGGAGGACCTCCTCCCCTTCCATCCGCCCCCAGTTCATCTGTCTCCTCAGGGCTGGCTGCAATGTCCTCCCCTGGGATCTAGCCAGGCTGTTACTCCCTGGCGTGTATGGGGGAGGGTCAAAGAGCCAGCCATCAAGTTCAAGACTGAAACAGTCCCTGTTCCCCTTACTAGGGTCTTCAGTTGGACACCGAGCTACCATGGGCCACATCTGAGCAGGGGTTCTAGGCCATATCCATACATGGTCCTTGGTTGGAGAAACTGTCTCATAAAAGACCCCTGTGCCCTGCTCAATTTGGTCTTTGTGGAGCTCTTGTTCTCCCCAAGTCTTACTAACTTTCCCTATTTTCATTATTATTCCTAGCCCTCTGCCGAAGGCTTGGTTGTGAGTCCTAATATCTGCTTTGATATATTGCTATATCTATTCTTTCAGAGGTCCTCTTTTGTATGCTCCTGTCCTGTTGCTTGTTTTCTCCTCCATTCATTGTCCATTCCCATTTGTTCATCTAAACAAGCATTGATCATACCAACCTGGGACCTCCTTCTTGTTTACCTTCCCTACGTGTATAGATTTCAACATGACCTTCCTATCCTATAGGTCTATATAAGTAAGTATATACCATATGTTTCTTTCTGCTTTTGGGATACCTCACTTAGGATGATCATTTCCAGGTCCCACCATTTGCCTGTGAATTTCATGATTTCCTCGTTTTTAATTGCTGAGTAGTATTCCATTGTGTAAAAGTACCACAATTTCTGTATCCATTCCTCAACTGAGGGACATCTGGGTTGTTTCCAGGTTCTGGCTATTACAAATAAAGCAGCTACGAACATAGTTTGCATGCGCATGTGCGTGTGCATGTGTTTTTCTGTGTCTCTGTCTCTGTGTAAACAAACCTCTTCAAACTTGGCCTCAGCACTTTCTTGCAAGGTGTGGGTCTCCTTATTCATTTTGGTTGAAACTGTATTTGGATCTTAACTATCCCTCCGAAGGCCAAAATCTTGAGTACTTGATTTTGGTGTGATGTGCTGCTTTGCCACAAATCAAAAGCAACAAATGAACTAATGCAGAGTCCCAAAACTGACAGTCAAAGTAAACCTCATTTTTTTTTTCGTAAATTGATAACCCTGGGTATTTGCTACAGTATTGGAAAACCGGCTTTCAGAAAGAATAAGCCATCCATTCCCTGACCTCCCCCTTTGTCTTCTCTTTGTTCTGTTCTCTTCCCACTCTCTAAATTCATGTTCATTTCTCTGGCAACACTCAGTAGCATCTTAAAGAAAGAAAAACTGGGTCTTAACTTCTTGGCGATAACCGTCACTGACTAAGAGTGTGCCAGGCTGAGACAGGACAGCATCTCCGGAAGAGCTGGGACTCTTATCGGGTTACCAAGTGGCTATCGAGGCATTTCCCGTGACAAAGCAGGGAGAAATCTAGAGACAGACACAAAGATAGATGTTTTAAATTATGAGTACAAATGGGGAAACTGAGGCTGCCAAAGGAGCTCATATTACGGCTGATTTTTTGTTAACGGAAAGACACAAAAGCTCCTGAGACACAGTTTTCCATCCCTGCTCCCTGTACTGGGCTGTGGTCCTATTTTAAGATATGATCAATTGTGCTTCGAACATTTGAGGGAAACAGCATGGATTTCTCCATCCAGCTCCACGGGGAGGGGGGGGACTGTGAAATAGAATTGCCATGTGTGACCTGCTCCTGGTTTGTCTCCTGTTGGTACAGGATTCTGGGTGCAGTCCTCACTTTCCTCAGAAAGTGTGAACACTAATGTTATTTTGCCTCGACTGTGGGTGACACTTATTGAACTGATTCGGATAAAATTAGTTTCTATTCCAGTAAATACAATACTTAATTTAAAGAGAATCTCGGGTTTTCTCTTTCCCTTCTGTATTATTTTTTTTCCTGTACTGCTCATTTCCTTTATTATAATGTGTTTTGGGTTTTCTTTCTGTTCATAAATCAGTAGTTTGCAGCAGTGATAGGATGTAATTACATACATCAATGGCAAAGGTTCACAAAGATTGCCGCTTTTATGTTGGATTTACTTACCCTAGAATAAGGTCCATGTGGTATCTTTTTATCTGACAGAGTCTCACAGAGACTATAACCCAGACCCAGACTTCAGACCTGCAACAATCCTCTTGTTCTATAATCCCAAGAGCTAGGATTACAGGTCTGCCACCACACCCAGTATTGCATTTTCTAAGTAAGCAAGGCAAAGAGTACCTACCCGTCACCTTACCAGTGCCTCCTTCCTATGTGTGATATCTCCAGACATTTGTTCTTGCCACAATTTGGGTGGGGAAGCCCAGGGGTGTGGTACCTGGGACCCACAAATGAAAACAATCGGGGAGTGTTTGCTAAGTCTGAGTGTAGGTAAAAGGGCCCCACATCCAAGGGAAAATTCTGAGATCTTTTATCCATCCAGACGGTGGGGAAAATATCAAAAGAGAGATGGGGCCACATCTCCAGAAGCTGTGGGATACTAAGTACATTGCCAAAGCAAGGTCCCAACTCATTCAGCATTTCTGAATGCCTACTGTGTGCTCAGCATTGTTTTAAAGGCTACAGAAACAGTAGAAGAGAAACACGGTTTCCTACCATTACAGAGCACATAACCTAGTGAGAAAGATGGAAGATGATGGAATTAAACATTCAAACATATGATTACATATTTCTAGCATACCTTGGGTGAGAAAGAGGCATGGGAACTTCAGGATCTCACAATAGTGATTCCCAGCTGGGTTTGGAAATGAGAGTGGTGTTTTCAGCTTGGCTTTAAAGCTCTACTTAGCTAAGTGCAAGGTGGAGGCCAGAGGCCAGAGATTAGAAAGGACAAAAGGAAGAATGAGCCAAGAGGAAAAGGAGCCTCCATGATAGCCTAAAGGAGGGAAGTGGCTTGACTCAGTCAATGACATGAAAGAAGGAAAATGTACAAATGGAATAGATAAGACAGAAGATGGTACCTGGTGAAGCAGAAAGGCAGCTAGAAGCCACATCAGGAAGGATCATAGTCATAGCTCTCTGAGGTCCCCCAAAGCAGCAGGGAATCATTGAAATATATTTGTGGTTGTTTTTTTTCCCAAAAAAAAAATACTTATGATGTTATCTTACTGGATTTTTTAAAAAGACAGTTATCAGTTTCAGTATACAAAATAGTCTGGGAGGATGGACATGGCTCAGAGCCTGCTGTGAAATCCTGAAGATCTTATTGCAGATCCCCAACATCTGTGGAAAAAGCTGAGCATGTCAGCACACATCTGTACTCTCAGCACTATAGAGACACAGACAGACAGATCCCTGGAGCTCGCTGGCCAGCCACTCTTGCCAAATCAGTGAGTTCTAGGTTCAGGAAGAGACCCTGTCTCAAAAAATAAGGTGAAGAGCAATAAAGGAAGATGCCCAAATCAACTTCTGGTATCCACATGTACACACATACAAACACATATGTGAACATGTGCACATATACATAATAGTTTCAGGGCATGAGAGAAATAAGCCTGCTCCTACACATAGGGGTGAGAGTTGGGGATGGGGATGTGACCAGGACTAGAGACTCAAATGAGCACTGAGTCTATGAGGCTCTAGGTCAGGATCAGCCTGAAAATGAGGTTGCCCTGGTATAGCTAAGGCTCAATTTCTTCTGCTAATGAAGAGCAGGTACAAAGGTGTCATTGCTGAGCACTGAACTGAAAAACCCTAACTCTGAATCTCACCACCTGGTCTAGGAAGAAGACCTGTGGCATGCACACTTAGTCCACAGTTAGTCAGTGTTTGGTTGGAAAGTCTAGTGGCGCACACAAACACACACAAAGAGTGGAGTGATGAGGATAGAGAATGTGAATAGCCAAAGGGAATTTAGAGGAGGTATCTACCTTCTGCTGAGGTTATCTACAAACCCTGGAACTGTTTACAAGTGGTAATCCCACCTGGGACCACATCTGTATAGCCATTTTACACCTTACCCCTTCAGGTCTGGAAATGAAACATGAAAAAAATGGAGGTGCTGTTGCTGGGAGACCTCTTCACTACGGCAATATGATTGCTCTTGACATTCCTATGGGCAGGAATTGGGGGTTTTCCACTTGCCCACACCTCACATTGCCCAACATACTCACTGGACACAATCAAGCAATCTACACAGAGTAGGATCTGAACATGCAAAGGACATGGCCTAGCCAAAATGGGGAAAAAGAAGAGTGAAGGGGTTCTTGCAGGAAGCATCTGCTTGAGTTGAATACTAGGGTGTGTAGGAAGCAAAGACAGAGGGCTAGAAAGGCATGTTGGTTCTCAGTGCCCAATGATGGGATCCCAACCATCATTGTTTGTCCCTTGCAGAAGGCTGATATGATGGAAAAGAGTGGGAAAGGGGGAAGGAAGAATCTAGGTTGGTTTAGAGTTCCAATACTGAACGGGAGCTACAGCAAGAAATGGTTGTCATAGGAGACACTGGCTGGCTGGAAGAGAGTATCAATCAGCAGGAATGTCAAGACACTCATAGAAACATCTAGCAGGTAGAGTGGAACAAGTGCCTGGAATTGAGAAGAAATGTCTGGCTGGAAGGACAAACACAGAAGACCCATGACCACAACAGTCAAATCCAATCTCCTGGGTAAAAGTCCTGAGGGATTCCAGGAGACCCCCCCTTAGGAAATGCTACCCCTTGGGACAGGATAAAAGCAAGGGAGTTAGAAGTCCTGGGAGAACAGTAGGGGTTGGGATCCTGGGTTTAGAGGAAAGAAATAGTATTGCTATAATAGTATTGATAAGAACTAAAAAGAGAAGACCTTTGAGTGTGTCAGAGATGGGACCTTCTACAGCACAGGGAGAAGCCAGAGCACATCTTCATGAGCCAACAGAACCTAGCATAACACAAAGCTGTCGGACTATTTGAAGCAGCCCTGTATCTCCAGCTAAGAGATACGGGGAATGTTGAGTCTATGATCATGGTCCAGTCCATGCTGAGGTTCTTAACCTATCTGGAAGAAAATCTGGTCACTCTGGCCCTCAAGTCACAGTCCACGAAGTATAAACCTACATGGAACAGTGCCTTTTATTCTGTACCCTTGTCAGTTCAGGCTCTGTCTAGCCTCTTGCCTGTCTTCAGGCCAACTCAGCAAAATTGGAATCTTTTAACAGTTTCAGATGCAATTCCTCAACTTTTGGTAGTCTGTTCCACAGTTTCTGGAAATTCTTGCCAAGGTCAACAAGAAGATAAGTCTCTGTGACCCACAGTTTCTAGAAAGGCATGCTTGGCAAGCTGCGTCATGACTCAGTTGACAGGGAAAGTCAAGTCAGTGATCTCCCTCTTGTAAAAAGTCGGAGCACAGGTTCACTGCAGCTGGGGCACTCAGGCTGGCAGCCCTCAGAGTGCTGGAGGGCCCCAGCTAGGGAACTGAAGACCCTCTGTCCTACCCAAGAACGTCAAAAGCTTGAAGCACAAAGAAGCATTTGTGCTGCGCCCTGAGGGTAAGCTCCAAAGAAGTTCTTCATAAGGGATGATACTGTCAAGGTCTTGTCATTGGAGTTTTTCCAATTTCTGGTACCCAAAACTGACACTCGTTCAGACTGTGAATGGTGTTTAAAGACAAAGGGCATCGATTAACATCAGGCAAGCATACTGAAAATTCAGTGGGGTGGGAAAGGCTCGGGACCCTTACTGGAGGTAACAGGACAGCTTGCAGGGCTTGCAAGTTTGCAGGGAAGGGCTTGGAAATAAGGTTTCATCAGATTTCCAAGAACAGACTTGGTATGTTAAATGCTTATTGAGTCCCAGATAATGAACTGGCTGACAGAGCATGATGGCACCTTCTCCTGAGGAGGAAACTGCCTACTTCAGGATATTAGTGTGAAGAAACAACTTCAAACAGCATGGAGGCAGCTAGCAAAGGCCAGAGGCAAGGGAGACTCATGTGAAAAGATGGAAAGGAAAGCAGAGAGGTTAGGTATAGCTAGGAGATGGCGCTTGCTTAGTTTAGCAGTCCTGGTGTAGATCTCCAACACCAGAAGAAAAAGGAAGAGAAACATGGAGCCTCACGGAGAAGCTGTTGAACTTGTAGGCACTCCATCGGCACCGCATGCACAGGGGCACTGACATTTGACAACCAACGGTTGGGGAGGGTTAACAGTGCCCAGTGAAATGACCTGAAAAGTCCATGCCATAAAGTAATTTGCTGAGATTCGAATTTGAATGAGCTTCCAGGATGCTAGAGAGACCCTGAAGCCACACATCCAGTGTGTGGACCACGCTCAACACCTGGCATTTATTTGTGTCCTCACAGCTTAGCTCTACTCTTCTCCATTGATGTTCACACAGTAAGTGTCATACTGACTTTTTTTTAATTGCAGACTCGGATAATGATGCAATTGATAAGGTAACAACACGGTATAACAAAGTAAGTTTATTTTTATTGCAAAGTTTATTTAAATACCCTTAGAAATCATCATAGTCCCATATTTAAAGAACCACTAAGAGTTTGAAAGGAGTCCTTATATTTTATGGCTATAGCTTACTGTATTTTATGACTGAAATTGTATGTCATGGTGACATTCATGATTTTGGAGATTCACCAAGGTCACGGGTGAATGCTTCAAGAGAGTCATGGATCAAAGTCTGTAGATAATATATTTTATTGACACTGTACTAGATACAGCAAAGCCTATTTTAAGTTTTGAAAATAAAAAGTATTCTCCTTACACAATTTTTTATAATTTGGAAGCAGCTAACAGCACTTCCCATTTATGATGACCTGGCTCGCACTACCAGAAGACAATGGAGATATTTATCCACACCACTGCAGACTGACAAATTATTCAAATGAGAAAGATAACCTGATTCTCTGGCTGCGTGTTTTTCCTTCAGTTTATCTCCTAGAACATAATAACCTTTGAAACTCAAACTCTGGCTCCTACTCCCAAACGGTCTCTTGAGCACCTCCAACTAAACATGATTTGACTCACAACCTCAACATGTTCCTTTTGTCTTCTTCTGACCACATACATTCAATCACTAAAGCTGGAAAACTCAATAGTTGGCCCCGACCTTCCTCTGACACTAATCAATCACTGAGTAAATCAAATTTACCTCCTAATGACTCTCAGATGCAGCCAGGCCTCCCAAGCCCCACAGATCTACCCTAACTCAAGGCTAAATCATCTGTCATCTGTCCTGAATCCTTGCATATTTCAAGTCTCCACATTGATACAAAACTATTCTTCCCCCAGCACTCCCCCCAAAATTGTAAAACTTGCTTTCATTGGCTTCCTCTGAAGATCAAGTTCTGCATCGACAACTGAATTGGGAACTAGGACTTGAAGCCCATTGTCCATGTGTAGCACTGAGAAACACTTTGACTCCCAGCTGTTTTTCCCTGAGTGTGCCCAAGTTCTTTCACATCTGTATGCTTTTGAAAAACTCATCTATTTCTCATCATCCCACTATTCTCTTCTTGGGCAGGCTCAATCACTCCTTCAGGATCTAATTCAAATCTCACTCAGTAGGGCCATCTATAAATCTCAATGGCTCATCTTCCCGGCCTTCCATGGCCCAGGGTATAGGTTTCTGTTAGCACAGTGTCACAGTTGACTGTACCAACCTGTTAACAGATTTTCCTTCTCAAGTGAACCAAAAGCTTTTGTTCAACCCCGAATCTCTAGTACCAAGGACACTACTTGGCTCCTGCCATTCCACCGGGAAGTGTTTGCTTAATGAAAGGACCATCGATGGAGGCCTGAGCTACATCATAAAATGAGCCATGTTGTCAAAGAAGAAAATCGCTTTTTTGTTAACTACAAAGTGAGCCAAAGTGTCAGAAAAGCTAAGACAAGGATGAAGGCTGCTTTTAGATCTTGAGCAATTTTATCTGTCCTAACGAAAGGCTAGCCCAGCAACCTCCTGTGGCCTGTTAGGAGTTCACACTTGAGTACTAGATCCACAAATGCTCAATAATCGTGAAGAAGGAAAAAATAAAAATAAAAGAAGCTGCTGGCTCTGAACTATGTGAGAAGATGCACAGTAAAAAAAAAATCTGCTAAAAATTCTTATTTGACACCCGAGATTACAGTAACACACCACACACACACACACACACACACGCACGCATGCACACACACACAGCAGATACATCGAATGAAATGTGCAGAACATCTGTGGTGGCCGTTTCCATCAGGAGAACTGAAGACAGGTTGCTCCTCCATAATTCTTTCACTCTGACCCAACTGTTAGGAAGTGACTGTGTGCTGGTCACTATGCAACTTCCAGACAAGCAAAGACAAGAAAAGATCCCCGAGATTCCCAACTTTCTGCAGTGTGGATGGTTTTTTACAACTTGGCATCTTTAATCCTCCTGGGTTCCAGAAGGTCCTGAACTTCCCCGCCTTAGGAAACACTGGAAGGCAGCTAAGCATTCCAATCTAGCTAGATGATCCCACTAAATGCAACCTGTCTCAGGATGAGAGACATTCAAGAGGCACTGTTTCCGCAAGGAGCTTCAATCCCCCAGGGTGTGCTGCTCCGATAAAAGGAGTATATTCGGGGATTCTGGAGGGGTTGGGTGAAAACAGGCCGTGAACACCGCCGAGCTCGCGCCTCGACCAACACCGACATTCTGATGATTCTGTGTCAGCCTCCAGCGGGATTTCTCGGGTACCCACTCTCAACACAGCGGTGCAAAGCAAAGCTCGTACTAGACTCTAGTAACTAGAGGAAAAGGCGGGCCAGGGAACGAGGGAGAAAACCCGTTCAGTGCCACTGCTGGAGCCCACACCCCAGCCTTCCTCGGGGTAGGATGCCGGAGGGGGTCACGCCCAACTCAAACTGTGTCACAAATAACGGAAAATCTCAGATAAAGCTGATTCTCCAACCGCTCAGCAGCCCCAAACACGCTCTCCACCCGGAGCCCCTACCCCGCCTTAGTCCGCGCCCTCTCGGCCCCACCCACCCCAACACCCAGGGTCCCGCGCCTGCAGCCCTCTGTCATCCGCGGGGCGCCACCGACCGGGGTCCCGACCCCGCCCAACCCCACGTGCCGGGCCCCGCCCGGGAGCCGGCGGCCCTTTAAACACCCCCACCCTTACACGCTACCCCCCCCACCCGGACGGCAGCCGAAGAGGGACAAACTCATGGCGTACAGCCAGTCTCTTCCGCGGAGCACGTCCCCCGCAGCCCTAGGCAGCTGGGCTCTCCACCGGGGGCCACGGCCTCCTGGCGTCCCCCACGCCCCCACGGCCGGGCGCAGGAGTGTGGGCGCTGTCCGGCTCCGGGGCGGGGCGGCAGGGAGCGCGGGCTCCGCCGCCTGCCTCCGCCTGCCGCTCGGGCCGCCCGCTCGCCCGCCGCTGGGTGCGCTGCACGCGGGGGGCAGCCGCGGTGCAGAGGTTCATGCAGCGGCGGCGGCTGCCGCTGCTGCCGCCGCCGCCGCCGCCGCCGCCGCGGAGACAGACAGACCGGGCGCTGCCGCCGCCTCCCTCCCGCAGCTCCATGCCGCCGCCGCCGCCTCCTCCTCTCCGGCGAAGGGCGGGGGGCTCCGGCCCGGGGTGGGCACCACTCCTCGCAGCGCGGCTCCCCTCCCTGCCCTCCGCCGGGGCGCGGGAGCCGGCGAGAGCGCCCGCCGCCTCCTAGGAGCGCACGCTCCGCGCGCCCTTGCTCGGAGCGGGGAGGCGGGCGTGGGCGGGCGTCGGGGCAGCCGCGACCCAGCGCGCGGAAAGGGGAGGGGGCTTCCCCGGAGGATGCCCCGCGGCGGCGGCTCCTCGCTCTTAGGCGCTGGCTGAGCTGGACCGGGAGCGAGCGGCGCGTCGCCATGCCGGCGTGACGGGTGCTCGCGGCTGCCGGCGCCGGGCCCCCGCGCTGCCCCACGCCGCGCCGCGCCGGCGCCGGGCGGCAGGATGGGCTGTATCCAAAGCATCACCTGCAAGGCGCGGATCCGGCGCGAGAACATCGTAGTGTACGATGTGTGCGCCACCATCGACCAGTGCCCCACGCGCATCGAGGAGACCTCGCCCATCGTCCTGCGCTACAAGACCCCCTACTTCAAAGCCTCGGCCCGTGTGGTCATGCCCCCCATCCCCCGCCACGAGACCTGGGTGGTGGGCTGGATCCAGGCGTGCAACCAGATGGAGTTCTTCAACACCTACAGCGACCTGGGCATGTAAGCGACCGGCCACGCCACGCGGCGGGGAGCGGGGTGCTGGCCCCTCTCTCCGCTCTCCATTCCGGCCCTCTCCCCAGCCCCTTCTTACCGCTGTCCCCATCTCTTTCCAAACCTTCCCTTCCTCCCCACCCACCTCCCTCCTCCCTGCGCTTTTGTTTCAGTGACAGGGCGGGTGACGGGAGGCTCCTAGCGAAGGCATTTTCTCGTGCTTTGCTTCTGACTTCCTCAGAAAGGCGAGGAGAATCGTCAGGGGCAGGAAGAACGTTACTGGGAGGGTTCGAGGGGCAGAGATGGGGTGGTTGGCGAGTGTCGTGGGAGTTTTGGGGCGCAGTCTTGTGTTTATGGGTCTCCCTGGGAAGAGTTTGGGGAGAGGAGTGTGAGTGCCGGGGCACATGGCCTGTGTCGTGCGTCCTTTGGAGAAAACCAAGCCTGCTCGGAAGAGAAGGTCCAGGGAGTCGGAGTGGGAGTTAGGGTTTCTGCCATCGCACCCCAGGCCCGCGAGCCTAGCGGAATCTCTGTCTGGAACCTCCAGCGCCTCTCTGCCTATGCGCCGGTTCTGGGGCGGTGGAGAGCTGGAAGGCACAGGATGCTCCCGGGCCAGGCGGTACTGGTGGCCTTGTGCTAGCAGCCGGCTGGTACAGCACGGGGTGTTTCTTGGGCTCAAGGAAAAGATGGGTCCCTTCATCTGTCTGGGGTCTTTACTTTTCAAAACTTTCCTAATTGTGGCGCTGGAAGGGATTCCCAGGCGCCCACCGCCGAAGCCAGGCGGCTGGCTGGGAGCTCTCCAACTTCCTTCAGCAGCGCCGGTTGGTGCGCGCGGAGGGTTTGGCAGCTGCGGTGCACCTAGATCGCCAGGGCTCCGCCGCCGCCAGGGGCGGACATCCTGCCCTGGAACCGCAGGCTTTGGGAGGACACGTTCTGGACTTTTTTATTTACTAAATTTTCATCTGCCCTCTCGTTCCTTTTCATAACTAGACTCCATGCACTTGGCGACTACATTTGGCTAGGAGATTTGGGGCCTGCATTCTACCTGCTGTTACAGTGCCAGTCTAGAACACCCTAATTAGCTTTTAGCCTATAGGGAAACCCTTTTTTTTTTTTTTTGGAAATTCAACCTCATTTCATTTCTTAATATAAAACCGTGACGCTCCCAAAATTTACCTATTTAATATGGATATGGGATGGGGGAGTTCTTGTTTTAAAAGGTCAAACCATGTTTTTAGCAGCAGTTTTGGGGCTTTTTCTTGCACTCCGGGAGCATGTAAGTTAACACTAGTCATAGGTGCCAAAAGGAATTTTGACAGATCATTTTGTTTCCTTTCCTTCCCAGAGTTTGCACTTTGCTCTTTAAGCATAAAAGCTCAGTGGAGAGAGCTGCTTGGTGGAGAAGTGCGAACCGGCTCTGCAATATGCCTGTGCACACTGTGTTCTTGTCTTGCTGGAAATGAGAGAAATGGGGGACATAGTATTTTGGGTGAATCATGCCATCTAAAAAGACAACCTGAAATGAGTGGTTATATTTTAACACGTGTGTTTTAGAACTGTTTGTTTTGTTTGGGGCTCTTTGAAACTCATTCTTTCCAGCCAAGTAAAGGAAAGCCTGGCAGGGGAAGGGCAGCTGTTTCATGGGGGGGGGGGGGGGGCGTGGTGTTTAACCTTGCTGGAGAAGTCACAAAGCCTGAATCCCCTGGTAGAGGAAGTCTGGAGGGACTGGGCAAGAGCAGCCCCCCCCTCCCAAATGTTTCCCAAGACCACACAGTGGAGCTCCCAGAGGCCTCAATTCCCTGGTAAATTAGTAAATGTAAAGCAAATATATATATTTTTATATAATTATAATAATTATATATAAACATATAATCATTATATATAAACATATATATACACATATGTATATATACCAATTTCTTCTGTGAAATATAAAATATATTCTTCCAAAGAAGTCAGGTTAAGCTGTACACAGACACGACAGTAGAACTTCCTTGTCCCTAGGGGAGGGTGTGTCGACCTTAGAACCAGTTTTCACAGGCATGAATTCCTAACAATATATTCCCCTGACATACTCGCACTGACTTCTTGCCATTTGGGGTTTGGAAAGGTTTTGTTTCATTTAACTGCTACTTTCAGTATTTTAAGATTGCTGGTTTCTGTGTTGTTGGTGCAGGGGAGCAAGAACAGTCCCCAAGAAATCATAAATTGCATTATTATAGATCCGTGTCCAGCGTCGATCTATCTCTTTGTGGTTGTAATAATTACTGTGTGTTTAGGGCCACTTTGGAGCCTGGGTTTTACTGAACCAGTTTCTACAGAATATTTATGCCCTGAAAACTTTGCCAATGTAAACTTTGTAATGGGAACTCACATTGCATTGGAAGTGGCTGCAGTCTGTTGGTTGTCGAGTCGGCTTTAGCCAGTACCGTGAGTGGCAGAGACACTGCAGGCTGAGCGTGCGCTCCTGTGCGGAGTTCTGGCACAGAGGCGTGGCGCAGCAAGTATGGGTTAGGGGGGTGCCTTTTCAATATCTCGGAAAGACTTGTACAAGACTAAATCTACAACTAAAACAGCAAGAAGCTGCTAGTTCCAGGACTGAAAGATAACATGCCTTTGTGGCTTAAAATGTTTAACGTTCTCAAGGGGATGGGGGTGGGGGTTAGGCTTTTTTATGAGCACACAAAGAATTAGGTAATTAGGCTTCATTATGGCATTTTTTTTCAGACAAAATGTCTGTTGTTGTTTCTCTTCACGCCATTCCAATACCAGTCCGCTTTCCTTCTGTGTCCATCACCCCAGTAGCCTCCTTTCTACTTTCATGTAGCATGTGACCATTTACATATATATGAACACCAAAGGCTAGAATCTGCATATGAGAGAAAACATGACAAGTGTGTGTGTGTGTGTGTATGTGTGTGTGTGTTACTTTTTTATCTTTCTGAGTCTAGGTCACCTTAACTTAATATGATACTTTGTGGCTACATCTATATTCTTTTGGTTGTATAATTTTATTTCTCTTTATGGCTAAGTAAAATTCCAGTGGGTATATGTGCCACTTTTTCATTCAGGCTCCTGGCATAGTTCCATTTCCTTCTTGTTGTAAATAACCTAGCAGTATAGATGTGCCGATATAGAATCCTTTGGGTATATGCCTAGGAGTAATACAGTAGTTTTATGGTGTGGTCTGGTGTACTGTAGAGTGGTGTGGTGTGGTCTGGTCTGGCAGCTCTATTTTAAGTCTTTTTAGCCACCTCTATACTGATTTCCATAATGAATATACCAGGTTTACACTCCCACCAACACTGAATAAAGGTTCCTCTTTCCCCACACCCTCGTTGGCATTTACTGTCAGTTTTTTGGTTTTTTGGTTGCTTTTTTTTTTTTTCTTGATCATAGCCATTGCGACTGGAGTGGGCTAGAATCCCAAAGTGGATTTAATTTCCATTGTAAAGGGATAGGCTTCTAAAGGGACATTTTTAAACAGTTGATGGTCATAGTTTGAACTTGAACTCAAGTGACTCTGAAGAGTCAAGCTGGTGAATGCTTGGCATCACTTGTTTGTTTCTAACTTGGGTCTGGTGAATCTGGTTAATGCAGTCTTCCACAGAATGTTCAAAGTCTTCTCCTGCCATGGGGGGTGAGGGTGGGGGAGGGGCAGGTGATGGTCTCTCAATCAGTGTACAGTGAACACATATTTACAAGTGTTCTGATACACAAGTAGCACAAAGGAAACAGTGGGATCACTTCCCCACACCAGAGAAGCCAAGCTCTGCAGCAAGTAAGAAAAATGCCAGGAGAGTCGGACCAGGAAGGGTTTTCTGAAGGTACAGTGTTCTAGTTGCTCTCTCTACAACATTTGGAACATCCACCGAGACAGCGGAGGACCAATTCCAAAGATAGGAGGTTTGTGGGGAAAGGAAAGGAAAGTATTTTGAAGTACAAGGGCTAGACTATGGTAGAATGTGTACAGAGAACAGTAGCTGAAGTCTGACAGGGGTGTTGGGGCCTATTGGGAAGCATCACAAAGGTCAGCCCTTCATGACTAGAGGGCACCAGGAGTTTCTCTGCACCTCCTTCATACCGCTGAGATATACAGAAGCTGTCCAGCAGAGGCCGGAGAACACCCCTGAATGCTCAGCACAACACCTGAGAGACTTCCTGGGTGAGGTCTGAACAGGAGTGGCGCTCTGTTACCAGGAATGAGTGAGGTGAAGCTGAGGTCAGGGGAAAGGCTGTGGCTAGACAGCCCCTCGTGCACATTGTCTTCTAGTGCTGTAAGGGTCTTCCATGACCAGCTCAGACCTGCCAGTCTGTAGAGCTTTGGCTTGGGTGAAATTTAGGAGGGCACTAAATTCACTCCTCACTTTGAAGAGAGAGCTCTCCGTAGCTCTCTGTTCCTTCAGAGCCACGGTTGTTGAGCCTTTGGTTGGCCTCCTGCCTCTGAGGCCTGCCCATTCCCCTCCAAGCTGTCCCCTATCCGTTGAGAAACCTGCTCGCTGTGAGTTTGTAACTTCTGCGTTGCTAACTCCAGTGAGCTGCTTTTGAGAGATGCTTACCTTTTCAATCGACTACATATGACGGGCTGCTCTCTGTCATCATTAACTGCTTTCATCTTTCAGCTTCCTTGCTCTCTTTCCAGCTGTTCCTGTCTCTGTTTTACCTTATACATCTTACTCTACATAATTCAAACTACATATTTCTCTTCTCATTCTATGCGTTCTCTGGGTATGTCATCCAACCCAATAGCAGAAGTGTGCCCTCTCTCTCTCTCTCTCTCTCTCTCGTGTACAGCCAGGTACATGTGTCTATGTGCAGTTCTGCTTGACTGATGGAAAGGTATCTCAGGGTTAAGATTTCTACTCTTAAACCATTTTTTGTTTATTTCTTTTGGTGGTGGTGTTTAGTCATTTGAGAAAGATTGTACCCTGTAGCCCTACATGGTGTGACACTCACTAAATTGGCCTGGAATTCATGGCAATCCTCCTGGGATTAAGGACTGCACCACACCCAGCTTCTCTCATAAGTGTTTGCTCTCCACTCAAACATTCACTAATTTCTGTATCCTTTCCCCTTTCAATAAAGAATATCAACCAGGCGCCATGGCGCACGCCTGTGATTCCAGCACTTGGGGAGGCAGAGGCAGGCAGATCTCTGCGAGTTCAAGGCCAACCTGGTCTACAGAGCGAGTCTAGGACAGCTAAGGCTACACCGAGAAACCCTGTCTTTAACTGCCCCTCCAAAATCCCCCCCCCAAAAAAAGAATACCTCCGCTCCCTGAGTTACATAGGCTAAAACCATCCATCTCAGCATTGCTCTAGATATTCTTCCAGATCTCCAGTCCGTGATCAGACCTACTGACCCCTTCTCCACATCTGTGATGCAGCCATTCCCTTTGTGGACTCACGGCGGCCATCTTGTGCCTTCTACCTAAACTGACCAGCTGCATTCTTGCTCTTCCTCCAGTCTCTTTCCACACAGCAGGCAGATGGGGAACGCTTCAACTTTCTGACGACTTCTCATCACAGTGGATATAAAATGTATAAAACACTTCCCATGCTGGATTTCTGTTCTTAAGCCACATCAGCTGTCCCCAGGTCTTCAATAGAACTGACCTCTCCTAGCTCAGCTTTACCCCCACCCCAGGCTGGCTTCTGTCTGAACCGCTCCTCCTGCCTGCTCTGTTCTACCCAGTTTCCTGCTCATCATTCAAGTCTCCACTGCCTCTCAGAGGCACCATTGACTTCACAGTTTCAATGGGGTTCTCCAGTTCTGCTCTTCCATAATGTTCTGTTTCTCTACTTACAGCCAGGGGGGAGTGTAACAGTTCACTTAACTACCTACATGTATCGTGAAAGTGGGTATTATATCTGTGTCAACACTGGCTGTTTGAATCATAGAAGACATTCAGTGAACATGAGATGTTGTTAAATACACAAGCCATTCTTGTCACTTTAAATCACCAGTGTGCTCTTCAACAGATCATGCCTCTTCAAAATTAGCTTTTCACACGAACCCTCAGCCTCGTCCACAAAACTTCTGATGCCCCAGTGAACGCTTAGCACTAACGCACAGCCTAACTTCCCTGTGCTTTTGTATCCATTTTGTTCTGCTAGACTTCACTGGAAGGTTTGCTTCTTGATGTGTGGCTTGTATCTTTCACCTCCTCCATCTCCCATCTGTGTTCTGTCCATCAAACGCTGAAACCTCATTCTCATGTCACTTACCCGATATAAAGTGGCACTTAGTGCTCACCCAAAGGAGCATGGTGTAGAAACCCTGTAGCCATTGTTCCTCCCAAACCTGTGATTCTCTAAATCCCAGGATTTGTGGGAATGAAGACATAAAGGCCTTGCCTGGCTGAGCCCTGTTCCCCTTGGCTAGCGCTCGCCTTTTTGTTTCAGGGTATATGCTGCTGTTTGCACGGGGTGGTTTAGAGGGTGCCCTCACTGATAGGCCTTCTTTCCGCCTTTTGCTCTTCAGAACCAGTTCAGCCCTTTCTTCAAGAAACCTAGTGAGTCTCCGAGCTGCTGGACCATTACCCATGATCCCTTCCCATTACTGTCTTGTCGGGAGGGTCATGAAACACAGGGGACCCTAGTCCAGAGCATCAGGTGGAAAACAAGATCCAATTCCCTGCTGCATGTCCTGAGTGCCCTTGAAGGGGAGACAGCCTAACCCTTTTCCTCTAATCTCTTCCATCTCTGCAAAAGAGGAGCTGCAGAGGATTAACTGGTTTTATCAGCAAAGCATTAAGCTCCCTGGAGATAAAGCGAAACTCCCAAAGGGATAGAGAGCATAGGAGTGGTTAGGGGAAAGGTAGAAGGAAGGAAAGAAGATATACTTTATGCCTTGGTGCCAGGCTGTGGCTGCAGGGACATGGTAGGAAGCGGGGAAAGCTGGGAGAGGGTAGTTTGAGGACACTGGGACTGCAGGATACAAGTGACGTTCCACTAGGCAGTGGTAGTGTATAGATGTCCTCAGGGGTCAGGTCCCAGGAGACATCAGGCTGGACCCTCCCAGCCTTCTCCTGTCTACTTTGTTGCATTAGGAAAAGTTGCCAGAGTTGAGGGAAGAAGCCATTGTTTCTGTTATGTTAACATTAAGCAGGAAGTGGCCACACTTTAGACGTTGGTTATTATGGATTTCTTTAAGAGGAAAAAAAAAAAAGGAAATAAGCAAAAGATCACTCAGGTGAACACTTAGAGAGGAGCGCAGCTCACACAGAGCCAAAAGTCTCTGGAACAGAGAAGTTAAACTCCAACAGCAGAGGTTTCCACAATGTGAGGAAAGCACCCACAGAGGTATTGTGGGGTACACTGCCTCTCGTTCTGACAGGTTCAAATCAGTACGATGTCTAAGGAGTGGTTCCACAGTTGTCACAGATTTCAGTATAAAGCAGGTAATGGCATGTGGGGAGAATGCCTGGGAAATCTGGGTGGTTTTGCATAAGAAGGGACACATAAATAACGCATAACATAAACATAAACTAACGCATGTTCTACATGTTAGAGGCCTGCATATATGCCGCAGTGCTGAGTGCCTTCCATATATAGCCCCATGGAAACCTTACCCAGCAAGGGAGGGTTTCCTAGTACAAGATTCAGGGAGATTTAGCAACCTGCCTGAGGCCTCATAGCCAGCAAAAAACACAGCCAGGAAGCAGGCATGTGTTCTCTGGCCCCTCCGTTCCTAATGGACCACTTTGCCTTCCAGGAAGGAGGCTTTCCAGACTTGCTCTGCTAAATAAAAATAATGAACTTAGTTCTGTTGTTTTTCACTGATTTGTGCATTTCCTCAGTGCTTTGCAATTGAGTGCAGAAAGCATGGAGGCCACCCTCTTTGAGTCTCCGTCTCACCCTCCCTCCCTCTCAGAAAGACAGCTGAACAGTATGAACAGGGAGAACCACATCCTTGGAAGAGGGTAAGAGCAAACATTGTAGGGAATGAGCCATCCATGCCCGTGGGTTCTGGAAACAGAGGCTTCGTATCCAGCTCCCAGGCTCCTCACAGTGGCTGGCCTACAAGATTTAGCTCTGTGTTCACAACCCTCCATCTCCCCTGTGGCCCTATGGATAACTGTAGAAGGGGTGGGTGGGAGGGATGTCTTCTAGTGACTCTACCTTTAGACATCCAGATATGTTCCCAGCTCTACAGTTCTTGTGCTATCCCTTTCATTCAAGCCCATCAGATCAGCGCTAGTGTGTAGACCCTGCTTCTAATTAAGTTCTGGGAGACACACCAGTTGGAACTATTCACTGTGCCAGTTTAAGAACTAGCCGCTGGCTCTCCAGCTCGGAGCTCGAGTCAGAAGACCTGGGCTCTAGTGCCAGCTCTGAGACCTTTGGCAGGAGCCTCAAACTTCAGTGTCTAAGCCGCCTGTACATAAATGAGCAATCATTTCTAGAGTTAGGAATCAACTGAAACTGTGAAAAGGCATTCCAAACTGTGGTGTGGTACGCACGTGTTAGTTTGCTTATTACAGATCTCATCAGTTAGTATTACTAGTTGGTGACTCCAGATAAGCCTTAGGAAACAAGAAGTTGAGGTTGTGGCTCTCTGCCTCCCTTGGCAGAGAATCTTTCAGACCTCTGAGAGGGCGCCTGACATGGCAGCTGCCCAGATCTAGAAGAAACGGGAGAAATTCATCCTGTATCTCTAAGACCATGTTTTCCATTCATGCTGAGAGGGAAGTGAGGGAGACACCCCCAGTCCACCAAAAAGAGTAGGGGAAACAGCCATGCTGTTCACACCCAAGAAAGTCACGGCTTTTCCACTTTAGAGAAGACAGAATCCAACATATGAAATCATTTATATCCCCAAACTATTTTTAATATTCTTCATCCTTTCCAAGCCCTTTTCACAATTTCATCTGTCTGTATGGGGATGTCCCCTAATTAATCTTACAATAATCATGGAACAGATTTTAAGACAACAGTCATTCCCTATTTTGGAGAAGCAAGTAGAGGCTCAAAGAGAGTCAATAATGTGTCCGATGTCATCTTGGCAAGTGCTGGTAGAACCGGGCCAGATGTGTGACCCCTGATTCCCTTCCCCAGTGTCCTCCCTCGAGTACACAGGGGTTGGGCTTGAGAAAAACCGACCTCAGGTCTATGTGTATTTATGTTGCTTGTTCTGAGCATGTTTAGTGACATCATTTATAGCCTGAAAAGCAGAGAGGGGAAGACAGGAACGTCTAAATGTGTTCAACAAATGCGAAGAGAAATCTCAGGCTGTCAGATAAAAAACAGAGTAAATAAGGTTGTCTGATGGTCTAATAGCCCGTGAGTGGGGTGACTGTCAGTCCGGTCTCTGGTGCTTCCACTGGCTTAAACTCCTGGGGCCTGACCTTCCCCAGCTGGCTTGTGAGCCCGTGTCAGGCCAAGGCACTCAAAGGCCGTCAGAGGTCTGGCTAATGGGAAACAGTAAATCGACATGCTCAGTCAGCAGTCACAACAGCCTTCTAACGGGGCAGACAGACCAGGGCTGCCAGGGAGTGTGTGGTGCAGGGAACAGGCTTTGGCAAGGCTGAGAGCTACTAGAAACAGATAAATTAGATCTGGCCTTGCCCTCCGCCATGAGGTGGGGGGGGAGGGGTGTAAGGAACTGGAATATTAGAGGAGGGAGAAGCTTCAAAGAAATCGGAAATGCTGGTTCTATGATGAAACTGGATCAGACTTGCTCATTCTTTTTCTACCATGAGAGTCAGACCATGAGCCACCATTCCAAAATGGCAGTCTCCCTACCTGAGCTGGGAAAAAAATTAGTTCAACGCTTCCAAACTTCCATGAGCCATCTTTGCATTGTTTAGAGAAGAAAAGAGATTTGTGACACCAAACTAAACCCAGAGCTCCTCCTGAAGATGTCTTCTTGGTCTTTAGAATCAGAGAGCGAGTCTTTCATGTGGACGCCTGCACATTTTGACGGGTGTCTACTTAGCATGTCACCCTGTGCAACCATAAGCAACTCACCCAAGTTAACGATTACGAAACTATTTGTTGAATGCTTAACCAGTGCCAAGTGCTTCATGGGTGTTGCCTCTGAAGTAGGAACCACCATTGTTTTCCTCAGAATAAAATCATGAGATAAGAATAAAGAGGTTCTGGTGATGGGTCTAGCATTCGGCAACTAAGTAGTGGTAAAAGAAACAGATAAAAAGAATTCTAATGACTGTGATGGGCTGCCTCAAAAAAGCTGACTAAACGATGGACGGATGGATGGATGGATGGTGGGTGGGTAGATGGACAGATTGATGAGTTAATGAATAAATGGGTGAATGAATGAATGAATGAACGAATTACTCTTGAATGTTCTGGACATTGTCTGATTGCTTGTTTTTGTCCTTGCTGAGGAAACTAGGGGGACAAGAGGTTTCAACCACATTGAATATGCCTAGTGTTCTCTCCTTCCAGCCATCTCTTTCATTCAGCTTCTCAGGATCTGATGCTAATGAGACCAAGGTCATAGGAAGAGATCCAAGAGAGTGCCCAAGCACCTGAGTCAGTACTTTTGGCCCTTCCAGCTCCCTCTCCAGTAATGGTCCCAGCCAGCTCTCCTTCAAAGCAAGGTTTAGACTGACAAATAGTAGAACAGCTAGAAGGAAGGAAGGAAAGGAAGGAAAGGAAAGGAAGAGAGAACATGGTGGTTCAACAGATTCCTCTTTGTCTCATCAGGTGTTAAACAGCACAGTAAGTCATATGGTCCTGAAGCATACTTTACAGACGTGCATGCTGAAGCTCAAAGAAGGGCAGGGTGAGAATGTGAGTGTGAGCGCATGCGTGGTAGAACCAGGATTCAGACCCAGGTCTATCTGGTGCCATCGTTGAAGCGTCCCATCCCTGGGCCTTTCCCACCGCCTTACTCTGTGGGTCGAGGCTGGAGACAAGCCCAGTCTTTTAGTTTGAAAATCAATAAGCTGGGATTTTTACCTTGTGATTTCACTCACACACACACACACAGAGAGAGAGAGAGAGAGAGAGAGAGAGACCTTTGTTAGCTGACAGTCGAAGTCTGCTGGCAGAAGTGATTACCTGTATCAGAGAGGAAGCAGACAGGGCACCGGAAGAGTGGAATCCCTTGGCAGCACAGAGGGGAACTCAGATCAGCCCAAGGGATGTCTGTCCAATTGCCAGGAGTAGAGAGCAGGCTATTGCCAGTGTCTGTGCACAGTGATTAGCAAGCTAGAAAGGAGAGGGTCTCCCCAGAGACGCCCATCACAGATGGCAGGAAATATGAGGGCCTGGCAGCAGAGAGAGGCTGGACATATGGAGAAACAGGAATTCTGCTGGGGTGCCCAGCGATTCAGAACCCCTATCCCTCCCCCCCCCCAGCTCTCCATGTCTACCCCACCCAACCCAGGTGCTGATGGCAAGCATGGTCCTCCTGGCTCCCTGCCCACAGTCCTGGTATCCTCATGTCCCTTGGCAGCTCCAAAAGAAACAAGATCCAAGCGGTGTCAAAGATGACAGATTGTGAGGGGACCAAGGGCCCTCCCCTGACAGCAGGCCTCAGCTGGGAGGCCCTGGAGAGCAGAACAGATGGGGGAAGTCTGAGAGGGATATCCTAGCAACCTGGGGACTCTGTCTCTGTTGTGGCTTCTGGTAGGGTTTCATTCATATTTTTTTTAACATTTCCTTTTTGTGTTAAGGAGTTTTAGCATAGGGATCTAATAGAGTTGTGTCCACTTCCTCTAAAGGAAAGGGACTGGGGAGGATAGATCCCATCATTCTGTTGTACTTTGGTCTTTTTTAGGACCTAAGGTGAGCATAGAGGACCACCTCCAGAGGAGAAAGTGTAGACCTCCCAGAAGCATGTCACGACTCCAGAACTACCACCCATACCTTTCCAGGCCATGTCTCATGAGGACTCTAGAAATCAGGGCGATGTCAGGTGATCAGCCTTCCCCTCACTCGACCCTATTTCAGCCTTACTTCCCCTCTCAAAGCCTGCACTAAGACCTAGTTCCTGTCTTCGCTGAAGGAGGGAGCAGCCTCAGATCTTCTGGGCAACTTAGGCCCCCATTATCACTACCCATGTGTGGCATGGTCCTTTTAGGTCTGGTAACTCCAAGAGGCCCTGATGTCTGGGTAGCCTGTGATTTGTTACTATTTGCTGCCAGGCTCTTGTTTGTTTATATCAAGATCTATTTGATCTGTTTTGGGGGTCTGTTGCGATTTCTGGCTGTCCATTTCCGACCCACAGCTTCAGACTGTCAGGCCTCACTTGGTAGGTTTCCTGGATCCTCTGATTTTTAAGTAATTAATAATTCCCTCCCCTTGGGCTCACCTACATGAGATGAAGAGAAAAATGCAGAGGAAGCCACAATTGGACCCTCAACACTACACACCTGAAAAGCAGGATCCCCCTGCTCTTCCGGGAGTCCATTAACTACTGAGCCTCGGTGGACAGCTGCCTTCCAGAAGAAAACCCTCTCCTAAGTGATCTTTAAAGAAATTCACCTGTGAGACTGTAACACTGGATCCTACGTATTGGGCCATGGTGTTGAGGATTCAGAGTAGGAAGGGTTTGGGCCCCAAGGAGAATGCAATGCCAGGAGCAACAAAGCTTTACACAAATATCTGGCAAAGAGAGTGGTAGGGAAGAAGCTGAAGAATGTGGCTCGCCTCTGTTTCTTCTCGGTAGCCATCAGAAAGCCCAGGATATCAAAAGCAGGCCCTTATGATGTAAAAATGAAGACAAACGTAAAGCAACTAGGGCCCAGGGAGGCCATAGTGGGGCTAGATCCTTCCTGTAAGTTCCTCAGAAACTCTTGACCTTTTGCCTTGCCTTGCCCTGCTGGCTAGGCATGGAACAGGGAAGCCACAAGCAAGGCCTGTAGGTTTGTCCATCACTAAGCCTGTACCTAAGGGCAACCATCTGCGTGGCTTCCTCTACAGCAGAGAGCCCTGAAGAAACAGCCTCCCATAGGGATCTAAAGATCCCTGAGGACTGGAAAGAGGGACCGGCAGTTAAGAGCACTTACTGTTCCTACAGGGCTCCCAGCCCCCACACAGCAGCTCACAACCACATGTCACTCCAGTTCCAGGGAATCTAAAAACCCTTTTCTGGACCCCATGGACATACAAAGTGTGCATATGGTACACATACATATGTGTGTGCGTGTGCACATACATTCATACACACAAAACACATGTATACATAAAATAAAAGTTAATGATTTTTTTTTAATCCGTGAGAGGGAAGGGATGACAGAAGCCAGAACACTGAAGTGGCCCTTCTGCCAGGGGACCCCGTGAGCTGGCCAGTCACTAGGCTTTTGGGATTCTCCAGTGTCTCTGTGGCAGTCTTTTTTTAAGAACCTGAGTTTCAAGAGAATCTATAACTTTAGGTTGCCTCTGGGCTTGCTTAATCCAGTTCCAAAGACATTCAGGGAGGAGCTGTTGCATGATTAGCCTGAGAGATGGACCTGAAGGAAGGCTGACCTAAAGGGATGGTGGTGTGGGCTTACTGCTGGCAGGCTGCTCTTTCCCACAGAAACTGCCAGGCCCTTGAGGCTGAAGGGAAGGGGAGAAATAATACCTGCTTACATAGTAAAGTTTTTGTGGAAACTCTCCCTGTTGACCTTTAACCTTAGGGTCTATGCATAGATAGTTTCTCGTGAAGCAGAAAATTTCTTTCTGGCCAAATGGTTGGATAGTTGAGTGGGTCTAATACTTGAGGAAGAGTCATTAGAGAACAGCCATGCTGGGGATTGTTTTTGAACACCCAAAGCCTACTTCCCTTTCCACTTGTGTCTCCATTTTTCCAAGTGACCTCAGACTTCAAACGAAGTCTCAAGTACTCATCGATGGGCACACTGTCAGCAGCTAGGCAGGAGCAGATGCACTCTCAAACGCAAACACAACTGTGTCCAGGTCTGCGCCTTGAGAGAAAAGCCCTGTGTGGATGCTGAGAGACTTTACCACGGGGGTCACATCCATACCTGCTCCTTCCTGTGGTGGTGGGTCACTTACATTAGCATCCAGAATCATATGCACCCAAGAATCACAATTCCCACAAAGGGAAAGGTTTCCTGGGATGGCTTTCTGCCTTCTTACATCAGCACAGATACTGGAAGATACTCTAGTATAAATCTTGCTGGTTAAACCAGAGTTCCCTGGCCTGGAGGTTCCAAAGTAGATCATAGGCTTGGGCCTGGGCTACATGCTCCATCTTCCAGTGGTTCTGATTTGTTTCTGTGGACATTTTAAAAGCAGTGATATGTATAAGATCAGACTTTGTGAAAACGTCACACAGATTTTCTATAATGTAGATGATTCTATCTACTTCCACTGCCAGTTACAGAGAGGGTCTGGGGAAGTGTCTGCCTATTCTAAACTGACTCCTCTTTATGTTTTGGGGTTTTTTTTTTCACTTTTTTTTTACCTTTACAGTTTTTTTAGGCTGAGTCTGTGTATGTCTTCAGTGAGTTTTCTGTTTTTGCTTCCTTTTTGATTCTGAGGAATTTTATTTTGCAAACGCAGCCATGCATTAAGAAGAAATTGGTAATGGGGAGATTTTCCAGGATGTTTAGTTTATTCTGATTTGCTTACTAGATCCTTCATTACTCGGCTATGGATAGAAGCTAGCTTTTAGTGATTATTCTTTCTAGATTGTGTGAGTATTTTTTTTTTCAAATAAATTTGTGTCTAGGCAGCGCTCTTAGAAGAATTACTGTTTCTCAGCATTCCGTATTAGGAAGTGAGCTGAGAGCCAAGGTACCAGGAGTCCTCTGATTAAGGCCAAGGTCGAGGGAGCCCAGCAAATCACCCCACTGTGCCTGTGACACAACCAATAGAGGCTTGCTGATGCCTCAGCAGATCTAGTTTTCCTGACATATTATAAAGGACTCTGAGGATGGCCAGTGAGCTTTGTCACCCAACTGTATGAACTCTAAGGCCCAAACTACTATGACAAGCCAGAAGGTTCTTCTAGAAAGAAACCTGCATTCCTAAGATGCCTCCAGGCTCTCCTGAGGTCCAGCAATCCTCAGTGTCTCCTGCAGCATCAGAGACGAAAGCAGCTGGCTCCAAGTTTCACTGCACCTGTTCTCTGGCCTTGCCCCAGGGGCTCATTTTGCACTGGCATTTGGCTTCTGGCAGGCAGGAGCTTGTCTGCTTCCTTCTCTTCCAGATGGCTCTGAGAAAGACCAGCAGAGGAGGGGGTGGGGTAGGGGTGGAAAATAGGACCAGGGGGCAAAATGCCTGCCATTTGGAAGATGAAACCAGGGACCCCCGAGAAAGCACACATGCCTGAAGTCAGCCTGGCACAGTGTTGAGTTATTCTGGGATGCAGAGATCTCAGATTGTGTTGGAGCCATATAACTCTACACTCTCATAAGCAAATGGACAAACAGTCGAAGAAACAAGCTAAAAGGCCAGGCTGTCTCGTGTTACCTCTATGGAGTCCCGGCTCACTGTTAGAGGTTGGATATGGAATTATCCTTCTCCATAGCACGAGTGGGCAAACCAGGGTTCAGCAAGCAGAACTTATCAGACAGGTTTACACAGTTAAAGTGCTGACACTCCTGATCCGATTCCACACTCATTGTTCCCTTAAATAGCTAGTGCCTGAGGGGTGGGGGTTGAGGGGGACAGTGATTTTTGGAAGCTAAAGGACTGGCGATCTCAGTACAATTCCTCTTTGTACACATAAGGAAGCAGATTGAAAAGAAGAAAGAGGAACTGCCCAAGATCACTTTAAACAAACAAACAAAGAGATTCTGAAATGATGGAGTTTTTTTTAAAGTCTGCATTTCAAAATATTTTAATTCAATTAAACTCACTTCTCTCAGAAACCCACTCTGTCATGGACTGACAGTCTATAGGAATGGCCCAGACTAATAGACAATTATATAGGGAGAAAGGATCTTAGGCCCTGGTTTCATTTTTGCCTGTACCTCTTGGTTCAAAGTTTCCATTAAAAATCTGAGCTGACTACTGCTCACCTACCAGTCAAATATCCATCACTGATCCCTAGGAACAAGAAAGAAAAAAAAAAGGAAGAAAGTGAGCAAAGCTGCTAAGTGTTTACACAATTTTGAACTTATTTAAAGCTCATTCAAATTCATATTACCTCCATTCCATATGTAAAGAAATGGGATTTTTTTTGAAAGATCGCATAACTTACCCAAGCTCGTAATGCAAAGAATTTTAAATGAACACCTGATCACCAAGCATACAGGTGTTTATCTTAAAAAAAAAAAAGTAACTATCAAATTGTAGGTAAGATTTGAACTGTAAACAGCAAATAGTTGAAACATTTCAGCAAAAACACCACAAACACTCTTTTTGAATGAAAACTGTACGAAAAGTTTTCAAGATTCAGCTCCAAGCCAGATGCTCCAAAATACATCAAGACACTGAGGTTCTTCAGCATTCAGCTCTCCAGGTCCCTCATAGCATCCTGCACATCCCCAGGAGGTTTCCTGATAGGTAGAACACAGTGCTGACTATCCAGTCATTAAAGTTGAAGGGTGTGACTCAAGAGAAATGATCATGAGAGCCAAAACAATAACCAAGAATTTATTACCTTTGACTTTCCTTCGACGGCAGATAGCATAGAGAAAGCACAGACCCAGGAAACTCAGTAAGTAGGTCGGAATCCTGCCCTCAACCACTTACTAACATCTTGACCTCTGCTTTCCCCACCTGAAGAAAGGGTAACGATAGTCCTACTTCATGAGCTTGTCAGCAAGGTTAAACGGGCAAACACTGATAAAGTGCTTCAAGGAGTACCAGATACACTATAGAGGTGATTTTATGTTAAACTTCAAAAGAAAAGTTGGACACCAAGAGGCATCATTTTTTTCCCTAGTGGTATAGCCATTAACAAATTCATGCTTTAGTAAATAATCTCCCACATGCCCTCCCAAAAGAATAATAGACAAGTATTTATTGAATATCTATTATATTCCAGAAACTGCGTTTAGTAAATGTTCATGCTATGAATTTTGTGCTTGGTTGGAATTACCTAGGTGAGCATCCAGGTACTTAATACCGAGCACATATACCATGGACACCCAGTCAGTGAAGCCCAGCCTAAGGGAAACAATCCAATAGACCCATGAAGACCTTCATCCACTATGTTGCCTTTGCATCCAGCCTTCTGCATGCAGAATCTTGCCAGTCCCTGTAGTGTCCTTATGGTTTTCACTTCGTTCAGAAGCTCCAGGCTAAACCATCCGCAGCTCTGGAAGGACTTTACTGTCCCTCCTGTTCACCAATCCTACCTAGAAGTTACTGTCTTGGCATGGTGAGCCCTCAGAATATCTGCTGTAAGTACAGCCTTTTCTGTCCTGATGTCCAGCAGGTTTCCCGTGTCCAGAGCTGCACTTAGCTGTCTTCCCTGCTGAGCATCTTTCCAGGGCCGAGGCTCTTTTTGATCACCTCCTCTTTGATCTGGCCTCTCCTGAACTCCAGCCAGGCAAGGATTAACTAAAAGCTCTAGGGTAATGAGTTCAGGATTCTGAGAACCCCAGGAGCTTTCATGTGTGTTCTGGGTGGTGTAGAGACCTTGGAGTCAGTCCTACAAGAGATTACAGACCATAAAAAAAAAAGAGACAAAAGTGGCAAACTGAGCCTGAGTGCTGACAGAGAGAGTTGAGGGATCTGAAGCCGACAGTGAAGATGGTTCAGTGTAACTTCTTATGGCCCAGAGTGAAACCGATGCAAGCAAGAGGCTGCTGCCTTGGCTAAGGGCAGTAGTCCTCAACCTGTGGGTCATGGCCCCTTTTCAGTCAAACAACCTTTTCACTGGGGTCACATATCAGATATCCTGAGTCTCAACATTACAACGCATAACCATACCAAATTATAGTTATGAAGTAACAACAGAAACAATTTTATGGTTGGGAGCACTACAACATGGCAAACTGTAATCAAGGGTCGCGGCAGTTGGGAGGTTGAGAACCACTGCCCAAGCGCTTGACTGAGATGTCGCCTAGAATTTATTACTAGGATGCCTTCTGGTTAATTAACTTGAGCACTAGTTTAATGTATACCCTAAGCCATTGTGTGTTCTCCAACTTCCTTTCTAAACCATCTCAGAAACTTCCTATCTTTGCCTTTGGTGTAGAGAAGCTTTGACCTCACAGCACCAGGTCTGGTCACCAGATCTTCTAACCCCAGTAAATGAGAACTTACTCTCCATCCTTCTTCATTCCCAGAGACCTGCATCATCCTAAGAAGCCCATCAGTTGGCCTTTATCCATTTTTATTTTTATCAAATATCTTTAAGATTTCTATTAACCATTATTCTAAGCATGAGGGGAGGGGTAACAGTGGGATCTTGTTTAACTCCATAGATAAGTGTAATGCCTGATGTCCTTGAGAACCATAAAACCTCAAATGAATGGAAATTAATTCTTGGTCTCAAAAGCCTTTTCAAGAAATGGTGGCCCTAGTGAACCCAAGCCCCCTGCATTGTCCTCAGGGAAGATGCTGAGCCAGCCAAGCTGTGCTGATATTTTTTCCTTCATCTAGGTCTTATGTGCATAGCATGCTTTCATGTACTGCCTTCCCTTTGCTCCTCTCAGTAGCTGTATGAGGGCAAAGAATGTATCATCTCTGTTGCACATGAAGAAACTGCAGCTCTGAGAAGTTCTATGGTTGGTCCAAAACCAGGGGAGCAGACAAAAGACTAAAAAAGCATGTCTCTGACTCACTACCCACCGCTTGTCTGCATCATCATCCCGCTAGCCTTCAGGGTCTGAATTTGAATACGAGCTACATAAGCAGCCAACAGGAGAAAAGCATTAGTCACCTTTGCTTTGGAAAGCTTGCACGGATGGGCTCCACTGAATGCCAAGAATGTGTCCGACCTGGGCTTGTCTTTGAATCAGTAGAAGTTCCAAGACTGAACATTTTGCTGGCTTTGGCTAAGAAAACGCATCGTGGCCTATCTTGGAGTCATAAAACAACTAGAAGGGACTTTGGAGAAATATCTGACTCATGTCTTCCCATTCTCCCCACAACCCAGAGGCAGGTGGATGTCTCTTCCATGCAGGCCTGTTTCTGGTGTCTACTGAGAAGCCTTCTTCCCTGTTGAAAGCCTAGACAAAGTGCATGGATGGCCTCGGGCCTCAGCTTGCAGGAAGCTTGGATGGATGGATGGAAGATGCCAGGCATACTCTAGGAGGCTACATTGGACAGTTAAGCAAGATACCAAAGCTCTCTCAATATAAAATCACCATGCCCAAGTCTATGTTATGTGTGCAACCCTCCAAATTGTATAGAAGAGGGTGGAGCAGACAGCAGTGGGAGGAGTCTTAAGCAGAGATGGTGATTCCTGCACTACGGTGGACAACTCTGACCTGAGAGGGTTTTCCCCCCAACCTCCTACCCATCCCCTCAAAGAATGCCCAGAAGTTTATTTCCATAGTAACTCTAAGTCCCAACACATTGACAGTTAAAATTAATCATACGAGGTTTGGGATGCAAAAAAGTGGGTATGGGGCAGGTGTGTGCCTTCAAATTTATGGGTGCCTTCAAGTCTAGTTCCCCCACACTCCACTCCACTCCTGGGGTGGTTTCAAAGAAACACCAAACTTCTAAATTGAACAAGGGCAAGAAGAGAGGTTGCCTTATTAAGGGGAAGATAAGTGAGTTCTCAAACAAGTCCCTGCGTCAGGCACAATGAGGAAGGATGAGTTGCAGAGGAAGGTGTCTTGTATGAAGGGAGGCCTCTTCACTGTGTGCCGTGTACCTTTGATGTTCCTACTGCAACTGAATATTGTGCCCTGAAGGAGGTTAGTTTACACCTCTTTACTAAAGAAAATAGCTGAGATTTCAAAGATAAACAGCCACCCACTCCCTGTCTATCAGAAGCTGAGCAGTTTAAGATGAATGGAGACCTCTCTCTTCTCCACTCCCCGCCCACCCCATCGCTCTGATTCTTCCTGCTCCCTCAGGAGGACAGCCAGCCTCCTCCTCCCCTTCCCTGCCCCTCACCTTTGGAAGGAGCAGACTTGAGCTAATCCTATCAGAAATATCTCACGCTTATAGGCCCCCCTTGCTTAGAAGCAGTGTGGAGGTTCCTATGACTCTGGATTGAAGTCGGTTTCATTTTCTACAAACTTATTGCCATCTGCCGATTTCGTTTATGTGACACCCACATGGAGATCATTCATAAGGAGAATTAGACCCCTCCTAGACCCTCCCCCTTTCAGCTTGCTGCCATTCAAATAGCTGAGCCTGGATCTGTGAAGTTTTCATGTATTTGTTCTCTCTCTCTCTCTCCCTCCTTCTCTCTCTTCTTCTCTCTCCCTCCCTTCTCCACCACTCCCCCTCTGCTCCTTCTCTCAACTTGAGTTTTGTGGCATGTGCCATCTCTTCTTTCATCCCTTAAGAAACCCGGCTTCCTTTCCTTGAGCCAAGGATTTCTGTTCTGTTTATCAGCTGTTTGGGCTGCCTCATCATTACTTAATGAAACTGCACCCTTTTCATTTTTATCAAAAGTGCATGGGCAGGCTGTGGCCCATCTGTGCTTCAGCTCCTCAGAATACTGTTCCCTCTCCATCCCTCCCCTACCACACATCGAAGGGTTTGCATAGGGACTGTGGAGGTGCTCTGTGGACTGTGTTGGGCACAGGACCAACACACACACACAATTTGCCTAAGACTTCTCAGATTTTGAGAGCTGTAGCTTGTGTCCAATGATCTGGCTCCAAAGTCTACAGTTGTAGTTCCTGGGCTCTGTACCCTCATATGGTATAGCAGCATTAACCAAACCACAACTATTCCAGAGGGAGTCTTCTGAAATGAGGAGCTGTGTCCTGCCATCCAGGTTAGAATTCTGGAGCCTGGTACAGGCCACAAACATGATCATTTTCTCAATCAATCCCTCTGTCCACCCATCTTCCCACAACTGTCTTACATAGTAAGTTCTTAAGGCTAGCCCACTTCTTCCAGCCAGGCCCTATACCACTCCAATAGACCTGAGTCTCGAACACTGGAACTTCCGTTAAGTGAAGTTTAGTTCCTACCTATTTTCTGTTTCCCTTCATTGCACAGTGTTCCCTAGTGACCTACATGGGTATATAGCCGCACAAGGCAACCTTCCTCTTCCATGTAGATGTGACTGAGGTCAGGGCAGAGCTGGTCATCCTCAAAGCCAGTTTGACCTCTTGAGAAACTCTGCTCAGGGCAAAGGAAACTCAGGACCTGTTGAAGCTGACATTTGCTACTTTGTGGGTTACTTTTTCTCTCTTTCACCCTTATTAACTCTCTGACACTGCATAGGAGAAAACAAAAGGATAAAAGGCAAAGGGGGCACAATTATCATTAGACTACTTCCTTCTGATTAGGGCCATCAAGTTCCTTGGGGCAAGTTTGGGACAATATCTTTCACCATCAGGATATCTAATTTCTTCTCGATTCTTTGCACACAACTACTTGACAAACAGCAACCAGTAGCCTCCAACAGCCAACCAGCCAATATCAACAGCCCCGCCTCTCGGGAACCTAGCATTTACATATCCACTGGAAAGTTCTCAGAATTCCAAACACTACACACTTGGGGGTGGGAGAGGGTGGGGAACTATCTGCAGCTGGCAAATCCACGCCCCTGCTAGAGCATGAGGCAAATCATAGTCACCTGCTATGAGGAAGCCCTAAATCCCTACACCTGGGATTAAAAACAAAAATACACTCCCATAACATTTCTGTGTTGTTGTTTTATACATACACACACACACATATATATGAAACCAAAATTACAAATCCTCCCTATAACCTATCACTATTGGCCTGCCCTGCTGACGCATGCAGAGAGCAACTTTTCATGACCAGCCCTTGCCCGCATGCTTCCCATGCCCAGATCGGGAGGCCCCTCCAGAGTGTATGGATCTGTTGTGAGCAGCTGTGCTCATCAGGTGTGCACAGAGGGCAATGCAAGTTGTCACAGACTGTGCATCCAGGGAGCAGCCAGGTGAGAAGTAGCTATCCAGTGTCTGTCACACTTTGCTTTGATGGACACCACCATAACATGCTGGAACTTTTCTGCCATGTCAAGTGGGACTAAATTTCCTGAATTTACTAATTAGAAAAAACCAAAAAGTTTGTAAGTACCTGCCCAGCCCCCAGCACATAGTAAATAATTAAGAGTAGGATTGATATCATCCCCTTTAGACAAAGAATACCTGTTAGTGTGAAAGCACACGGGGAAGGACATTCTGTTTTCATTCTGTGTTTGGATGACCTGTATGACCAGAACAGGCAGGGAGGTGGGTCTCGCTCCATAAGTAGGATGAAACTTGTGTGATGTCCATGGTCCCAGATCACCAGAGCCCTCGGCATCACCATTTGTCCTATTGTTTGTCTCCCTGTGACACAATCGCATGTAGACTGTGCCTGCTACAAGAGATCATCAGATCTGTGTCCCTTACAGACAGCTGTTCTCAGTTCATAGCTCAGCCTCTTAACCCCTAGTAGTCCATCCTGGTGGGTTCATACAGGGGCCTCCTTTGTGACTGTTCACCTCCTCACTGGCCTTTGGTGTCAAGGGGGCATTCCTGACCGTGGAAAGGGCACACATTTTGTATACACCTATTGTACCTCTAGTTCAGGTACTTTCTCTTACAGGGAGTTTTCTACCACCTGCCTTTATTTAAAGGTGCTGACATGCTTTGACAACTTTACATCAGCTAAGGGTACAAAGACAGAGATCCCCTGCAGGAGCCGAATCATTCCTCCCTGGTGGAGATGGTGGCTCCTTTGTGTGTCTTCTGGCTTAGTTAAGAAGACAAGTTTCAGATTTATTAATGGCCCTAACTGCTGTTTTCTGTGAAAGCCCTGAGTTCTTACAGCTGCTGTCTGGCTTCTGAGAATTATAATCGTCATTTCTAGCCCTTAATGATATCTGCAGTTTGATTTGCATGTTCACCTTCCCTGTCCAACCTCCATCCCCCAAAGTGGCTGTCACGCTAGAGGTGGCCCATTCCTAGCAAATAAGCTTGCTTTCTCCAGCACAGTGGGGATACGTAAGAGCCACAGGTTGACCGTGGGTCAGGCTGCGGAAAGTCATCAACACACAACCTTCACACTGGAGGACTTGGAGGGAGAGGGAGCGGAGCCTCTGCTCCTGGAGTGTCCTCACCGTGACTGGAAAGGTTCTCTTATGACTTAGAAGGGAGTCCAGCCCCACCAGGAAGTGTCAGAAGTGTGTGTGCTCTCAAGTCTCTTTCCTGTTTGCTTAAAGAGGTCTTCTAAAGACTTATGCAGAGACCTGTTTCTACCTCCCTCCTCATCCTGCATTAGCCTTCATTATATCCCACCCCCATGAGGCCCCTGGTGGGAGTAAAGACTCCTACCCCAGAGAGACCATCCTTCTTCCTCCACCCTCAGAACAGAGAAACCCCAACTGGATGTTTCATGAGAATTTAACAGAAAGGGTAGGCTCTTATGAAGCTCTTCAGCTGTCTCTGTGTCCACACACAGAGTCTTGTATGAATCCTCTAGGATTCATGAGTCTGGTTAAGGCCAGCCTGCAGCCTCCTCTACCGTCTGCACACCAGATACAGACACATAAAAGCTTTTCACAGACCTAGCTATCTTAGGGCTTCTGTTGCTACAACAAAACACCATGACCAAAAGCAAGTTGGTGAGGAGAGGGCTTATTGGCTTGCACTTCCACATTATAGTCCATCACTAAGGGAAGCCAGGACAGAAACTCAAGCAGGGCAGGAACCTGGAGGCAGGAACTGGAGGAGTACTACTTACGAACTTGCTCCAGATGGCTTTGCTTAGCCTGCTTTCTTACAGCATCCAGGATCACCAGCCCATGAATGGCACGACCCACAATGGGCTGGACCCTATGCTGTCAGTCACCAATCAAGGAAATGTCTTACAGCTGGGTGTTATGAAAGCATTTTCTCAATTGAGGTTCCCTCCTTTTTAATGACTCTAGCTTATGTCAACTTGACATAAAACTAGCCAGGACACTAACCTAGGCAAAAGCCATATGACTCGTGTTCAAATGCCTCTGCCTCGAAACATTATTCGACTTAGGAATTTCTTCTCTGTTACCTTCTGACATCATTATATCATTACGGGTATTTTGTGAGATTGTGGAATGTAATTGGCAAATGTGTAAAGACTTTCATTTTTCAACTTGGCATTTTGAAAGTCCAGTGTGGTTCATAGTATTTGTGTGTGTGTGTGTGTGTGTGTGTGTGTGTGTGCCCGCGCACACGCGCGTGCGCGCGCATGTGTGTTACATAAATAAAGAATTAAGTGTTGAGCCAGGAGTGCAATTCTGTTGTGGGGCACTCAGTACTAAGCATACACAGGGTTCCAGGTTCAATCTCCAACACATGCAGATAGGCAGGCACGCACAGTGCCTGACTGCATTTAAATCTCTAGGGGATTGGTTTGAGCTATATTAAAGAATTCTGCTACTCTCATGAACAACATCAAAAAAAGACTGTAAATGCATTGATCACAGATTGGTTTTTTTCTGCAAAGTTTCTGCATCATGAGTTTATCTTGGCTGTTTCTTATATTGCCCCATCTCTTCCTGAACAGCCAGCCCAGGCTTCTCCTTCTAATATAGCTATTACATCAAACCGATCTCCATTTTCTTCTCCTCGGAATGAGAGTATTGGTGAGAGAGAAAAATTCCCAGTGTCCCTGCTGCTCTGTGATTCTGAAGCTCCGGTAAGACAAAGGGTCTGGATTTTCTTCACATAATGTTCAGGGAACTATAAATGTTTTGTCAAGGAAGGAGATGACTTGGGGAACGTGACAGCTGTCTCAAATTATTTCAGGGGCTGTCATGTAGAAGATGAAAAGGATTAGATTTTTTGAAAGGCCCCAAGGACTATAAACAAGACCAATTATTAATTCATTCAACAAATATTTTTTGAGTGGATGCCATATGTCAGGCACTATTCTGGGCAATAATAGCAAGGCAGTTATGAGGAAAACCACCAAAAATCTTTACCTTTTAGGAATTTACATTTTAATGAAAAGAGATTATCCAAAATTAAACAAACCCAATAGAAGGGCACTTCACAGATGCTCAGCGTGAGCTTCCCGTGAGCTCCTGAGCTGTTTGTCAGTGTTCTGTCACAGTAACCTGGGAAGAATCTACTTTTATTAATCAAATTTCGTTTTGGCTCATGGTTTCACAGATTTGGTCCAAGATCAGTTGGTTTGGTTGCTTTGGGCCTGAGACAAGGTGGAACATCGTGGTGGTAGGAGCTTTAGCTGGAAAAGGCTGCTCACCTTATGGCAATCAGAAAGCAATAAAAGGAAAGAGAAAATGAAGTTGCTGCCAGTGGCCTGCTTCCTCCAGCTAGACCCTATAAAATGTAGCCAGTCCAGCTTGGAACTCACCAGTAGGTTAATATAATGATGAAATCAGTTTTTTCACTATCCAGGCACCATTCAAAGTCCCATGAACATCGCTGCATCAAAAACCAAGCCCTCAATTACCTGAGGAGACCCTTTACATCCAATCCATAACATCTGCTCTTGGCCCCCAAAGACTCATGACATCTCATAATGCAAAATGCCTTTAGACTATCTCCAAGAGTCCCCCAAGGTTGTAAAAGTTCCAGCATTGTTCAAAAGTCAGAGGCTTCTTAGAGACTCAAGGCAACTATTGCCTTTGAGCCTGTAACTTTTCTGTTGCTGGCCCAAAAATACCACAGCCAACACAACTTATAGAAGAAGTGGCTTATTGGGCTTACAGCTTCAAAGGGTGAGTCTGTGACCATCACGATGGGGACCACGGCAGTAGGCAAACATGGTGCTGGAGCAGTAACAGAGAGCTTACATGTTAAGATAGCAACTACAAGGCAGAGAGAGAACTATCTAGAAATGGCATGAGATTTTGAAACCTCCAAGCCCGCCTAGTGACACACCTTTTCCAACAAGGCCTCACCTTCTCATCCCTCCCAAATAGTTCCACCAACTGTGGACCAAGCAAAAAAATATGAGTTGATGAGGCTCATTCTTATTCACACCATTTAGACAAGCACAGTAGATACAGGGTAAATGTTTCCATTCCAGAAGGGAAGAATAAGAAAATAGCAATAAGAAGTAAGGCCAAAGCAAAAACTAGATTCCATAGACTGAACGATAAATCCTGTAGTTCCACTTCCAACATATACTTGCAGTATAAGCTGAAAGGCGCTTGAAGAGCCACACCCATGTAACCTTGCTGGCTGCAGCTACACGCCCATTCCCTCTGAGCTGGCTCCACTTGATTCCTGTGGCTTTTCTCAACACATATGTGCTTCTGGCATCTCGTACCTTACTGGGGTCTTCACTGCAGTTTCAGTATCATTCATATTATATTATATTATATTATATTATATTATATTATATTATATTATATTATATTATATTATATTATATTATATTATATTATGCATCTGCATGTTGTCTTACTTTGAGTTCTGCATGAGAGCCTCCATTATTCTGTCTTACATTCTATTCTCCTGCCAAACAAGCATCAGGAGGACAGCATCAGGGTCTGCTTCCGGTTTACGGAGAAGCTGGCTCTGCTTGGACCACAGCGATAGGAGTCTCCAGGTGTCAGAATGGGTGAGGTGGTGAAGTGAATCCTGGAGTGAAATCTTCTTAGACAACCCTGTCCAAGAAAATACGGTAGCAGTTTTATCGTAAAATATGTCTAAAGAGTTTATACTTGTACACCATGGAGCTCTGGATTTAGCAGTTGCTAAGGTGCTCCCAGGTGTCGGGCTTGGGGTCCTGGGACATAGTTCTGGGCCTCCTTGCAATGGAACTATTTCTTCAGTACCAACATTACTGGTACTTCTCCTCTGGCCAAACTGTAAGTGTTTCAAATTTTTTGTGTTCTCCTTTTGCTTTCAGTGTTCACTGTGGATCTGGCTAGATGCCGCTAACAACACCAGTGTCACATTGTAAATGCTTTGGTGTCTTGAAATTTCCTCTGCCAGACTATTCCATCATCTTTAAATTCTGTACCCTGCAAAGTCTGAGGACACAAACAAAATGTAGATAAAGGTCTTTCAGACCGTAAAACAAATGCCCTCTAGTTGTTTCTAATAAAGTCCAGGTTTCTCTCTGAAACATGATGAGCATAGCCTTTGTTGTTTATACTCTTATTAGAATTATGATCTGAGTGCCATCTGAACAGACTATTGGGTTCTGTTTTAGCTACCTTCTCCAAAGCTTTCCAAATGTCTCCTACACAACAGTTCCAGGAGTTTCTAACCACATCATCAGGTAATATCATAGCAACCACCCCACTCCTGATACCAACTTTCTGTACTAGCTTTCCCTCAGTGTGAACAATGAGGACAGTAATTATCTGATTTAAGTTCATGGTTTCAGATGATTCCATCCACAGTTGGCCGGCTTTCTGTTGCCTTGGTGATCATTGTTTCTAATGGGGATGGCATCCAGAAAGGAGATACAGAGACAAAGACAGAGGCACAGAGAGAGACAGAGAGAGCAAGCAAAAATACATCCTTCAAAAGCATTCCTCCAGTGACCTACTGCCTTTTCTTTAGCTATGAACTCAACACACTGATCTCATTGTTTAGCATTTTCTCCAGCCACCTCTGCAGACCCCACCTGTGAAATGGTTAAATCGTGGGTCAAGCCTTCACTACACAAATCTTGGCAGGGAAGGGGAGAAGACTTTCTGTTCAAACCATCACAGTGTTCAAAGACGTATCTGTCTGGTACTTAGAATCCATTTCTAGTAGCTGGTTAGATCAAACTAACTAACGAGGTAATCCTATAAGTGTGAGAGTGTTAAGATGAATGATACCTTACATTCTAACCTTCCCAACTCAAGTCATGACTCACTCTGGGAAGTTTTTAATCAAGGTAAATATAGCTGTGAAAAGCATGAAAAAAATAATGCTTTAAAAATCATTCTTTGTTTTGTTTTGTTGTTATTGGTGGCGGTGGGGTGTGTGTGTGTGTGTGTTGAAACACTGTCTCTCCTTGCTGACCTGGAACTCTCTATGTACACAGAGCTGGCCTGAAACTAACAGATATCTGTCATCTGTCTCTTTGGGGGTTTAAAGGTTTGTGCTACCATGCCTGCTATAAGGAGATTGCTTTTATTTTAAGACGTTATGCTTCCAAAGATGAATAGAGAGACCACAGGAGGGCTGGAGAGATGGCTCAGAGGTTAAGAGCACTGGCTGTTCTTCCAAAGGCCCTGAGTTCAATTCCCAGCAACCACATGGTAGCTCATAACCATCCATAATGAGATCTGGTGCCCTCTTCTGGTGGCACGCATACATGCAGACAGGGTACTGTATAAATATTAAATAAATCTTAAAAAAATAAAATAAGAGAGAGAGAGAGAGACCACAGGAGCTGGATGATTTGGTTGAAGAACCAACAGAATTGAGCTACAAGGAAGAGAAGGAGGTAATAAAGGGCTGGCAAGTTGAGTTTCTGACAGAGAGAATGAGGAGGGGGTCGGAATGGGGAGACAAACCATGAACCACCAACTAGACCTAGGAATCCTCCTCTGTAGTAGGATGCCCTACTGCTGTCAGCCTCTCTTCTCTGAGAGATAAAAGCCTAGTTACAGTGTCCCTGGTTCCACCTGTGAATTCATCCTCACTGAACGGGTCTGGGGCTCTCAGTCTTGAGAACAGGAAGGAACAGGAATGAGGGACACAAAAATTCAGAAGTCACACCCTGTTGGAAGTGTTCACTTCCAACAAAATAATTTGTCCTGAAATTACATAGAACCAGATGCCTTGGGGGAAGTGAGATCCATTTCTGCTGTTAACCTTGATTTCCTCCCTGGCTCCTGTACACGGGGATGTAGAGTAGAAGTCTGTAGGAACGCAACAGGTACAGCTGTTTACTGCCCTAGATGGCTGACATCCTGTAATGTCTTGTATCTTGTACAGCTGCCTGTGTTTATAATTCTTCCATCTGCTGGTAATGTCATGGTACAGCGGCATGGACATGAGCTAGTTGGCCACTTAGGGAACTGTGACATTTCATTTGAGTTTCAGCTATTCTGTGTGATAGATAAGGTGGAATTATTCTGTCTAATCTGTAAGTAACAGAACCCAGTTACAAACAACTACTTTACCCCTAACTATGACTAGTAACTGGCATTAGGGCCAGAATACCATAACATAGTGGGAAAGTATTGCTTTTCCAGAGTGGTGGACTCAAAGATCAGCTCCCCTAATGTGCAGCTATGTTGTTTTGAATTCATGTTTTCTGGTGCTTGAGTCTATTATCTATAAAATAGGTTGCACTAGAAAAGGGAATTGTATTGGGCTAGAGAGGTGGCTCAGCGGTTAAGAGCACCAGCTTGCTCTTCCAGATGATCCTGAGTTCAATTCCCAACCACCACATGGTGGCTCACAACTATCTATAATGTGTTCTGATGCCCTCTTCTGGTATGCAGGTGTACATGCAGATAGAGCACTCATTAAATAAATAAATAAATAAATAAATAAATAAATAAATAAATGAATGAATGAATGAATGAATGAATGAATGAATGAATGAATATTTGGGGGGGGGGAAATCATTATTAAAATCTAAAAAATATATTTTAAAAAAATAACAGGGAAGTGTGTCAAATGGGTGACATCTATGGGATTATTATCCCTTTCCTTGTCTGGGTCAGACATGGATGATCAATCATCATACATTATCCCACCGGGTCTATATTCCCGGCATCCTCAGTACACACCTTCCAAGAATCAGCAAGCCTTGCTGAACATCAGTTCTCACATGGAGCGGAAGTGCCTGCCACCTCTCAGCGATCTGTCTATGTTCTTTTCCAGGCTGACGTTCTGGCCCTAGACTATCATCTTTCTCTTCAGCCTCACGCTTCCTCCAGGCCATTCTGGAATGTTCCTTTCCTATAGATCAGTAGAAAGAAAAAAAAAACAGCCTTACCTCGGGTCAGGTCCTTTTCTGACCCTTGTAAACTTAGTTTCCTTGTGTTTAAGTGTATATAGTTGAGGAAGGTACGTAGTTACCGTGGATGAATACTTTTCTAAACTGTACAGTGCAGTGCTGGCCATCCCCTGGGCAGACCTTTCGGTCCCCAATCCGTGCCAGGCACTGTGCTAACAAACCAAGCCTCTAGACCCAGATCTTCAGCTGTCTCTAAGAGCAGATGCCTGAATTATAGAACACTGGGCAGACTGGGTTGCACTCTGTTCATCATCTATCTTTGGGTGGATCCTCTTGCTCCCCTTCACTTTCTTAGCTGCTATTTGGCTTCTTTATTCTTCTATTTGCTTACTGATGAAGTGATGCTGCTTAAAAGAAGAGAAGAGAAGGGTCTGCATCTTAATAACTCTGGGACTGGGTGTTGGCAGGGACAGTAGCAGCTGAGAGGGCAGAGAGACGGGGTGTCTGGAGACACATGCCCAGCTCTCCACATCACTGCTCTGCTCATAGAAGCCAGCACACAGCAAGGAGTCAGCTTCCCCAGCCCCAACCCTGTCCCTACAGGCTCAGGCTTTCCATTACCAGGCTCTGTGAAGATTAACGTGTCATCTTTAAAGCACTTGGAGCTCCTTGGGAAAAGCCATGCTGTGAATGCAGGCATTGCTAAAAGATTGAACTCTTATTAAGCCTCTGACACCCTGCATGCATCAGAATTCTTACAGGCTTTGCTGTCACATCTCCAGCGTCCTAGGTGAGTTCCCAGCTGGTCCTATAGGCAAGCAAATTACTGCCAAGCTCTGGTTAAGACACTGTACTTAACACACCTGGAGTACTGGTGAGTGACAAGGCTCCTTTTAAAAGGCCGTTTGAAACGAGGCTTCCGGAAATCCTATATCCCTTCTGCTCTGTCTTGAGAATGCAGGGACCTCCTGGGAAGTCATAGGTTTGGGGAGACTAGATCTCTTAATATATCCAAAACCAACCTTGGATAATAGGCTTTTTCTGTACCAATTCTAAAACACTTGGATGTTAACCTTTGTTCTCTCTCTCTCTCTCTCTCTCTCTTTCTCTCTCTCTCTCTCTCTCTCTCTCTCTCTCTCTCTCTCTCTCTCTGACAACAGAATGTGTCTGTTTGGTGGGAAGAAAGCTCATTTTCCCTTCGCTTGGCAAGATCCTTAGAGTTTCACACCCTGTTCCTGCAGCTGTGTTGGGTGAGGCAGGGAGTCAGAAGCAGACCACAATGGAAACTGTTCCACTAGGAATTCTCCCTGGCTTGTTTCCTCTCCCATCCCTTTTCTCTCCTGGCTTTAAAAGCAGACTTAAGAAAGCCTTTCTGACTGTCCTGTCTTTGCATTGCTAAAGAGAACATCCTCACCCAGCATGCCCCTTGCTATTGAACTGAGCAGATCACCAGCCGAGACTTAGTCCTCCATGGGTGAAACAAAGCTTGAGGAGGAGGAAATCCGGTTATACCATGGACCTTTCCTCGGGAGGGGTCGCTCCTGCCATTCCATCTGCCCTTTTTAGACACTAGAGTCAGTTAGCTCTACCCAGTAGGGACTAAAGTGGGATTGTTCTGAGAGCATTGAACTTTGGAAACAAAAGAATTCATTTTCAGGAGTCATTGCTGGCATATTTTAGCTATATTCTGTGGATCCCTGCCTGTCCTGGTGTTACTCCAATGTCACTTTTTTTTTTCATTTTTTCTTTTATATCAGAGATAAACCAGGCCCATACAGGTGTCTAAAGCAAATTCCGACTGAAGTAGGTTCTAACTGGAAACCAGCTGGGGGAAGTTAAGACAGTGTAAATGGACTGAACTTTTTCAGAGCACTTGTTGGAACCTCAAAATTGGCCTAATTAATGTGTTTGCATAGTATTATGCCTGTTTTCATTGTCGGCTTAATTAGCTTCTTTAAAAATAATTCCTCAGGTGAAGGATGTTAATGGCTTCGCATCCTGCCCTGCTGCGCAGAGCCAGAGAGCGCCATAGTTTTAGGGCCGAGTGGAAGGAAGTAGTACTTTACGCTGCAGGTAGTCGGTGTGTGAAAACCGTTACTCTAAAAAACAGTATGGGCTGGAGTTATAAATAGATTCCAGGAATGAACTTTCAGAGAAAGTCACGGGTGACAGATATAAACTGGGTTATTAAAGGAGAGCCAGGACATTCCCTAAATTTTTAAAGTTATCATTGTAGATAAGTCACCCGTATTCTCCCGGGACCATGATGCCACCCTCTGGGACAGAATGGAAGGCACTGGCTGCTGTCTGACCTACTGAGCTGTTTCAGGATGTCTGTGCTCCATTCTTAGGAGTACAGTTAGGTCACTTCACGCTTGCTGTCTCTCTCTCTCCCTCTCAGTGTGCTGATCTTTTAAGTGGGCGCTTGTTCAGAACTCTGAAGTGACTTCAGAGTGTTTTAGAATGGTCAGCCTAATCATAAGACAGGAAACTCTGCTACTAACGAGTTACCCGATTGGTATCCATTCCTCATCTGGGCTTAACTAATCCTTACACCCTTCCTGCCACTTTATTTTACCGTAAAAAGCGGAGAGTACATTCAGTGTCGCCCAGGGTCTCATTGGTGACTCAGTCTGACTCAGTCAAAAAGTGTTACATGCACTCATTCGGGGACCCCAAAGACGAGAGGATTGTCACCAAAAGGGACAGCATTGCTGAAGGAAGTAGCATGGGAGGGAGGGCTGTAGCCTGCATCCCATAGCCATGCAGAGACACAGACTAATTAAGTCAGCCTTCGTCAGGTGGAGTACATTCTAAGCCCTGAAAGTCAGATGCAAGTCTTCCATATTATGTCTAGGTTCATTTTTTTTCCCAAGATTGCACTTAAAAAGTTGTTGGTCTTTTAGTCACTGAGAATTGTTACACATTTGTGCAATCAGGGGACGAGCTTTCCGCAAAACCTCTTTGCAGTTTGGTTTGTATTGCGGCCACCTGCTGGTGGAGTATGCAAATTGCAGGTTCTTTTAAAGAATTGCCTCTTAAGGTTCATCTCAGAAACTGTTAACGCTGACCCTAACGCCTGAGCGGCATGCATCCTCCGTGCTGTGAACAACCCTCCCAACCAGCACTTACAAGGAGTCTCAGGCACTGCCAAAATTGGAACCACAGATGGGCTAAGCCCAGCCCTTGTACCCACCTGAGAAGCCTAGAGAAGAAACAGGTCCAGCCTGTAGGGGAAAACTTGCCAGCCCTGCTAAGACAGCAGGACCCCTCCAGAACACTGCAAGTTTAATAAACAACCCACCCCTTCCATTTAAATCAAGGCTCCACTTCTCAACAGATTTCCATGACCTGAGGCTGGCCCCAGAATTTGCTCTTGTACCCGAGAAAGCCGAAGACAGTGGCAACTTTACAACCTACTTTACCTCTCATCACCTTGGAGAGGCATCACACACCGTGAAGCAATTTCTTCCTTGTGTCGAGCTGGTAGTGTAACTGCAAATTATTTAAACATAATCGAGAGTAGTACAAAACTAAGATAACCTGATTGGATCATATAATGCCTGTTTTGTTTTCTACTGTGCTTCCTTCACTGAAAACAGCTAAAGGAGAGTGACTTAAACTTTGGGACTTCATCTAAACAGAATCTTTGCCTAATTAGGTGGGATGATTTGGTTAGAGAGAGCAACAGTTAGGTAGAGAGCAATCAGCTAGGGGCATGGAGGAAATCTCCGTCAAGAAGGATGCTATGTAGGGAAACAGTGTTCTGATGATTGGCCGTAACTAGCCATTTACTGTACGCACCGGCTGGGCATACTCTCTGTTATGTTTTCTGCAAACACCGCACTCAATCCTTAGCAGATGCTAGAAATAAAGTAGAAAGCTGCAGAAAAAGTTAGATGACTTAGCCAGTATGTCTGTTAAGTTACACCACTTAAACAATGTTTGTAGGGGTGGGTATGTTTAGAATTAGAATGACCTCTGAGTAACAAACACAGAACAAAGTATCCTTAAGGTTTTTTTTGTGAGTGGCTTGTTATACAGTAGCCATGAAAGGGTTTCCCCAAACCTGTCATATTCATCCTATGATAATCATGCTTCATGGTGATGCTTCATGCACATGCTCAGTCTTTGTAGCCTGTTTTATGGTGTAGAGACATTTTCTTTTTTATTTTTTAATTAATTTATTTTTATATTAATTACAGTTTATTCACTTTGTATCCCAGCTGTAGCCCCCTCCCTTGTCCCCTCCTAACCCCACCCTTCCTCCCTCATCTCCTCCCATGCCCCTCCCCAAGTCCACTGATAGGGGAGGTCCTCTTCCCAGTCCCTCTGACCCTAGTCCCTCTGACCCTAGCCTATCAGGTCTCATCAGGACTGGCTCCGTTGTCTTCCGGTGTAGAGACATTTTCTGACAAATCAGGGGACTTTTTGTTTGTTTGTTTGTTGTTATCTTTGTTTTGCTTTGCTTTGCTTTGTCCTGTTGAGACAGAGTTTCACTTATATCCCTGACTGGCTTGGACCTTGCTATTTATACCAACCAGGCTGGTCCTAATTCACAGAGATCTGGCTGCCTCCGCCTTCAGAGTTCTGGGACTAAAGGCATGTGTGATCACTCCCGGCTTCTAACAGGGTTTTTAATTGGAGGGAAAAACTGCTTTGTTTCATGCCTTTCCTGGCTTTCTGTCTCAGATGGAAGCAGAATTCTTTCCACCCAAGGGCCTCTTTTGTGTGCCCAGGCCTCTGCATTCTGCAAAAGATCCCCTATCAGTTGGGGGGACAGGATGCTCCAGTTTACGTCAGACACCCTGCTGAACCTCGCTGCTGTGGTTTCAGCTCAAGCCCTGCAATCAGCAACAGCATAACCTCCTTTTTGCTTTCATAAAACATAACAAGATCTTGGAACTTTCCAATTAGAACCTTCTTTAGTGTCCCTTAGAGGTCATCCCGATTACCCTGAACCCCAGTGATAAGGAGCATTGTGCCACTGAGTGCAGTAGGACTCCAAATCCTGCCCACCAGAGCCCCTGGAGACGCTTAGCACAGATCCACATGGCTACCCTGGCGGTACTGAAAAGTGTTCATGACCCCGCCCCCCCCGCCCCCCCCCCAGTCTCTGCCTTCTCATGCCTTCTCATCCTGTCCTTCGCAGCACGGTCATTTGTGCTCAGTTACCCATTCTTGGGAGTTATTTTCTCTCTATGGACTCTCCTCCACATGGGCCAGTACAGTTGTTTCAACCCTGGAGCAGCCTTGCCTGGCCCACTACGGTGAGCCTTAGCTGGGCTCCGGACAGCTAGTGTGGCCGCCCCTTCCCCCCCCCCCCCCGTCCTGTTCAGTTTGGAAGATCTGTAACAAACACCTGGGGGAGGAGCCGATGGGCCGAATTATTCTGCCTGCGCCCTGGGACCTGTGGTCATTTCAACATCCCCCAAGCTGAACAGTGACAGCATTCTTGATGAGCTGTGACACTTCTCGGTTCCTGCCTTGACACCTGATTACGTAGGTGGACACAGGATGGGGAAGGGAATTCACTACAGCATCAGAGTGCTGAGGATTAGACCTAGTTCTCGTTCCTGTTGGTGGTTATCCTGGGAAAGATGTGTAACTGTGCCTCAGTTTCCTCACCAGGAGTAAAGCTAATGCCTGCTTTACATTAATTCGGTAGCGTTACTGACCCTTCGGCCTGGTACGTTTATTTTTGTTGAGTCAGCTGCCTTTGCATTGCCAGATGTTCAGCAGCATCCCTGACCGCTCCCCATCAATGCAAGTAGCATCTCCCAGGTGTAACCGTGACATTGTCTCCAGACTTTACCAAGCGCCCCTCCCCAGCAGTAAAGCTGCCTGGGCTAGACTGTCTCAACTCACAGGCTTATGGAGATACATTCATTCTCCAGTGAGGAAACACAGCCTGATGGTTTTCTTCCTCCTCCTCCAGCATCTTAGTTTTCTCTTGATTTGTCTGCACGGATGTAAAAGCAAGAAGAGGCAGCATTTTTTGTTGTTGTTGTTGTTGTTTTTATACCACACCCTTCCGTGGTCCAGAAGGTAACTTGATAAGCTTCTGCATTATGCAATTCAAGAAAGTGTCTCCCCTTTTTAATGTATTTAAGAGCTGCTGCGTGTGAAGAGTCACCAAGTAATGGGGTCTGTTTTCCGGGGGTGGAGGGGGGGGGTAATGCGTTCTTGTGGGAGGAATATTTAAGCACAGAAACGACTAGAATACAAAACATAGGACCAAAAGTAAGTGCTCGGGGAGCAGAGAAGGTAGAGGAAGATGATGTTTGGGATGGGTACTGAAGGTAAAGCAGAATTTAGCTGGCAGGGATAGACAGTACAGCCTGAAGGTGGTCTGAGGAGGCGGCAGGAAGGTAGACCTTGCGGCCAGTTCATGAATGCTTCAAATGGTCGGTGTGTTTATGGGAGATGATTTCTGGTGAGAGCACTGTCCGCTAGGTAGGAGGAGCTGAGTAGGGGTGTGGGGAAGCCAGACTTAGACTGGGGGTGGGGGTGGGGGGGCAAAGACAAGCTGGGGGAGGGGAAAGTGTGAGGGAAGCCTCAGGGTTGGAAAGTGGTAAAGAAAGGGAGGTGACAGAGGGATAAGAATGCAGGTCCACGTCCCTGAGAAAGGGGTTTCCATTAAAAGAACGACGGACAAAAAGATCCAGGACTCAGAGACTTTAAGCGATGGACAAGAGCCAGGGAACATCGTTAAACTGGGAGGTCCCTGGACTTTTCCACACCCATGTCTGAAAGATCGTCCGTATTTCCTGTGAAGAAGCCCATGGGGTTTGGTCAGAGAGTGTTCATTCCTGGGAGATGGGCTTTTCAATTCCGTTCATCATCTGAAAATGGGGCTCTTTATAGGGCCCTTACTGGACAAGCAGCATTCAGGGTTCCTTTGTTTTGGTTTGTTGGGGTTTGTTTTTGTAAGTGGAAGACAGCCCGCCTTGGTCTTCTCCTGCTCGCTCTGAGAACAGAGAACCGGAGTTCAGGTTCTGCTGAGTTGGCAGCACGGCATGCTGAGCATGTGCCATATGCTGGCATCCCCAGCAGCATATCAGGATGCTCTGAGTCTATACACACAGAAGGCCATCCCTGGCAGGGGCTCCGGGCACTAAGGTGCTACGGCTGGCCTTCCCGCCATGTTCACACAGCCAGACGTGGACCAGGCAGCAGAGTGGGATCCCATGTCTGTGTTCTCCCAAAAGGCTCTCATCCTTCCCAGGGACCCCTTGGTCACATTTCCAGCCTGTCTTCTCAGTAGGTGACTTGACTTCCGTCCATTATTGTTCCCGGGAGCGTTGCCTTCCCTCCCCGGCTCTTTTCATTATTTCATTCCAACACTCCGTGCCATTACGACGCTGAGCTCCTTAAATACATTGAAGGAGGGACAATCAAAGTGATGACTCCCAGAACACCCATCATCGTCCACCCTATATACATGTTCACTCTTCAATATTTGTCTGCTAGCAACCCAGTGAGTCCACCCCAGGAAGGAAAGCCATCCTTGCTCGTGACGCTCATTCACAAACCCCATGCCATGTTCACTCCCAGGGAGGCAGAGGAAGGAGAAGCCCAAGGACCTGCCTCCCTACCCCCACTCCAGCTGTGAATATGGCAGTGAGCCCAGGTGTGAAATCTCCATTCCAGCTGATATCCAAAGACTGTGGCTTCTCCTAGGGTAGCTCTTCACAACTGTGTAGGCATCTTCACCAACCCCAACCCGTTCTGCTACAGTGGGATACAAGTAGTAATTCCCTGCTTCACGCAAGGGTGAAGGGGGCTGTGAAAGACCAGACCAAGGCTGGGCCCGCTTACCATTGCTCCCCATTGCCCTCAGCCTCTGTCTTCTCTTCATGGCTTTCCACAGGTTCCCTCTGCCCTGCTCCACTGATGTGAGGGACCACACGGAATGAGAAAGAAATCCAGGAAGAATGAACTAAATGAAGAAAATTGATGAATGAATGGAGTGAATGAAGTAATGGGTAAATAAGAGAAGAATAAAGGGAGAAGGGGGTTCAGTCAGACGGCCAGCCAGTAAAGACACTTGCCACCAAGCCTGGCTCCCTGAGTTCAGTCCCCAGGGCCCACACAGTAGAACTAACTCCCACAGATTGTCCTCTGACCTGTACACCATGTGGACTGGGATGCACACACACATGAAATAGAGAAATATGATGAAAAACTTAAGGCAGTGAAATGCAAAGGAGGAAAGGCTAGCCCCTGTTAACCAGTCTGAGGCTACCGTAGGTTAACCGGTCTGATTAGGGTGTCAAACTTGGTTTTGTACAGTTAGCTTTTCTGGTTCTCGGTGTGCACCCTGTCTTTCAGTTCCTGTGTTCTCAGCTTTTATATCCTAGGAATTTCCCAGTGCTTAAAAGTAAGTCTGTACTCCTGAGGACAGTTTCACAGGTTGCTTTTATCAAGTAATTCTTTGTCTGATACTAGCAGTTTCTAAAATAATCCTTTTTGCAAGCCAGATAAGCCTATGTGGGTCCATTTGCCACCATAGCCAGGGCTGTACAGGTTAGGTCTGGTCTGGGAACCTCCTTGACCTTCGGGTCCGTATAGTAGGTGCCCCGTGTGCTTTCTGACTTTGGTGTCTTCAACTTCAAGGAGTGCTCAGACAGTCCTGGGAACTGAACATGGCTTCCTCTCACATACCTAAGTAATTGTTACCAGCATCTCTTCAAACTGGCTCTACCTTTTTGGGCAGCAACAAATTCCAGTTCTACCAGCTGACAACGCGTGGAGCATCTAACATGTATCTCTAACTTTCTAGACAGCACTATAAGCATGTGCAGGAAGTTCTACCTGGTGAGAGAGCGGGACCATGGCATCTCAGGGTTATAGGGCTATAGAGCATCAGATTCGAGGTGCCTAGGGAGGAAGCTGGACTCGGGTGTGGTCTCTCTAACTTCAGGTGAATGACCTGAGCCCAGGGCCAAGCATCTCACTGGAGATGGCGATTGAAAAGGAGACTATGGGTCTCTATCCTGTCTCTGTCTGGAACAGGGTTGAACTTGGTGATGGGCAGTGACTGTAGCTATAAGAAGCTGGAGAAGGAGTTAGGAAGTGAAAGAGGGGCCGTCAGCACTTTCAGCACCATTGCACACTGATCATTTAATTTAATCTCCCCAGTCTTGTAACACCGGGGTGACTATCTTGATTGGACAGTAAGAGTACTAGCATCCAGAGACTGTGCTATATGTCACCCCAAAGGATGAAGGGAGGCAAGGTTGAGCCTTGAGATCTTTCTTCCTTCCATCATACCAGAATTAGATCTCTGAGAGGCCTTCCAGGTCAAATCTTTCCAAGTCTCATGTCCCACCCAGCTTCACTTGCTTGATAGGAACGAGCAGCACTTCTTGGCTTGCAGTGTCTTAGGAGACATATCATAGGACAAAAACATGAGCCTGGACCTAGACCACATAGGTTCATTTCGTGCTCTGATATGCACTGATCATGTCACCTCAAATGAGACATGAGACATCTCCCTACCCCATTTTCCTCATCTGTAAAATGTGGCTAATGATGGCACTTACATTGTGTCCCATGTAATAGGACAGTGGCACATTTCATGCCTTGCCCCATATCTCCCCTTCTCCTCATCTTCCCCATCTCCACCCCTTCCTGGCCTCACCTCACCCCTCCCTGTCCTTCCCCTAAGCACCCTAGGAAGTGCTCCCACCCTTAGCATTTTGCCTAGAATGTTCCCCAGATGTGCACATGGACATTGTCTTAGGCAGGGTTTCTAGTGGGGTGGTGAAACACCACGACCAAAAGCAACACGGGAGGAAAGGGTTTGTTTTCCTTATACTTCCACATCCCATTCCCATACATCCGTGAAGGAAGTTAGGGCAGGCATCTGGAGGCAGGAGCTGATGCAGGGTTCATGGACACTGAGGCACATTGTCAGAGTGAGTCTCAGTGTGCAATGGGAGAAAATGAGTTAGCATTTAGAAGCTTACTGCAGAAGCACAACATAGCAGAGGCCTGCTTACTCTCCCGTTGGTCCAGCAACTGAAGGAAAGTGAAATGGAGTGGACAGAGACCAGGGTTCTGGTGAGCGTCACCCCAGCCGATCCGCACAGAAGCCTCGGTGCTGACAGCTCCCTGAAGAAACTTCATTCTCACGCTCCCGCTGGAGACTACATAACCTTTGCTTTAAGGATCTGGGTACAAGTTGGAATGGGGAAAGGCATGACTGTGTTAGACAGGGATGGTCCACAGAGGTGACCTGGAAGGGTGCAGGGCTCTGGGGGGGCTTATTTGGGACGAAGGATTCCGGGCTATGGGAGGCCTTTGCCTCTGTGCTAGGTCTGACCTTCGAGCTCTCAAGAGCCCTGAGATTGTCCCTTCCAGGAAAGCCCCTGTGTCTTTTCCTTCTATGCTATGAATACCCCCTGTATCCTGCCAGCAATCCTTTAAAAAAAAAAAAGTTTCTTCAGTCGGGTTTCTTACATCTGTGACTGAAAAAAGGACTAACTAGTAGAGTAAGCAGTGTGGATCTCATCCTTTGTCCACCATGGAGCTACTGAGGGGGGGTTAAATTGGGGTCACTTGTACATTTCAGAGCTGTCTCTGACAACAGAGTGAAGCAAGACTAAGAGAAGAAGTTGAGGTTGTCCATTACCCAGGCGAGCAAAGAGTATAGAAAGAAATAGAGGAAGGAAAGGGTACTCTGGAGCGTGTCAAGTAGGTGTCAAGAACGTGTCAAGAGGTGTAGTGGGGTGGCCAAGCCAGGTTTCTTGGCAGCTTCCATCCGCAAAGCTGAGGACCCTCTGCACGTGGTCTAGGCATGTGAAAGGTCAAGCCCCAGAAGCAGGCAATTGACAGAGACAGCCAAGGTCTGCTCTTTCTATGTGATCCAGGTCTTCCTGTCACACCTCACTGTCCCCTTGCTGGGTCAGGGTCCAGCCCTCACCATTTTCTATCTCCTCTCCCCCCTGAAAGGTTTCTCTTAGATTTGTTTGTATAGTTCTACTTTCCTGAGAGAGTCCTCCCCGACTGTGATTTTATGCCTTCCTTCTGCTGCCCGGTCATGCTTCTTCCATACAAAACAGGGCCACCCACAGCTGTGACCAACCCTCTCCACGGATTCTAGGAGATAACCTCTGCAGATCCTAAAGGTTCGAGGAGAGTAAATGCTGTACATAGTCCCACATACCCGCTAAGGGGGTGGATGAGGATTTGAACCCAAACCTGGCACAACTCACAGCATACTCCCTCTGACATGTGTAGGACAAGCATTTGTGAATGAATGGGTTGTAGCCAGTTCCCATTCTGAAGTCTGTTAATGTCTAAGGTGTAGGTTGGCTTGTGCCATGTTGGATGGGAAGCCTTACAAGCGAGTGTAAATATCAGGTGGGCAGCGTTTCCCCTGGCATCCACTCCTGTTAGGCTTCCAAGAAGAGGCACACCAGGTGCAGGGTCACTTTTTTTCTTTGGCTTACGCTTCTCTCCAAGGCAAGGGCAGCTTCCATCTCTGGCTACCAGAAGCCCTGCTCACCTAAAGTTTGGATCTTGCTTCGGGCTGGTCAGTGGCAAGCACTGTGCAGCCTTCTGACTATCACCCATGGTGTCTGGCTACCAGGGTCCTCCCCTGGGACCCCTGTGCTTTGCCCTGGCTTAGCATTTTCCTAGCTTCCCAAAATGATGCATCAGCGAATCTGCTGCTCAGAAGCAGGAAATTCACCTGTGATTCAGCCAAGTAGTCAGCGGGGGGGGGGGGGGGGCGGGCCATGGCAGAGAGGTTGGGCATTCAGGGGTGTGGTCCATAGCTATAGAGCAGTTTGGACTGGGACCCAGTTTCAGGGCTGAGCTCTTCGAGGCTGCAATAGAAACTATGTGTCCTTAAGATTCCCCATGTAGAGGGAGAGTAGTGGGGGGTTGGGGGGACCTGGAGCCAGGGGACCAACCTGTCTGCGTCACTAAAAAAATCTGGGCAGGCTTCTTACCTACTGAATCCTAAGCTTTTCATCTGGATGACAACACGAGGAGTTAAACCTTACAGAGTTTTATGAAATGTAACTTAACACACGTACCCTGCTTAAGGCAGTGGTCAGTTATCAGCATCTGCGGTATACAATGCATGATAAGTATTAGCAGAGATTATTGTCCCGATCCCCGTGCCTCAGTGGGCCCACTGTAACTCATATGACTATTCTCATGGGGTTTGAAGGTCTAAAGGGCCAAGAAGCCATGCTTCTAGATCATTCTCCAGCTGCTCAATGCAGCTAGGACTCTGGAATCTCCCACTTAGAGAGCTTAGAATTCTCAGAATTCACATGGACATTTTCTGAGTTGTTTTCTGAGAATGGGCTCTCCCGCCTTGTCTTGTGAACTCCCAAAAGCCCAAAGGTGTCAGGAGGTCAGAGTGTGGACAGTGTCTGATGCTGTAAGACTGCTGTGTCACACGAGGCTCCCTGAGGACGGTGGCATCCACGTGTTCGTTTCTGTGTGGCTCCTGGTAGACTCAGGACCCTGCATTTCAGTGCTGATCAAAAACAAAGACAATTGTGGAGGTGTGAGACTCTGTCAAGTTTAGCAACTTGTGGGCAAAACTGAGAACTTTCAGATACAAAGTCACGTGATATATGGGTTTGTTTTTCTTCTTGGGGAAGACCCTGTGGCTTTAAGGGGTACAACTGATCCTTTTGCTGGAGAACGGAGATCAGAAAGCAGAAAACTGAGCGCCTGGAAGTGACCCTGTTACCATACTGATAGGTTCTCCTACTTTCTTTTCCTGCTCTCTTTGCCCAGGGAGACGGGGAAGGGAGGATTGGAAACAGGATTTGCAGATAGAAACATGTGTCCACACATTCTCCTTGGTTCACTGAGTCTGAGTGAGAGTCAGGCATCACCACACACTCACATTCATAAAAACAGCTCTCAGCTCTGCCCATTTCACACCCCCACCTTACTCCGGATTGTGCTGGGATTTTGTCAGGGTTCTGGCTTTTTTGGTGTGTGTGTGTGTGTGCGCGCGCGCGCGTGTGCATGCGCGTGTGCATGTGTGTGTGCTGGGATTTTGTCTGGGTTTTGGTTTTTTGTTTGGTTGGTTTGGTTTGTGGTGTGTGTGTCGGGATTTTTGTCTGGGTTTTGTTTTTGTTTGCTTGTTTGTTTTGTTTCATTCTGCTTTGTTTTGTTTTCTGTTTTAAGCCTCCTTTGCAGCGTCTCTCGGGGACACCTCTCCAAGTCCCAAACGAATACACCTGGCAGTGTCGAAGCCATGATGAGTTCATAGCAACATACACAAGTGTGTCCCAAAATAATATACATTTTTAGTGTATATAAGTTGGGTTTTTCCGTTCCACTCTTGTGCCTTGGCTCTGCAGATTCTTCATGGTTTCAGTGTGCTCCATTTCAGTGTGCTGTACCGCACACTGAACGCACCTGTGCCTCAGTGGCTGCTCCGTGGAGTGCTGGACACCCCACACAGGATGGATGAGGCTCAGTACTCATCATCCAGAAGCCCTGGAGAAAGAACACCTCTAGACTTTGGAGGCAGTGTCACGTGATGGAATGCCCTGATCCCACCACGGTCCGAATCCCGGTCTCTGCAGTAGCTAATTGATTTTGGTTTGTGGGTGCCACACGTATAAAATGAGAATAATGACGCTGACCTTGTAGCTGCGCGCAGATTTAAAGAAACAGCGTGTACACAGCTCCAGGCCCAGCACCAGGCTAGGACTTCCAGTAAACAGCAACATAAGGCCATTGTCTCCCGTCCCCAGCGCCACACCTGGTACCTAGGCTCATCATTGTCTTTCGGCTGAGAGGAGCCAGTTTGTAGGAAGGGGAAGGATGAGCTCCAAGGGACCAGTAACCAGAGATTCATTAGCTGAGCCCCTGGCAGGGCTACCTTCGTAGACTCATCTTCTCTGTTGGCTTCTGCTTTCCTTTGTGGCTGCAAAATGTCACCCTTGAAATTCAAGCTTGTGTCTGAAGCTGGTCAGGAGGAGCTCCACGGCCCTGGGGCCGGACAGGCATGTCAGGTGCGGTGTATTGCTTTGTCCAGGCTTCTTGGGGGCATCTTGTGTGACCATTTTTGACACTTGTCCTTTATTCTCTCGGCCACATATGTTCGGACCGTTAACTCGCTTTAATCTCTTCTGTAAATGATCCATTCTTGTCTAAGGAACCTGCTTGGCAAGGTGAGGAGAGCTTAGGCAATGAAAAGGTGTATAATTTGGGGGTGAAGCAATGAAACAGCCTCTGAGAGCCTCTGAGGGGACAGCTGGGAGAAGGCTTAAAGTGGGGGAGTTGGCTTTCAATATATGATGTCCTGGACAGATACAGATTATTCTGGAGGTCTGATTGAGTCTTGTTGCTCTGGGAAAGCTCCCACTCAGAAAGCAGACGCCCGATGTGGGCTTCATTTGCTCATTTGTTCCTTTAGATACAATTGTGGGCAGGAAGGGCTTGTTTTCCTACTCTACTTCGTCCCCTTTGGAGCCTTTTATTCCTGAGGAAAGTAAATACCAGGTTCTCGTATGTTTTGCTGTTTGTAGCAGATGCTGCTGAAGGAATTGAAGACAACTAGGCACGTTAAAATCATTTTAACCCATCAGGACTGCTTGGAGTAATTTCCCTTGAAACCGGTAAAAAGGGTTCTCAAGTTGAGCTTGAGACAGTTGTAAATGTGTCCTTTTGTTGGCTAACAGAAGGTGAATGCTAATGCTGAGAGCAACCCAGAGGAGTTCTCTGCAGAGGAGTCTGCGGGGGTTCCCAGAAGTGCTCTCTGCCTGCCTCGCGCTGCGCTCGGTTCCTTGGCAAATACATAATGGTTTGGAGCTGGTTCTCCAGGTTGAGGCCTATCCCGTGGAGAGCACACAAGCGCGGTGGTAACCGTGACCCTGTCAGCCTCGGTGTCTGTAAAGTCTCGGTGTGCGTGGTGTGGAGAAGTGCCAATGGACAGAGCATCCAGGAACAGGACCCTGGGAGCTGACACAAAGGCAGCACCCCCCCCAGCCCCCAGCCCCGCCACCCTAAGGGTCAATGCCTTGATTCTCATCCTGACTTAGTCAGCAGTTAGCTCACCTGAACTAATTCATTTAACTCTGTCAGAGACAGTTTTGTTTTGTTTTGTTTTGTTTGCGGGGAGGGAGGGCTGCCTATAAAATCAGGGAGTTAGATGAGATCAAAAGGTGAAAAGCGTTTTCTCTCGAGAGCCAGATAATATTATATTCTAAGCTTCAGGACCCATGTGCCAGTTCTGACTTGACCACCCGGTTCTAGCACTGTAACCCAAAAACAGTCAACGTATCTAAGCAGGTGGCCATGGCTGTACACAGTATAACTTTATTCATAAAAGTTGACAGCAGACCATACTCTGCCAACCCCTGGATGACATAAACATGAGATTCTTTCTCAAAATTAATGAATTTTATCTTGTGAAGTCATTTGAAAGAAAGTATTTAAGTGTGGGATTGTTGGTTCCTTCGTTTTCCGTGTGACTCACTGCTTTCTTGGTGTCAAACTTTCTAAAGTGTTAGGACGCCAATGCCCCTAGAGGTCAGGGAGGTCCTGACTCTTCCCCTGTTAGAAGTTCCTCAAGAAGTCTCTGGCTATGTTATTTGTTGCTGCAAGCTTCTCATCCTGAGACATGGCCATGCCAGCCAATCCCCTCCACCCGTCTGCAGACCTAGTTAAGGCAGAGCCTGCTTCCTGCTGACTTTTCTTCAGCCCTTTGTTCTGCCTTCTCCTCCTACCATGGATGAGTCTGCTCTTTTCCCGCTGAGCCCATGGAACCTCAGCTCCACCTAACCTAGTTAGCACTGTGCCCCCCCCATTGCCTTGTGCTAGGCTTACTCTTTTTTGCTGTGTCTTGTGTGGGGAAGAGTATTAGAGCACTGTCTACTTGTCCTAGCCACACTCCTGTCTGTCAGTCCCCAAATGATCCAACTTACCTACTTTTCCAGATACCCAGAAGCTACTTTCTGGGCCTGAGTTTGTCCAGAGTAGAGAGTTCGAATATTTACTACATTGTAAGTATTTGAAGCCCACTCTTTTCTAGGCTAGTCAGAACTCCTGTGTGTCCCATTATATGCCTGCAGTTCAGCAATCCCTGTGTGAATAAAACAGCTAGCTGCCTTCCCAACAAAAATCTATGCTAATACAAGCATGCACACGTAGAAAAATAAATACCATTAGGATTGGAATGAAATGGAGGCCCTTGGAGTAGCAGTTCTCAGATGGGAGTAAATGGATACTTACTGTTATTAGCCTATCAGAGAAACAGCAGCTTGTGCAGATGAGAGAATGCGATGCGGGAATGCCAAGACTGTAATGGCTGATCCCTCTAAATGAAGGAAGGAGAGTGTGCTATTTGGAGGCCTATTAATCTGCTGTCGTGTTTACTGAGCACCAACAGCAAAGGACGTGCTCCACAAGATGCAAACTACAGAGTGAGACAGAAGTCTTACTCGAAGAGTCCCAAGTTTCCCAAAACACAGGAGAAAAGAAAGAGCATTTAAAAAAAAAAAGCAAGATTCAAGGTCAAAGGTGAAGGACATGGTCAAGAGGCACCTTCAGCCAGGATAGACGACAGGGCGCTGCCATTCTGGACTCTTGGGTTGTGTCTGCCATTCCTCATTACAGAGAGTCATGAAGCCTGAAGAGCACTCAGGCTCTTGCAGCTAGCCACTGTTTTCCCATGAACTGAGAGTAGGCATTTCAACCAAGGAGGTAGACTTACTGTGGAACAGTTCTGATGGGAAGGGAAAGTGCAGTGCAAGGTGGGATGGCTAGGCCTTGGATTGGAGCAGGGGCCCCTTTCCTGAAGGGATTCCAGGGAGAGAAGGTGACTCACACATACATCATTCCAACATCGTTGCTGGGAGTTGTTTCATTTTGAGCTCTGACCTGGCTGATTTGCCGATGGAAATTTACTCCCCAGATGTACCTGCTATATATTGAGAGTGGAGATTCTTCTTTCCTTGGCTGAGTGCCTCTAGCTATAGAGAAACACGGTTCTGGGCCAAGCCTGGCTTATCATGGAAATAGCACCCCACTCTCAAGTACAGACAAATGGCAGTACAAAGAGACACACACCTGGAGGCGAGGGCTGCTTGGGGTTCTGGTTGGAGATCACAAGGCACCCAGAGCAAACAGGGTAAGGCACGAACGTTTGAACAATTCCATTTAGCTACTGTGGTAAATACCCTAACAGCGGTGTCTCTGGTGGCCCCACTGAGAAGCCATCAGGCCCTGAAATGAGATGTAGGCCCTTATAAACCAAGTTATAGACCAAGTGACTAGCCTAGCTAGATCAGTGCAAGATATGAGGAGCTAGTGCATCTGCCTGTGCCCATGCTCACACAGGGTCATGGGTGGATAGGAGAGGGTACCGTGAGATAAAAACAAGCACAGTACATGTATCTAGGATTAACAAACAGTCCTAACGCCTTGCCCTTGTTTTCTCTAGAGAAGGATCTTATTCTCATTTTATGTATGAGGAAATTGAACCTCGGGAAGATTAGAAGAAGATGAGAGTGAGAGGGAAGGAGGTCACCCCTGGGTGTAGAGCATGGCACCCTGTAACACACCACTACTGTCCCTACCAAGTTGAATATGCTGACTCTGGAAGGCCTGAGCCCATCCAGACACCCCTGCACTTGTCAAGGGCTCCTCAGCTCCTTCTTTGTCTATCTTTTCTTGCTGGATCATCAGATGCATGAAATCAGAGCTGTGGTTTGTTCATCTTTGTGCCCCCAGGGACTAAGAATAGTTGACAGACACATAGAAGACACAGGACCAGTGTCCCCAAGTTCACCCACATGGCTTCCAGGGGCTCAGAGTATCTCCACCACCACTGCGCACTGCCTCTTTGACTGTACCTCTACCTCCCTCCCCTAAGCTGGCCTCAGGTGAACAATATACATTCATACCACCAGGCCATCATCCATGTAGTCAGAACATCTGTCACCAGATATACCTTCTCTCCACTGGCATTCATTTAAAATGGCAAAGAAGCCATCTTTGCCCCTTCGTCTAGAAAGCAGCCCCATTTCTCATTGCCTTTATTTGTTTGTTGTCTGCAGATAATGTCTTCCAGAGAAGGGACTTTGTTCACTGTTTCAACTCTAGATCTTAGAACAGTGTCTGGGAGGATCTCTGAGAGTTTGAGGCCAGCCTGGTCTACAGAGTGAGTTCCAGGACAGCCAGGGATACACAAAGATACTTGGTCTCAAAAAGCAAAAAAAAGAGAAAGGAAGGAAGGAAGAAAAGAACAGAACAGAACTGTACCTAGGTCCAACAAGCATCTGAAGAAGGAATGTCAGGTCATGCCATACCATCATGCTCTCTGTCACTGTTGCCCTTTCCCTCTATCATCCTGATATTTTAGAATCAACTCTATGTTGTCAAGTGGAGAATGCTAAAGAGAACTTACTCTGGAAGATCAGGCTGTGGCCCTGCAACTACAGGCGACTAAGGAATGCTGTAGGTAGAGAAATAGTCTCCTCTAGGGCAGAGTCCCCAGACTTGGTTATCCAAATGGTCTGCCCAGAAATTAAATACATGCAAATAAAATCACATAGAATGTGTGGGTCATAGTGACATATTTAGGAATCTATGTGTGTATACATATATATGTATATACATATTTAACAAGAATTAAAAAGAGGCCATGTACTTGAGAATGATCAAGGAGGCACATTGGAAAGAAGGAATGAAAGGGGCAAAATGATAATTATCTCTTAATTTCAAAAAAGTAAATATATATGCATATATACATATATGTTGGATGTATATATACATATATACTGTATATACACGTATGTATATAGTGTACACACATCGCCAGACCAATCTGTGTTTCTGGGCATCAGGAGTCCCTGAAAAATGCTGAGTCAGACACAGGAAAAGGTGCTTGCTGGTGTAGCTCTGGTTTCTGAGTTTTGGTAGACAACAAGCCGCAAGAAACCTAAAACAAAAAATCTCAACTATAGCGTTGTCTTTTAGGAACACAGAATCTATGTGGTTGCCTCTCCTAGGCAGGCTCAGTGTCTTCCCTTTCTGTGCCCTCTGAGGTAACTGGCATGGAAAGGGGTGTGCCATGGCAACTGCCTCCTCGCCCTCACTCTGTTAGAATGCAGGATGACTACGTTGTTTCAAGTCCTGCTGGGAATGTCCTAGCTGGAAAATCTTCCCAGACACCAAACTTCCCTGCTTAAAGGGCATTTCTTCTTCTCTCTTTGAAAATTAGTGCAGAATTTGTCTCAACTTTATGGGAGGTGTAGGTTGCTCAAAATTCACACACAACTTTCCAAATGCCAGTCTTTGTCAAAAGTTGACAGATCTCTGCCAAACAGCCACAAAAATCAATTCTGAAAAACTTGAACTGTTTAATAAAGAATGAACTAGTGGATGAGTGAAACCAACAAATAGGCTTCAGCCTAAACTCTGCCATTTGATAACTATGTCTTAGGACATCATTCCTCTGAGTCTGTTTCCCAGCTTCTGCGTGGGCATTAGATCTATCAGTTTGTTTCAAGAATTTGGTTAGATTCCGTGTGCCTGACTGACTTAAAAACTCTAACATGCAATACTATTTTTATTTTCCTACACATTTCCCAAAGGTGCCTAGCATAGAATGCACAGAGCTTGATGGCTGAATAGTGAAAAAGAGATGGGATCTGTTTGGTTTATTTCTTGTTCTGGGTCATATTACTTTAAGAATATGTGTACTTGATCTGGGAATCACAGCAAACGCTGCTGTTAGGGCAGCCTACGGTACACAGTGAGATCCAGGGCTAGCCTCCACTTAAGCAGCAAGAAGATCTGTTTGTTCACTTCCATTTTGTTTTGTTTTGAATGTGTAGCAAGTCCTGGTAGGCTGAGAAAGTAGCTCAGGTGGTGAAGTGACAGGTGGACCCTGAGGACAATGAGAGACACCCCACCCCCTGTTTTAGAATGGAAGGTGGGTATCAAGGGAAAAACAGCAGCCAAGGTTGATCTCCAACCTCTACATGCATTCTCACGTGCACGGGCCTCCTTCACACTCATGTGTACACACGTGAACACAAAAAGGAATTAATTGGTGCCTTTTAGCTAGGTAGGGGATCTGTATGTGATCAGCAACATGTAGGGATTGGATAAGCTGCCCCTTTTACTGTGTTTGGTTCTCGTTGCTCTTTACTGGTTTGGAGCTTGACATTCCTGTGAGGTAGCATCTCTCTCTTCCTCCATCCCTAATCCTGACCCCATCTTCCCACCCCATGTGGGACAGATCTTAGGAAAGGCCTTATGTTTTCATAGTCACATCCATCCCACATGCAGGTCCCACTGAACAGCGACACCAAGTCATTGGTTGTCCAGCTGCTCAGTGCAAAGAGAGACAGGGCAGTCAAAGCCTCCCGCTTGCAGCCCTCTGGGTGGGTAATAGAACCCTCGAGTTTCTGATGCTGCATACACATCCATCTAATTGGAGCATCGTTTATTAATTTCCTCTTTCAACGATCAAGTATGTTTGGAATCCTAATTGTTATCCACACCCTCATGAAAATACGTTTAGTTAGGGACTTAATTACTGAGGTTTATAAAGCTGCAGTGTTCTCTCACCACACGTTTAATCTTTATAACTCTGTGAAGTAGCTGTGAGCCCTGACTTGACACCTAAAGAAACAGGAGCTGTAACCAGGACAATGCAAGGCAGAGAGAAAGGGTTTCAATACAACATTCTGTGCCTGCTGAGAAGCGGTTCTCTACCCTGTGCTGTGCTGCCTCCCAGGAGTCTGCTGCAAGTCTGGAGGAAACAATCACCTGTTCAGGGAAAGGGCTCCAAATCAAGGACCTGCTGAAGGCAGACCCTGGCCAAGGGCAGCCAGTTGGCCCTGGTGAGGGTCAGCTTAGCCATCTACTGGCCACTTCCCACCCCTACCCTGCCACTTCCCAAAAGAGGATGTCTGGGGTCTAGAGGATGCTGATATCATAAGGCTGAATGACCGGCAGAGGAGGCACAGATGAACCCAGCTTACTAAGGATTCTCTGCAGTTTCATTTATTTAATTGGAAGATGGCTGTTTAAAATCTCTCATGTCTCTAACTTAGCCAATTTAACAATGCACTTAAAGTGGCTTTCCCAAGATTAGCGAGCCGAGAGTCTGATGGTTTGGATCCCAGCTGCGGCAGTTATTAACGATACAACTTCGGGTAAATTACATAATCCTTGTGGGCCTCAGTTTCCACATCTGTGAAATGCCTGTAGCCTGGACATGGGTGGATAGGGTGAAATGAGGTGATTGTTACATAGAGTGTTTAGCACAGGGCAGGCACCTAGGAAATGCTCACAGAATCCTGGGTGGTCCAGGGCCTGGCACTCATAACCCCATGCACTCTGTTTGAGCACAGGAGCTTAGACAACGCCCGCCTCTTTCAGTGAGGGCGGCACCCTCTTATTTCAGCCTCTCCTTGAATAGTGGAGAAGGGAGTGGCGGACGTGGGAAGTTAGCCATCCAAGGAGGCCAGGCAGCTGCAGCTTCGTGGATGGCCTTTCAGAACTCCATCTCAGCCGAGGCAATCCCCTGAGAGCTGGAGCCAGAGCTGGAGCCGGAAGGATCTCAGCACACTGGAGAGCACAGTCTGAGGGGATGTTCCCTCTCCAGCGCCCAGGTTTCTCTCAGTCACTGTAGACTGTTCACCCAAAACCCTCATCGGAACGTCATGAACGGAGATCGGAAGAGTAGGAATAGGCTGAGCCTGTAGACCCTGCTGTGGATTCACTTCTGTCTTTTCCTCTACCACAGGCTGTTGGGTGTCAGCCCATCCAGAGGCCAGGCTCGTGAACACAGTGATAACAGAAATGTAATAAATGGCTGACAACGCTAGTCTCTAGTAAATCTGTTTAAAGGGTGGGAATGAATGGGAAATTCAGGAGCACCGGAGACAGAGACAGCAATGTCAGAGAGGCCCACCTGCCTCGAGACGAAATTGCAAATTATAGCCCGGGAGGCCACAGTGCTGAGTAATGACTCCTGATGTTAATAAAGTCTTTGAGAGCCTGGATCGTGCAACTTATTGAACTTAATTTATATTTTCTTAGGCAAAATCTCCATGACCTGGATAGAAATTCAGCCAGAAAGTAATAAAGCATGGAGAGCCACAGGTTATGAGTGCCCACGGAGCTGTCAGGAGCCCTGCTCTATGACTCCCTGTATTTTAAGTGTTATAGGAAATGAGATGATATTGGACATTTGCTAAGTGAATTTTACATGCCAGGAATTGTGCCATGAACTTGGGTGACCTGCAGTCATCAGACACCTACAAAAGCCCTCTGCAGGAAGACATTCCAGTCTCCTGGAATGTTTCGTTTTTTTCTGTTATTAGACATGTTATTTGACTTTGGGAGTTTGACCTCTCTTCCACTCAAGGTGACAAAAAAAAAAAAAGTCCTATTCCCAGTTACTCACAAAGAGATCAAGAGGCTTATTCCATTTCTACAACAGATCATTAGCCAGGCTGAGAACTGCCCACGAACCACAGTAGTCCACCTGTCCTTGTGGTAGATGGCAGTTCCAGCCTCTGCAGCAGGGAGGGTTGAACGCGTCTGAGATCTCTCCGCTCTGCACTTGGTGAGATCACTCGTAGTAAAAGTGTCTCAGCCAGATACCCAGGCTCAGAAAGCTGAGCTCCTGGGTTGGGGTGCAAACAATAGGTAGGAGCTTTTCTCCACCCTTTGTGCCTCTCCTACTGACCTGGAAAGAGTTCTCACAAACGCCATAAGTCTGGGGACTCTTTGATACAGAAGCTATCATTCCCGCCAGAGCCCATCTACCTGAACCTCGTAGTTGCTTCACGTGGGGGAGATAGACAACAAGGCCAGGTCTGGCCCAGTGTTTCTAGGATGGGCTAGGAGACCCTGGTATACAATGGTCCCTCTGCTTGTCTCCTTGCCACAGAAGCCTCACACCTTCCACCATGTGAATTTGATCCTTAAAAGTGATGGTTCAGACACAGGAGAGAGAGCTCAGTTTGGCAAAGCGCCTGCCGCACAAACGCGGGACCTGAGTTCAGATCCCCAACACCCTGTGAAAGGGTTACTCAGCCCCCAAAGGGCTGGCAACCCATGGCTTGAGAACCGCTGCACTGTACACATACACAAAAGGTGATGGCTCATGCTTAATTATTTCAGTTATCGAAGCTCCTGCATCCCTGTTCATCTTTGCTGATGGGAACTTCTGAGGCTTCTCTGGCTCCTATGCAGTTGTACAGGGATCTGCCATATCTGAATGATACAGGGCCAGGATTAGCTCAGTCCTAGAACTTACTTCATAATCTGCCCTGAGACCAGCCTGGCTTCTTGGATCAGCTAACTCAGAGGCCCAGGTATGCTCAGCCTCTCTGAGCTCTGCCAGATGAGGTATCGGAGCTAGATTCTATTAGTAGGGGGCCACATACTCTTCTCCCCAACACTGATGATCCTCAGTGTTTTCCACGAGGCTTTGCGTCAAGTTTCATGGCTGCTGTCTAGCCACCAGGGATTGTGCACATGGGGTGTATCTGAAGCTTCAGTGTTGGGACAGTCAATAAAGAGTGAAGTTAGCTACTAGGTGGGCTTTGGGCAGCGTCGCATGAGAGAAAAAGCCAGTGATTGCTCATCTCTCTCGGTGGCGTCAGGTAATGAATAAATTCCAAATTGTCAGAAGAAATCAGCAGCAGTCTCTTACTGCCTGGCTCTTCAAAGACAGCCAGCTGTGCAAAGTGGGGATCTGAAGTTGGGATTTCATGACACTCAGGGAATAACGAGGTCAGGGCCGGTAATAAACTCTTTTTTTTTCCTTTGAAGATAGCTTCTTTTCTTCTCTGGATCCTAGGACTCCAGGCTGTATCCCCTGGAAACTAGCTGAGCTCCTGAATCAAAGGTCTGAAAAAAGGTGTGGGATTGAAAGGCCTGCCTGCCACAGGTGGGTGTGCAGGGTGAGGGCCAGCTGGTGAGGACAGGTGACACAGGCCTAGGAGTAGACAAGAATGTTAGAGCAATCGGTTTTACTCTTCCGGGGAGGCCAAGGACATCCTCTGCTTTGCCAATGAGGACGCGGAGGCCTGAAATGTTAAGCCGCTCACCCTGGGTCACACTAGCAGGTTATTGTAGAAACAGATTACATCTGTCAGGGGAAGACTTTTCCTTCTTGAAGAAAAGCCCATCAGCCAGCCATGGGGAGATTGTGCTCCGAAGGCTGTTGTCTTGAACAGTTGACTGAGGCATGGCTGGCCAGGTGCAAGTTGACCTCCACAGTTGTAAACAACCAAGTTCACTGTCCTGCCTCTGCAGGGTGGACACACTGTGTTCTGTCCAGTGGTCAGCCTGTCCCCAGCAGTGTCTCCTGGGTTAACACCAGACACTCCGAGATCTAAAAGGAGGTTGAAATTCAAATGTGTGTTCTTCCTCCCAGCGACAGCAAGCCGGGATGGGTAATTTGCTGAGAGCAGCAGAGACTCCTGGGACGACTGGCAATTTGAGTTTCTCAGAGACAGACAATATGTTGGTACCAGATGTCATTTTAAGCTAAAAACCTATGGTTATGTTACTTAGATGATCTTCTTTATTTACTCTAACCCATAATCCCCAAGCCATTCTAGATTGAATGTGGGCTGCTGAGCGTTCCTGGGAGAACCGCAGCTCAGTATTTTTAGGTGTTGCCATTTCCTGCTGGGAAATAACTTCCTTCCCCACAGCTTCCTGCGTTTGGTATCTGGTTATCCCTGTACTTATTCCGCCTCGGGTCCTCAGGAGCCGGCACCTTGCTCCCCTCTCCTAGGGGAGCGTCACCGTGAAGGGTGTGCTCAGTCTGTGCCATGCCCTGAGGCCTCCCTGGGGGAGCCTGCGCCTCCCTCACTGGGTCTGTCACTTGGACAGGTCCCTACCCCTTTTCTCCTGCCCCCTTCTAGACATTGCTGAGAAGAAGGAAAGGACCAGGGACCCCATGGGTTTGCAGAATTGGGGACAAAGGTAAAAGAGTGAGCATTCTCTGATACTCAGTGGTGGAGAGGGTGTGGAGGAACAGTCTATCATGAGCCTAAAGAGTGCATTTGCCGCACATACACCTCTGGCCTCTGGCCAGCACCAAGCCTATTCCACCAGTCCATGTGTCCTCCCATCTGTCCTGGTCCCTGACCTTCCTGTCCAGACTGCTCCCGGGACCCATGTTTCACTTGAGTACCTGGGTACCCTTTGGCGATCTAAGTCCTCCCGCAGCGGCCATGCTTCCCTTCCCTGGCCTTCTCAGGGCTGCTCTGGCCTCATCACTGGTGGGTCATGGAAGGCCAGAGAGGCTGATGTATAATGTGTTCCCCACTCAAAGGAAGGGAAACTTCTGGGACAGAAGTCCCAGGCCGTCCCTTTGGGGAGTGGAGGGAGTGTGCAGTCCCAGGATAGGCCTCCCAAGCCTCTACATGCTTTGCATCGAGAGGTCTGTGACTGAAGGGCTCTCAGGGGTAGCACAGGCATGCAGAGTTGACAGTGCCTAGAGGGGAAGCCGGAGTGTCCTGAGTGTCACAGACCTGCCTGCTCCAACACCTGTCAATTTAGTTACCTGGACAAGACTCTTCCACACCCTGAACTTGTTTGCATTTACTTGTTTGCACCTCATTGATGGTCTGCTTAATGTTCTGATAGAATGCACAAACACACGTGTGTGTATGTGTATGTGTGTGTGTGTGCGTGTGTGCTCCTGTTCATGTGAAGGCCCACATGCAGTGAAGTGCATGTGAGTCAGAGGACAATTTTACCTTAGGTTCCAGGGGGTCAAACTCAGATCCCCAAGTTTGCACAATAAGCTCTTTTACCTGCTGCGCCATCTTGCCAGCCCTTCCCCCTGTTTTTTTTGAGACAGAGTCTCTCACCAGATCCAAAGCTTGCTAGCCTGGCTAGAATGTCACTAAGGTTAAAGATGCATACACCAACTCTTACTTGGATACTAGAGATCCGAACTTGGGCCCAATGGCCACCTACCAAATGAGCCTTCTGCTCAGCCCTCTAATCAAACCATTCTAAGTTTATTGTGTTTCTTTAAAAGCACGTACTACATCTAACCTACTGAGCATCATGGCTCAGCAGCACGGTGTACTATAGGTTGTCAGATGTTTTTACCCATGTGGTTACTCACTCCGCTGCCCAGCCTGTTGTGAGAGCACTAACCCAGGAAAAACAAAATTCCAAGCTTAGTCTCTCTCCACTGGATGCTGATTGTAGAGTCAAAACATCCTGGGCTGAAGCGTTGTGAGGGGCTGGCTGCCCGTGAAGCAGATACGGTCAGCCCCACTGTGCAGAAGGCTTGTTCTCGGGGCTGAATGAGGGAGGCTGCGTGCATTAAGTGGAGCTGTTGACCTCAGTAACTAATGCTTCTGCCACTGTAATTCCGGGGTGGGGGTGGGGGCAGGCCTCAGCCTGTCCTCCTCCCAACCCCCTGCTCCTCTCAGAGTTCTCTCCAGAACCTATGACCACCCTGATTCACCGGCCCATTAACACAAAGTCAAAATATTCACTGCGGAAAAACTGAGGCACACCACAGCCTCCGCATCTACGGCGGACTCCTGCACCGTCAGCCTTCCAAGAAAAGTACAGGTTCTCTGAAGCTGAGGAAAATCCACCCTGACAAAACTTGACAGCGTGAGTTCCCAGACTGGTTCCGACACAGTGCAGATGGCCAGGGGCAGTTCTGCGTCCACCTCGACTGGAAAAATGCCTACTGTGGGACAGGGGTCAGCATCACGTGCATAGAGCCCTGCGAGAATCACGCCATAGCTCAGAGCCAACTTCCATAGGGAGTACAGGGCACAGCCTGCCTGCCCTCCTCGTGTGGAGGGCTGGCCACCCGCTTACATCTCTTTTTGTGGAGTACAACTCCCCTCTCTGTTGAGGCCCGTGTGATTGGCATCATCCCTACCTCCCAGTCATTGCCCCTCACTTGACACCGTTTTTTCTTCTGGCCGGTGAGCTTGGGCGTGGCTTCTCTCTGGCGTTGTGCGGGCTCCTCCCATTTGAGATAAGCCCTCTGCTCCATCTCCTGCATCTATCTGTCTCCATAAAACAGGAACCCAACACCACACATGGGTGCTCTCTCCTGGTCCCCATACTCCTCTGTGAATGAGTCCCCTCCGTGGTAGCCCTATCCTGGATCACCTCCACCAGTCAGAGAACATTGAGAAACAATCCAAATCTTCCCTTTAAAAAATCAATACCTGCCTTTCCTCCAGTGCCCACTCTACAACTGCTAATTTTGTCACCTTCTTCAAAAGTATAATAAAGAGCATTTCCCATGTGGCTGCTTCTCTGCCATTCACCGGCCCCTGAGAAGCCTCTGCTGGTTAGGACTCTTTTATTCTGACAAGAATTGCTTTGACACACTTTTTCTGTAGTGGATTTGTCCTCTATTAATTTAGCACAGGCTCAGTCTCTCAGTGCCTTTACGTGTGGAAGGGATAGAAAGATACTATATGTTACAGAAAGCCTTCAAATGGGAGCCCATGAGCCGTAGAGGTCACAGAGGGCCAAACATGTCAGAAGAAAAGGAAATAAAAGAAACAAAATACTGCCTGACCCTGTGTCTTGGTAAAAGCAATGGGAAGAGCTGGCACTTGAAACAGATGTTTGGAAATAAGAATTAAAGACCATCACATTTCCGCCCTGCGGTTTCACAACCACCATTTGTACCCATAGCTAAGGCACAACTTGTCCATGCAGTCCTACCCATTTGCCTAATACCTGTTCTGGGAAATTCTCACAAACTGGCATGCACAAACAGATCACAGTTTCCCGGCTCTCTTGTGATGATATTGGGTGAAAATCAAGAGGTGAATGGAAAACATAACAGGACATACACATGTGTTCAAGCTTATTTTTCTCTGTGTGTTTCTGTGTGTGTGTGTGTGTGTGTGTGTGTGTGTGTCTGCATATGCTGAGACTCAAACCAGGACCTCACAGACATGCCAGGCCAATATGCTACCACTGAACCACGCTCTATCCCAGCCTCTAAATATAATGCTCTAAAAGTGTGGCCCCTGGTAGGTCAACCATGCTTAAGGGAAAGAAGACTTGCACAAATTATTCTTGATAGATTAAAAAAAATAAAAAATACACAAGGTTGGGTGAGTAGGGAAGGAGGTCTATCTGGGAAGAATTGGGGGAAGGAATGAATATCATCAAAATACATTGTATGATATTCCCAAAGAACTAATAAAAATCACAAAAAATATAAAAATGAGAGTAGCGAACGGTGCTTATTTACATATTACATTAAAATGTTCCTCTTCCCAATATTCCTTTTAAGGAGATGGTATTTGTGTGTGTTGAATTGTTTCTTCACACACCCTTTGATGTTACTGCGTCTACAAGCACATTTGAAAGAACATAGATTTGGGACTCAGAGCCAAGTTAAATCCAACTTAGCCACTTAGTGGCAAGTTACAATGACCACAAAACCCAAGGTGCTTGTCTGTAAAATAGGATGATCAATGTTGTTGAAAGTAATAAACAAGTTACTTCATCCTTCAGTCATCAAAAATGTATATTATGCGCTGGCAAAATTGTTCAGTGGCTAAGAGCACGGATTGTTCTTATAGAAGACCTGATTCCAATTCTGAGCACCCACATCAGGCAGCTCGCAACTGCCTGGAACTCCATTTTCAGGGTGCTAACACCTCTCCTACCTCCTAGGACACATTCACCATCACACACACATGCACATAAATAGATAACAGAACCTTAAACGTGTGTATTAGAATGACATTTCTGGAAGCCTCTTGTTTCTGTATCAATACAAAATAACAGTAGCTGGTCAGCTGTTGCAGAATTTAAGAGAGTGTGTGTTTGAAATGGTTGGAACCAAAGGTTGTGGCGCATAGTAGAAGGTGTCTTCACTCTGAGAAGGTGGAGATCTCATACCCTTCAGCCCCAAGGGTCAGGGTTGGAGTTGGAGGTAGGCAAGCGTGTCTTGAAGCGGAGGCATACAGAGTCACCAAGAATCAGAGGCTATATTCTAGATTTAAAGGAAGCCATAACTAGGGAGTAGGCAGAGAACCAAAATGCACCTAAGGTGCAGGGTCTCTAGGGCAGAAGAGGCAGGGAAAGATGCTGCTGTAGGTTCAGGATGCTGAGAACCCTGTCCCCCAAAAGGCACCTTTGAAGAAGCCCTTGGATGAAGAGAGACAGCTGGCAGCATGAGTCAGGGTTGTGGGATCCGACTACACACTGGCCAGGCCAGGCTTCAAAGGACACTTTTCCATAGCTTTTCATCCTTTGCATCAGTGCTTGCCTGGATTGGCACAATGGGTATTGATGACAGTTCTCTAGCTAACTATTTTTGGCTCCTGTTTACCAAGTGAGTTATAAGCAGTTTGGACCAATCTCCCTATGAGCCAATTTCTGGAAAATTCTTTAGAAGATAGACTTCAGACATATGCGAAATTCACTCTTTTTGTTCTGCAGAAAATAATAATGGTTCCACCATGCAGATCACAGTTTCCTGGTTCTCTTGTGATGTTATTGGGTGAAAATCAAGGGGTCAATGGAAAACATAACAGGACATAAACACATGTTCAAGCTTTGTCTCCATCATTTACTAACTGTTGAACTTAATCCTCAACCTCTGAAACCTTTGGTTTCTTTTTCTATTAAGAACATGATAGCTACTTTGTGGGTTTATTGTGAACATGGGGAATGTTTTATGAAGTGTACGAGTGAATGTCTGGCTTTGATTCCTTTCTCATTCAGTCACCAATGTATGAAGGAAGCATCCATATGCCCAGAAAGATGGTGGGACACCAAAAGATTTATGCTCGGGGTATACCTTCTGAGCCACCCAGGCAGATAGCCCTGGGGCATTGTCCTGGCCACCATTTCCCACCCAGGCAGACAGCCCTGGGGCATTGTCCTGGCCACCATTTCCCACCCAGGCAGACAGCCCTGGGGCATTGTCCTGGCCACCATTTCCCACCCTACCTGCTCTCCTTTTCTTCTTGAGCCAACATTATGTTTAGTTAATACAGAAAGTTCTTTTACTCTCTCTGCCTGCACCAAGCCCTAGACCACTGTGCATGTGCCTGTGTCTTCTGCTCATTTTACATTCTCGGTCTGCTCAGGAGCCAGTCAGCCTGTGTTCAAATTCTCTGTTGTCCAAGGCTGATTCCTCTATCTCCCCAAACCTCATTCTTCACTCCCCTTAAACAGGCGTAGGGTAGTACAGACATTGTAAGGCCACTGTGAAAGTTCCTCATGAAGTCTGAAGATGGGTGAACAGTGCCTGGGCGGAGTGAGCTCTTAGTCGTCACCGGCTATTGTAATTGTCACCGACATCCTTCCCTGCCAGCTGCCCAGGCCCTTCTGCTGCTCATCCCCCGTGAGTCCTCTGTTCCCAGATATCCCACATTGTATTTTTTTGTGACTTTCACAAGACTTTCCTCTCCAGATAAGGGAGGTTCTCCCTCAGAATAGGGGCACTGTCTTGTGAGCCTTGGTGTTCCCTGCACGCACACACAAGATGCCATGCCCATTGTAAGTAATCAAAAATCAGTGAGCTGATGTCAAATGAACCCCCTCTCTGAAGTGCTTTTCTGTATTATTCATTTTGACTAGGGTTATATTCTCTCCAATAGAGTTGGTCGTAGCCAAAGAAGGGCTTGGCAACCTTTTGATCTTAAATGACTCTTCCTCGTTGGCACTGGAACACTGGCTTCGTGACACCTATGGCCCTGCTGACTTGCACCTTTCAGCCTGTGCTCATGCTGAATAAGGGATTTTTTTTTAGGAGTGCAGCATTGCTGTGCCTGTCCAGAGTTTCAGGCTCATGTATCAGTGAGGGAGCATACGGTCTGATAGCCCTGGCTTGGAGAATACAGAGTGATCGCGTCTGGTTGTGGCAACAGGAGGCCTAAAAAGTGGCACATGTGTAGGAGGGCTCTCTTTTTCCAACTCTTATGCTGGTATCTTTCCACCCACACAGGATGCACGATCCTAGGGTGGACATTGAGGGGATCTGCAAGATTCTGGGAGGGATGGGAGGAGCTTTATGTAACTAACCTGGGTCTGAACTCTTTCATTTTCAACAGCTGCTTCTGCAGGCAGCAATTATCAGCTTCCTGTTTGGCTTTCCATCCTCCCCTGTCTCTGCTGTTCAATTTTGTAATTGCTGCCAGGAGAACCAGGGCCTTAGTGCAGCTCAGAGACAGCTGGAGTGGAATCCCAGGAGTCTAGCCGAAGGCTACAGACTACCGAGGGGAGGAGGCTACTTGCCCTACACCCCTATACCTTAGCTCTGTTGGCAGAGTCCTGTTCCCCCCACCCCCACCATAGAGAGCTCCTTCTTCTGAGTGATGTCAGAACCCTCCCTGGAGCCCTCTCCTACTTCCTGGCTTGTTTCTGAGTCCCCAGGAGACGCTAGGTACCCCACACTTCAGCATCCCTTAGAGTACAGCACCTGCCACCTTCCCGGAATCTTACAACACAGAGGCCTTCCTAGTCATACCCCCAAAGCCTGAAATTCACACAGCCCACTTGGGCTTCCCACTGCACCTGATCTGCCGAACCTCTGAGCCTATGCTACCCATGACTGCCCTTCCTTGCTGTCCTTCCCCTCACTGTCCCCCACTGCCTTCCCAGCAGTCTCTGTTGTCTTTCTCACAGAGGAAAATGGTCCTTGAGCTGTAAGTGGGTGTACACTGTGTAAGTAAAAATGGCATTAAGGTGCATAAATCAGGAAAATACGGAGTTCAAAAAGAGACCTGATTTAGTTCAGTGTGGGAAGACAGAGGTAGGTGGATCAAGGACGGAGCCCCAGAGGAAGTGATTCTTAACACTTCAAGTCACACTTACCCCCCATTAGCCAGTTCATTGTTAGGGAAAGGATATACTTCTCCTAGAGCACACACTAAGGTCCTGGCTCAGGACCTGCCATGTGTAAGGACTGCACGGGAAGCTAATAGCAGCGGAGTGCTGGGAACATGGGACAGTTTGGTACGGAAATGAAGCCAGGGCAGGAACTAGCTTATGCAGGTCTCTGGGGAACAAATTAAGGGTTTGTGTTGTGCTCTAGTGACTAGAACTCTTGCAGGAGTGGTTCACCAGGAAGACCAACCTGCCCAGCACAACCCTTGCCACTCTGTCTGCCTCCCACCCTGAGGGTAGCCAGGTGCTCCGGAGTAAAACACACAGAAAGCCCATGAGAAAGGATCAAGAGGCGAGAATGGGTTAGCCACAGCTGGATACCACTTGATGAAGCCCGATGGTTATAATCTAACACTCTGTAAAAGGACATCGCTTTCCTGCCTTTCAGCTTAGGACACGGAGGCCTGGTAGAGCCTTGATGACAAAGTTATGTGGCTGGGTGACAGGCCAGGACACAGACCCGGACTTGATTCCGAAGCCAGTGTGGGCCTGCAAACGAGATGACCTGAGTAGAGAAAAGCATCTTGCAGGTGTGCTGGTGTTCCTTAAATTCCCTCAGCAGCTTGAAGCCCCCCTCCACACCCCCCGACAAAGAGCTCCTGATTTCAGTTTAACACCTAAAGAGCATGAGGCTCCTGAAGCTTGTGTTGCATGCTGTCTCCCCTGCTGGCTGATGGAATCAGCAGAGCAGAGATGATCCATCCATCAGAGGACAAAAGCCAGGGCCCTGAGCCTTTATAGGAGAGGAACCACAGCCCTGGAAGAATGAGTTCAGAGCACCTGCAAGCTGCCTCTCCCGCAGAGATGCCTGCCTCTGAGCTCCTGCCCGGGGAGCGGAGAGAGGAAGCAGCAGACACTGCTGTAACCTGCTAGGCCTGGCACCCCAGAACCAGCTCTGGCCTCTCACTCCTCCATTCACTGTGGCCACTTACGTTCGACCTGCGCCTGCCAGGAAACAGGTCGCAGGCATCTTTGTGTCCCTCTCCACCCACTGCCTTAGACACACAGGGTTTAAATAATTGCTTGTTAAAGGGGTTGGCCGATCGATCCACAAGCATAGCAGATGGGAGGATGCAGATGAATAATGCAACTTGTAGGAACGGAAAGCTGAGCGGTCATTTGGGAGTCTCAGCTCTGACACAGCTAAGCTAGTGGACGAAGGTTATTTACTGGCCCCCTCCCGCCCCCGTCCAAGCAACAGCATTGGCAAAACAAGGCTAACTGTGCTTCCTCCACCAGCACTGTGGAACGCCGAGGAAGCACCCAGCACCGGGCAGTGGGTGAAAGAGCTCAAGGAATAGCCGTTTCCTTCCCAAGGTGCTTTGCAATTACATGAATGAGTGTACCGCCACAACAACTAACTCCAGCTGTCATCCTGGGCATCGCACAAGCTCCTTTGCCAAAAGGGGATGCTGCCGCAGTGTAGAAGTGCCGCTGTAGGTGAAGTGGGAGCAAGTATGTGAACCACTTGCACCCGTAATAGCTGCCAGGGCCTCCCATCTAAAACATGCTGCATGTGGTGTCCGTTAAACCCCCTGAGAAAGCTTGCAGCCTCCCTTGCCCTCCTCTATCTGTGTGTGTGTGTGTGTGTGTGTCATCCTGCTCTGCCCACTGTAGACAGGTACCCACTCTGTGTGCTGGGAGGGCGTCCCCACGCTTCTGTCCTCAGGGTACACACAGCTGGGAGCGCCCTGGAAGCTCCTGCCCAGGCTGAGCTGCAGCTGGTAACCCGTCACATCTGTGGCCCTGCCCAGCAGGCACTGAAATGCCACATGCTGAGAACACCAAGCGGAAAGTTAATGAAAACTATAAAGCCTAGTTTTGAAATCTCTGCCATTAGACCACCCCCGCTCACGTCCTTCTGTTCTCCGGTGCCTGCCTCCCTCTTCTGTTCAGCATCCATGAGCCTGGCCCCTCCCCAACCCCCTTCCTTCCCTCCCTCCCGGGTGCTATTTGGTCAGAACTGGAACAATTTCCATTGCCCCACCTTTGACACCAGTGGAACAAGGAAGTGCTCCCAGCAGCACGGGCAGGACCCTGTTCCCCTGGCACCCGAGCTTCCCTTGGAAACGCACCTCAGCTCTGATGTCACCTGTGAAGAGAACCGTGCTTTGAGGATGGCAGAGAGGACCTGATCCTCACTGGCTGTAGCAGCGGTTGATACAGACAGAGAGGGTGGGAAGAGGGGTGCTGACTCACTGCCAGGTCTCTTGCTTTGAGACATCATTGAGTGATTTGCCCCCAATCTTTAACACCCTTGTTAAATAACCAGAACAACATGGCTGCTGTGAGGTTGCTGTGTGGATCCTTTAGTAGAATGCTTGGCACACAATAGCCTCCAGTAAATACCCAGCAGCAGCAATATCACAGCTGACTTTTGAGGGACCTGCCCTCTGTCTGCCCTGATCATGTCAGCTTAGTCATTGAAGCTATAGTTCCCTTGTTCTTGCACCAATAAACAGATTTCTCCGAGTTTAACTTTATTCCTTGGCTTCTAGACTTTGGAAGTCTGCTAGACCACTGAGGCCTAGGATTGTCAGCCTACACTGATCAACCCACGGGTCCTCAGCTCTTGTCCCTTCCTCAGGACTACTCTTGGCTTGGGGTCCCAGACCCAGGCTTTGCCAGGCTCTCTATTCTGGTCCCTCAGACTTTTTGTCTATTCTTTCCCCTGAAGGGGGTTGGCAAAAGTACAAAGGGGCATCACCTCATTCCCCCGTGTTATGGAGCACCTAGGGGACCCATGAGCCTCCTGTGGCTATGATCAGAGGAGCTGCGTTTTACATGGTGACAGTGAGCATGTCCTGGTCATTGTCACTGAGCTCACAGATGCAGGAGAAGGTGAAAACACTGTCGAGTCCTAGTGGGTCCTAGTGGGTCCTAGTGGGTCCTAGTGGGTCCTAGTGGGTCCTAGTGCTCCTGCTGCCACCCGTGGGCCCAGGAAACCTTTCCATTCGTTCAGCTGATAACTGTCCAATGACTCTCTTTACATCCTGGAGATTTGACAACTGTGTCTTCATCAAGATGTTCTTGGCCTTGAAGATATGTTCTCCTTAATCAGATGGGGGGAGCGGGAATCACAACCACTTTCGGGCCAACTAATTTGAAAACAACAACAACAACAACAACAAAAAACTTATTCTGACCTCAGCCTCTAAAATTACCAGATGTTTAGGTCCAGATTTCAAGGCTTGACAGAGTGGGTCTCCTTTGCTCGGGGTCTGCCCAGGGCTTTTGCCACCCCAGGCTGATCATTCTCACTGTTCATTGTCACCAGCAGACGTCTGGAACTGTTGCGCTCCAGCACAGAAATCTCGCCATATCTTTATGAACAGCTGTAACCGCAGATAGCCTGCGCTAAAGCTGCTGGGGAGATTTGCAGGCCGAGACTGTGTTAGCAAGCTATCACAGGGCAAATGGGGAAACCCCACAATGTCCACCTCTAAGGACCCACAGGAAGATTTCGTACCAGGAATTTCACTTGGATGTTGTAAAAAGTAATTAATTAATTAATTGATTGAGCTACAGCTTCTCCCAGTTGGTGACAAGGCACAAAAGAAAGAAATTCAAAGTGGTTGGGTGTCACTGTAAGGAGCTATGGAATCCTAGGTTATGGCAGAGTCCTAGGAGAATCTTGGCTCTGGAGATCTAGGTATTGAGCCAGCAGGAGTGGAACCTCTCTCTACCATGTGGCACC
>CM053759.1:24387734-24426250 GCA_028658305.1 Pachyuromys duprasi | reverse complement strand
AGCTACAGACAGAAAGCCATCAGAGTTGAGACCCACAGCATCTTCTCAGCTACAGACAGAAAGCCATCAGAGTTGAGACCCACAGCATCTTCTCAGCTACAGACAGAAAGCCATCAGAGTTGAGACCCACAGCATCTTCTCAGCTACAGACAGTATGGGAAACTCTGAAGACACCAGAAGCCCAGGGAGGACAGTGAATAGATACCTGGCCCAGAGTTGTGCCCCAAGCCCCCTAGTGGCCCTAGACCCCAGGAGAACCCTTTGTACAGAATCTTGTTTTATGAGATGGATAGCTTTTCTCTTGGGAACAGACACTACATCTCTTTATTTGAAGCCACAACACCTTCCCTGTGTGGTCCTCAGAACACAACTCTGTCAGCACAAAAAGTCTTGAGTCAAAGCACAGAGACTTAGCTATTCCGGTGTGAATTCTGCCCTCTTGGTTGGATGTGTGAGAAAATCTGGAGTCAAAGAGCTTGCAAAGGAGTCTGAACTTGAGTCCCTCAGAAGGACATGAACGGCCTCTGAGCAGCCAGTAGTCCCTGGAGCAGATAGTTTTAAGCCAGTAACCTTAACCCTGAAAGGTGTTTGAGGAGTGTGAGCATGCAGGAGTGCATGCGCATGGGCAGAGGAGGGGTGTATGTGTGTGTGTTCTAGCCTTCCGGGTCATGAAGATGAACATAATGTCGGGACACAGGAGGTGCTCACCGAAAACTTATGAAAAGAATTTGGAAAAATGTGTTTCCTTGGTGACGTGCCATGCCTGGGTCATTTCTCTATTTCAGTATCCCCAGGGAATACTAAGTAAAGTCTAGCTGTTTACCCTGCTGTCACCTCCTCAGGATGAAAGCAGAAACGCTCCAGTTCCATCTCCCTTCGAGGCCTCTCCTGCCACAGTTAGCCAACATGGGTTTGAAAAGAACAACATGCCTAACAGTACTCATTTGAAAAACACGTGTAGTGTACCAGGCACTGCTTCCTCTTGGTCCATAGAGCACCAGTGCATTTGCAGCACTTTACTTCTCTGGAACTGCATCTAGCGCATCACTCCATGGGCTGTGAGCTCCTTGAGGACTAAGGAAGGACCCCTCCTTGCCTGCCACTAGACTTTGTGCGTGTTAAGGGACTCAAGGGGCTTGTTGCATGGCTGGTGGGCGTGATCCTTGTTAAAAAAAAAAAAAGATGTGAGCTGGGTCTACAGAACTGCCCTGCAGGCGTGACTGCATGCAAGGCTGCTGTGGAAGGAAAGGTGCTCCGCTCCAGGAAGCTTAGACCTGGAGTCAGAGGCAAAACACGTCCTCAGACGTGACCCAGAAAACTGGCCTCCCATCTGAGATCAAGTAGAGAACTCAGCAGAGACTGCTGGGTCCCAGGTAGGGTGACTGACCTCCATACGGTGAAGGATGAGGACATCCTGGGGTGTCGTGGTGCTAGGGAAACTCAGTGTGACCGCAGTGTGAGAGTGGGAAATGAGAGAAGCCCCTGCTCAAACATGAAGCCTCTGCCAGGACTCGAGAATCTTGGAAACTATGGGAAATTTTGTTTTCTGCAATAGAAGGGAGGGAGGGAAAAAAATGTCTGCCTGTGTGCCAGAGAGAAGCGGATGTGGTCAGAAAGGAAGGAGGCGGAACAGGAGGTGGGTGGATGGTGTTTACAGGCTTCTCAGAGTCTGACATAAACAATGCAGAACGAGGAAAATCCTAATTTTAAAACTCACTCTGCAATCATGGTGCAAACCATCCGAGAACTGGGATGTGGGCCAGGGCCAGGGCCAGGGCTGGGAAATGCTGGCTGAGAAGCTGGGTGGCTGCTCAGAAGCAGTGGGATTTGTGACTAATCGGGTGACACACAGAGCCCTGGCCTGGGTCCCTGCTCACCCACCTCTGCCATGGCCCTCTCCCCAGCTCTGGGCCCTCCCTCTCCCCTCCACCTGCTCCACATCTCTCCTCTCTTCAGCTACCTGACAAGGACTAAGGCCAGATCCTGTCACGGTGGTGTTGAGAGGGCGAGGTGCTACACAGCCTGAAATGACAGAGAGCCCGAGACTCCTGGACAGGAAGCAGGTCACTCTCTTCAGCACTGGATGTAGGTGCCATTCTCGTTCCCAGAATGATAATCCCTTAGGCTCCACCAATGAGGACTAAAAGCAAAGATCTGAGGCTCTTTCTCACCAAGTTCAGCACAGTTAACTTGGCAGCTGTATCCCTTTAAAGAGCAAGCTCGATGCAGCGGCTAGACCACAGACTCTCGGCACAGTGTCAGTAGTGTGGGTGTTGAAGTCAGCTGTGGTGGGGTGACACTGACAAGGACTGATCTTCAGCCCCACGTGGGAGAACAGGATGGTGGAGATCCTCTGCTCTGCCTGTATTAACCCTGGAAGTCGATGAATTTTGGAGGAGGCTTAGGTAAACCTGGGTAGCAGGGGTGAAGGCCCTGTGGGGAGGAGGAGAGACTAATACTTATTCCAGGATGTCTCGCTATTTTAAAAATGCTAATATGGCCATGGCAGTATATATCAGACAATGTCATCCATGACTACTACTCTTATGTCTCAGGAGTCCATGGCTGCTGAGCACCAAGGAGGCACCGTGAGAAAGCAGGTGATTTAGAATCAGACCTCTTTTCTGCTACTCAGCTCTGACCCTCCCTAGCTGGATGACTTTGAACAAGTTTCCTGTCCAACAATGCCACCCAGCCCCCACCTCCTCAATAGCCTCACAAGATTGGAAAGAGTAGACTAAGCCCTTCCCAGAGACACTGCTCTGTCCAGCCACTCACTCACGCTGGGGACACAGGCCAGGTCAGAGCACACCTGAACCTTACCTCTGAGAGAACTCATTTGAATGAAATGTTTAGCATGAGCTGGGTGGTTGAGATTTACCTCTTCTAAAAGAGAGGCAGAAAGCGTGAAGGTTGCGATAATCGATGTTTTCATTATTAGGCCCATTGGCGGGTACATTAGCTGTGAGCTTTGGGTCAATGGCTGATTGTTTAAAACAAAAACACTGTTTATCACAGTGAAAAGAAGGGTTAGTGGGGGGCGGGGGGAAGCAGAGAGTGGGATTTTAACTAATATTGGCAGCAAGTGGTATATTTTACAAAGCATTTGCTCATACGCCAACACTTTGTTTTACCCTTGTAGTAATTCTCAGACGAAGGGATACCCAGAGCTGGTTTTCTTCCCATTTTACACATGAGGAGCCTGCAGCTGATAGAATGATTTGCCAGCGGTCAGAGAGATCTTAAGAAACTGTGAAGAGATGGAAAGGGAAAGAGAACAAAAGACAAGAGCCTTCCAGAGTTAAACTGTTAAGAGATGAGGCAAAACTAGCAGAGGACCCCGAGAGGAAATAAAGAGTGTCACACATACGCCTTGTCCGTAGTGCTGCATTCTGGGTAAAAGATATGGCGGCAAGCATGGTCCTGTCTTCCTCATCCATGGAGAAGTTGGGAGCTTGAAAGCCTGAACCCCACTCTGAGTGAGCTCAAGGATAAGGGTAGAAGGTCAGAAATAGCACAAATATGGTCCCTTTGTGAATACTGTCCACATCCACATGCTCAGCTCTTCTGAGCGCCTCTTTGGCCGTATCTCTTCTTGTGTCTGTAATATGCTAGTGGCTCCCACAGCTCAGAGAGCATGCCTGGTAGTAGCTTTTTGATGTGACCCTTCCTTCCCTTCTGCCAGCAGCCTATGTAAAGGCCCCATTAAAGACTATGTAAGCCCAGGCCTGGTGGTGCACAGGTGTAATCCCAGCACTTGGGACAGGGTGAAGTGAAAAGATCAATAGTTTAGGGACATCCTCAGCAAATTCTTGGCCAGCCTGGACTACATGAGATCCTGTCTCGAAAGAAAAGAAAAAAAAGCTTAAACAAACAAACAAACATACTCTCTACAATGTTGCGTATGTTCCTACATCCTCCCTTGCTTCCCCTCCAGAACTCAGATTCTCCCTTTAACCTTACTGTTCCTGGCCCAAGGCCGCCAGACCAAGTCCCACCCCCAAAGCTCATTATTCAAGCCACTCCCTCTCCCAAGGCATCTCTTGCTTGGTCCCAGACCAAGTCCCACCCCCAAAGCTCATTATTCAAGTCACGCCCTCTCCCAAGGCATCTCTTGCTTGCAGGACACTGTTTCTTGCTGAGAAGGCCAGTCTGTATCTCCCATAACCCATTTCCCTCTGCAAAGCTTCCTTCTGGCCGCTACCTTTATGGCTGTCTGCACTCCCGAAGGTGGTAGCAATTGGAGTTTGTGCTGCTCATCTTTATGCTTTGCTACGTGGCAGCAAAACATGATCGCTGAAATACGTTCATGCTTACTAAGTCACTCATTGTAACAACGTTCGGTGCAAGGTGTGCAGCTATCCTAATAATAGAGTCTAGATGAATAATAGATGTTGGCTTTTTTTTTAAGTGAGCAAACATATAAAATGTAAAGCTGTGATGAAAGACTTTGCTGTGTACAAATCCTTACCAAGCCCCACAAATAAAGACATGAAAATTATTCAAATTCAATTTTTAATCCTTCAAGAAGCATTAAGGTTTTAAAATATTTTTTTATTTTTAAATAGTTAAAATATATTTTATTAATTTTATTCTTTGAGATGCATACCACGTGTTTTGATTATACTCACCCATTTCTACTCCCTCCTGGGTCTGATTCCTCCCATATCCAGCCCTCACTTCCTACTCTTTTTCCTAACTTCATATTGTCTGTGTGTGTGTGTGTTTAACCTACCGAATGCAGTTTGTGGTGTTCATATAATCATTGGTGTGGCTCCATTCAAGAAAAGTTACATTTTAGTTGTATGCCACCTATGTATTGGGTGCTGATTCAAAAATAGGTAACAATTCCAAGGAGATGAACATCTAATGGAGAAAGAGACATAAAAACTGTAAGTTAAAATATAATCTGATACCTGTCAGTCTGAACATATCCATAGGTTCTTAGAAATGTAGGTCTTCCTATGGGGGAGAGACTCAGGATGATTCTCAGAGGATCAGTGGCTAGTTGTGGTGAACTTTTATTAAGATGAAGAGTGGCCAAAGGGTGAGGCAAGAGCTAAAGGGCCATGGTGAGAAACTGCATGGTATATGGCGTCAGAGAGGACAGGTCACAGTAAACCAGGTCTGTGCTGGGAAGGACCTTAAAGTTTCATGCTATGAGCGACCCAGTGATTTCTGTGTAAAGGAGTCTTAGAAGTGTTTGAGGACTTGTGCAGCCTATGAGATGACCTGGAGAGAATTCTGCCTAGGATGCAGAGACCAGTTGGTAGATCATGACGGCAGACTGTTCAGGAGATGCTAACAGCTTAGGTTAAATGAACGAAGTGAGAGATACATGGATAAAGGAAGTAAATTCACACCTGACTCATGGGATGAAAGTCACAAGATGCTGCCTGGTGACTGTGTGAGCTACGGTGGTCTGTGGGGGGTGGGGGAAGAGCCAGATATGGCCCTCGCTTCTGACATGAAAAGTTGGATGCAGCAGAGAGGAGAACGTCATGCTCTAAGATGGAGATGAGGAGTTCAGTTTGGACCATGTGGAGTCTGAAGTGCCTCTAGCATCCTCTTAATGGCCACTGAGGAACTCTGGAGGCAGCCATTCTTGGAACTTTGCAAGGACCTCTCTGAAAGCCATCTTATCTTCTACATAAATTAGTTATGAATTTTGTAGGGAACTCTTTCAAGCCACTGCCTTGGAATAAATACCTAATGTTCATAGGAGGAATAAAGGTGTGATACTTTTCTAATAAAAAGCATCTTCCCCTTCACTAGATATAAGTCACACTGAATTTGGTGGTTTCCTAAGTTAAGCCACCTCTCCATGATGTAGATAGAAGGAAGTAGATACTGATTCCATGGGGGGGGGGGAAGAGCCTGTGGGAGAGATCACACTTTAAAGTCAAGCAATTCTAAACCAGAGGCTACAAAGAGACAGAAGTGGAGCCTTCCAAGGTCACAGACCCGAGGCTACACTCAACCAGATATGCCCTTGCTGTGGTGTGGTGGTTAGGAAGCTCTGGATATTTCAGTACTCCAGAGACTCCTGTGAGACAGGCCTCTTCCTTCTTCCTGAGTCTGGCACGCTTGTGCTCCTCATTATATCTCCATGAGTGAGAAAACCTGCAACCAAACTAAGTTTTGTTATTTTCCAGCCAGAGTGACCTCTAGACTGTGGGCTCAAGTGCCTGCCCTTGGCTTTGGGAAGGAAGACGAAGGCAAAATGTAAATGATAACGTAGCTATAGACAACATAATCGAATTGACCATCAAGATAGCTAGCCGTGGAAAGGTCAGCATTGTAGTAAAGAGTGTTTGAGACAAAGCTCTCCTGATTAGAGACACCGCGATTGGCTGTGAGAAAGGCACAGAAGCAAGGCTGACATAGCACTGCTGAGAATGAATGTCCTGTAGCCCCTCAGAAGGTGTCAGCGTGCTTGTCCACTAACCAAAATGAAGACTGGGGTTTAGAAATAATGTCACCAGTGATGGATAAATTGTCTCGGCCCCTTATCTGGGGCACAATGACTCCAGTGTGGTCATTTCATGAACCTAACAAGCCGAGTAGCCAATTGGTTCTCTGCCACGCTGACTCATGCATAATTACATTGCACTCAAACTGCACACACTCCTTTCTGTACAGTAAGAAGTGGCATACGCGTGTGTGTTTATGTGTGTATATATTTAGGTATGTGAGTGTGTGTAAAACAACACTTGATTTTTTTTAAAGAGGCCATGAATTTGAAAGAAAGCAGGGACAGCTATATGGTAGGGTTGGGAGGGAGAAAAGGAGAGAATGTAGTTATATTACAATCTCAAAGTATGTGTGAGAGAGGGAGATGGAGAGAGATGCAGCTCCAGTTATGGTAGTAAACGCATTCAATCCCAGAACTCGGGAGTCGGAAGCACACAGAGTTCAAAGCCAACCTGGTCTGCATAGCAAGTGCTGAGACAGCTAGGGCTATAGAGCGAGACCCTGTTTCAAAATCAAAAAAGAAAAATGGCAGCCGCAGAATGACCTGGGCTCTCCGCCTAGCACAGCACACCAGCACGCGCAGTAAGATGAGCTCCCTTTGACTTTGCATCAGGTCAGTCTCTGTTACTTAGCTTCTGCCAACCATAATACACTACAATTAGTCTCAGCAGTTATCAAGGGCATGAAGACAAGAGAAAAGCCTCTTGCAGCTGTGGGCTCACCACCTCCCTAGGCGGTCCAGCCCTCCCTTCACTTATGATGAGATGACTGGCATAGAAAGTACCATGCGGATAGGCAGAAGCCGCAGTTGGTGTTCCCTAGTGATGTGGGCATGCTGAGACATTAGTAGTATCAGCTAGCATGCTGGTGCTATTTCTACTATTTGGATAAGCCCTGCAGGATCTTTGTCATCTCTGAGGGGGAATAACTTCATATTAAGCCAGGCCACCCACCACCCCTTGGCTAATAAATGGAAAATTCGCCATTCTTTAATTACTTAATTCTTAGACATTATTACCAAGCGTTGTTACCATTCTTGGCTCCAGGGTTGGAAACATGTAGAATGCCCCTATTAGGGCCAGTCATGGATATCCTAAGGGCTGTTTGTTAGATCCCTGGACAGCGTAAGTTTCTTTTACTCTGGCTTCTTCCATTACCATGTAAGGATGCTTGGAAGCAGTATAGAGGTTGTGGTCAAAATCACAGACTTTAGGGGAAAATGGTCCAACCTCTTAGAATCTGTAGGGCGCTTGCTACATACCAACATTTTTAAACCTCTGTCTTCTCATGTGAAAAAAAAATATAGAAACAAAAGCCAGTTATAGCATGGAATCTTTTGTACATAAATGGTGATAGCAGAATACTTAAAACTGGTTGGTGGGGGAGGGTAATCGAACCATAACTATCAGTCATGACCACTATGATCATCATTCTTATATGCAACATTCCCTGGGAGGAGATACATGGAATGTTCTCCTGTGTCGTTCTTTGCAAGGAGGAGAGATGGATAGGAAGAGCAGACAGGAGCTCAGCTCAGAGCAGCAAGCTCACAAACAAAGCAGTGTAGCCTCCAGCCCGGACTCTACGCCAAGCGGAAAGCAGCATGCGAGGGAGCGTGCACGCCGGCCTACAATTTCCACAAAGAATTTTAGCTTTCAGAAAATGACGGGGAGTCCATCTCAGCTTTTCTTCGTCTGTGTTTTCTGAGTGCTGGGTCGGTTTAGTGGTAGAATTTAAAGATTCCATGTTGCATGGAAATTTCATTACTTTGGCTTCCCTAAGAAATGAATGTAATGTTGAGCTTCACCTCTTCTGCCCCTCCTTTCCTCCTGTTGCCTCCTTTCAAGTACAGTACATTTCTGATCACCTCTTCCCAAGATCAAGCCCTACCCACACACATTCTCCCAGGGAAGTACATCCGGCAATGGGTCACCCCTATACTGTCCATTGCCTTCACCCCAGTAAGTTGACAGCTCTTTGTGGTCCCACCACCATTTCTTTGGGTTTGTTTCCCATTGGGTCAGCTAGGCTTTTACTTAACTTATTTTAGCATTGCTTTTTTATTTGATTTGATTGTTTTTGCTCATTTAATCTTGATACAGCCCAGCCTAGGACTTTCTGATCTAAATTCCCCGTCCAAACTTCCTATCATTCCCAATTTGATGGTGTTATTAAGTGGTGGGCATGCCTCCAAATTTTTAAGAGGAATTCAGCTTCTTCTCCTCTTGTGTACCCCTTCTGCTCCTCCAGGTCAAGCTGGGAACTGCCCGACCTGAGGGAAGGGAGAGTGAAAGCCATCAGTGACTCAGATGGGGTGAGCTACCCGTGGTACGGGAACACCACAGAAACTGTGACCCTCGTTGGCCCCACCAACAAGATCTCCAGGTTCTCCGTCAGCATGAATGATAACTTCTACCCCAGCGTGACGTGGGCAGTACCAGTGAGTGACAGCAATGTGCCACTGCTCACAAGGATCAAGAGGGACCAAAGTTTTACCACCTGGCTGGTGGCCATGAACACTACCACCAAGGAGAAGATCATTCTGCAGACCATCAAGTGGAGGATGAGAGTGGACATTGAAGTGGACCCTCTTCAGCTGTTGGGGCAGCGGGCCCGGCTGGTGGGCAGGACTCAGCAAGAGCAGCCCCGGATCCTGAGCCGGATGGAACCCATCCCCCCTAACGCACTAGTGAAGCCCAATGCCAACGATGCCCAGGTCCTCATGTGGAGGCCCAAGCGGGGGCCACCTCTGGTCGTGATACCTCCTAAGTAAAAGTAGTCCCAACTGTGTGTGGGACACACGCCGTTGAGGCACGCAGTGCGGTTGCCAGGGGTGGCAGGAGCCAAACTGAGTTTCTGAGCCAAAGTAGACCTTTTGGTTTGCCAGCCTTCGCAGCTACTTGTGAAGAGTAAAGCTGCTCCTTGGGTGGTAGAACCATAGCCCTTAGGAAAAGCCCCTTCCTCTTAGGAATAAAGAAATCACTGATCTGACAGACTTGCTGTGATTACCATGCAAGTAGCCATATCTTGGAGCTGACCAGGACGATTCTTTTATTTGAACTATTGACCATTTCTTTCCTGTAAGATGCAGGGGATGGAAATGAAACTCAAGAGTGCCTGTGGCAGATGCTGCTTCCCAGCCAATTAGAAGCAAGAGTGAAAACATCCACACCAGGTGTTCGTAAGACAGTCCCCTTGTATGACTGGAGGGTGCTGGGGAACCGGGTGAGAGATGCTGGGTGATGAGGAGAGCAGAGAAGAAGGTGTTACTACAGATTGATATCAAATATTAACCGATGGCCAGATAATCAGCACGCTTGCCGGAATGAGAGGATCACTTAGGAAAGCTCGAAGGATAGTGTGTGCCCAGTTTTACATCATTTGAGGGCGAGCCGGCCTGGGAACTGTCCGTGGTGCTGGGGCCAGCAGCCCCAGTGGAGACTCGCTGCTGTCCACTCACCTCTTTCCAAAGAGATTGCTCATGCTAAGTGTTGTTAGTCACAGTGTCGGATTTCTAGTTCCTGTTGTCTGTAGTAACTATGGCAGTGGTCCCTCCTGAGTTTTTAGCCACTCAGCCTGTGACTTTGTTTACAGCCACTGATTCCCATCACCAGCACTCACTTTACAAAGATGTCCGAGCCTCATGTTCACGTAGGATTTCCGGGAACATCTCAACAAACGAGAACGAGACATTCATTTGTTTTAGTCTCTGAATTGTTTGGGCACAGGAAAGGCACATGTCTGTGCGTGCACATGTGTGCTCACACACCAGTATTCAGAGAGAACAAGTCTTGCCAGTAGTGCCTGATTACATCGACAGCCTTTAAACACAAGTAGTACGTACACTGTATGTCTGTGTAGGTTAACTTCAGCTACACTTACAAAAATTCAGCTTCAACTGCCTGTTGGTCTGTAGGAGGGAAATAGTTCAGGCTTGTTTTAGGGAAAGTCTGAGCACTCACCTCAAGCAAGCATGTGTTGCTGAGACCCAGACAATAAAGGCGGGAAGCAAATATCTCCTAGTCTGGCAGTGTAAACCTTTTTAAAGTGTTGCCAGTATTTGCAGTGGTAAGATTTTCAACCCTTTCAGCCTGAATCACACGCCCCACCCAGGAAAAGGGAAGAGCTTCCCTTGTTATTCTGAACAGTGATGGTTGTGAGGTACATACCCTCTTTGCTCAGAAACTCCTCATGCAAACTAAATACAGCATTCTTACAGTGTTCTATACCAAATAAGTAAATTCTTCAAGCCTAAGTTCAAGAGTGAAAGACTCCAGATCCAGAGCTATTATACAAATCCTGTCATTGACTCCAAATCTGCCAGAGTTTGGGGACAGAGGATGCAAGCCGGGGGGGCGGGGGGGGGAAGGCTGGTTCATTACTTGTGTTTGACATGCACTGTAGTCTGATTTCTTTCGTGCTGTGGTCCCAGAAGGATTCTACTCAAAATTACATAGCATTAACTTCACACCCCAACCACCAGCTTCACTCTCATAGATTAGTTATCGATGGCAAGTTATTTATAGCAATTTGCTAATGGCTCATCGGTGGGTTGCAAAGACTCTATTTAGAACTAATTCTATTTAGAAATAGTTGCTTTTGGATGTCTCTGTCCCTATACTTCTCTACTTTTTATGGCAGAACTGACCTCAGAAAGCTACAAGCTGAAGAGGAAAGCTGCTTATTTTCGATGCTGACGTCAGAAGGCACATTCTCTCCCTCATTATGAATTAGATGCCATTTTCATAAGATTTGGGACAATGGATGCTGATCTTGGAATCCAAGCCATGTAGCCCCACTTTAAGAAAACCTGATTTTTTTTTTTGCATCTAAAATTGTAGCAACAGATGAATAAGAAAAGAGTTTATATTAAAAAAAATCCCATGGAAGGTTTCAGTCTTTAAATTTTCTGAGCACACTAAGATATGACTCACACAATTATATTTACATATAATAAGGCTTTTCAAAGGCCTGTCTATGCTTATAAAGCAAGGTGCAGCATGCTTACCTAGACTTATTCCTCCTTAAAAAGAATCACTTCAGATTTTTTAAATAAATTACCTCAGAGCAGTTTCCTGGGGAATGATGTAATAAAAATCGAGGGGAAAAAAATTATATGAGAAGGGGCTCATGAAAGTTAAAGGCACTATGCGAATGTGCATTACCGTTGTTTACTTCTGTGAACTCTGCAGCTGGGTCTCTCTGGTTCTGAAATCAACCTGGAGCAGAACACTCCATTGCCCAATAGCCAATTATGTTAAAGTTGTCATTATTTTACAAGGAGATGACACCCCCCCCCTTCTCACTATCTGTGGATCATTGCCTTTTAGCTTACTCAGGATATTGCCAAGCAAAAGGCTCTCTTAGATGAGAGACTTAACCTTGAGATCTCTGCTAGGGTCCCCTTCATCATCCCACCAGCCTCCATTTGCTCGAGAGTGCACGGCCTGACACCACATGACATCAGTTTCAAAGGGGCTCATTCTGAGCCTTTGGCGTTTGGCCGGGTGGTCTCCACACTATATTTGGATTCCATACATGTACATGGCTTCTTGGTGGCACAGGAGTTTTATATTCTTGTATCTGAAAGAGCATTTCATCAGATCTTAAGTCCTTAAATGAGGTCACCTTTGAGACCTTCCAGTCTCTATGATCTCCAAGGAAATTGAAGCCCATTTAAATTAGGTCATCTATTCAGGATCGCATACCTAATCAGCACAGGCCGACATAAGGCCTGAGTCTCCCAGATTTCAGCTTACAATACAGGCACATTACCTAGGACCCAGGGTCTTCCCTTGTCTCCAACCAGAAACATTGTCACTGTTCTGAAATCATTCACCCACAAATTAATTAGTCTTTGAAATGTGTCCAGAACCCCTTTGTTATAATGTCAGAAAAGGGAATACTCCAGGTTGCTTTCGATCTGTGACAGCTATTTTGATATTGAACCTTTAATCTTTGTTCTCCGATGCATGCATAACGCGCCCTCAGGTCACAACTATGGCCCACAACACGTGGGAGGCCAGAGGCTAGTCCCCTTTCTGCTTTCCATTCAGCGAATCATTTTGGATCCACCATCCCTCCCCACCCCACCCCAGCCCCTGCAACAAATACCTCAAAGGCCAAAGTCATGTTCTAAGAAACAATTTTGCATAGTAAAATAAAAGAGCAATGATTTATAAAAGATTTTACCAAAGGCCTCCACATGCATTTTCTTGTCCACAGTTAATCTTGTGAGGGGTGTCAAACAATGATGGTTGTGGTGTTAACTGTCCCCATTTTACAAATAGCAAATTGAGACCAAAGAGGTTAAATGACATATCTACAGGCAACACAGAAACAGAAAAAATGCCAAAAGCCAGGATTCAAACTGGGCCTTTTTGGCTCAAAGCCCCATGCTCTTTTTCTATACCGCGCTCTCTATATTGCTTCTATATCATTTACCCCTCAGCACAAAGGAGAAGAAAGAAAAGGAGGGAAGAAGTCACTGTCACCTGCACAGTCGTGTGACAGTGCTACCAAATGGAGTCATTTAAAATGAGAGAATGAAAGCTGTTTCCCCTCCTCAAAGAACCTTGTAGTCCCCAGGGAGGCTGGCCCAGAAAAATGGTTGTCAGGGACAGTGGGGGAGGTGGCTGTGGTGAGGGGGAGGAGGCTGTCACTTGTAATTAATGGAGTAGGAAAGCTGTTCCCCTGGTCTCTGAATCCCTTAAACACCACAAGTACAAAGACAGGCAGGAAGCATGCATCCTGCAGCTGAGGTCCCAGCTGAGCACTGCCCTGCCACCCGCAGTCCCTCAATGCACACGCAGGAGCAGCCCATGGGGCGAAGGCCTTGGAAACAATGCCTTCTCAAGGCCTTCTTGGCACATTGAACAAACGTTCCCGTTAAGAGCAGAGGGCACAATTAAATATCGCTAGAGTCAGCTCCCAACTGAGTTGCAAAGAAAGATATAAACACATACACTCATATGCACGTGCACACACACACACACACACACACATATGGACAAAGACCTACAACACTCACACACTTTCCAGGCTGAAAAGAAAATTAATCAAAAGCCCAATGAATGCCTGAACTCTATAATTAAGCCTAAATGATCCTTAGATAGAACAGGAGCTGAGTGAACAAGCTCTCTGAGCAAGCACACAGATATTTTTACCCCGGAGCCTTATTGCCATTAATTTCTTTTGAGATCTTGAGTACATCTGGTCCTTGTTTCCCTGGGAGGACGTCTGCCCACAGAAGGCTTCGCAGTGAGTTGCCAGTTCAGCGACAGCCAAGGTTCCATGACCATTCCCAAGCCCTTACATAGGAGCTAGTGTGGGAGAGGTGTTCTCAAGATCACCCAGGTCAGCCACACAGTCTCTTACAACAGGCCGTCACCAGCCTCGGTAGGCACTGGAGTGATCTCTGACACACCCCAGAGTGTCTCAACTAAGCGTTGCCTGATGTAAGACATTGTCAGATCAGAAAACACACTGGGCTGGAGCTGGTTAGTGGACCCTCAGGCTCCATCAGCTTGGAAACCCAAAGCACTCAGTCTCTCTGAAGTGAGGGCCTGGTATCTGGGAAGGTTGCGGAATCCCTCGGCTCTCACCAGCCTTAGCTAGCTGGCTGAGAGAGGCCTATACCCAGACAGGGACAGAAAATTAAAAAGAGAGAGAGAGAATGCCACATTGTCCTGTAGGTAGCTAAAATTCCAAGAGGCCTTTAGGAGGGGACAGTGGCTGAGTGTCAGGACAGGGCCAGCTGGAAAATCCCAGCACAACTTGCTGGGTTAAAATGGCCATATAAGCCATCTTATAACAGCTGCGTTTTCCTCATTTTGTGCTCATGTAGCAGACACAGAGGAGAAAATATTATAATCCAATCTGCATGGATCTCTACTGGCCTATCTGCCCTGTGGTTTTGGCTGGGGCCTTATAGTTTGCAAGCAGGTTTACAGACATGTCATCTGGAAGCAGAGGAAGTGATTCCTCTGACACCGTGTGCGCGGTGACACACACACACATACACATACACCAGGCTACCTCACAAAGATGGAGGTATGGTTGGTCATGGCTCTCTCTCTGTATCTGCCTCTATTGACCCCATTCTCTGTGGTCTCTCTTGGACCAGCTGCATAGTTTTCTTTGAGCAAGCCCCAGTCCCTTTCCCAAGCCTCAGACTGTTCCTTTCTCCGAGCTGGGCTGAAGGGTGCTCTCTGAGAGAACATACCGAACTCTTCTTTCCAGGATGTAATGGGCCAGGCCTCTAGGTGGCGGGCCACATGGCCAAGCATGGAGCCTCTTTTGCCTCTAGGCCCCACATTTGTCTTCGGCTTACCTAGAAAATGCGGATCGATCCTTAAAACAGCTGAGTGGTGGTTCAGAAATAGCCAGAGAAAGGCAAAATACGTGTCAGAAGTGCACAGTGAGGAGAGGAGAGTGGAGTAGAGTGCCACACAGGATTGTGAGAGAGTTGGACAGGGCTGTGAGGTATCTAAATGGCAGCATTAGTGGATCTGGGACTGGATGAGAGCCGGCATTGCTGTGGTAAAGATAAAAAGGACGGGACGTGTTGCCACTTGCCAAGCCTCGGGCGAAGGTGAGCCAAGCAAAGCACCAGGACATCTAGAACTTAAGAAGGTGCTCACTCTTGCTTGTTTCTGAAGAGCAAGCCTTCTTGGTGCTTGCCTCAGTGCCTGGCTCGCCCTCCTTTCTCTCCATCCCACTTCACATCTATCTCTTAGCAAAGCAGGGAAGGTATCACGGGATATCACCAAATGCTCATTCTTCCAACAAGTCTTTCTATGGAGTGTCTCCTACATACTTGGCAAAATGGAATCCTTGCCCTCAGGGGGACAGTGCTCATAGGAATCTGTAGGAGACCTCACTACCATTGTGAGGAAGCCCTGGTCCTTGAAAAGTGTCTCAGTCACCAATCACTCTACCTTTTGAAAGAGACTTGTGTGACCCCTCTCTAGTCCCTAAGAGCGGATAAGTGGCAGGGCAAAATTTCTCAAGCAGGCTCTTCTGAAGAAAAGCAGAGAACTCCTGCAGCCCCCGTCAGTGCAAACCCCAGCACTTCGGTGGAAGAGACAGCTGGTTCTCTCTCCATCTGCTATGGCCCCTTTGCCCCACCCTAGAAACCAATTAGAATATTCCGCACAGACGTGATCCAATGAAATGTTAATTGTAAAAAAATAAATAAATAACAGGAAAGATAATATGTGCACTTCAGGCTGAGAACTATTTCATTAAACTGGGCTTTGAAAGCAAGACAGCCAATTAAATTATTCCTCACTTCATTCCCTCACGTACCAGAAACTATGGGAAGCTATTACTTCTAATTAATTAGAGAGAAAAAAAAAAAGACTATGTGCATGCGTATCAGAAGAATGGAGGCAGAGACGCTTCCCCACATGTCTCTTTATGCTTGCATGCTTGCACATACATGTACATGCACAGAGGGACAGACACCGGAAAACTTAAAGACTTTCTCTCCTAAAGAATTCCATGGATCTTAAACAGCCAAAAAATTCCTAGTCCCAGGAGCCACGAAACAAAGTCAAAGGATTCTTTCTTTGAGCACATTCATGAGAAGGGAAACGGAGCCCTTTGTATTTAAAAGAAAAAAAAAAACAGCTTTAAAGTCAGTTTAATTACAAACTTTCTAGAAGAAAAAAGAAAAATGGTCTTGTCTTTTTGCCTTTAGTAAAGTAGATTATTTTCCACACAGCTCTGTATACTAAACATAGTGTTTACGGGCACAAGCTAGCCTGGGTACCAGGAGACTTGAGCTCCTGAGGACTGAGTTAATGTCACACTGACCTTCACTTATTTGTCTGTGAAGGAGGCCCTTTCTCAGTGCCATGTGCACCCCGCAAAGTACTGAAGCTTATGGGAGCACTTAACAGAGAGCTCTGCCTGCTTGTGCCTCACCTTAGGAAAACTAGTGGACAAAGCTGACCATGCAGTTAAAATATTTTCTATACAGAAATGATATACCAAAAGCATCACCATTATATGAATAATAGAATTAATATACTAATGGTATAAGGATTACTATCAGTGATAATAAAGGATGTGAGTGTTAAGGCAATCTTCTTGGTGATGTGACTTTTATACATGAGAGTCTGTGTGGTGTGCTCTGTGAACATGAAGTAGACTCTGAGTTCTGCTCAGACCTCTGTTCACATGTGTTTACCTTGTACCCAACCTCCTCCCCTAGCTTGCCATGTTTGTCCCTCTGTGCCATGCCAGGTATCAAGGGCTGGCACAATTGGTACCTCTGACCCATTCTGACTAATCACATTTCTGAGGAACTGAGAACTGGCATCTACAGATGCCAAAGAGCATAGATGCTTTTCTGGTGAACAGGGTGCACAGAGGACTGTTTTCTAAAACATATTTCAGAACAGGTCCCTGTTTGTGTTTGTAATGGGTTTATCTTTTAATTTCAGAGCATCAGGTTTATTTAAATCTACATAGACATTTTGGACTTTTCTTCCTAAAACTGAAGCCATATATATAATCATAAAAGGCAATGATGTTACTTAATGTGGAACTGCAAAAATATATGCGTGTGTGTGTGTGTGTGTGTGCCAACAGCAATACTGTCAGTCAGGCTAGCACACACAAAATCTAGACAAGGGGCTGGGGAGATGGCTCACTGGGTAACTCACTGTACAAGCATGAGGACTTGAGATCAGATCTCAAACACCCACCTAAAAACCAACTGTGGCTGCATGCATCTAAAACCCCACTGACCAGGAGGCTGACAGAGAGGAAGATCACTGGCTAGCTTGCTGGCTAATCAGGTCATAGGCTAATGAGCTCCAGGCTCAGAAAGAGAGATCTTGTCTCAAAAAAAAATAAGAAGTAGAATTACTAAAAAAAACCAATATACACCTCCAGCCTACACACACACACACATATACACATATATACAAATACACAAACACACACACACATACACACACACTCCAAATAAAAAAATGCAGGAAAGAAAAGGAATCCCAACAATTGGCTTTACCTTAGAACTACTTCATTCTTGCATTCAAAAATGCTTTTTGTTTTATTTTTAAAATTGGATTCACCCACTTTTTTAGGACTTCAGGTGTTACATAAAGCAGTATATATAAGGGCCTCACTCACACACACACACAAAACTTCTATATATCTTCTTCCTAAAGAAAATCTGATTGACAGCTTCAAGTTGAATAATATAGACACACAATCAAGAAGGAGGCTTTGGCAATGTTGGCATTGGCCAATGACAGAAAATCCTGGCCACACCAAAGGGCTCCAATCAGTCGGGTTCCTGCAAACCTCCGTGCCTGGAATACTGAGTAACAGTGTCTGACATTCTACCCATTTTATAGGTCCTTTTGTGCTTTCCTAAGGGACTGAGCATACAAATGATTTACAATCCTTTTATATTGTTTTATTTTTTTAAACTTTTTGAGAACAGATGAAAGTTACAGACCTCCTTTATAGAAAAAAAAATGTACCTAAAGATGCTCAAGGCCTGGCATGAAATTTAAGCTGTTATCCATTTGAAAATCTACTTACAAAGCTTGAATTGTGGACCCCTGCTCATAAGGAATGGTGTTTCCTTGGCTGCTGTCTTAATGCATGCTGTTTACATGTTTCCGTGTCATATGCAGGTCTCCTAGTAGGACAAGGCAAGCCCAGCAAGCAGAACCACATGGCAAGACACTGAGGAGGAGGAGATGAGCAATGGCTGGTGGCTCCGGAAGCTGACACCCTGGACAGCTGTTTTCCTATTTAAAAAGAGTGCCATCTTGCCTGTCTCCTCACCACCCTCCCATCCTGTGACCAGTACCTCCTATCCCCACAGCATGTGTCCAGCCAGGCTAGCTGGTTGGCTCATGGGGGAGCTTTGTTGAAGTGGAAGTTGTACCTGCTGCGCCTTTTGTGTGTGGAAAGATTGAGTTCGCCTAGACCTCCTGCTCATCCTCTCCCTCCACATGAAGCCTCCCAAGGACAAGGCTGGTCATCCTGAACTGAAGAGACCCCCCCCACCTGGCCCAGCCCAAACTTGCCTCCCCACCCACACTCTCGGGTGGGAATAGGGAGAACATATAACTCCCTTTCTCCTCTCTCTTCTCTATGTGGATAGCCAATGTCAATCATCCCCTGCAGTTTCTCTAAGGTCTTTGGTCTAAGGCAACTGTTTGCCCTACCATGGACAGGCTTGGTGCCTTCAAGATGACCAAGAGCAGCATTTGTATCACCAGGATCAGCGGAATGAGAGCATAACTTCTCCAACAGGGCAAAAGTGGTGTATGTTGTTTTACTGATTGTTTTATTTATTGGTATACACACCAATTTATTTATTTATTTATGGAATCTGTATTTATTACATAGCAGAAAATCTACTTCCACCTTTCAAATATCAGCCCCAAATTTTTCTTGTTGGCCCCAACAGAGCACAGTAAATGGTTCCTCTTTGAAGCCACAAAAAAAGAGGGAAATTCTTCTCTTCTTCTCCCTAGTCCCAGATACTTCTACCCTAGCCAGATTTTCAACCAGAAATGGGATCAGAATCTACCAGCTAATAGCAAGCTGTGCAGTCACACAAACAAGCACGGGCTCTGCTGTCCAGACAGAAACAGAGTCTTCCAACCCCTACTTTTACGATGTTTCCCCATCCACTCTTTCACAAACTCATGCAAGACTGACCACTGACTCCAGCCTGACTGTTAGGACTGGGCTTCTCATTCCCCTCTGGAATGTTTAACCCCAGGTGCACATTAGAATCTATGTTGACCACTTAAAACCTCCTGCCTGCTTTCCACCTCAGTGTACCCACAGCAGAGTCTCTGAGGGGCTGAGCAGCAGGGGTCTTTCTACTTGCCCCAGATTACTCTAACCTGTAAATGCAGTTGATAAAACAAACAAAGAAAAAACTTCTACTATATTCTTCATTCCCACCCACCTCCCAGATCCCATCTTCTGGGACCCCCATTCCTCCACTCCCTTTTCCTCATTAAACCTTCCCCCATTGGCACCCTCAACATAAGCAGACCTCAAAGAGGTGACTGACCCTGAAGCTGATACCTGTGCTCGCCTCTCTAGAAGCAAAACCTTGTCCCTGCCCAAGTTCACCTTGCATCTGCACTTCCCCCATCACACATGCCTCCCTCCAAGAGTTTAAAGGTTACAGGTTATTCCTGTCTCTGCATCCCAATTTCAAGACAAAGCTCATTCCAGTCTTTATACCCCACGGGTTGGCTGTTTCTGCAGAGCAACATGAATTACCTGAGGGCCCACTGGTAACAGGAAAGGTTATCTTGTCCCCCAAACAGACCCTTACCAACAATCTGACCACAACCCCCTGGCATCCAGATCATAGGTGACTGAGAAGAGACTTCTCACGCCTCATGTTGACAAGTTCTTAAACGATGAATATAAGTGAAGGGGTGTGTGTGTGTCTGTGTGTGAGTGTGTGTGAGTGTATGTGTGTGTGTACCACCTTCATATAAGCTAGATGGATCTAAGGAGATTCTGAACTTCAACTTTATAGTATTGACCTTTACCCAAAAACAATCAATAACTTATGCTGTCTTTAACTCAGTAGATTCACTGTGCACCTTTCCTCAAAGGCCCAAGTGGATTCCCGAGTAGTGCTTCATACAGAATGTTGTGGTGCCTGAGAGCTGTTGGGCCTGTTAGAGAGTGTATTTGTTGTATGCACAAGAGAGTATTCCAGCATAGAAGGAGTTCATTTTCCTAAACAACCTCCAGCATCTAAGCAGGTTCCCAGAGCAAGTAGATTTCTCCTGCATTCATAGTACCATGCCTTCTTGCCCCATTAATCAGACTGTCCTGCACCAAGTCCCATCTCTCAGGGTCCTGCTCTCTGATAGGCAACAGTTCAGTCAGTGGGTGCTAAAGAGTTGAGCGTCACACTTCTTAGGTGACATTTACCTTTTAATTGGGGCTATAGACAATGCCTTAATCTGAAGGAGTAGCTTGAATGCTGGGAATTTCAGGTGCAGAAGTGGGCCAGTAAGAGAGATTATTTTTTTCCTCAGGAGGGCATTTTAGAGCCTCCCTTCCCCCACACCCATCTTTAAAGTCAGCTCATAAGTATATGAGCACAAGCAAGCACACTTACCTACATCCACATCCCATAATTTTGGAATACTTTCCTTGCATTGGCCCTATCTTTAAAAATAAAAAAAAAAGTTTTTTAAATGAACTAGCTAAATTAATTTAAACCTCATTGGGAAATGCAGCCTATTTTTTTCACCGGCCACCAGCCATCTGGTCTACCCCACCCTGTTCCAGTTCCTTCCTGCTCCTTCTCTTTGCAGCTACTGGCCTATCAGTTAATTTATGTGTATATGTCCTCTCTGAACCCTCATTGCTTCCCCTAAATGTATTTTCCTCCCTTGAAATTGTGTTGTTTTGGTGTTGTCAAGGACAGAAGTGGAGGCTAAGAGCATGAGCATGTATGTGTGTCACTGAAGACAGAGAAGCCGGGTATTCTGCTACAGTTTGAAGAATAACGCCACAAAGGAAGAGATGAAAGCTGGCTCTGCAGAGTGCCTTAAAAATGACTTTAATTAGGAAATTCTGAGTTGTCAGTCTTTGGATGTTACATAAACTCAAATGGATGTTGCATTTCACTTCTCTGGGATTAAAAAAAAAGTTAAATACAGTATGTATTCAACAATGACAACTACTCTTTCTCTTTAATTTGGTCCTTAAAGATTTAGTACAAAGGAAGTAAGGGATGTGCTCGGGGGTTAAGAGCACTGGCTGAAAATTTAAAAAAAAAAAAAAAAAAAAGAGCACTGGCTGTTCTTCAAGGGGACCAGAGTTCAGTTCCCAGTATCCATGCCAGGTGGTCCACAGATACCTGTCACTCTAGCTTTAGGGGATCTAATAACTTTTTCAGACCTCTACAGTCACCAAAGAATACATGCTTACACACACATACACAGAGAAGAATAGGAAGGGAGAAAGGGAAGAGAGAAAGGGGAGAAGGAGGAAGATGTGCATATACATAACTAAAATCTTTTTTGTTTATTATTCAGTGCCCATTTTTATAAAACCAAGGTACATACAAGCTCTAAGATGTGCAGAGGACAGGCACAAGAGTCAGGTCCTGCATATTTAGGAAAGCTCTGCCAAGGAAGGACACATACTGCAACCATATTCCATTCAATGGGCAATTTTACAATGAGAAACAGATAACTGGGAGCAAGGAAAAGGAAGAGCTTCCTCCTTCTCCCAGATGGTACATGGTTGGTCTCCATTTGCTGAGGCTACATAACAAAATCCCCCTAGCTAGGTGGCTTAAACACAAAATTTATTTCTCGAAATCCTAAAGGTTGAGAAGTTCAAGGTCAAGTTCCCTGCACATTTAGGGTCTGCTAAGGACCCACTTGTTGGTCCACAGACAGCCTACTCATGTGTTCGCTTTTAATAAAAGAACAAACAGGCTCCTTCAAAACTCTTTATCAGAACACTAATCCAGATCACAAGTAGTCCATTCTCATGGCATAATCACCTCTCAAAGTTCCACCTCTGATATCATCACCTTAACAATTAAGATTTAAGCATATGATTGGGCAAGGACAAGATACACTCAGCCCGCACCTAGTCTCTGCTTCAGTGAAGAGAAGTTGGAAGAATATTCCAGAAATGCAGACTTGCTTGGAGAACCCTTGGCCTCTCTCTCTCTCTCTCTCTCTCTCTCTCTCTCTCTCTCTCTCTCTCTCTCTCTCTCTCTCTCTCTATCTCTATCTCTATCTCTCTGCCTCCCCCCTTCTCCCTCACACACATACATTGTTCAGTGGAACACCTAAGGAGCTAACCCAAAACCAGTTATTTTGGAGCAATTGAGTTCTTGACGCTAGTTAACTTTCTGCACTGTTGCCTTCTCTCTCAGAGAGTTGACTTTTTAAAGGTCAGACATCCTCTAAGCAAGAGTGTGGGAAGGGCAGAGTGGGGAGTGAGGCCCTGGTGCATATTTGAATCCTAAGAAGTCAGTATAGATGGGAAGGAACTGGAGCTCCTATTTCTACCAGGCCTTGCTCCCCACCACCTGCCCTCAGTCCTACATTGCTGGCTGGTAAGTAGCTACTACAATCTGGCTAATAGCTTCTCTTTCTTTTAGTCAAACCTGTTATGGTTATTTTCCACAAGAAGCATGACCCCTTTCTGGGGCCAGCAGTTTTAAGAAGACTGAGAGTCAGTAATTCATATTCATCCTCTCCCTCTCTTTCTCTCTCCCTCTTCCTCTTCCCTGCCACGTGCATCAAAACAGCAAGAAGACACAGCTACAGAGAAAAAGAAAATAGTTTCCATTAACTTCCACCACACCTCTGTCAGACACAAATCATGAACTCAAATGAATGAGGGGATACTTTTTAAGCGATTGTATTCTTAAGCTAAGATAGACTATCCTTCCAAGTCAGCAGAGTAATACATGATCAACTCTATAAAAAGCAGTTCCAAGGAGTTTGTAAGCAATTTAGAAAAGGGAGTCCTGCATCATCCCTACCAGAAAACCTGATCTGAAGTATGCCATCCATGAAAGAACACTTGCTGGGTATGCATAAGTCCATAGGTTCAATTCCTAGTAATACACACAGAGAGAAAGAAAGAGAGACACACACACACACTTGAAAGGATATTTGTACTTTTTCTTAGTTCATTCATTTTAAGCAATCAACAGTGATCCAGCATTATCAAGCCCATGCAGCCTGTATATGTTTGTATACAAAGCTCTATTGTGAGAATGAGGGTTAGAGAAATGTAGTAACAGTTAAGGCAAACTGAAAATATAAGTGGTATTTGTTTCCCACTTTTAAAGAGCTGGAAAGCTTTGTGTTGAGTTCTGTGATGACTTGTGGAAAGACACAAGTGTATTTCTGGTTTTCAAGAAACTAAACTGCCATATATTGAAAGAAGACACTTGGGGACTCAGAGGCAGAATACTCAACATGAGTAGCATAACATGCCTAAATATCTTGAGTTACAAATATGGTCGTATAAAGCATGTTACGTATTAATTACCGAAACCCTTTTATGTTCTTATAGCAAAAAACAGAGTAATGAATCCCTTTCTGAAGTTGCTCTACTCTCTCACCACCATTTCCCCCAAAACTTTGTGTCCTTAGCCCTATTCAGAGAAAGAGAAGCAACAAGCAGAACACATAGGATCTGGCCAACTGTACACATTGCATGAAGTAGGACAGTCAGGACAACGTGGCAGTCAGGATGCGCAGGACAGTAGTTGAGCATGCCACTAGGCCAGTCACAAAGTACAAGGATGTCAAGAGGGCCAGGACTTGAACTTCATCAAGTCAAAACTTTGAGCCCTCCCTCTCCCCAACACAATGACCTCACCATATTTCCTAGGCCCCATGAGAGACCCTAATGTCCTGCCCAACTCCAAACCTTGGGAAGATGAATCTTGCCTCTCAGAAAGTCCCAGGCAAGTTAATCCCTTTCTTCCACACCCAACGCACTCCCCTTCTCCAAAGGATCGTACATTTGCCTAATTAAAGACTTCTATTGTGATCCACAGAGCAAAAGAATCCCCTTTTATATGACGACCCTCTAAACAAACAGAATCTATCCCTCTGAGAACCTCTTCTCTAGTGGGAAGAAAAAAAATCAATACAATAAGAAAATTATATACTAGAAAGTATGGGAGGGGAAGAAAGGGCAAATAAGGGGAAGGAAGAGCACTGGAGAGTTACTTCCAGGTGATATACTGTCAAATAAAGTTACTGCTAAGAATGGCTCTAGCCTCCTCAGCCCCCTCCCACCTAAGCCTCAGCTCTATACATCACAGATTCCAAAGCAGAACCAAGTTTATTGCCGCTTACTGTGGCAGCAACCCATGAAGGCTCTGTTTACTGCAGCTGAGAGAGAGAGAAAGTGACTTTGTCAAAGTCACATACCCACTGGGTGTTAGCAAGGACCCCCCAGAATGACTGCTGGGGCTGGATTGCTGAATTTTTTTCTCAATACAGTGTAAAAAGCGCAAGATGCAAGAGAATTGAGACACTGGGTAGGGATATAGCTCAGTGGGTAGAGTATTAACTTAGTGTTCTAAAATTGAGACTCTGGATGGTTTCTAAAGAGGTGTATAAAACATTGATGGGCTCCCTGCAAACATAAGATAAGACAAGATATGAAATTCCAACATAAATTATAAGGCACAGAACAAATGTGAGGCTTTGGGGCAGCTCTGCAGGCTGTCTCAAAATGCCACTTAACCTACTGTCTACGTGAGTCATTAAGTAAATAAATATAATTAAAGAGGAGCTGTTTTTTATACACGCGATACACACTTCCCAAAGCAATCCTTAGTCAAGCTGGAAAAATTAAAACGGTATATATTTTCTGTCTATAAACTAATTATCTGATTCACATGGACTCAAAGCAAGCCCCACTCCTAAGGTGTTTTCTAAAAGTGTGTGCATAATTGCCCTAAATATATTGAGGAAGCACCAGAGCATGTCCCCTTGTTATGAGCCTCAGCTCTTTCCACAGCACCCAAGAGTGAAGAAAAGAACATTCACGTGTGACAGCTCCCTGAAAAGTAAGTGTAGTTGAGAGCACCCGTTGAATGCAGTGTATTTTTGCACAGCCCTGCCTCCTCTTTTTTCTCTCCAGTCATCGGAGTCCTGTTACGCTGAAAGGAAGCAGGTTCCAAGTCCACCCGTCTAAGGTGCAAAATAAGACAGCCCTGCATCTGGGCAGGCTTAAAAGAAACAAATTCGAGGAAGAAAAACCAATTCTACTTTCTGACAGGGTCCTGAAATTGGGCTAGCTTCTCTGAGAGAGAGTGTGTGTAGCCTTCAAAAAAATTATATTATAATCTCAAAAATAAACAGACGGAAAAAAAACACAGAGACGCACACATACACGAACATGAAAGCAAATCTCATCTTCACGTGAAGATGTTGCCAAATGTTTTCTGCTCTTTTCTCCCCAAAGTCAGCACATTGGACTCTGCACCAAGGAAAGTCAACCATCATCATCATCATCCTGCCAGCTTGGGGAAATGAGAAAGCAAGCACATAGACACCAACAATGAAAATAAACAAGATAGAAGAGTTTCAGGCAGAGAAGATTGCCAAGACAGAGAAAGAGTAGAGGCGGAAGACGGAAAGACTCCAGCAACAAGAAAACATGGCGTGAGAGATGCTGAAAGTCATGGTGACCGTGATCTCCTAATTGGAAGATCATGTCCCAGCCTAAGATAAAATGTAGTTCCAACTTACTCTTTCCTCCCAGTTCTGGAATTTGTCTTTATCTCTGCTCAACAAGTCTGCACTGCAGCAATTTCTCTCCCTGGGGAGAGTATCTATGTTGTTTTCTGGTATTACGGAAAGACACAGAGAAATGGGCTCTGAGTGAAACTGTTGTTGGCTTTTGTTAAGTTTTCAAAAGAATAAGGAAAATAGTTCCTGGTGGAGAGGCTGAGTATTCCCCTTCCTTGCATCTTCCTCCCACCCAGAATGGAAAGCCCTTAAGGCACAGACAAACACAGAAGACGGAGTTGGTCTCTGGTCTCAGGTAACGAGGTTAACACTGGCTCTTTCTTCTAAATTCCAAGGCGTTAAACTGATATTTCAAGGTGTCTCATTTTAGATGTGAAATTCCCAATGTCTTTGACCTCCTCCCACCCCATAAACACCACTGAAGATACACTGAGTAATAAGCCAAGTCAGAATCAATAGATTTACAAGCTCATCCACACACCTGCTTGGTCAAAGACTAGTGGGCCCTAGCCCTACCTAAGCTCCTTTCTATCTTCAGACTCAGAAAACCAGGGCTCTTTCTGCTATGGACAATGGGCGCTGAAGCTGGATCAGCCCTCCAGGTTATCTGGGTGTTCTGCTGAGGCCCTGAAGTAGCTGAGATACCACCAGACCCCCAGCCCTAAGAAAAATCCCCTCACCTGAGTAGGTTGTAGGATGGTTGGTTTTTAAGGAAACCCAGGCTGGCTTGTCTACAAAGAAATGCATCTCAAGGAAAATCCTAATCCCACCTGGTCTCCATGGTATTTTCCCTCCTCAGTCTAGCCCTTTACACTTTGTTCCTAGGAATGTTCCCACAAGAGGATCCTCATTTCCCTAAGACAGGAGAGACTGCTGGGAAGTCTCAGAGTTGACAGAATGGAAATTAGAATCATTCCCAGGTGACTAGTCTGGAAGGAAGAGACATTCAGTAAACAGTGTGAATTAGAGGGATGGAGAGGAAAGGAAAAGAACCAGTGCTCATGGTATTCACAGGCTGGCACTGCCTCTTCCTGTCTGCTAACATAGTGCCTTTTTGCTGCTGACTTCAGGCAAGCAGGAACTAGCATTTGGGAACAAGAATATCTTGGGTCTCTGATTATTACCTTGTTCCTCCATCATACTAGGAAAATACCCACTCCATACAGTAAGATGTGTAAAAGGAACCTTTATTCTCCTGGTTCAGTTGTTGTCTGGGAGGCTTACTACCTCCATCTTCTAACCTAGGCCTAGTCCTGGAAGCGTCTGGCCTCCACACAACCAAACCTAGGCCTAGAATGTTTTCAGCCTCTGAGACTTGCTGCTTAATAAGCTCTCCATTTCTTGTTCTTACTCAGCTCTGGGCTGACTCGTTCAATTGAGCTGTTCTGGCTCAGACTCCTCTCCCAGCTGACTTACTCAATCTGGCTTTTCTCTCGGCTTCTAAATTGCTCTGCTTGGCTTCAAACTAACCCCAGATATTCTGTACAAATCTTCTGGCTCCTTCTCATTCCCTGGCTCATTTTGCCTTCACCTGTGTCTAGCTAGTTCTCTCTTCAACCTGTCTCTGTGTATCTCTCCTGATAAAGCTGCCTCTTTTATTCTCTGTATTTCCCTATAAGTATCTTCCCTTACCTCTCTCTTCTACTGAGAGTTGGGCATATCCTATTTTGTCAAATCTTCTTTGATTTGACCTTTATTCTACCACTCAATTAGACATCACTTTCAAACATGAGTGCTACCTTCTACAAACTATCTTTACTGTCATTTGGGGGTGGGGGGGGTGGGGGGAGGGATTAAAGTTGTGTACCACCATGCCTGGAAATAAGCTTTTCTTTACCTGAAACTTGCCCTATACCAGGCTGGCCTTGAACTCAGATCTGCTTGCCTCTGTGTCCTGGATTAAAGGTGTGTCTGTATTCCAGCCAGATCACGCAGACCTAGAAGATCTTTGGATGTGATCTCTTGCCGGCAGGATCACACAGAATTAGAAGGCCTTTGGATGTGCTCTCTTGCCAGAACAGCTATGTTCTGATTTAAAATTCCTCTACAAAGATAGCTCTCAGAGAGCAATGAGAAGGATGTTCAATTCAAAAACATCAGCAGGTACCCATTATGCAGGAGTACAAAAGAAGAGTGCCCCATTCAGTCCTGCAGCACCAAAGTGAGCCTGTGACCAGCATCTGGTAGTGGGATTTGACACCTGAGTAAAGGACCATGGGCCTCAGAGTCCAGAGGGTGTTCCTGGAAGCCAGGCCGAGGATTTCCCAATTAGTCTCCCTTGATATATAACCGAGACCCAGCACTTGTCAGCAAACCTACAGGGGAGCCTCCATTCCCATCATTTAGTCCTAGAAACAAAGGACCCATTGCTTTCTTTACTCAACAAACATGGGACATATCTACTGTGCAACAGAAAGGGTTCTGGGTGCCAGGGCACAGGAGTGAAGAGTCTGTAAACACACTCTCCTCGGGAGCTTGCATTCTAGATCGGATTCTTAAAAGTGAAGTGTTAAAGAAAATGAGAACAACATATGCTGTGCTGGTGATAAGGGCTTGGAAGGAAAGAAAGAAGAACGTGTATATTGACGCTGGTCTGAAACAATGGGGTGCCTGGAGATTCCTTGGCATGATGTCTAAAACAGTCGAGTCTAAAAGAAGGGAATGAGATGTGTAGACAGCTAAAGAAAGCACTTACTAGGGAGAGGAAGTGAGCTAGGCAAGGATCCCAGGGTTGTTCTGACAGGCCTGGAGCATGAGGCGGTTGCCGTAGGGCAGGAGCTCCCCAAAACCATGGCCAACTGGGCCCAGTACAGCTCTTCATCTCATGAGGACACAAGAGGAGTCACCAGCCTCTTTGGAGAAGGTGGTGAGAAACAGCAGTAGGGTAGGGGCTTCCAGAGCCTTCCTACACGTGCCCAGGGAGGCCAATTCTGACATGACATCCATCTTTCAGACCTTCTGAACTCACAGAGCAACCTTTGGCTTACAGCCATCACCCAGAAGGACACCAGCAGCCACTCTGGGTACCAGTGAGGCAGAGAGATTTTTTTTCTAGGGCATCGGAGTGTGGGGCAGCAAACCCTTTGCAGGATAAATGTGCAGAATGCTTTTGTTCTACTGTGCATTGCAAACCGTGTTTCCTACGGCTCCGGCTCTCAGGCAAGAGAAGTTGAGTACAAAGCCTTGTAAGTCGAAATGACTGAAGCACAACAGAGAAGCTAAGAGTCTCTGCATCACAGCATGGACGAAACTGTGGCTGAGGTTTCGCCTCCCTGGGGTCCTTCAGTCTCCAGTAGATTCCTTATTTGTACTGGAAACTTCACAGCCCTGTCTTTAGGCTCTGAATTTCTCTGTGTTTCCTGATTCCTTGCTAGAACCGTCCATTCATCTATACTCACAGGGTTCTGGAGCTTCTCCAGCTTGCTTCTCTGTGCCTTTGTAAATCCCTCCCACAAACCCATTCTGAAGGTTTCTCCATGTCATCTCAGGTACAGTCCCAGCAATGACCCACTTCTCAGTAGCAGTTTTAAGTCTCAGCTTCCCATGGCTAAGATAAAATACCTGAGACAGTCATTGTACAAGGGGGGAAGTTTTCTTTTCGGGGGCCCATGATTTCAGAAGTTTTAGTCCATGCTCACCTGGACCTGTTGATTTGGTCCTGTGTTGGTATGAGTCATTTGTTGTGCTCTGTGGCGCGCTGGCTGTTTACCTCATGGTACCAAAGAGGAGAGGCAGGGTCCTGGGTTCTAATCCCTTCAATGACTTACCCCTCAATGACCTAACATTCGCACACTGGGCCCCACCTGCCAAAGGATCCACCATCTCTCAACAGCACCTCAGTTGATGGTCTAAGCTTATTGGCCTTTGAGAGACCAGATCTAAGCCACAGCAACAGCCATACCATTGTCCTGTGTGGTTATTCTTCAACAAGCGGGGGAACAAGTCACAGGACTTACTAAGTTCTAACTGCTTCATCAGTCCCCAGGATGACCCTACAGGACAACAGAGGACCCAATCATCTTTCCTGCAGAGGAAACCAAGGCTGTCCAGTGTTGACTCACCCCAGAGTACACAGTCAGTAAGTAGCAGTATCATCCTTAAAGTCCAGGCCATCTGGTGACAACACCACATCAGACCACACCCCTGACTTCCATATAAATCTTGAACAAAAAACATCCAAGTGAGATTAGAAAGAAGTTCCCATAAGAAAAGGCACCCAGCATAATATTGAGAGGTTTAAAGATAAAAGCAAGCCATCTCCTAGCCAGCCCTCTGCTGGCCCACGAATCTTCATTTTTACATCTCCCAGATTCCCTTTGGAGTATTTGCTCTCTTTGGAGGAGTGGGGATTTCTCATTCTTTGTCATCTCTAGGTGGTGTGGACAAGTCCACAATGAACCTTTTAAAATTCTGTGAGCATATGTACATGTGTCAGAACTCAAGCCTGTACCCACGGTTTCAAATCTGTCAAACTAATACTTTCACACCAGAATATGGCTCTACGCTAAGACCTATCAACTGGAATTAGCTCTGGAATCAGGTGGAAGTAGCAGAATGAATGCATCGGATCAACACCGAAGAGTTCCACAGTGTGCACGGACCTAACGGCGCGTCTTCTCAGGGGCCCCAGCCAGCACCTTGACTATATCTCACATGCACTCCTCTAAAAGTAACCCTTTTCTACTCCAGCAGGAATCACTGGGATTTCCTTTGCCTTCAGGCTTTGATCCTGTCCAAACACTCTAGTTCCACAAGGGCAGCCTCCTGGGATGTGACAAGGCCCCTTTCCCACTGCAGTTCTGAGCCTGTATGCTCCAGAGTGCTGAGGGTACCACCTACACCAGACCCATCAGTGACAGGCGTCTTTCTGTGATAGTCTTCTGTCCACGGGGCAGTCAAAAACCTAGCCCTGCCTCCACCAGGCAGGCTCCATTCACCTGGCTACCTTGCCGTGTTGCAGGGCCATGAGCATCGGAAGCCTTACCTGCCTTTTCCCTTCTGGGTGTGTCTCTTCCCTAGTGACTTCAGTTTGCTTCCACCTGACGACTTCCTTTCGCATCTTGGTCTGGAGCCAGTTATGGAATGCTCTCCAGGTGACCGTGTTTAGGGACTCTAGCCAGGTCTCCTTGATCAAGCAGGGAGAGGGACTCGGGGGAGGTCTGGAATGGAACAGTGTCGCGACAGTGAAGGGAGCATTTCAAAATACAGCTAAAACCCCTCAGCTGAATGTCCTACTCGTGCTCACCCTTAGGAAGAGAGCAAGCAAGCGTGTGAACTTTGCAGAGCTCCTCTGGCTGGCCACCCTATGCCTGTCGAAAACCATTTCCCCGAGCAGGAAAAAGCATGTCACCTGTATCTTCCCAATGGCCAAGAATGTTCACATCACTCACACCTGTGACTCAGGGCGTCAAGCACAGAGACTGGAACCACAAACAGCTTTTGTTTGCTTTTTATCGGGATGCTGACAGGTCACCTCGTTCCGTCCTCATGGCACTTGCTTTCCTTATGACATTCTTACAGAAGTGGAGGGACACAGCAGTCTCCCTTGTCCTATGCTTTGCTTTCCAAGGTTCTTTTTATTGGCAGTCAGATATGTTTTATTAAATACCAAATTTAAAAATTCTAGAATAAAAAATAATAAGGTTTAAATAACCTGTATTATCATTTGTTATTTTAATTGTTCTGTTTTATCACTAATTATTGATTCTTTACTGTGTCCAATTTATAAACTAGACTTTGTAGGTATGTGTGTATATATGTATGTATACATGTATATGTATGCATGCATGTATGCATGTATACATGTATGTACTATGTACATATGTATGTATATATTTTTGTGTGGATAGATGGATGAAAAATGGAAGTTGTGAATAGGTTTAAGTACAAACCTTGGAGCATCTTCTACAGATCTTATAACACTCTCCCTGAGGGTAAGAGATGGTGACCATGCAGTCATTTTTCCTATCTCCCTGGTTTCACAGACAAACCTCAGCGTGGCTCATTTCCCCATCTCTGAGCCTTTGGTCAATGTTACCTTCTCAGCAAGACTCACCCAGATCACTCCCCCAAAAAACTATAACTCTACTCTCACCCTTAATATCTTGCTTAACTTTCCTTCAAATCACAAAGCACTGATTGCAGGTGACTTCTTGCAGGCACACTTCCAGCCCTGTCCTCTTCATTCTGTGAGAATGGTGATGGCGACACAGGGTCACAACAGACATGGCAAGAAAGCCATTCCGTTGTTCTGTTAGGACAGCCTCCCTCCCCCAGTTATGACAGAGATCTGTTCAAATAAGGAGTCACTCACAATAATGAGCACTATTTCTGAAAATCAAGTTTCAAGCTAGAACTTCTAAGGGACCAAGTGAGAACTGCCTACATCACCCCATAATAAGCCACCTTGTCAAGTCATTCATAGCTTCTACTCTTCCCTTAAAAGAATCCAGTCCATTCTCCTATTACACCCCAGGTCTCTTCATGGATTCACTCCATCCCTGGGCCACATGTCCCATCCAGCTTCTCCCCTTTGGTCTCCCTGTGATCTTTTTACATCTGCTCCCACTTTGACTCAGCTGCTTAGCTTTCTGGGAAAAAAAGCTTTCTGATTGGCTGCTGCTTATCAGGGTAAGTAAGCTGACAGTGGCTATGCTTGGGTCAGCTGTATTTCCTCCATAAGACTCAGGGACCTGGGACCCCATGACCAGTATCACAGACAGTAAGCAGCACTGGCTGAAGGTACGACTCAGTCTCCAGCTGTTTTAGTAGAACTGTCTTCCAGACCATCCCTTGTAGGGATGAAGAGCAGGAAGTCAAGGGTCAGAAAGGGGAATGTTACAAGGTCTGGGTACCATGCAAGAGCTTTGCAGAACTGACTGTGGTCTAGAGACACTGGGCACCCAGAAACTCCACAGCAAGGGCAGGAAATTGGCAAAGCAATTTCCATGGAAGAGAGGAGGGGGTCAATCTCCAGCTCCTTTACGTTCTTGTCTTAAGTCAGGCTTGTCCTAGCACTTGCCCTTGGTCTTTCTTCAGCCCTTTTAATTGCAATAAATTCTAAAGTAACTCGGGAAAGAAACTCCAGGTGGGCTGATGTAATTCGGCTGCTAAAAGAGGAAATGTGTACAGAAGTCCTGTCTCTCAGATCCACTGCCCCTTCTCCTTCAGAGCCTTTGAAAGGCCAGGCCTAGATGAACTCCTCGTGAAACTCTGTCCTAATATTCAGTCTTCTCTAGGATTCAGAATCGTTTCGCTTACCTCAAACTCCAGCCCTTCCGTGAAGCCTGGGACAGAGATGTTGCCTACAAAACTGCAGGTAACAGGGTGTTTGGCTTGATGGTAGTCCCAGGGAAGTAGTAACGGAACAGTCTCACCTTATTTCTGCAAGACCTGAGCAAACTGAGTTTCTCTTGATGGAGGAGTGATACCTCCATCACTCCTGTCTGTGTCCGGGGACAGCAAAGGCTGTATATGCTGCCTGGTCCTCACTTCCAGCTAGACAAACCTCCCCAAACAGTGAGGTGCTGTGGCCATCCTTCTCTGCCATACAAATCATAGAGAAAAAAAAAAAAAAAAAACACTCACTTCTGAGCCCCTTCCATGACTGAGACCTGAATACTCCTCCCATCTCAGCAGACCCAAAGAAGCTCTCCTGGTGGGTTTGGTAGCCATAGTCCTCAAATTAGGGAGAAAATCCTACTCCTCAGCCTCAAAGCCTTTAGCTGCTTCAACCATACCCAGGATGGAATAGTCCTGAGCCCTTTTCATTCATACCAGGAATGATACAGTCTTCAGAGCCATAGTGAAATCCAATATTACAAACACTGATGGCACTGCATCTTCTCCTGTTATGTGTAAATTCTGCATTCCTACATATTCTCTCTCTCCCTCTCCCTTCGTAGCTCTCCAACAAAGTTGAGACCTGACCTAAGATCTGAATCACTAGGAATGTCAAGACGGTTTCACAACCTTCAAGTCTCTATTGTTCCAACCAGCCCACTAAGGCTTACTTGGGGAAGCCTCTCACAGTCAAGACACCTACATTCCGTCCATTGACATCTGTCTCTCTCAATCCATGGGAACTTTTCTTCTTTTAAAATTAAAAGTTTAATTTTAAAATATGTTTATTTTTATTTTATGTGTATATATGAGTCTCAGCATATATGTATGTGATTGGTTGATGCCTGTGGAGGCTAGAAAAGGACATCAGATCCCCTGGAACTGGAATTACAGGCATTTAAGGACCACCATGTGGGTACCAGAAATCAAACCCAGATCCTTTGCAAGAACAGCAAGTGCCCTTAACCACTGTATCAACTCTCCAGACTGAGAGAGAGAGAGGAGTGTCTTACTATGTCCATCAGGCTGGACTCAAGTTCTCAGAGATGCCCTGCCTCCCAAACTCAGGTACTAAAGTTATATCTATTTTTTTTCAATGAATCAAAGCATGCATTCACTCACACACACACACAGACACACATACACACACACACACACACATTTACATGTACCTATCCAAAGAGCATTCTGGGCTCTGCCTGTAAATAGGTTTGCAGTAGCTGTCTGAGCCTACATACTCCCTAGGCAAATTCGGTGGTGGGGAATTCTGCATTAAGGGCTCTCTTTAATTGCCTTCCTGAGGTCTCTGCCTCTGGAGCACACACAGAGCCCCTAGGGCAGGCAGATCTCCATCAGGTAAGGCCCAGACCCAGAGTACTGCTCCTCCTCAGGCTCTAGGAGATTATTATTTACACCTCCTTAATGTCTACTTTCCATTCCTGGCTTCTTAAGCAATAAAACAGGAGACACACTCCAACTGCTCTAAACGCTCACCTGGCTGCAAACAAAAGCTGGTGACTTAGGTCCTACCCTCACCATGGGTCCAGGCAGGGTTTCCCACAAGCTGTAATTATACTTCTGTTCCAGGGGGTTCTGGAGCCTGCCTCTTGAACCGTCTAAAAGAGGGTGGTGTGTTTCCGTGTTAGTAAGGACAGGCCCACTGACCTGGAGGGGTCGAGGGCTGATTGCATGAATTAATCCAGGAGCCTGCCAGCACTCAGGGCAGGCAACCCATCAATAAAACATCAAAGACCGGCACCATTAGAGGAGGCAAAGCGGGATCTTTTATTCATGACTGTATTTTGAAGGGGCTTGCTCATGACTCACAAATTATTCATGAGCTTCTATTTTTAAATGTAAATTACAGGGGTGTTTAAAGGGGTGGAAGTCCAACAGCCACCCCCTGGCACCGCTCTATTTTGGGAAAGGACTGTCCCCTCTCAGGTGAAATCCTGTCTCACAGCACAGTTTGTTGTTCCCTGAGAAGCCTGTTCACACGAGAGGCAGACCTGCCTGCTACTCCTGGTGACAACTCCTGGCCAGACCGAACCAAGCAGCGTCCCTGTCACAGGGACCTCAGCTCCTGTGGCATGCTAGGCTGAGGAAGTGACCACCTGTGGCCCTGCTTCTTCAGCCCATCTCCCAGTTCAAAGCACAGATCTGTGGGCCCCTCCCTGGCTGTCTAAATGAGAGTTTATGGAGTGGGGCTCGGATATTTCCATAAATCCTCACGTAGGTTGCGCTGAGGTAACCCAGTGATACCTCACAGCGTTTCAGTCTTACCCAGACAGCCTATGAGGAGCACATCACTGGGCCTGCCGCCAGGGTTTCTGATTCTGTAGGTTTGAGGTGGAATTGGAAAATCTGTATTTCTCGCAAGTTCTCAGGCAGTGAGGGTGCATCTGATCTGACTGTACTTTGTGGTCCACTAATCTAGAGCCAGCACGTTTCTGAGGATGGTTGAGGCCCGCCTTTGATGAAGTCCACCCATCTGAGGAAATGAGCAGTCCAATGAGCTCAGAGCTTGAAGATCTACTGGACCTCAATTGACCATCATCTCTCATCACACCCCAAAAGGTCTCTCATCAGATCACAGAAGCCTCTTCCACTTTGAACCTACCCCAGGGTCCTCTGGCCCGCCAGAATGTAACCAAGGTAATGGCATCATTCAAATACCACAACAGCTTGGAAAAGTTCACAAAGTTCTTCTTTTAAATCCTCACCCTATAATTTTCCACACAGCCTGCAAAGGCTTTTCAAAATGCCCTGGCTGCGTTTCTTATCCAACAGACACCAGCTCAGTCCTCTCAATGTACCACCAAGCATGTAAACGCACAGTCTCTGCCCTCGAGGAGTTGACACCACAGAGGAGCAAACACGGGAAGGTCATTGTAAACACTCAGGTTCCAGCCACTGATATATATGGGGATTCTTGAGTAAGGGGGTGGAGCCTGAGGAGAGCGAACCCTAAAGCTGAAGACAGCCAAGAGAGTGGGGGAAGGGAGATCAAGTTCTGGTGTTTTCTAGTGCCCCACCCCAGCTTGTCCAGAGAGAACTACGGTATGGGAGGTAAGGCGCTTCCTCAGCTTTTGTGAGCTGGGCCAGGAAGCCAGAACAGAACACAGCCCTGACATTGACACTGAAGCTGTCCTTGAGCATCTTCCTCATGAGAAGCAGTGCTCTAGCACCAAGGGGGGGAGGGGCCTGAGGTAGAAAGTTGGTGAGGTTTCCTGGAAAGGCTCAGGACCTTGCCTTGGGAAAGTCAGGCCCACTGACCTGCCCCAAGAGAGCCCTGAACAGGCGTCTAACTGTGGCTTTTCCCATTTCCTCTTGCGCAATCAAACCCATTCTTCAAGGGAAATGTATCCTTAAACATTCTTTTCTCAGGATTTCCTGAGCCTTCGCTTAGAAGTAGCTCTTCCCCCACCCCACCCCCCCACGCACAGCATTTGCTCTGTGCCCCCTCTCTCTGTTACTCCAAAGATCCTAGTGGCAAAAGATGTACCTCACTCATCTTCGACTTAGGCACATAGCATCCAGCATAATATCTAGCACATAGTAGGGGCTTAAAAGATATTGACTGGAAGAGGGAATAAATTGAATGAATTTTTTTCCCATCACAGTCTCAGTCCCAGAAGACAGATTTGCCACCATGTGCTTATAATGAACTGCACAAGGAGCTAATTTTTTTCTACGTGTATGATGTGCATGTATGTGAGGATGTTCGTGTTGAGAGTATCTGTGCATGTGTACATACGTGTGGATAGTAGGGTAGGCATGTTTTAACACATGTGAATGTACATGTGTGTGCATGCGTGTGTGTGTGTGTGTACGCGCGCGCACGCGTAACAGTGCACATGTTGAGGTCAGGGGGCACTTTCAGGCCTGGTGTCCACAGTCTACCTTGCTTGAGACAAGGTCTTTGCTGTTTCCCACTGAGCTTGACAGCCCACCTGTCCCATGAACTTCTGGAAATTCTCCTCTCTCTGCCTCCCTTCATACTTTAGGAGCACTAGGATTACAGAAGAATTTATCAAGTTCAGCTTTGCAGCGGTCTTGGACTTATACACTCATTTCCTTGGTTGTTCAGCAAATGCTTTTATCCACTGAGCCAACTCCTCAACCCCTACCTGGCATTTTTTGTGTGTTTTTGTTTGGTTGGTTGTGGTTTTGTGTTTGTTTGTTGTTGTTAAGGTAGAGTCTTCCTATGTAGCCCTAGCTGGCCTAGAACTCACTATGTAGAGCAGACTGGCCATGAACTCATAAAAAAATCTTTGCTTTCCAAGTGTTGTTATTATTATTTTTTTTTTTGGCATGCCTTCTGGTACTCGGATAGGAGGGTGTCCAGGAAACCCTCAGCTCCAAGGCCATGAATCCAAGTCATAGCAACAAATGTTATTTTTATGTGTTGGCCTGCCTTCCTGACCAGTGGGAAGGTGTCCAGACCACTCATAACTCCCAGGGCCACAAATCTGAGTCACAGCTACAAAGACTGGGGAGGTATCCCAATTCTGACATGGAACAAAGTCCCAAGGGTATCCTGAGACACAGGAGCCCAGGGACCTCACAGCTCTGGGTATCCAGAGGCACAAGAGCCCAGGAACCACGCAGCTCTGAGAGGAGGCCTCCTCAACAGAGATGTTGCAGCTCCCAGAGGAGGGTTGCCCCAACCTCTGATGAGCTGAGGAGCCTAGGAGCTTGAGCGCCTTCATTTCTTCTTCTTCTTCTTCTTCTTCTTCTTCTTCCTCTTCTTTTTCTCCTTCTTTTCTTCTTCTTCTAACTCTAATTCTTCTTATTCTCCTTCTTCTTATTCCTCTGAAGAGTAAGTTGTAGCAGGCAGTAAATCTCTTAAAAGAGATGTATGCTCCCGGGAGAAGGCAGCATGGAACTGGGGTTTTAAAAAAAGCCTTCATATAAGAATTCTTAGGGAGTGGAGCTTTGGAGGGCAGAGATTTCCAGAGTGTGGATTGGTGGTATTTCAAGTCCTGAGCTTTGGGAAGCTCAAGGATTGGTAGGCTTTCCTGTTCAGAGATTGGTTGGTTTTCTTGCTCAGGGATTGGTCAGTTCTCCTTCTCAGGGATTGGTGGGGTTTTTGTTCAGTCTTTCACCTCAAATTTGCATAATCTGGGATGAGTCCTACTGAGGCGCTGGAAATGGCAGTTACAGAGGTCTGGAGGGAAGCAGGGAGGTGGCCTGCTGGAGCTTCCTCAGACAGAGGTCTGCCCACTTTCTTGCCGTTTCCTGTTATAATTGTTTTCCCAAAGTGTCCATGGTTCCTAGTGCATGCAAACTAATTATCTGCTAAGCACACACAGAGTGATCTGTCAGCTCCTGATGGGATCTGGGGCTCTGGTGGCCCTGCCTGTTGGTTGGGTCCCAGGGCCTCTGGCCAGGTAGCTTTGACTCTCCCAGCACGGTTTCTGTATGTGAGAG
>CM053759.1:24285496-24387234 GCA_028658305.1 Pachyuromys duprasi | reverse complement strand
CTCTCACATACAGAAACCGTGCTGGGAGAGTCAAAGCTACCTGGCCAGAGGCCCTGGGACCCAACCAACAGGCAGGGCCACCAGAGCCCCAGATCCCATCAGGAGCTGACAGATCACTCTGTGTGTGCTTAGCAGATAATTAGTTTGCATGCACTAGGGACCATGGACACTTCGGGAAAATAATTATAACAGGTCAAGAGCTCAGCCCAGGCAAAAATCAAATGAAATCATACTGACTGCTGAGGTCAGAAAAAAGAGCTGCCCTGGTCTCTGAAATCCCATCAAAGTAATTAGGAAAGGGCAGTGGAAGGTGAGAAAGGGGAAGGATGAGAGAGGAAGGGTGAAAGCCAGATTCCTGCCTGTGATGGCAAATACTGTCAACCTGACAGGCTCTGGAACCATCTAGCAGATTAAGCCTCTGGGCAAGTCTCTAAGAAAGTTTCTAGACTGAGGTTGGAGAACTCTCCTTGAACGTGGGTGGCGCTAGACAAGAAGGAGAGCTCGGGCTGACCACCAGCACTCTCGCTCGCTGTTCCCTGACTGGGATTGCACTGTGACTAGCTACCTCGTGCTCCTGCCACCATGCTTCCGCACCATGAGGGACTGCTCCTTCAGACTGTGAGCCAACAGAAACCCTTCCCTTTCAGAGCTGCTTTTGTAAGGAGTTTTAGCATGGCAATAAGAAATTGAACTGAGCAGATTCTGGGAAGATGTAGACCCAACCTGCCCATAACATCCCTTACTCATCTTCTCACATGGAGGGTACATACATGCACTGCTTATTTCCTCACTATGTCCACATGCACACACACACACAAACACACACTAATCTCCCTCTCCCTTGAAGCTGGTTAGGAGTGAGGATTTCAAAATGGAACATGAACACCACAGTGTGAAGCCATGGGATTTCTGAGAGGCTGCTCTATTACCCAGTCAGGCGATCTGACGATCGATTGTGTTCAGCAGCAAGTTGTGTGCCCAGATTTGTGCCAGGCTCGAAAGCAGTGGGGAAAAACAGTAAGCCTCCCCACAGCCACTGATGATTTAGCTTTCAAGTTTGAAGGAAAAAAAAAAAAACTAAGGCATATGAAAGAATTGCTCGTGCACGTGGCAGGCCGGGAGTGGCTGTGAAGGCACAGCAGAGGGCCGGGTGCAGAGGAGTGACCGACCACCCAGCCCCGAGCGTGAGTACTGGGAGTTGGTCTATGCCTGGGAGGTGTAAGGACAATTAGCTGACTAAAGGTACATCTATTCTTTATTATCACCGTCACAACTCTAAAGAGTGTCCCTGATAAATTATTCCTCTACACAGCAACAGATGGCTTTACCACACCCTCCCCCCCATATGCCACTGTTGTTAATTAATTAGAAATGAAAACGGGTGGAGGAGTTAACGTAGACTTGATTTTAGTTGTTTGAGAGAAGACCTTCTGGATCAGGAGAGTCGCCTGTGAAGAGGAGTTGAAATCAGGGACAGTATAGAGACTCCTGTCAGGATACCATTCTGCATCCCCCAAGGTGAAGTATTGGGTTCCCTCAAAAAATAGATGGGATTAGGAGGAGGCCTTGATGGATGGGCCAGCTTCCCATGGGACTCCCACACAGAGAATCATGTCTCACCCAAGCAGACCTTAGCTGTGTGGTGAGCACCTGAAAGGATCCAGAAGAGGCTCTTGGAAGAGAAAGAAAATATAATAGGGTGCTTGATTGGAGGTCTCCTCCTCAAGCTCTGAAATGAAAAGAGAAAGCAACAGAGTGTGCTTGCCAGAATCCACAGGGCCAGCAACAAAGACTGAGAGGCTGTGTCCTTTGGGAAGTTTGTGTTCTCTCTCTCCTTCCCTCCCTATCTATCTCTCTTTCTTTCTCTCCCTCTCTTTCTGTGTTTGTGTGAGAGAGACTCTCTGACTCTCTACATGTCTCTGTCTCTGTGTGTATCTCTGTGTCTCTCTGTATCTCTGTCACTGTCTCCCTGTATGTGACTGTCTCTCTAGACGTCTCTGTCTCTGTGTGTGTCTCTGTTTCTCTCTCTCTCTCTTTCTTTTTCTCTCTCTCCACACTCCTCCAATTCAAAAGCAACTCAGTTCTCAGCAGGGGGCTTGCGAGTCTGCTCCATGTCACAAGTGACTGTCAGAAAGGAGAAGACTGAATCCCACTGGATAACTCCAGAAGCAGATTTGGGCTCCATGGGTAGAAATTACAGGGAGGAAGAGTCCAATGCAACATCAGCCTGATGTTGTGTTGCCATTAGAGATACCGCACAGGATGGCATACTGTCTGAGGGATGGGGAATGCCTAGGCATTGCACAGGATTAAAAACAAGTAGCTGGATGACCACTTGCTGGAGGGCTGGAGGCCACCAAATTCTGCCAGTGAACTTTGACCTCAGAGGTCACCTGAAGATGTCTCTTTAAATCCCAAGTCCTGTGTTTCCAAGTTTCACCTTTGGCCAAGCTCTATCACACTACCCAGTATCCAGACTTACCTTATCCATCCTGGAAATAGAATCTTTGGGAACACGCTCTTCCTGCTATCCTGCTTGAACCCAATATTAGAGGGAGGCCACATAGTCTCCTGTTTTTTTTTAATAGACAGAGTTAGTAAGGACTCCAAATTCAGAAACAGGAGACCTAGGGTCTGCTCTGAAGTCTATCAAGGGAGCAGAGTGGAATAGTCTCAGTACTGTGGGGCACGTGCACCAGGGAAACTGGCATGGAGCTAGAGCAAGGTTGAGATGTGTCCAAACCCTGAAGATCTCAGTCTTGAGACTGAATCTTGATAGGAGTAAGGATCACTCCCTCCCTGTTCTGTGCCTGCATGTCCCTGGCTCATATAGTTCCATGGCCACCACCTCCACAGTTCTCGAGGTAGTCCTGTAGCCTAGCACCTGGAATTCCTCTCCATGCAAACTGAGGATCCCAACTAATGGTATGTACCCACCCTGGACATCCCTCCCACTCTCCAGGGTTCATATAGCCTTTGCTCACCCCAAATAAACACACACAAGCTGTTTCACGGAATATCGTGAAAGGCCTGCTGTTTTACCGGGAGAGCTAAGAGAGCAGTGATGCCAGACTCCTCGGAGAAGGCCTTCACCCCACCACACCCCCAGCTGGACCAGGATTCTGCAGACCCCACCCCTTTCCAGCTCCCCTTCACCCTTCTCAATCTGTGTGCAGTGGGGTCTGGACACCCCTAGGGAAGGAGCTGGAACCACGTGATGCTGGGGGAGGGAGGGGCTCAATCAGGAGGATTACAAGTCGCTGCAGACCAGTCTGGGGTACATAGTGATCCTGTCTCAAAACGAAACAAAAATACTAAACTGACTCAACAGACAGAAAGAGCAGGTGAGAATAGACATGAAACCATGCTGAACATAAGTAGGTAGTTATTAGGTTTGACAGGTAGGTATACTGTGCTCTATTATAATACAAGTTGGACACGTTTAATTTGAAAATACAAACTCTGGAATGCTTCAAAACCCAGAACTTTTTGAGGGTCAACATGATGACCACAGATGAAAAATTGAACACCATGAAATTCTGTTTCATTAATGAAAATTATTTAAAATACTGTATAAAAGTACCATCAAGCTTTGTGTATAAGGTTGTACTAGTTTTATTTCTGTTAACATGATAAAAAAAATCCTTATTTAAAAAAAACTTATGGGAGAAAGGGTTTATTTTAGCTCCCAGCTCTGGGTTACAGTCCATTACAGCAAGGAATTCAAGGTGGCAGGAATTTAGCACAGTTAATCCCATCACATCCACAGCCAAAAACAGAGAAATGAAGGTGTATATAACTCTTCTGCTCAGACCACCCTGCTCTGTAGGTCCTCAGCCCCAGAGAATGATGCAGCTCACAGTGCCTGGGTCTTCCCACCACAATTAACATAACCAAGACAGTCCCCACCAGCCAACCTGATCTAGATAGTCTCTCACTGAGCTTCTCATCCTAGATGATTCTAGACTATGTCAAGTTGACAGAACCAGCTATTACAAAGATGTATAATAAAGTCTAGATGAGATCTGAGTCCCTATCTCTAAAATATTTTTATTATTATGAAACATTATTATAACAAAATAATATAATATTATTATAAAATATATTATTATTATTTGAGGGATATTATTAATATCCCTCAGACCTGAAAAAAAAAAGTCCAAAATACTCCCAGTCACAGTCACATCCTACAAAGGATATTCAACCTGTATTTTGTCACTTTTGTAAACATTTAAAATTCTCTAGTTATAAGTACTGCTAAATGAAGGAGAAGGAGGCCAGCAGAATGTGCATCACCTCTTGGAAGGGTTCTCCCAGGAGCAGAGCTATCTGGAAATCACGGATATAAGGACTCATATTCCCAGAAGACAAAGGGACAGGACAGGGAACAGTGTCCCGGGACCCCACACAGTTTGAGGGTCCAGAATTCCCTGGTCCCAGCGGGAGCAGCTGTCAGGTCCCACAGAGAGATGGCAACCCAGAGCCTCCACTGTCCATCTCTCCCACACCAGATATTTCATTTACTCAGTGTTCATTCACGTACATCGGCGTTCTGACTGGGGCATGTCTGTGTGAGGGTGTCGGATCCTCTGGAACAGGAGTTACAGACAGTCGTGAGCTGCCATGTGGATGCTGGGAATTGAACCCAGGTCCTCTGGGAGAACAGCCAGTGCTCCTAACCGATGAGCCATCTCTCCAGCCCCTCCTTGAAACACTTTCACATGCCTTATGTTATTCCTTCCCGGCCACCACTTTCACATTATTTTTATCATCCTCCATTTTTTTACTTGTTTTTTTATTTATTACAGTTTATTCACTTTGTATCCCACCTGCAGCTCCTTCCTTCATCCCCTCCCTATCCCACCCTCCCACTCTCATCTCCTCCCATGCCCCTCCCCAAGTCCACTGAAAGGGGAGGTCCTCCCCTTCCCTCTGACCCTAGCCTATCAGGTCTCATCAGGACTGGCTGCATTGTCTTCCTCTGTGGCCTGGTAAGGCTGCTCCCCTCTCAAGGAACCAGCCACTGAGTTCATGTCAGAGACAGTCCCTGTTCCCATTACTAGGGAACCTACTTGGAGACTGAACTGCCATGTGCTACATCTGTGCAGGGGTTCTAACTTATCTCTATGCGTGGTTCTTGGTTGGAATATCAGTGTCAGAAAAGACAATTGTGCACAGATTTTTCGGTTTTGTTGCTCTCCTTGTGGAGTTCCTATCCTCTCCATGTCTTTCTATCTCCCTGCACTCTGCACAAAGTTTGACTATGAGCCTCAGCATCTGCTTTGATACCCCTGCTGGGTAGAGTATCTGTAGTAAGCTCCTCTCCTGTTCCCTGTTTTCTCCCTCTTCCGATGTCCATCCTGTTTGCCTTTCTGAGTGAGAACTGATCATCTTACCCAGGGTCCTCCTTCTTGCTTAGCTTTTTCAGGTGTACAGATTTTAGTATGTTTATATCCTATATTATATGTCTAATATCCACTTACAAGTGAGTATATACCATGTGTGTCTTTCTGATTCTGGTATAGCTCACTCAGGATGATCTTTTCTAGTTCCTGCCATTGCCTTGTTTTTAATTGCTGAGTAGTATTCCATTGTGTAAATGTACCACAATTTCTAAATCCATTCCTCAGTTGAGAGACATCTAGGTTGTTTCCAGATTCTGGCTATTACGAATAGCTCTGCTACAAACATGGTTGAGCAAATGTCCTTGCTGTATACTTGAGCATCTTTTGGATATATCCCTAGGTATGGTATAGCTGGGTCTTGAGGTAGTACTATTCCTAATTGTCTGAGAAAGTGCCAGATTGATTTCCAAAGTGGTTGTAAAGGTTTATATTCCCACCAGCAATGGAGGAGGGTTCCCCTTTCTCCACAGCCTCTCCAACATGTGTTGTCACTTGAGATTTTTATCTTAGCCATTCTGATGGTGTAAGGTGAAATCTCAGGGTCATTTAGATTTGCATTTCCCTGATCATTAAGGATGTTGAACATTTCTTTCAGTGTTTATCTGACATTCAGTATTCCTCTAAGAATATCTCTGTTTAGCTCTGTACACCATTTTTAAACTAGATTCCTTGACTTTTTGCTCTTTAACTTCTTGAGTTCTTTATATATTCTGGATATCAGCCCTCTGTCAGATAGAGAGTTGGTGAAGATCCTTTCCCAGTCTGTAGGCTGTTGTTTTGTTCTGATGAAAGTTCACTTTGCTTTACAGAAGCTTTTCATTCATGAGGTCCCATTTAGTGATTGTTGATCTTAGAGTCTGTGCTCTTGGTGTTCTATACAGGAAGTTGTCTCCTGTGCCAATGAGTTCTAGGCTCTTTTCCACTTTTTCTTCTAACCGATTTAGTGTGTCTGGTTTTATGTTGAAGTCTTTGATCCACTTGGACTTTAGTTTTTGTGCAGGGTGATAAATATAGATCTATTTTCATTTTTCTGCATGTAAACATCCAGTTGGACCAGTACCATTTGTTGAAGATGCTGTCCTTTTTCCATTGTATAGTTTTGCTTCTTTGTCAAAAATCAAGTATCTTCAAGTGTGTGGGTTTATTTCTGGGTCTTCTATTCAATTCCATTGATCCACCATTCTGTTTCTATGCCAGTACTATGCAGTTTTATTACTATTGCGCTGTAGTACAGCTTGAGATCAGGGATGGAGATACCTCCAGATGATCTGTGGTTGTACATTATTGTTTTCGCAACTCTTAGTTGTCTTGTTTTTCCATATGAAATTAAGAATTGTTCTTTCAAGGTCTGTAAAGAATTGTGTTGGTATTTTGATGGGAATTGCATTGAATCCGTAGATTGCTTTTGGCAGGATAGCCATTTTCACCATGTTAATCCTGCCAAACCATGAGCATGGGAGATCATTCCATCTTCTGATATCTTCTTCAATTTCTTTTTTCAGAGACTTGAAGTTTTTTTCAAACAGGTCTTTCACTTTCTTTGTTAGAATTACACCAAGGCACTTTATTAGTGGTTATTAGTGGCTATTGTAAAGGGTGTTTTTTTCCCCTAATTTCTTTCTCAGCCCTTTTGTCTTTTGTATACAGAAGGGCTACTAATATTTTTGAGTTAATTTTTTATCCAGCCACTTTGCTGAAGGTGTTTATCAGCTGAAGGAGTTCTCTGACTGAATTTTTGGAGTCACTCATGTATACTATCACATCATCTGCAAATAGTGATACTTTGACTTCTTCCTTTCCGATTTGTATCCCCTTGATCTCCTTTAGTTGTCTTATTGCTCTAGCTAGGACTTCAAGTACTGTGTTGAAGAGATGCAGAGAGAGTGGGCAGCCTTGCCTTGTCCTTTATTTCAGTGGGATTGATTTAAATTTCTCTCCATTTAGTTTGATATTGGCTATAGGCTTGCTGTATATTTTCTTTACTATGTTTAGGTATGTGCCTTGTATCCCTGATCTCTCCAATACTTTAAACATGCATGGGTGTTGGATTTTTGTCAAATGCTTTTTCAGCATCTAAGGAGATGATCATGTGGTTTTTCTCCTTCAGTTTGTTTATATGCTGGATTACATTGATGGATTTCCATATATTGAATGACCCCTGCATGCCTGGGATGAAGTCTACTTGGTCATGGTGGATGGTATCTTTTCTGTGTTCTTGGATTCGGTTTGCAAGTATTTTATTGAGTATTTTTGCATCAATGTTCATAAGAGAAATAGGTCTGAAGTTCTCTTTTATTTTTAATTGGGTCTTTGTGTGGTTTAGGTATCAAGGTGAATGTGGCTTCATAGAATGTGTTTCGTAATGTTCCGTCTGTTTCTATTTTGTGAAATACTTTGAAGAGTATTAGCTCTTCTTTGGAGGTCTGGTAGAATTCTGCACTGAAACTGTCTGGTCCCAGGCCTTTTTTGGTAGGGAGACTTTTGATGACTTGGGGGATTAGGACCATTTAATCTATTTACCTGATCTTGATTTAATTTTAGTAAACAGAATCTATCAAGAAAAATGTCCATTTCATTTAGATATTCAAATTTTGTGGCATATAGGATTTTGTAATAAGACCTAATGATTGTTTGCATTTCCTCAGTGTCTGTCATTATGTCCCCCTTTTCATTTCTGATTTTGCTGATTTGGATAGTTTCTCTCTGCCTTTTAGTTAGTTTGGCTAAGGGTTTGTCTATTTTGCTGATTTTCTCAAAGAACCAGCTCTTGGTATTATTGATTCTTTGAATTGTTTTCTTTGTTTCTAATTCATTGATTTCATCTCTGAGTTTGATTATTTCTAATCGTCTACTCCTCTTGGATTTGTCTGCTTTTTTTTTTCCTAGGGCTTTTAGGTGTGCCATTAAGTTGTTCGTATGAAATGTCTCAAACTTCTTTCTGGAGGCACTTAGTGCTATGAACTTTCCTTTTAGCACTGCTTACATTGTGTCCCATAAGTTTGGGTAAGTTGTGCCTTCATTTTCATTGAATTTTAGGAAGTCTCAATTTCTTTTTTCATTTCTTCCCTGACCAAGCTATCATTGAGTAGATAGTTATTTAGTTTCCGTGTGGATGTAGGCTTTTTGTTATTTCTGTTGTTGTTGAGGTCTAGTTTTAGGCCATGATGGTCTGGTAAGATACGGGGGTTATTTTGATCTTATTTTATCTGTTTAATTATTTTGATCTTCTTTTATCTGCTTGCTTTGCGCCTGACTATATAGTCAATTTTTGGGACTGTTCTGTGAGGTGCTGAAAAGAAGGTATACTCTTTTGAGTTTGGGTGAAAAGTTCTGTAGACATCTATTAGGTCCATTTGATTTAGGGCCTCTGTAAGTGTCATTATTTCCCTATTTTCTTTTTGTCTAGATGATTTGTCCCTTGGGGAGAGGAGAATGTTGCAGTCTCCCAGTAGTAAGATGTTGGGATCAATTTGTGATTTAAGCTTTAATAACGTTTCATTTACAAATACAGGTGCTCTTGTATTTGGGTCAAAGATGTTCTGGATTGTGATGTCCTCCTGGTGGATTTCTCCTCTGATGAAAATGAAGTATCCCTCCTCATATTTTTTTATTTATTTTGGTTGAAAGTATATTTTATTAGATATTAGGATAGCTACCTCAGCTTGTTTTCTGGGTCCATTTGCTTGAAAAACATTTTTCCAGCCCTTTACGCGAGGTAGTGTTTATCTTTGTTACAGAGGTGTGTTCCTTGGATGCAGCAGAATGTTGGATCCTGTTTCTGCAACCATTCTGTTAGACTGTGTCTTTTTATTGGAGGTTTGAGTCTATCCTGTTTCTGCAACCATTCTGTTAGACTGTGTCTTTTTATTGGAGGTTTGAGTCTATTGATGTTGATAGATAATAGTGACCAATATTAGTTCCTTTTATTGTGGAGTTGGTGGTATTACTGTATTTCTATGTTTGTATTCTTTTAGTTTTTTTGTTGTGAAGTTATCTGTATCCTGTGTTTTCTTGGGTTTAGTTGATTTCATTGGATTGGAGTTTTCCTTCAGTATCTTCTGTAGGGCTTGGTTGCTATGTAGATATTTTTTAAGTGTAGCTTTGTCATGGAATATATTGTTTTCTCCATCTATCTTGCTTGAAAGCTTTGTTGGGTATAGTAGTCTGGGTTGGCATCTGTGGTCTCTTAGAGTCTGCATGACATCTGTCCAGGCCCTCCTGGCTTTCATAGTTTCTCTTAAGAAATCTGGTGTGATTCTGATAGGTCTACCCTTATATGTTACTTGGCCTTTTCCCTTGCTACTTTAAATATATTTTCTTTGTTCTGTAGATTTAGTGTTTTGACTATGATGTGACGTGAGGGGTTTCTTTCCTGGTTTGATCTATTTGGTGTTCTGTATGCCTCTTGTATGTTAATGGACATCTCTTTCTTTAAGTTGGTTAAATTTTTCTTCTATGATTTTCTTGAAAATATTTTCTGGACCTGGGAGCCTGGCATCTTCTATTTCTTCTATTCCTATTATTCTTAGATTTCCTCTTCATGGAATCCTTGATTTCTTGGATGTTTTGTTTGGACATTTTCCAATTTTACTTTTACTTTGAGATATGTATCAATTTCTGCAATTATATCTTTAGTGTGTGAGATTCTCTCTTGCATCTCTTATATTCTGTTGGTGATGCTTACATTTGTGGTTCCTGATCTTTTCTCTAAGTTCTTCAGCTCCAGGATTTTCTCTGTTTGTGTTTTCTTTATTGATTCTAATTCTGTTTTCATGCCTTGCACCATTTCCTTCATCTGTTTGAATATGGATTCCTGTCTTTTCATGATGGTCTCTATTTTTTTATTGATTGCCTCTTTATGTGCCTCTATTTGTGTGGTTGTATTTGCCTGTATTTCTTTGAGAGCTTTGTTCATTTCCTCTTTTTGTGCCTCTATTTGTGTAGCTATTTCTTTGAGATTTTTATTCATTTACTCTTTATGTGCCTCTAATAACTGGATAAGCATAGCTTCAAAATCATTTTCCTGTATTTCCAATGAATTAAAATATCCTTTTATTTTGGGGGTTGCTGGTGAAGCCATGATGCCCTGATTTTTGTTGGATATGTTCTTACGCTGACTTCTAGCCATCTGCTTATCCGTAACCTTTGCTGTTTATTCCTGGAGTCTGTAGTTCAAACTGGGTCCGTTTGTCTCTGGTCTCTGCAGTATTCTTCAAGAAGATGAGAGAGGTCCTCCAGCTTGAGAGTGGATGTTGGTGATTCGGCTGTAGCTGAGGGAGGAAGGTCGTAGGTACATGTGCACAAGCACAGGCATGTGCATGGAAGTGTGCCTTGAAGGACAGGGTGCTAGAGCCTGGAGATGCCTGGAACGGTGGAGCTTAAGTATGGGTGCTGACACAGGTACCCTGAATACCTCAGGGGCCTACAGGCCTGTCACACTTTCTTCCTGGTATTCAGATTTATCTGGACTCTAAGAATTGTTTGGCTGGACTCCACTGGTAGACCCACAGAACAGGGGCTTCATTGTTGAGAAAGCTGTCCCAAGGATCCCTATGTTGCCCACAGTGGGGATGTGGATGAGAGGGATCTGATGCCTGGCTGCTAGCACAGAGGGACCCTGGATCTGGGGTTCTGCATGCACTCATTTGAGGGCGCCCTCCTTGCTCACAGACCTGATCAGAAAACACAGGGGTTCCCCCTGTTCTCCACTGTCAGATTTGGGCCCACAGAGGCAAATGAGAGTGTAGGAGATTCGTCAGCTCAGTGGTGTCTACCATTTTGCCTCCAGGCAGGGAGACCTGTGCTTGGGGCAGCTGCCTCTCCCATCTCAGTCACCAAGCATGGAGGCTTGTGCTTGGGGCAGCCACTGCAGCCTCCGCAGAGCATGGAGGCCCATGCTTGGGAAAAGGGGGAGTGCAGGGGGGTTGAATATTCACCCTTTCAATCCCCAGAGACATCCACAGTTGACCTGGATCCAAACTGTCCCAACTCATTGAAGCCCAGGAAGCTTCAATGTTGATGTTCTGGCTTCAGCTTCCCCTCCACTCAGCAATTTCGGAGTTTCAGATCCTGTGCCCCTCACTTTCAGTGCATGCTGGTAGCCACCATTTTGGACTCCCCATCCTCCATTTTTTATTGTTGTGAATAAGGAAATGGGAGACTCAGAGCTGAACAGAGCTGGGAGTGGGAGCTTTGAATCCTGAATACTAAAACCGTTCTGGAAGCACAGTTTAGTAGAGACACATTTCAATGAAGCATTTACTGCAACCTACTGTTATAAACATAATGAACATGCCTTCTCTCTCCTAGTAAGGTATGAGTCATCCTCTTCCATGCTTCTGTGGCCTCTAGGAGACCCAGGCCAATACTCTAGAGGAAATGGTTGGAAAGGCGTAATAATTCCTTCAGCCTGGCAATGTTATGTGTCTCTATAAGAAAGGAGAGCATGTTTGATACACTCTCAGCTGGAATATAGATAAAATTTCATGGTGGACTAGCACTCAAATTTATGATGAGCATGCTGATTTCTTAAACTATTGATGACATATGTCACCTTTACAACTTTTACAAATCATTTTTCCTCCGTCATTAAAAAGTCACATTGGCATGCTGGCAACCATACTTGTTTCCCATCCCTCCACAGTCTCCATTCACTATGGAGTCAGGCACCAAAGGGCTAGAATCGTCCTCCATCCGGTGATGTCAGACTTCCTAGAGCCTGTCAATAAGTTGGCAGAAGCTTTCTGAATTCCCTGAGAATGTCAAGTGCCTTGGTCCTGGCAAATGGCAAGGCTTAGCACGCTCGGGCATGCTGAACAAAATTGATCGGTTAAAGGGAAGTGGGGAGGGCTGGGGAAATGCAAAGTTTAATTTCCTTCTCTGGCTCCCTGCCAGCTGGCTATGACAGCAGCTGCTAATATATTCCAAACAGCCAGTTTCACACACTCGTACTGTAAAAGCTGGGTTTCTATCAACCCCTAGGAAGCGAAAGTGGTAAATTGTGAATACCCAGGTTTGGCATGATCCAGGTGGACATGTTCACAGGCCTTGACCCTGGCAGCTTCATCAGAGAACAGCTATTCACTAGGTTGGCCTGAAGCCCTCCCACCCGGAGTAAAGTGTCAGAATGTCTGCCAGGAACAGCGTGTCACTGAAGCCATCATGCATTTTGAGTTAGCTAGAGATTTCCAAGGGACTTTAGGAACAATAACAAAACAAACAAACAAATAGGAAGGACCCAGATCAGGCACACAGCAACTGGGTTTTCTATAAGCACACATCCATGTGCTTCTAACCAGTTCCTGACATATCCACAAGTCTTCAAGTAGACCAGCCATGGTTTGGATGTGTTGATTGAAACAATGGCCAAACAGGGTGGTCTGACCCCTAGCCATGTCCTTCTAAGACCTTCCTATCAAGGGGCTGAGGAAAGGCACCCCCACACTTCTCAATGCCACCGAGGAAGGAAGCTGCATGGAGGCAGTGCCAGTAGAAACGGAGAATCCCTCAAATTAGCCTCTAACTCAGCCCTCCGAGGACACTGTGCCAGGTTCCTGGGGAGAAGGGGACTGTGATTAAAAGGGTACAAATAAAGACTTGGGGTGCTGGGGAGCTCTGTGGATGGCTGACACAAAGACATCCTTCCACCCCCACCTCCCCTTGCAGAAGCAACAGAACAGCGGGAGGAAACACTAATGACTGAGCATGGGCAGGCACCATGGCTACTGGCTTTCCCCCAACCACAACCTAGGTTTTCTCATTGCCAAACTCGATTAAACTGTATGGTGAGGCTCTGGAGCAAATAATTGAGAAAGAACTCAGCCCAGATTGAAAGGGCTCTCTAGGATGCCCCAACAAATGAGACCCAACTGCACTTTAATAAACATGCTATAATTTTTGTGGTAAATTTTTGTGGTAGATGAGAGACCCAAGGAGACCCCTCTTATTGGGGGATACTTCTAAAGTACACCAGATACCAAATGGACAGGTGCCCAGAAGGACCTGGCATGCAATACAATCATGGAACGCACACATGCACACACATTCTGTCTCCAAATAAAACACGTCAGATAGGACCACTTTTGGAACTAGGCATGAGATTCCACTTCAAGAACTTCAGCCTTGACTCGGGATTCCCAAAAACCACCCTTGAAAGAGGTATCATTGCTTTGAGCATTCTCCAAAATGAATGTTTCCCATAAAGATTCAAAACTGTGACCCGGAGACAGGGAGGTGGCCCAGCAGGTAAACGGGCTTGCAGTACAAGCCTGACAGTCTGAAAAATGTTTTATAAAGGAATTGGTAGTGTTCATCCGTAATCAAGGCACTGCGACAGTGAGATGGAGTGGGGGCAGGAAAATCACGAGAGGCTGGTAGGGCAGCTAGCTTGGAGTAAGCACCACACTTTCAGAAACAAGAGAGAACTTGCCTCAAATGAGGTAGAAGGCTATAACTGGCTCCTATGAGTTGTCTTCTGACCTCTGCACATACACACATCATACACACATACATACATACACATACCAAAAAAATTAAGTGAAAAGAAAGGTATGCTCTAACTCACCTCACTTGCCTCGCATGTGTGAGGCCCTGGGTTCATTCAGTATTATGAAATAAGTTAAACAAACAAACAAACAAATAGTGATCTGCAGGCCAAAAGGGGTTGGTTGGTTTCCAAGCTGACCAATTATCTGGCAGGTATAGGGTGAGGCTAGTCACATTAGATATGGAAGATAAGCAAATTAGGAGTCCTCTGCCTTCAGTGCCTCTGTAATTCATCAAAACTGCTAAGCCCCATCTTGTCACAGGAAGCTTGCATGGTTTGTTTCTTCAGCCTGTTTATTGTGAAGCCTGGTGACTTCACATTTGCATTGCAAATAGCTCCTTTGTGTTGACATTTCATTTGGACTTGAAGGGCCCACAATATTTTTTCCACAGTTTGGGCGGGGTTAATGGCTCCCATCCAGAAACCAGTATTTATTCATGTACTCAAAAATACAACAGATGCTCACCAACCCTAATTTGAATGAATGAATAAACGAATGAATGAATTTGAAGATACGTTTCCAACACCCACTCAACTGACTCTAAACAATTATGAAGTTAAAACGTTTTGATTTCTTTTGAGATTAAATTCTCACTTTCATTATTTATTCATCCATCTTTACAAATGTTTGCTCAATCCTTCACTTAATTCTCTTGACAAAATGGAATCCAGGGACCACATCACACTCAACTTTGCATCTTCAATATTTCCTGGTGTGTGTGAAGTGCTCAATAAATATTTGTTTGGTGGAAATGGGAACTCCACCTGCCATTTCCTCTTTCAAGGGACATTCCAAACACACTCAAGCTAAGAACGTGATTTATGCATCATTTCTAAGAGAAAGCAAAATGCTAGCACAGACACAGTCTTGATGGCTCTTTTGGTACATGTGGCACATAGGTTTGAAAAGTCGTAGGGACCCATTTTTATATTAATCTGGCACCAAGGACACAGAGCTGAGTCTGGCCTCAAAGCCTTGTTGACGGAAGAAGGAAAAGGGAGATCCCTCAGCACAGATATAAGGGAGGTGAGGGGCTGACCATGTCCCTCAGTTCTGAAGCCATCTCCCCAGAATATTTTTAATAGTCTTTTAAAAATCAGTTTCTTAAATATTATGTATTATAAAATTCTATTTATTATATATTATTGTATAACATGTTATTATTAATATATATTATGGACTATGTTATTACAAAATGATATGTAATAATATTGAATATAAGAGTCACTTTAACAGAGACTAAAGGGTAAAGATTGAGAGCCAAGCAAAGGGGGCTGAGCTTCCTAGAGGCTCTGATCAAACCTAGCAATGCCCCATCCAAAACTGGTCATATCACCATGGAACCTGAGGGTCATATGACTTCACCTTATGTTGAAGGCCTAGGAGAAAATTGGAGGGAAGAAATGAAACATCTACAGCCAATCTGATGCCTACCTGTCTCTCCCTCTCTTTCTCCATATGATCCATAGGAGACCATGAGATGTGTGTTCTAGCTTCATTACGTTGCTTTGACAAAACACTCTGACCAGGGAGAAAAGGATTTGTTTGGCATACACATCCAGGTCACTGTCTATCTTTGAGGTGAGTCAGGGCAGAAATTCGAGCATGAACTTGAAGCAAAACCTGTCTGAAGGAATGGTGCTCACTGGTTCAATTACAAGCTCATGCTTCGCTAGGTTTCCTATACAGCTCAGGACCATCTGTCCAGCGTTGGTGCTGTCCACAGTGGAATGGGCTCTCCTACATCAATTAAAAATCAAGATGACCCTACAGCCCCAGACATGCTCACAGGCCAATTTGATGTGGTCAGTCCCTCGACTGAAACCCCCTTCTCAGGTGATTTTAGGCTGCATAGAGTTGACAGATAAAGTTAACTAGAACAAAGAGCTTGATAGGAGGGGATTTTTTCATTAAAAAGGAAAAGTATGCACTTCCTAAAATGAGGAAGTGATGCAGTCCATTAGGGGACCTGAAAGAACTCAAAGGAGGACAGTGAGGAGGGACAACATTGTTGAGGAGATGGATCAAAGGCTGCAGAACTCTTTGGTCCATGACAGAAATTCAACAGTTCCTAAGAACAAGAAGATATGGAGATCACCAAGCCTTCTCTGCCTGCAGGGTCCTCTCCAGGAAGCACTTGTTCAGCTAAGCTGTGATGCTAACTAAGGCTGGGGAAAAAGGGGCTAGTAAATGCCATGAAGAAGATGAATTGAGGAAATATTACCAGGTAGAATCTTAAGAGCCTAATGAATCTTGTGCCATTTCTTGACCTGTTGCCATGAGCCAGCCATGGACTGTCTTCTTGAGTCTCCGCCCACGCTGACAGCATGCCTATCTTTTCTTTCTTTCTTTCTTTCTTTCTTTCTTGCCTTACTTACTTACTTATTTTTCTCCCAAGACCAGGTTTCTCCGTGTAGCCTTGGCTGTCCTGGAACTCGCTCTGTAGGCTGGACTCAAATTTATAGAGATGCGCCTGCCTCTGCCTCGCTAGGATTAAAAGCATGTGCTATCTCCGGCCAGCAAGAGTGTGCATGTTCTTATCTGCGTTCTCACAGAGCAGAAGCTGGAACATCAAGCAGAGCCACCCAGCCTGTAAGTGGCAGAGCTTTGATGCAGGCCCAGCACTCAAGCACCAACCCTCTTAATCATCATGTCATACTATTGAGGTTTCAGGCTTGGGCAGCAGGGAGAATGGCACCATTTACTGAGGGACAGCACATAGGAAGATGCACGGATCTGAGTGGAGAAAATGCATGTGGGAGGGATCAAATGCAAATGAGGAGCAGAGACTACAGAATTCATAAGACTGGTTTGGGGAGCACGGAACACAAGACAGAGATTTGAAAATCAGCTGAAGACAGGCAATAAGCACAGTTCACCCTCTCCCTCCTTGGCTTCCAAGGCTGAGTTTGGATGCAGCGTCAGTGCTTTGGAGTGAAATGAAGCTGAGAGAATGTCAGTTAAAAACAAAAACAAAATTAGACTACCTGGACCAAGGTACTGGGTGCTCTAATGAGGTCCAAATGGGTCTCCTCCATCTCTGATGCCAGCTCACATTCAATAGCCACCCTGAAAGCATGGCACCAGGCTCCTGGTGTTCTGGAACCCCAGCCTTCCCAAGCCATCTGGGTACTGATGCTTCATGTCTGTGACACAGAAGCAGACGTTTCGTTGCTTTCATGGCGATTAACTCCTCCTGAGGAAACTCACGTCTCCGTGGCCCCTGCCAAAAACGGTAACAGACAGATAATGCACTGTCTCATTAACACATCCCTGACTATTTAAAACTCTCCGGAGAAGCAAGCAGATGAGCCTTGGAGTTAGCTCAGCAGTGGGGATTATTGTTTGGCTAATTATAAGCAGTGCTGTCAGACTCTAGCAGGTACAAACAGGGGCACGGCCACCCTGTCTGCCCTGAAGATTGAGGTGTGACTGTTGAAAGACACCAGTACCAACACTCAAGACACCTGGAAATCAGTACCTGGAGGACTGAGGTAGGAGGAGTTTCAATACGGACTGTGTCTTTAAAAATGAAAACAAAACAAAACAGGAACTTAGCCCACAATTCCGGGGCACCAGCTAGCCCCCTTCCCCTGCACCCATGGTCTGTCTCATCTCCGATAAGGGGTCAGACCTGTTTGGTAATAAAATACAACCTAAGTGTGAGAATCTGAAAAATAGGTCACTGATGGCTTTGCAGTTTCCATCCTGGCCTTCTGAGTGACTAACCGCGGTGACCAGGATGCTGCCATACAGTGAACACACTCAAGGATTCCTTCGAAGAGTCCCATGTGATCATGAGCTGAAATCCCAGCCAAGTGCCAGCCGCAGCCTGCCAGTGCTGTGGGACCTTTCCTGGGAAACCCACAGCAAACATCGCTTCACCCCAAACAGTACAGTGACAGCAGACCAAAGGAAAAGGCTCCACCCAGGGAGTTCACTGGAGCTACTTAGAGAAGCATGGGTGAGGAGTTATTTACAGGAGCACCAGTGATTCAAAAGCAGGTGCAACAGCAAAAAGACCCTCTGGCAAGGGTGATGAGCCAGAAAAGCTGTATCCCTGCAGTTTCCTGCTCTACTCCCAAACAGCTCTGCCAATGTGGCCTCTCTCCCAGCAGGGGTTGGTTTACAAATCCTGTCATTCGCTCAGCTTCCTGGGGCTTCAAACCTTTTCCTCCCACAGTGAGGAAGGGCATGCCCAACCAGGGTTTCGCTCCTCTGACCTCTCTACCTTCAAAGCTTCATCTTTTCCTTCTGCTGTGCTGAGCCTCCCTGGAGATAACAGGAGACTCTCTCTGGCTCTGCTACTAAAAGCCCTGTGGGTGAGGAAATGGTCCATCACCCCAGGCTCATTTTCTCTTCTGCAAAGTTGCCGGCTTCGAAGGTCTCAGATATTTCTGATACTCTTCAACATCATGGTTCCCTCATCGTCTTACTATTGAGAACACCTGCCCCTCTGGCTCTGGCTCTAGCCTATAAACTGTCAGGAAACCCTGACTCTGACCGTGGCAAGTGGGCCTTAAGAAACACCTGGAAGCCCGGGGTAGTGACCGGCACACACCATTAATGCCAGCAGCCAGGAGACAGTGGCAGGCGAGTTGAACTCTGTGAGTTCAAAGGTCAGCCCCCTGGTCTACATAGTGAGTTCCAGGACAGCCAGGGCTACATAGAAAGAGCCTGTCTCAAAGAAACCAAAATAGATAAATCAATCCCTGAAAGAGCTGATAAATTTAACTTATGGAAGAAAAACGTAGAAAATTCCCTTTGTCATGAGCTTCTTGAAACAATGTTGTGAACACTGTCTGCGCAGGAGCTCTTACACCAGCTGAGAAAGTCAGACAGAAGTGCAACTAGGTCGGAAAGAACAGAGGTCTTGCGTTTGCCACCCTCCCATTTCGCCCTTCCTCGTCCTGAGACTAGGAGCCTGACTGATGGGTCCAAAGACCCCAGCCTTGGAATCATCACCGTCACAATTTACTAACAACTGCTACTGGAAGGTTTTTCAAAACTCTGGAATTAGAAAATCCCCTCAACGGAAAGCTGGTGTTATCACTTTTACACATTTCCAGTCTTCTAGAACTGGGGGGCTTTTTGTTACTTCCTGTTGACGCTTTACCGTTTTCACAGGAACTCTTCCTTCCCTTCTCCCTCCTCCCTCATTGCCTTTGCCCATTTCATCCCGCTCTCCCTCTACTCATTTCTTCCTCCTAGGCTCTTGGCTCTTACATACTCTGTGCCAAGACACAAAATGAAGCAAAAGATACAAGGATACACGATTTAGTGAAATTGACACAGCAATAACCACACACACGCACACAGGTTAAGTGTTTAAAATCTCTAGGATAAGCCAGTGATTCTAACCTGCTGTCATTATGAGCGTGAAGACAAAACGAATAGGAGCAGAAAGGAAGGGAGGGTACTTTTATCAAAGACATCAGGAAAAGATCTGCGTGAACAACTTGAGTAAATAAAGAGCTATTTCCACGTTAACGGAGAAATCTGCTCAAGTGTGGAAAGCCTAATGTCCTTGAAGCGGTCTATAATTGAAGCACAACCGAACACACCAGTGCTTGACAGAGCCTGAACTCCAGGTGTTTGCCAGGCGCTGTGGGAAGCACAACAGCTTCCCCAAGCTCACAAAATAATAATAATAATATAATAATTCCATATGTATATAACAGAGTAATTGACAGACACACATTTTGTTATATTGAATTTATTCCTTATAGAAAAATATCATTCCCAGACTCCAGACACTGAGAATCCTTTACCAGAGACAACAGAGAGCTTTATTGTGTGGGGCACGAGAATGTTCTTATACTCAACATGATGAGGGACTTTTCACCTTCTTTCAGAACATTCCTATCCATCTTTCTAAATCTCCTCATCCTTCTTATGAGGAAAAAAATATATAAGGAGATAAATTTCTTATCTTAAAATTGACTTTACTGAAATAGTTTAAGGTGGATGTTACAAATGCGTAACTAGCTGTGGAACCGACCTCTGTGCCTTTTTCTCAGCCACAGGGACTGATTTGGTTGGCCCATCTTCATGGCCACGGTCTGACACAGATCCAGGGAGCGGAAGGGCAAGTTTCAAGGCCCAGGCACTGACATTTTCTGGATCTGTGACGTGGCCCAAGTCATCATGTGACCCTGCCTCCCGAGTCTAACACACTGAACAACAATTAGTACATGTTCAATAAATACTGGACTGTCTGTGTCTCCAGTGGCAGGTGTGAATTCCGTCTTGAGGAGAAGGCCTCAAATCGAATAAGAAGGCGCCTGGTTACCCTCAAAAGAGTCTTGGCACTCCTGCACCAATGGGCTCTTCTTGCTGGCCAGCTGGTATTGTAGTTGGATAAGGCCACTCCCTCCTCCCTGCTGAGCTATTATTGGCTACTAGTGGATTCTGAAGTGGGCATGGGTGGTGGTTAAAGTGAGGTTTGATTATTTATAGTTTTTTTTAATTGGGGAGGGGTTAACTTCGAAGATGATATGACATGCTCTACAATGCTGTATCAGAATAGACGACATGCTCTTTAGAGCCAAATGGGAGGAACAGGAAGGAAGTCATCCCGCTGGCAGCGTTAGGGGAGAATCGAGAGAAGAAAGGACCACCTTTACTAAGATGATGACGTTTTCTGCCTCAGCCCAGCCTGATTGTATTACTGAATGTTCTGCAGCCCTCTGCACTTATTTACCTATCATGGTTCTTAACTTGTGGGCTTTAAGATATCATGACGGCCTCCTCCTCTAATGAAATGAGTGGTTTTAACTCAGCTTAGCAGCAGTCCCCTGACGAGGCCTGAAACACCGTGTAGGGGATTTGACACAGGGCAACAACAACGGCAGGACCGCTTCTTCCCTTGCTCTCACTGGGCCGTGCTGGGCGCTTAAGTCGTCTGTGAATTCATCAGAGTCAGAATGGAATCAATGACTCCCTGTAGGTCCTCCTGGAGGTCCATAGGACCAAACACACTTAAGCTGTTGCAGTCGTTTGAGTAGGAATGGCCTGTACTGACTCATGTGCAGGAGTGCTTGGCCCATAGGGAGTATCACTAACAAAGGTGTGGCATTGTTGTCGTCAGTGTGGACTTGTTGGAGGAAGTGTGTCACCGTGGGAAGAGGCTTTGAAGTCTCCTATGCCCAGGGTGGGACACAGTCTCCTTCTGCTGCCTACAGATCAAGATGTAGAATTCTCAGATCTCTCTCCAGCACCACACCTGCCTGCACACTGCCATGCTTCCCAACGTGATGATAGTGGACCAAACCTCTGAAAACTGTAAGCCAGCCCCAATTAAATGTTTTCCTTAAGAGTTGCCTTGGTCATGGTATCTCTTAGTATCAATAAAACCCAAACTAAGATACCTGTCCTATGTGTATGCTGCACTGCAAGAATCAACAAGGGTCTGAACTGGAAAAGTACCCCTTCTTGGCTCTTCTCTAAGCAGTGTATTCAGCTTATTGCTATGTTGCAAAGTTGTTGGATAGGAATGCCCTTTTGTGGAAGGAATACCCTGATTTTGATGAGCTACTGGGGTCTCTGATTGAAGTGGCCACCTGTGCTTCTGTTAGGAACACAAAAAGCAGTGAGACCGGACCAGAGGTGCTCCGGTTCCTGCCGAAAGCAGCTCAGCCTCCTCTCAAACTGAAAGGGCTGAGGAGTCCTCCAATTGCTCGAGTACCTCAAAGAGAAGAAACAGGAGCCCACTAAAGGTGGCAGGCAAAAAGTGGAGTTGGAATGAAGGCATTTTTAGATAAACAGACACCAAGAGAATTTGTCACATGCAGACATGCATTAAAGGAAACTTCAGAGTGTTCCAAACTGAAAAGAAATTATCCCAAATGAATTGATATAGATACAACAGGAAAAAAAAAAAAATGTGGAGGGGAAAAGTAAAGTATGTGTGCAATATTGGCTGCAGAAACTAGTGATAGATGTGTCTTGTGGAGTTTTAAAAATTCATAAGCCAAAAACATGGTAACAGCAGCATGTAAGTCAGCAAGGATTAATGGAGTCTAAGCACCTCAAATTATCTGAGACAAGGTTGAGAGCACCAATTACTAACGGGCTGCGAGGAGTCAAAGTTGCTGTGGCTTAGGTAATCAATAATATAATAAGAAGAATGGTTCAGAGCTGAAGGGGGGGAGAGACAAATTTTTAAAGTCAATCTAACAGAAAGGAGAAGGAGAAAAAGACTTTGAAGCAGGTAAGATGAGGAAAAGCAGAGCGAGATGGTGAAGATACACCTAAATGGATCGTGATTATGTTAAAGGTAAGTCGGATGATCCTCCCATTGACAGAATCATCCACCTGGACATGAAAGCAAGCACAGCCATGTCCTCTTTCCAGGGGCTACAGGGGGAGCATGAGGAAATGAAGAGGTTGACAGTAAAATTACAGGAAACCTCATGTCACACAAATGCGTACACAGAACAGGTTCACGAGCCCCATCACAGAGCTGAAGACAGAAAACATTAAGAGGATACTTCATTGTGATAAAAGGCTTAATTTGCTGGGAAGACACAACACTTTAAAATTTTTATGTACTTAATAACTTAGCCTCAAAATAAATGAGGTAAAATCTGACTCAACTGCTAGAGGAATAAACAAATCTATAAAAGCAGTGGAAGATTTAAATACACCTCTCTCCAAAATTGACATAACGAGCAAGAAAAGATAATAAGAAGATAGACAATCTGAGCAACGTGTGTAACAAGCCTAACCTAATTGACATATTTAGAACACTGTACCAGCAACTGCAAATCACACATTCATTTCAAGCACGCTCAGAACACTTTTCAAAAACTAACCATATGCTGCGGTATAAAGCAAGTCTCAACAAATTTCAAAGGATAGAAATCAACCGACTATCTTTAACTAGCATGCAATTAAGCCAGATATCGATAAAAAGGAGTACTAGGAGCCCCATATGTCTTGAAATCAAGAAGCACGCCATCTAAATACCTACTAAAGAAATCACCGTGAAAATGAGAATACAGACAGACTTCCATATCTGCAGGCTTCACGTCCACAAATTCAGCCAACCAAACACCGAACATGCAGTTAGAAGCGCAATGGCTCAATTTATACTGAGCATTCACGGCGGCTTTCAGGTCATTATTCAGTAAGCAGTAGCATTTGCATTCTTTTTTTTTAAAGTAATCTAGAAGTTATTTAACACATACAGGAAAGGTCTTCATAAATTATATGAAAAACAGTACACTTGTGTAAGGAATTTTGGACTCATTATTCAGTAAACAATAGTATTTGCATTGTTATTAGGTATTATAAGTAATCTACAAAGTATTTTACACATACAGGGTTGTACATAGACTATATTAAAATATCACATTTTACATGAAGGACTTGACTATCTATAAGAGAGCATATATCCACGTCCCAGAGGACACTGAAAGACCACTGTGTAGTTCAAGTGGTATAAAAATACTATAATTAAAACTAGTATCGCTTGGTGGTGGTGGTGGTACATGCCTTTAATCCCAGCACTTGGGAGGCAAAGGCAGGCAGATCTCCAAGTTCGAGGCCAGAATGGTCTACAGAATGAATTCCAAAACAGCCAGGGCTATACAGAGAAACCCTGTCTCAAAAAAACAAAACAAAAGAAAACCAAAAGAACAACAACAAAAACAAACAAACAAAAAACTAGTATCTGGAATTCACCTAAATCACTCTTCGATATTAAAGCTCCACGAATTCTCGATCATGCTTCATAATTTCAACATTTACTGTCAAAAGACCAGTTCACATATCTTAACCAGATTCCAAGCCTGATAAACTTTGTCAGTTTCTCAGAATGAATCTTCCACATCTTTAATCTCATTTGTTTTTCTTTCTTTCTTTTCTTTTTAGTACAATCTTCCATTCAAATGGAGTTCATTCTTAGGAGCTTTCTGAGAAAATTATGTGAGAAATAGCATTTGATGGTCATTAACTGTATCTTCAGTTACTGCTTTGGATGTGGAATTTCAGCTTAAAAGATGTGTGCACCTACCTACCATCCGCCACAACCTCTCCCCACATACGCATACAAAAGGAAAACCATTAGGTTTGGAGCTGCAGCCAACATGCATGAGACCCTAGATTCAACCCCCAGTATTATGAATGAATGCATGCATGAATGAATATATGATCGTCTCAATAGATGAATAAAAATGAATCAATAATAGTCAAGGGCTAGAGAGATGGCTCAGTGGATAAGAGTGCTTGCTGCTCTTGTTCTTGCGGATGACCTGGGTTTAGTTCCTAGCACACAGATGGTGGCACACAACCACCTCTAACTCCAGTTCTAGGCCACCTGATGTCCTCTTCTTATCATCACAAGCATCAGACATGCATGTGGTGCACAAACACACATGCAGGCAAGACACTCATACACATAAAATGAAACAATACATTTTAATTAAGGAAAAACTCAACACCCCTTCTTAAGGAAGCCGTAAGAACTATGTGTGTGATGATAATGACGATGATGATGATCCATGCATGCCTGTAATCCTAGCACTTGGGAAGCCGAGACAAAAAGATCACTAATTCAAAACCAGCCTGCCCATATATCCAAAAGATGCTCAAGTATACAACAAGGACATTTGCTGAACCATGTTCATAGCAGCTTTATTTTAATAGCCAGAATCTGGAAACAACCCAGATGTCCCTCAACAGGAGAATGGACACAGAAATTGTGGTACAGTTACACAATGGAATACTACTCAGCAATTAAAAACAAGAAAATCATGAAATTTGTAGGCAAATGGTGGGACCTGGAAAAAATTATCCTGGGTGAGGTACCCCAGAAGCAGAAAGACACACAGGGTATATATTTACTTATAAGTAGATATTAGACATATAATATAGAATAAACATACTGAAATCTGTATGCCTGAAGAAGCTAAGCAAGAAGGAGGACTCTGGGTAAGATGATCAATCCTCATTCAGAAAGGCAAACGGGATAGGCATTGGAAGAGGGAGAAAACAGGGAACAGGACAGGAGCCTACCACAGAGGGTCTCTGAAAGACTCTACCCAGCAAGGTATCAAAGCAGATGCTGAAACTCATAGCCAAACTATGGGCAGAATACAGGGACTCTTATGAAAGAAGTGAGAGATGAAAGACCTAGATGGGACAGGAGCTCTACAAGGAGAGCAACAGAACCTAAAAAATCTGGACACAGGGGTCTTTTCTGAGAATGATACTCCAACCAAAGACCATGCATGGAGATAACCTAGAATCACTGCACAGATGTAGTCCATGGCAGCTCAGCGTCCTAGTGGGTTCCCTAGTAAGGGGAACAGGGACTGTCTCTGACATGGACTCAGTGGCTGGCTCTTTGAGCATCTCCCCCTGAGGGGGGAACAGCCTTACCAGGCCACAGAGGAAGACAATGAAGCCAGTCCTGATGAGACCTGATAGACTAGGGTCAGATGGAATGGGAGGAGGACCACCCCTATCAGTGGAGTGGGGGAGGGGCAAGGGCAGAGAAGAGGGAGGGGGTATGATTGAGAGGGGATGAGGGAGGGGGCTACATCTGAGATACAAAGTGAATAAATTGCAATTAATTAAAAAAAATAATAATAAAAACAAAACCACCCTGGCCGCGATAGTTCAGGATATCCTGGGCTATATCAGGATATCCTAGGAAAACAAGAGTCTTTTAACCTCAGTTTCTCCATAAACATGGAATTGTTCTTAGAATGTGCTTTTGTATCCCTCCCAGGTGCAGTGAATAAGAGAGAGCTTACGTCAGATTATTCATTATGACTGCTTATTATTATTTCTTTATATACCTCTATGGGGGAAAAAACACATTTTTGCCATGTACAGTTTGTCCTTGTGATAATATAGAGCTGGAACTCATGAGAACTTTACTCAGGTGACCTTTCTTAGCCCTGAGGGTATAAATTGTCTGATGCTCTGAATAAAGTTTGCTATTGAATGAGACTTTAGTCTGCCTCACTTTTAGGCTTCATTCTCGCAGGTCCAACTGCCTCTAGAGCAGCAAGTAGGAATAGCAACAGTCTACATCATACTGAACTCATTTCTTGTGAGATCAAGAATAAGACAAGGATTTCCATTCGCACCACTGTTATTCAATGTTTAACTCCTGGCCAGTGCAAAAAAAAAAAAAAAACAAGAGAAGGAAAATCAGGACATTCAAATGCAAATCGAGTAGATTAATTTAGCCCTGAATGCAGATGGCATGCCTATATACAGCAAAGCATTAAAATTCCACCAAAGTTGTGCATGGCTAATCCCAGCACTATAGAAGCAGAGGCAGGCAGATCTCTGTGAGTTCAAGGCCAGATCCATATAGTGAGTTCCAGGACAGCCTGGAGACCCTGTTTTAAAAGAAAAAATCAAAGAATAAAATAAAATCCACCAAAAAGCCATTAGAATTAATAAAGTAATTTAGTGAGGCTGCACAGTACAAAATTTATATCCAAATAGCAGTTAATTTCATATTTAAATAATGAAATTGTTGATAAAGAAATAAATAAGCAATCCACTCACAATGACCATAACACAAACAAAAAAAACTTATCTAGGAATAGATTTAACCAAAGAAGTGCATTATCGTTACAATGAAACTTGTAAAACACAGAGGCGAAACATTGAAGAGAATATGAAAACATGGAAAAATAACCCATGTTCATGAATTGCAAAACCTAAGAATTTTTTTAAAGTTAGCATGGTACCCAAAGGATCTAAAGATTCAGCCCAATCCCTATAAAAATATGAACAACTTTCTTCACAATATTTTTTAAAGAAATCGAATAAAATACTCCTAAATTTTAGAAAAAGTCAGAAAGATCCTAAAAAGCCAAAGCCACCCAGGGGCAAAACAAACAAAAAACAAGTCATTATAATCCATGACAGAAAAGAGGGAGTGAGGGAAAGGGTCAATCAAAACCAACAAGCTAAAAAAAAGAGGAGAAATCTCACACTTGATAAGCTAATTAAAAATGAAATTAAAAACAAAATGAATGGAGGTGACCTATGTGGGTGATTAAAGCCGACTCCAGAACTCACAGGTTATTAAATGTGAATCTTGGTGCCAGCATGGCCTACCTTCCTATGAGTTATTGGTCAGCGAGTTCTTAGAGGCCCCCAGAGCAATACAGGCCATTACCACCATTGGTTGCCCAGCAGAACTACATAGTAAGACTCTCTGCTAAAGACATCACATTATCGTTGTTACAGAAGACAGAGAAATCAAGCCAAGCTGGATGCTTCCTCCCTGCTGGCTCTTACCCACAGGGCCTAAAGGTGCTATGCAGGCTGCTGGAGAGAATTGTTCTCAACAGTCTTAATTAGCCGTGAACCCTGAGTCCAACAATACCCACCGGCCAGGCAAGATGATCCTACTCATTCGATAGTGAACAGACTGTAGTAGAGTTAGCCAGCTGTTTTCTGATGGGGTTTGACACCAGCTCCATGGCTAGGATGTCACAGGCCCTAGTGAGAAGGCTTTTACTGTTGTTCTGCAGAACTGACATGGTGTGCCATCAAACTCCCTTCTAAATAACTATGTCTATGGCCATAGGTTAGTGCTGCTGTACTCTTTGATCAGAGAAGAACACTTTTTACAGTGGTCTGCATAGATGCGTTCTGGTCAAAGTCCTGAGAATAAATGACTGTTGAACGCCCACCCAGAGATGAAATTGTCATACCCACCTCCTCTGAGGCTCAGGAAACATTGAAGAAGGGATGGAAAGAATGTTAAGAACCAGAGGAAGAGAAGGAATGATGTGGGACACTGAGTTCTGAACTTGGAATACCTGCTGCACCTTGAACTCACAACTGTGGTCACCTATACAGGACTGGACCGGCCACACCCTGTCATGGAAGGAATAGGGGCTGTTGGGGCTCCATCTCTCCCTGAGGATTTGTATGCAACTAATGGTTGCTGGCATAGAGACAGACATTCTCTTCAGCGGTGTAGCTACTGGTAAAGCGTATCTGCTTCTGTAAACACCCTAATGAAACCCATAGGGGAACACACACAAACACACACACACAGAGACAGACAGAGAGAGACATATAAGTAGAAGGGTGACTAATTGGGGAGAAAAAGGTGACTCACAGGAACAGGAAGAGGTAAAGGGGGATGAAAGAAAGAAAGAGTAATAGGGAGCTAAAGTGATCAAAATGTATTAACCATGTCTATGAAAATGTGATAGTGAAACCCATCATTTTCATATAATTAATATATGCTAATAAAAAATTTAAAGCACACCACAAAGTGAAAGAAAGCAAAATACCATGGTACTGGCATTAAATAGACAAAACACAGAAGCCAAAAGTAAAATGTGTAGCTGTGGCCAAATAATTTTCCACAAAAAAAATATTTAAGAACATTTCTGTAATAAATGGAGCTGAAGAAGAATCCAGTCTTCTATTCATCAAGGTTAAAACTCATCTTAAAATAGATTTTTAAGAAAACTTAAATAAAATTCACCTAAGCTATGAAACTACAGAAGGAAACAGAAGAAATGTTTCAGGGAACTGGCCTGGAAAAAAAAATTAGTGAAATTCCCAAGACACGGGCAACAAATGCAAAAACTAAGAAATGGGGTTATGTAAAACCAAAATGCCTCCCTACAGCTGAAGAAACAATCATCGGAGTGAAAAGACAGCTAGAGAGCGGGAGAAGGAGAAGACGTGTGCAAACATTTGGCAAGACACTAAACTCAAAATACGTGAGGCATTCAGCATCAAAAGCTTTAAAAAAAAAAACTTTTAAATCCAAATAATCTGATCTAAAAAGTGAATGGATAACCCTTCTAAAAAGACATATCTAAAAGGAGTGTAAAAAATAACCAATATATTTATTTATTTATTTATCTATTTATTTATTTAATTAATTCTAAACACCACTAGTCACCAGAGAATGCAAACTGAACCACACCGAGAGCTCATCTCAGCCTAGCCAGGGGCGGCCGCTGCAGCTCCTCCAGCCATGCGTCATCCTGAAATGCCTCATTCCTGGCATCCCTGAGCAATGATAACTGCTTTGTGTTTGTACCGTATCAGCACAAGGCAAGAGTATGTTATCTCGCAGAGAGAGGTGTGGCACCCACATAGGCACCTCTGTCTCATTTTACTTGGAAGCTGAGCTTTTGTGCCCTGGCCTTGTTTGCCCTCTGTTGGAGGGAAAGGGCAGTGTGCAGAGACGGATGTGTTTCTTCATCTCAGTCCTTAGTACCGTGATGCACACACAGTTAGCCATGAATTCCTAAGCACCTGCTAAACTTAGTAGACGTCTCAAACTGATTCAACTATGACATTCTCTGAGGTACTTGGGGTGAAGCAGTGGCCTTTCACACAGTAGACATATACTCTCCCTCCAACAGCAAGGTGTCCAGTGTCTGTTATGTATGGTCACTCTCCCTTTGGTAACTGTCAAGTCCTTAAGGAGATTTGTAAAAATAGCTTTCTGATAACCAGTTTCCAAGCCAAATTGGGGATTTCTAATGAGTTCTAGTCCATTGGTGAGAACTATGTAAATTGACATTTGAATGTGGCAACTTCTGGGCTGGAGAGACGGCTCAGAGGTTAGAAGCACTGGATGCTCTTCCAGAGGTCCTCAGTTCAATTCCCAGCCGCCACTCGGAGGCTCATAACCATCTGTGATGAGATCTGGTGCCCTCTTCTGGCCTGCAGGCAGAACACTGTATACATAATAAATAAATCTTTAAGAAAAAAAAAAATGTGGCAAGTTCTGAGAAATTTAGGATATGTCTGACACCATGTTGACTCTCCAGGACCAGCTTCCTATACAAAAATTCTGTTAGTGGGCGTTGTTTTTTCTTTCTATAGTGTGTATGTGTGTTTGTGTGTGTGTGTGTGCAAGTATGAAAAGCCCAAGGTTGACATGGAGATCCTTCCCGGAATGTCACCCTCCTTATTCATCAAGGCGAGGTCTCTCAGTTGAACCCAGAGCTTACCCATTCAGCTAGTCTAGCTAGCAGCTTGCTCTGAGTATTCCTTGCCTCTGCCTTCCAAGAACTGGAATTGTGGGCAGGCCACCACACCCACCTGGCATTTCTGTGGGTTCTGGGGATGGAGCTCTGTTTTCACACTTTAATTGTAAGAAAGCAAAGACTTTAATTGTAAGGCCGTCTCCCCAGCCCTAGTGTGGCTTTTCAAAAAAATATAAATTAAATAAAGTTGGGAGAAATGTCACTCGCTTTAACCCTGACGGTGTCAGGTTGAGAGCAAGACCTGCTTTTTCTCACTGTGAGTAATGGCTGAGTGCTATCCCAGATGCAGCTGCTTTTATTCTGAATTGATAAACTCTAGATATTGGTCTGTGAATTGAGGGATTTACCTTCTTATCAATGACTTAGAACCCAGCTAATAGCAGATGAAAGAGTTCAATGCACAGAAGATTGATTCCCCCTTCCCCCCCAGGCATTTACAAGAAAGCAGCCATTCAATGCCCAGGAAGAATGGCAGCTCATTTCTCTCCCTTTGTCTGCGCCGGCTGGTAACCTACAAGAATCAGAAAGCAGCCTGGATTGAAAGGTCAGGCTGCAAGGTGTACTTATCTCCAGAAGAGGTCACATAAATCTTTGACTTTCCTGTGATAACAAAAGCCCAGTGAAAACACACGTAAGGTCATGTGACTTGGGCTGGCTCTGCTGGCTGCTCTGCTACTCTGTTACAAGACCGCCCTGGCACAGTAAAAAAGCAAAGGCTGGTGGTTCCCCAGGTTCATCTGACACGGCTGCTTTCCACCTGTGTAATCCTGGGGAGCTTCAATTTCCTTGTGTATATGATTACTAGGGGAGATTAAAATGGCTTTGTAAATGCCAGCTGAACCTTCGCTTCTTAGGAAAGACGACAGCCGTGGCACCGACCCATGAGGTCGCTCAGAGCAACAGACTACATTGGCCGCTCTATTGGGCGGGGCTGTCCACTCGGCAGGCAGGTTTAAGCAGCTAGTTCATCTTAGCCCACCTGCACGGAAATCTTCCTTGTCATCTTCCTCGTGGTTTTCTTCTCTCTTTTTCTCTTTTCCTTCCTCCTTCTAAGTCCCAAGCCATGACATAAGAAAGGCCATGTAAAGCACGCAGAGTTAGGAGGGTAAACAGGAAGGGAGACGAAAGGATGAAAACAGACTGGCATTTTCAACCCTGCAGGGGTGTCTTGTTTTTCCCACTCACTTTGGGCACCCTCATCCATATCCTTTATCTCAAGGTAACTATTTCCTAGGTTGAACATACTTAATCCACTCATCTCCAGGCTCTGAATACTAGACCTAAATACCCAAATCGCCCCTGGATGTCTCCACTTCTGTGTACATGAGCTCTGCAGCCTGCTCACTTCTAGCCTGACTCACCGCTCCCCACCCACCCTCTTGCCTACCACCTACTGATGCACAGAGAAGCCCATTTTAAGTAATTGCACCCAGATTCCAAAGGTAAAGGATAGCAGACAACCTCAGCACTTCCTGTCCATCAGCACCCACCCACCTCGGCCATCCAGCTCTCACTGCCCACCTCCTCTGTCAATAGACTCTCTCCAGCCCTACCTCCTGTGTCAATAGACTCTCTCCAGCCCTACCTCCTCTAGGGACAGCTGGTACCGGATCTCCGTTCCATTGTTTCTCTATCGTGACTTCTGGCTACCTTTTTTTTTTTAAATGTGTTCCAAAATATTTCTTTCACATGAACTTCCAAATCATTAATTTTGTTTTCAATATAATCATTTCCTCTCTGATTTTTAAATTTAAAAATCACAGCTGCTGTTTGCTTTAGTTTTCTGGTTCCGGGTCTTTTGTACATGGAACTGTTTAAGTAAGATCCGTATCTGTCTCTCCCAGTCGCTGTCATTAAAGCAATTTACTCTCCGGGAGTTCTTGCTGCCCTCTGTTATCACTGAAAATACCTTCAGTGCCTTGAATTTGCCTTCATGAGCTCTTGGTTCTGTTTTGTCCTAGATCCCAGGTTTAGCTTTAAGAATGGCAATAATTTCAGGAGCTCTGGGAAGCATAACACCCAAGGAACCAGTTGGGTGGCTGGCTGCACACACACACACACACACACACACACACACACAGAGTCTCTGCAAGAAGTCTGCTGCTCTCCACCTGCCCCCCAACAGGACCACAGCTCTCAGAAGTGAGGTGGCCCAGTTTATTCCATGTGTCTACCAGGAAGTAGAAGCCAGCAACTATGTTGGGGCCACAGAGAGCTGACACCGGTCTTTGAAGCCCCTATAGTTACAGAAAACGTGAATGGGTAGAGTGACAAAGTCTTTCTTTCCTAGAAAGAGGAACAATGGCTCCGGGGTAGGAATGCCTAAGTTGTGGCCCTATCTCCTCCACTAACCAGCTGGGTGTCTCAACCAGCTCTCTCTGTCTCTTTGGACATCTGCTTCCTCGCTGGGGGAAAAAAAAATGTGATGAAATATGCTTTGCCTATTTCACAGGATTTTATGAGGTTTTAGTAAGAAACTGTTTTTAATGTATGTTTTGAGAGCTAAAAAAAAAAAGGTATAAAAATCAAACTTCCCTACTAAGTGTTATAATTTGAGGGACGTTATAAACATAAACACCAAGGGCTGGAGAAATGGCTCAGTGGTTTAGAGTACTTGCCGGTAGCTGAGCATGGTGGCACACGTCTGTCACCCCAGCATTCTAGGAGGCAGAGGCAGATGGATCTCTTCGAGTTCAAGGCCAACCTGCTCTACAAAGTGAGTCCAGAGGACCCAAGTTTGGCTCCCAGCACCCACGTGGTAATTTACAAATATCTGTGACTCCAGTTCCAGGGTATTTGATGCCCCCTTTTGCCTTCCATGGGCATTGCATACATATGGTGCTCCAACACACATTTAAACAAAATACTCTTCAACATAAATAAATCTTTAAACATAAACATCACCTTCTCATAGTGGACTGTTATTTCCACCACAAAAGTCCCTCCTTTGAACTGAGGAAATGTGGCCCCAATAACACAATAGAGTACACATGACACTGAAGAAGAGAAGAACAAAAATAAATCAGAAAAGCATTAAGGTTCTTTGCTATGGGATGTTTTCATGGAATTTACTGCTCAGATAGGGCAATTCCAAGAGGTTAGGGAACACGTAAGGTTGTGTTGTTCTAGGAGAATAAGGGAAGGAATCCAAGGGGTTTGCCCAGAGAGGATCCTGAAGCTCAGTGGGAATCAGCATTCACTGACCACTGGAAGGCTGCTAGAAGGCCAATATTCCTCTTAATTTTATAGGAAATTTGGTAGAAATTTCTTCCTTCACACAATTAATTATCTTCCCCTTGAAGAAGCAAGCATTTCACAGATGAGGGATAGAAATGAGAGAACTCCGTTCCAGCGCCTTCCCTCCCCTCAACCATGGATGCTGCATGACATTTTACCCTCACACTTTATTAATCTGTGACAGCACTGATTGTAAGACGTCACGATTTTATTTGATACTGAGAGGGAAAAACTATTTCCAGTTTAAATGTTGACATATCAATGACGAGAAGTATTTCCACTTCAGAGATGACAAATGTGAAAAAAAATGTACATCTTAGAACGCTGAAAATGTAGTATCTATACACCGATTAGGTCAATGTATCAATGCAGCTGCTTCGAATAGCACCATCCGTCTACAGGGGTTGGGTTGACACAGTGTCGAATTCTCCAGAACCCAGAGAGCCAAATGGTCCCTTGCTAGAGAGGATTATTGAGAGTGATCATTGTGGTGATTTTCTCAAGGCCCAGATTCCTATGGGTGGGAGGAGGAAAGATGAGAGAAATGAGTGCACAGCACATAAAATGATTTTTGGAAAGGAAACAAATGCTTTATTCCCAGAGGTGAGAGATGAATTTGACTCTGGCTACCATTTTTCAGAGCATGACTCAGGGTCTGTCTGTAGACCTGAAGATCCCTGCAAGGGCCCCTAAGTGCAGTAAGCATCCATGATTTCATGGGATACTGTAGGCGCTATTTTTTATCTACTTTATTTGGGTTTCCTCCCTTCCAACCCTGACCTTAGGAGAGAAAGAATGTTAGAAGGGACATAGACTTCTTTAGTTCTCTTAGTTCCTTGGGGCGATTCCAATCTTAATAGTCAGGATACCCAGCAGTCCAGCTAACGAGCAAATCAAACACAGCAACAGGATGAACCAACAGCAGCCTTCCACCTTCTCCGACCTTCTCCTTGAAGTCTCCTCCTTGCGTGGCTCTGGTATTTATATCCTCTCAGAGTCCTCAGAGATAAACTGTCTTCAGCTGGCAAAATCCCCTTCAATCTGAAGGAGGCTCTTATCAGTTGGCAAAGACTATACCCCTCGGTCAGCCCAAGAGGCTGTTACCAGCTACAAATAAACTATAAAGCAGCACAGTATCCTACACCTGGGGTTAAAACAAAAACCTATTTACATAACATAACTGAGTTTTTAAAGAAACTAGAACTTCCATTACAGGATACCCTCAGAGGACGTGTCATAGTCCAGACAGTACAGTTCCAGAGATCTTCTCCTATATCCCCAGAGACAGGAGCCCCCTTGTCCTACGGTCCCTCATGTAACTGAGGGGCAATGATTTCCTACACCCTTCAGTGAAGAATGTCTGTTTGCTCAGAATCAGGTGAGAGGTAAATAGGAAGTTGACTGTCCATTCCTTGCCCTACTACTACTGTTATACTTCTTTTTTTTCCATGTGATTCCTCTTTTTTCTCCCTTTCTCCCTTTTTTTCTTTTTCTTCGTGTTTAAGGTTGGTTTATTTTTATTTTTTGGAATATTGTATTATTTTACATGTTTTATGTTTTTCTTATCTACTTTCATATATTTATGTATTTTCCATTCTTGAGCAATTTTTTCCCTTATATTTTCTCCCCACAGTGTTTCCTCCCATTATATTTAGTGTTATGATTTCACCTTATGAGCTTATATTGCTGATGTTTTTTTTCAATTTAATTATTTTTAATTATTATTTTATGTATATGTTTTGCTTGCATGCCCAGTGCCTATGGAAGGTAAAAGATGGCCTTGGATCCCTTGTAACTGGAATTAGGGATGGTTGATGTAACACATGGGTGCTGAGAACTGAACGTGATCCTCTGCAAGAGCAAAAACAAAACACTCTAAACTACTAAGCCATCTCACTAGTACCCACATTTTTATTTTTCTTTTTTTTTTAAATCCCTAGTCTTGCATTTATGCACTTTTTTTTGAACTTATTCACTACTGAGAAAGCATTTGTTTTGCTTTTTTATTTTTCTTACTTTATTCACTCTAATTGTTGGGCTTTTTCTCTTCTGCTCCAAAACATTCTTCTCTCTCCTCTTCTTTCTTTCCATCACTTTCATTTTGGTGAAATTTCCTTTTCTCCCCTTTCCCTGTCTCTTTCCTTTATCTCCTTCATTTGGTAGGTATATATTTACCCAAAATAATTTCTATCTTCATCACACATTCTACAGTATTAGTTTTCCATTTTTAGTTATGTGGCCATTGATAACATATTAATGGGTTGTAATTGATTTTAAGTGTACAGTTTGATACTCCTCCTCTTCCTCTTCCTCCTCCTTCTCCTCTTCCTTCCCAAGTGGTACTAGGTATTGAGCCTTCAAAAGTAAGATGCTCAATAATCATACACAAATAAATAAATAGATAGATAGATAGATAGATAGATAGATAGATAGATAGATAGATAGATAAAGCAAGCCTAGAAGAACTAGCTAAACCTAGAGGTGATCGAATCACAATGTAGGAAAACAAAAAACATGAAATAAACATTAATGCAACGTGCAAACTCAAAAACACTGAAATATATAAAATGTCAGATGAATATTTCAAAGCTTTCTGATAAAAATTTCAGTGACACAAAAGAGGACACAAACAAGCAAAAAATTCAACCCAGGCTCTAGAGAAAGCAGTCAGAATCACGGGGGAAAGAGTCAGCTAAATAAGTGAGAAGATAAGCAAAAGAAGATAGGCAAAAAAGAGTCAGAAATGTGGAAGAGAATTTTATCAGGTCAGCTGAGATTTAGGGGGGAAGAACAAATGTAAATGTTAGAAGTGAAACATTCAACAGATCAAATAAACAAGAGAGTCAACTCGATCGAGCAAAAATAATAATAGAAGAGATGAAGGACAAGGTTGAGGATACACTGCATTTGGACACTAATAAAAAAAAGAAAGAAAGAAAGAAAAGAAAAAAGCATGACTACAATGTCTAAGACCTCCTACATATAACCAAGGGACCAGACCTAAAAATCCATGGGCCACAAGAAGGAGTCAGCTGAGGTAAACACTAAACGCACAGAGAATCTACTCAATGAGGTCAAAAAGAAATTTCTCCAAATCTATAGAGAAAATAGACATCTAGGCACAGAGAACATTTACAAGCCCAAATAGACTGGAACAAAGAACTTCCACAGCATATTATAGCCAAGATGTCAAAAACACAAGGCAAAGAAATAATATCTGGCTGGAGAGATGGTTTAACTGTTAAAGGCTAGGCTCACAACCAAAAATATTAAAGAATATCAAAAGCTACCAGAGAAACACACTGAACTATCTTACAAAGACAGAAACATCAGAGTAATATCAGACTTTGCATCAGCTCAGCAACCCTCAAAGCCTGAAGAGCATGGAATGATGTATTTCAAACCCTGAAAGCAAATGACTACCAACCAAGAGTGCTAGAGACAGCAAAGCTATCTGTTAGAACTTATGGGAAATGAAGGCTGTTTCAAGACAAACTCAACCTAAGGCAGTTCACAAGCACAAAGCTAGTACTGCAGATAATACTTCAAGAAATGCTCTGAAGAGAAAGAAAAACAGTCTCAATCATGAGAGCACAGGATAATAGACATCATAAGAGGAATAGTTGAACAAAGGAGAGCCAGAAAGGAATCAGTCAATCAAGTCCAACACACTAAAGCAGAAAATCTTGGCATAACTAGGAGAGAAAGTAACAACAAACAATGATACCACCAAAAAATCCATGGGCTAAAAGAAGGAGTTGAGATAAATGCTAAACAGATGGATAATCTATACAGTTACAGTAGAAGACTTCTCAAATCTTGAGAGGAAAATAGACATCCAAACACAAGAAATGTTTAGAACTCCAAATAGACAAAACATGACTGAGGGGCTTCCAGAAGCATGGGTGACTCCGACTAACCAGAAAAGCAACCAACAAAATAAAAGGAATGAGTACACACCTACCAATAATAACAATAAGTGCACAAAATCTCAACTCACCAACAAAGAGACACAGACCATCTGACTTGGAGTACATCTAGACTTCTGCTCCTTTCAGGATGCACCCTTTACTGGAAAAGACACCCACAGACTGTCAGAAAGCTGGAAAATGTTCTATCAAGTAAACAGAAGGGGAAAAAAAAAACCTAGCTGTTGTAGTTATTCTGATAGCAGATAAAACAGACTTCAAATCAAGATTAGTCAGAAGAGATAAAGGTCACACTTCATCAAAAAATGCAGCAACTGATAAATATGGGCAAAAGTATGAATCATCAAACCTTTTAAGGCCTCACTTGGCTCCTGCAGCCTCTTAGGTCTGTCTCCACAGTCACACATTGCTCCACCAGTACCCAAATCACAGAGAGCCCAGATGAAACCCTCACGAGCAGCTTAAAATTGAACCCAGAGCTGTGCCTTCTAAGCATGTGTTCTGTGGCCTCAGACATTTTCATCATAACGTGACCGGAACTACTATTCTTTTTCATTATGTTGTAGATTCTAACACATATTTTTTCAGAGAAGACTTTGAGGAAAATTTCTGAAGAGTACAGACTTTTTTTTTTTTTAAGTTCTGAGATCATGATGAAAATCGGGAAGTCACTGCATCTAATATATACATATATATTAATAAAACACACACACATATATATATATTAAAAAGATTCAAGATGGAAGACAAAATGCAGGCACAGTCTCCCAGAATCTCCAGGGAATGAACTGGGAACTGGGGAAAACAGGAAAAGAGCTATCAGAAGAAATGAGCGGTGGCCAACAATTTCTAGTCTGAGAGCAGAGTAAATTAAGAAACTTTACAAAGCAGAACTGGAAAAACACAGCATGGAACCTGGAGGGATTAGAACAATTTGTGGAAGTCCCCATCGCAGAGAGAGATTGGGGCCATGCTTCAGCAGAGAGCCTCAGAAAAGCATTGTGTCCTGCACTCCCAGAAAGACATTTTAAAAAGGAAAAAAAAAAAAAACTATGATAGGAGGCAAAAGATCTGTACAGCAGCCTCGAGGAAAGACGCCATGAGAAAGCCTTCTTCATGGGGCACCTGCAAAATGCCATTTTAAAAGGACCCCTGTGAGTCCAAGGGCCTCAGATTACTGCACTCTTAGGAAACACAAGCAAGTGTAATTTAAGCAAGGATATTTGCTGAAACCCTGAAGCCAGGGCAACGGGTTTCCTTTCTATGGAAGGTGTTGTGGTAAGTCTCCTCCTGGGAAGAAAGGAGACTTAATAAACAAAAATCTACCCCCTCCTCATAAGACCCCAACAACAAACCGAAGTACAATTCCATTAAAGTCTAACTAGGGAATCAATGAGTTTACTGGTCTTACTTACAGAGCACGGGTAAAAGGGTTACTTCCAGGAGCATAGGTGACTTCAAAGCAGCATCACTACCAGAACGCCCCACCCCTGCCTAAAAATGATGTAGCTGCACAGATGGAGTTCCCAACCCCTTCAGTCAACCTTCCCCAGCCCCCAGGTTCTAGCGCCTCCAAAGAACCCCAAGACCGTACACAACTAGGGTAGAACTGCATACAGATGGCTGAGAGGTGTAGTAAAAAGAGGCAGATGAGGGACCACTGACCTTCCTTACACCCTCCTTCTATGAAAGAATGTCAACAGTCAACAAACCTGCTCTCTGGGGTCTATAGCAAGTAGTCAAGTTGTTCCGATAGAAACAGTGGCTGTTTGCTTGAAAGACCATGTTCTACAACAGGGGGAAAAAAACTCTATACCAGAAGAGCTCAGTATTCTATGGCATAAAAACCCACCTGGACCTATAGTCCATAGGTTCCAAGTAGGATGCCCAACAATGGGAAGGGCAGCCCTGATATGGCATTTACAATCAGGCTTCTGAAGGGTCACCCAGAGGCAAGCCCAGCATCTGGGGACTGATTCATAAGGGGCTTGGAATGATGTATTTTAAGCTCTGAAAGATAACAACAGTAAACCTGGACTACAATACTGTATTAGGGTTTTTTTGTCAAGTTGACAAAACAAAACAAACAAACAAACAAAACAATGAACCAGCACAAATACTCAGAAAAATCTGTCAATAATTGATAGGTAATTAAAAATTAAATATAAACCTTTGTTAAAGAATTCCAAAGTAATCTAAGAGCACTAAATCAGGTCTACAAAGGATCCTGGAAAGAACATTTTGGAGGGAAGAGAATAACAGACACAACCAAAAGGATGCAAGAACCAAGTAAATGATGCCGAAGCAGTAGTTAAAACAAGTACAACTTAGGAAGGTGCCAAACACCACAAAGTCAATAAGGATGTGATATATATATATATATATATATATATATATATATATATATGTAGATATATATATGTAGATATATATACATATATATATACATATATATATATATATATATATATATAAACCCTGAGTATTAATGGCTTCAAATCTCAAATTTAAAAAAAAAACAACCCACTGGTATGCATTTCAGACTGGATTTAAAAACAGGGACAATCAATATGCTGCCTCCAAGAAACGCTTCTCACCATCACTTAATTGCCTTACGATGAATGGGTGGAAAATAAAAACACATTCCAAGCAAATGGAGTTAGGAAGTAAACAGGTATCATTATTCCAATACCTGAGAAAGTACACTTCAAACCACAACTACTCTGAAGAGATAAAGGTCACTTCATATTAGTTAATGGAGCAATCCATCAAGAAGATATTACAATTCTAAACATACACAAACCAAACACTATTTGTGCACCCTATTTCACAAAACAATACTACTAGATATAAAGTCATAGATCAATGCCAACGGCACAATTAGTGGGTGGCTTCAATACCAAACTCTCCCCAAAGGACAGGTAATCCTAACAAAAAGAAACAGAAACATTTGGGTGAAGAACATAATAAATGAAATGGACCTACCAGACATCTACAGAGCATTCCATTCAAACACTACGGAGTATGCGTTCTTCTCAGCAGCCCATGAAACCTTCTCTAAAATAGAACATATTAAAACACAAAGCAAGCCTCAACAAATTCAAGAAAACTGAAATGACTTCCCGTACTCTATCTGACCACAGTGGGATAAAGCTGAAAATCAAAAGAAACCACAGAAAATACACAAACTGACAGATTGAACAACACACTATTGAATGAGGAATGGCTCATTAAAAAAATAAAATTTTCCTAGAGTGGAATAAAAATGAAGACAAAAACCCTTGGGATATGTCAAAAACCCTTGGGATACAATGAAAGAAGTCCTATGAACAACGTTTTTAGCTAGAAAGGTCTACTTCTAAAAATCAGAGTCCTCTGGGCTGGAGAGATGGCTCAGCCCAGTTCCCAGTGCCCACATGGTGACAAACCACCTCCAGTAACTACAGTTTCAGGGAATCCAATGCCTTATTCTGACCTTCGTGGCCATCATCCATGCACATGATACACATACATATACACAGGCAAAAAGTCATACACAAACAACAAATAAATCTTTTTTATTTAAATTAGTGTTCTCTGGATCCCTTTCCCCTTAGCTGTGCTGCCTTGTCAAGCTTCAGTGGGAGAAGATGTGCCTAGTCCTGCTGAAATTTGAGGTGCCAGTGTGGGTTGATAGCCTTTGGGGGGTCTCTCTTTCTCTAAAAAGGAGAGGGGGGAGGTATGAGGGGAGGGACTGGGAGGAGAAGAGGGAGGGGACTGGGATCAAGCTGTAAAGAGATTGTATACATACATACATACATAAATGGAAAAAATTAATTAGTGTTCTCAAGGAAACAATGATATGTTCTGGAACTACAGACATCAGGGATTGCCCTCAGAACTATCATCAGTTCTGAGGTTCTCATTGCCAGACGACTGATAAATAAGTTCCCTAAGGTTCTATTAAAGTGTCTTCTTTCTGGGACAAAAGGTCTTCGTTTTTATTTCTAGGAAGCAGAGTCAGACTATTGTGTATGGAAAGTTATGTCAACATTCTCACGGAGATACAATGATAAGAAGGACAAAGTGGGGCAGGAGGAGGCTATCAAAGGGACATCCACCAGTTTAACAGAGAATTCTGGGACAGGTTGCAGACACCCAGACCGAAGCAGAGTCTTTATTTGCCATAGTCAACTGGTTGTTGACTGTGCGCCCTCTCCTTGGAAAGAGCGGGGCCTGAAAGAGGCAGCTCTGTGTGGACCAGAGCAAATCTCTGTGAGAGCTGGAGCAAACTGCTGAGCTCACAGAAGGCGGAGATGATCGCGCCAAGGCTGAAGATGAGCTGTTGGCAGAGCTCTGCTGCGTTAACTGCGCCGGTGTGGGACCCAATCAAGAGGAGAGCTCAAGGGGTCCCCATCTTAGGCAGAGGAAAGAAGAGTGTAAGGCTAGACTGAGAAGCAGTGGAAAGATCCATGCTTCTCACCTCCGTGGAGAACCTATCAGAGACACATTTCTCATTTCTAAGCTTTGATGACAGTGAGTCACTATGTCCCCACACACACACTGACAAGAGTCACTTTGAATAATTAAGACTTCTGGACAAAAACAAAACAAGAGAGATGCTTGGCAGTGTATGGGTGGAGTGGCCTAAGAACATACCCCATCACCAACACTCCAAATGCCTCATGCATCTATGAAAGAGACTCTAATTCTTTCCCTACACAATTGCATCCAGTTGCAACCAGACAGCAAGGACAGGAACTTGTCCTGGTTCCCCTTAAAACCATATGGGGCTAAAAACAACATGGTACAGATGAGGGCACACAAGACCTGCACACATAGGCACAGAGTGGTGTTAAAGAGGACTGAATAGGAAAACGGACATAAGACCAGGGCCTGGATCCTGTATGGATTGTGCTGGACTCAAGCATCTGTCCCTGATGTAGTCCCAAGTTCACTGGATCTCAGATTCTGTATTTTGTAACATTTTATGAAAGCTCTTGAATATCAAAATCAATCCTGAGTCTTCTTTTGGGAGTAAGGATTTTGGTGGTGAAGCAAAAGAGGAACAGCTTAGGACCACCTTTCTGGATGTTGACTTTCCCCTCAAAAAGAGAATTACATGTCATTATCTTCTCATTATCTTCATTTCTCACACTAGCAAAAAAACAAAACAAACAAACAAATAAAACCCTACCCTTTCTAGTTCCTCCATAACATATTCCTAGGAACTTACTCTACTCTCCTTATTTCATCTTTGCTTTGCAGGACACATCATGTGATTCACAAGCATACCGATTTCTTCACCCAGGGACACATGGCAAGCCATCGTCTAAGCCATAAGTAGACTAATACTAAATTATATATTTAACTTTGTAAAACAAAAATCAGTCTATTATTTATAACTAAGAAGAAATCTGTTAATTCCCTGTCCTCAGTTTGCTATAGAGTACGCCTAGGCATTGGTAGGTTGATTCTCTTAATAGATGTTAAAGATTGGCTCACCACACTGGGCACTGAAGCACATTAGTAGATTACACATATTACTTATTTAACTGGTGTACTTCTTCAGTGGGTCAGCTAACAATATATTAAAATGTAACATCAATTTAGCAGGTGTTGCCCTGCATTAAATATTTATTGCCAGCAGTAAATTTGCTGCAGAAAAAAAATGGCCTTCCCATTGACCATAAGATTCTGGCTACACTAGCACTAGCAACAGCAACCATTGGCAGTATCTCTTGGGCAAGCCATCCAAGAGGCTCTCACATGGACTGTGCTCCTAATGGTCTCAGTACCCGACTTTCATCCTATCAACAAGCAGGTGGTGGGCATCTACTCTGTGCCAGGCTAGGCATGGGCAGAGGATGTAGTAAAAGACATTGAAAGAGCATGAGCATCTGGAATCCCCAAAACAAAAAATGGTATAGTATAGAACAAAGCTCATAGTATGAGCAAAGTTCACATCCTTGAACTTCAGTCTCTTCATCTGAAGAATGGTGCTTCCTGCAGCACTGCCATGATAGTAATTACTAGAGAAAAGCACATACATTTCTTGGTGAAGCTTAAAGGGCCCCCTGAGACAGTTGTCACAAGACACAGGACAATCTCTGCTAATTCAGTTTTTCGTTTTCAGTTATAGTATTCAGCTATTATCTCATTCACCCTCTGTCTTCATTGCCTGGTACAATCCCAGCATGACCAACCCCTCATATATATAATAGGAATTTATTTTTTATTTTTTGGATTGTGGAGAGAGTGGTCTAACAATGAATGGCCAAGAATCCAATCCAGTCCAAGATACTAGGTGTCTCCAATGTCCCAGTCTGGTGCTGGAGTCCAAGAAGATGACTAGAGAGCTGACGGTCTTCAGTCTACTTTGGAAACCTGAAGAAGTAGTTTCTTAAAACAATGAAGACAATGCCTCAAGCACAGATAGATGTACTTAGCAGCAAGAATGAGTGCAAGCAGGCAAAAAGCAAAAGCTTCCTTCTCCTGTGTCCTTCTGCATAGGCTGCCACCAGAAGGTGTGGCCCAGGTTTAGGGTGGGTCTTTCCCACTGCAGATGATCCAATCAGGAAAATCAGTCGCATTTTATGCCCAGCAGCTTGGGTTTTACTTGCTTCCAGATGTAATTAAGTTGACGACAATCAAGAGTTACCCATCACATTGGTCATAATTTAATTTGGTTTTATTTTCCTTTCTTTTCATATATGTGTGTGGTGTCTATTTGCATGTTCAATCTCTCTGTATTAGGAATGATGCTGTCTTAGAACACTGTCATATTTGTATGTGTGTGTGTGTGTATGTTCACACCCACTCATATGCAGACTTGTGCATGTTGATTGAAGAATCTCCCTCAGTCATTCTTCCACCTTATTTTTTTTTTTTTGAGGGAGAGCTTTTCAGTCAAACCTAGAACTCACGGATATGGCTGGCTTCCTAGACAATTGCTCTGGGTGTCCCCTGTCTCTGCCCTTTCATGCTGGAATTACAGTTGCGATGTCCAGTCGGCACTTGGCAGATTCTGAGAATTGGAACTCTAGTCCCCTTCCTCTTGTGGCAAGTGCTGTAACCACAGGGCTACATCTCCAGGCATTCGTGTTTATTTCTTACATTTAGAGTAAAATAGCTGTAAGAGAAATAATTTTTATTCTGTCCTGTGTTCTGAGTCTCTTGTATCAGATGCTGGCCTCGAACCCTCTCTGTTACCAATGATGGCCTTGAACTCTTGATCTTCAGGCCTTCGCCTCTTATAAGCTGAGTTTACAGGCGTGAGCCACCGTGTGCAGTGCTGGGGATCAAGCCCAGGCGGTCCAGCATGAGAAGCAAGTACTCTGCCACCTGAATTACATCTGCATCCCTCGAATAATCATTTTTAATGGATTAGAGCATCATTTTGGCAAAATATAAGTGAAATTTTTACTGCAAACGCATTTACTCAATATAGTTAATAACTATATACCAAGCCCCTCTTAAGGGCCAAAGGCTCTTCCAGGTGATGAGGTCGAAAGGATTACATAACACCAGTGTTTCTCTCTTACTATCAAGGGCCCAGTAAACGGAAATGCAGTAAATGAATACTTGGGCAATGAGGTAATCCCAAGAGTTGTGAGCCAGAGAGATGGTTAGGCAGTTTAAGGCACTTGCTGCCAAGCCTGATGACCTACGTTCAATCCCCAGGACCCGCATGATGAGAGGAGAGAACTAATTCCCACAAGTTGTCCTCTGATGTCCACAGGAGCGCAAAGACATGCCCTCTCAACAAGAAAATGAGATACATCTATAAAGAAGAGTTTTAAATAGGGAAGTCCTGCAAGTGGGAAGTGAAGGAAGTTGAGGCCACTGAAGAGTAACTCCTTGGAGTACGCAATGATTGATACAGGGTTGAAATTCTAAAGGGACACTCTAGAAGTTAGGAGGCCAAAACATCCCCACCAAAGAAATAAGTGCAAATGGCTTGAGACATGAGCGAATTGATAAGTTCAAGTTGCAGGGAGTGATTTAGTGTGTCTGCCCAGACGTGAAAGGATAGCGTAAGACAAGGCCCGAGTCTGTCCTACTGAGCTATATTAGGAAAGTGGGATATTAAGTGGAATGAGATCTGGGTAGAAGCTTGTGATCTACTTTGCATTTTTAGAATTTCAGGTTGGCTAGTGTGCAGGAAAAATTCAGAATGGGGAAGAGGCTATTTCAGTCGCCAGGGTCTTAGTCTGGATTCCTTCAGACACACGGAGACAAAGGTTCAAGCAACGCTAATGCCCTAAGGAAATGGAGAGACACCTTGGCCAAAATATGGAGAAGTAATGATTCAGGAAAAGGAAGCAACAAAGGATACGTAATTAACTCAGCTACAAGGGAAGTGTCTGGAGTTTAACCCTGCGGAGAAACTCAGGAAACTAGTTCAGAACACACCTTGAGCTAGTTCCTCCCAAAAGGCAAGGAGCTGGGATGTTTACACACCTACTTGCAAAGTCTTTGGTTGAGCTTTGGGAGTTAATTCTTTGGTGCTTATGGCATGTACTAGGCAGACAGAATGACATTTTAAGATTGAAAAAGAGTATCCTCTTGCACCAAGACATAAGCACTAGCCCTGGAAAGTTGGATGAGAAATCCCTGGGGGTCATGAGTGGGCACTGTATTGCCTGCCATATCAGGTCTGATATAACAGAAGCTCAAAATGGGACATAATAGAGCTGGTGAGATGTGGGTAGATTCGGGGTCAGGCTGACAAGCTTTCTGGGTGTGCTCAGAGTAATGGAAAGAAAAACATCAAAGATGGATTCTAAACCCGCTGGTCTGCTGGGTAAATGGTGGGCCTGTGCTGTGGACAGGGAAAATCACTCCTAGGAATGTGTTAGAATTTCTTTCAAACACCTGACACAAGCAATGTAAAGGATGAGACTGTTTCACTTGGTGTCAAAGGTTTTGGTCCATGTGTAGATTGGTTCCATGTCTCTGGGCCTGCTGTACAGTAGTACTACATGGAGAAGGATGAGATGGAGGAGTGCTGGTCATTTCCTGGCAGCCAGGAACAGAGAGAGCAGTGTGCAAAGAAGGTGGCTTTCTTCTGAGTCCCATAGCCTGTTAGATAGTACCATCCACACTTGGGTTGGATCTTCCCCTCCCACTTAGTACACTTCTCAATTCAACAAGGAATCTGAAACTTTCTTTAAGATTTCTATTAAGACTCAAAATGGAGCCACGTGCAGTGGCTCACGCTTGTAAATCCCGGCACTCGAGGAGGCAGAGGTAGGCAGATCTCTGTGAGTTCGAGGCCAGCCTGGACTATAAATTGAGCCCAGGACAGCCAAGGCTACACAGAGAAACCCTGCCTTGAAAACAAAACAACAACAAAAAAAGACTCAAAATGAAACTGTCAGGTATATAATAGGATTTTAGTGTTGAACTCATATGTAGGATGAATAAATTCTAGGACTCCATCATTAAGTAATAGGGTTATCACTATTATTCTATTACCTGCTTAAAAATCTTAGAGTAGATTTCTTGTTACAGATTACTTAATTTAATTTAAACAAAATTGAAAAGTTGAGCCCATAGAAAATGTTCCTGTTCTGAGCATCCAACCCCTACTTCAAACAGAATATCATGGCTTATGCCTGTTTTGTAAGCTGGCTTCTTTGAACTATTTCATCTAAATTAATTATTATGCTACGTTCAAAGTATTTGCAAACCAACTATGAGTTAAAAATAGGATAACAGCAAAAATCTTAGACCTGACTTTTTCTGAGAAGCTAGGAAATGGACTAGGCTGCCATAAAAATTTTCTCATTTGAGCCTCAAATAAACCCTCCAGTAATGGCTCAGATTTATTACTGCCACCTTCTAAGCCAAGCAAATTGACTCAGAATGACTAGGTGATCTATCAGCATCACACTGCAAAGGAGATTAGAGAAATCCAGTTCCCAAGCCTCAAATCCATGCTCATTCCCTTGTATTGCATGGGCTGAGTCAATGGCCAAAGATTGGCCCTACACTCCAGCTTGCGAGATCCTGAAGGACTGGGACTTCACTTTTTAACCATTTGTGAGAGACTCCTCCTAAAGAAATTAGAAAAGGTGGTATGTAACCAGGGTTTTGCTACTTTGTGTTTTCTTTCTTCTGCTACCCTACATCACCCCATCCTTCCCAATCCCCCAACACTAGGTAGGAGAGAAGGAAGATTAGAGGGGGAAAAGGGGCGTCATATGGATATATAGATATATAATATATATACATACATAGTGCAGTTAGAAGCTCTAAGGGAGAGCAGCAGCCACGACAGCTCCTCTCTGGGCTCAAGCATTTATCATACACTTCTAGAAACTGTCTGCCACGGTGGGCTCAAGCATTTATCATACACTTCTAGAAACTGTCTGCCACAGACAAAGTCACACCTCTGCTACAGCACAAGGCAAATCACAGTCAGCTGCTGTGGACAATCTGAAGCAGCCCCGTATCCCACACCTAGGATTAAAGTGAAAACATATTCCCACAACATTTCTGTGATTTTAAAGAAACCAAAAACTCTCACTGCAATGGCAGCCCCGTGGACATTTCTCAGACTGTGTCTAAAAGGCAGAATTGTCAACCTGAATACTGTCTAGTACACACTTCCCTTAGAAAATCACAACATGTCAGACTTTTTATGTATGTGGTTGTTGTGATGATTTTTTTTGTATGTCAAAATACATCAAACCGTATACTCTAAGTAAATGGGTTATATTGTGCCTCGAATATGTCTTAATAAAACGATTGAAAATTAAATAAGGCAGAATAAAGCAAAATGCAAAGGTCAACGACCATGCTGTTTTGATTAACGTGGTTACACATGTTTTGAATTCATGTAGTAGAATATCTCCTGCTTTATTCCTTTTGCTTGGGGTTTTTTGGCTATTTTCTTTACGTTTTGTGCTGGCCAGTCTTATGTCAACTTGACACACAAACTAGAGTAATCTGAACAGAGGAAACCATGATTTAGAATATGTCTCCATAAGATTTGCCATAAAGGCATTTTCTTAATCAGTGATTGATGGGTGAGTCCCAGCCTATTGTAGGTGGAGCCACCCCTGGGTTGATAGCCCTGGGTTCTATGAGAAAGCAGGCTGGGGCTGGAGAGATGGCTCAGAGGTTAAGAGCACTGTCTGCTCTTCCAGAGGTCCCGAGTTCAATTCCCAGCAACCACATGGTGGCTCACAGCCTTCTATAATGTGATCTGGTGCCCTCTTCTGACGTTCAGGTGTACATGTAGGCAGAACATTGTATACATAATAAAATAAAGAAAAAGAAAGCAGGCTGAGCAAGCCATGAGGAGCAAGCCAATAAGCAGCACCCCCTCCATGGCCTCTGCATCACCTCCTGCCTCCACAACCCTGCCCTGTTTGAATTCCTGTTCTGACTTCCTTCAGTGATGAACAGTGCTGTGGAAGTGTAAGCCAAACAACCCTTTCCTCCTCAATTTGTTTTTTGGTCATGGTGTTTCATAACAGTAATAGAAACCCTAACTAAGATGTTTTCATGCAGGTTTTAGGATTATTCTATTTGTGTGAATGATTTTATTGGTAATTTGTTATTGGTTCCATTGAGTCTGAATATCACTTTGGGTTGCATGAATATTTTAACAATACCAATTTTTCCAACCCATAAAAAATGTGGTATCTTCCCATTCTTTATGTCTTTCCTTTTCAGCTTCTTTCTAGGTTTTGTTGACTATAGTCCTTTTCACATTTTGGCTACATTTTTCTTTTGCATTCTGTACTTTTGCAGTTACTATAAATGGGATTGCTTTGTCAATTTCAGATAATTCTCTGTTGGTATATAGAATTGCTGTTGGTTATGTTAATATTCAGAATATATAAGGAACTACAGAAATTGAATAGCATGAAATAAAATCAAACCATCCAATGTTAAAGAAGACAACAAAGCTAGGCATAGAAGGTCAACATCTGTGGTCTCAGCACTTAGGAAACTGAGTCAGGAGGATTACCAAGAGATCAAAGCTACCATGGGCCACAAAATGAGTTCCAGGTGATATGGGGCTACAGAGTAATACCTTCACTTCAAAAGAAAGAAGTGGACACTAAATCGGAACAGACATTGCTCAGAAAAAGACATATAAATGGCTGACACATTTAAGGAAAAAAAGAAATGTTCAACATCACTAATGATAGGAAAAATGTAAATGAAAGCCACAGTGAAATATCACTCTATTCCAATTACAATGAGTACATCAAAAAAGACAGAAGACAATTAGTGCAGGTAAGGACATAAAGAGCAGAAAGCTCTTGCATATTGTCAGGACTAATGGAGACCAGCATGGCTACCAGGAGAACAACACAGAGATTATACCAGAAAAAAATAGAAATCAGACTAGTATCTAACCTGGGGACTCCGCTACTATCTAAACACACAAAGAAGATTCGATCAGCATATTGAAAAGGTACCTGAGTACCCATGTTCACTGTGCTAGCATTGACCATACTCCAGAAACCAAATCAACTCACATGGCCACCGACTGACAGGTAGATGAAGGAAATGAGGTTGAATATGCACCAGGGAATACCACTCAGCCCAAAAACTGATGAAATTTTATCACTTGCATGAATGGAACTACAGGTACTGGCCATATCAGCCAAGCACACAAAGACAGATACCATATAATCACATTCACATATGTGTGCGAATCTAAAAGAGTTGATCTCATAAAAGCTGATGGCAGAATTGTGCTTACTAGTGGCTGAAGAGAGTAAAAGGAAGGGATGAATGAAAAAAGATTGGTCAGGGCATACTAAGTTAGAGCGATATCGGAGAAATACATTTTTATGCCACTTTGCAAAACAGAGTGACTGTGGTTCATAATAACATTTTATACATTTCAAAAAAAAAGCTATAGGATACTGAAAGTCTTTATTGTAAAGAAATGATAAGCGTTTAGAAAAACAGATACACTTACCTATATTTGAGCAATATACAATATATACATGTACCGCAATACCGCATGACTAGGGCATGGTGGCGCACATTTTTAATCAAACCACTTGAGAGGCAGAGACAGACAGATCTCTATGAGTTGAAGGCCAGCCTGCACTACGCTGTGAGTTCCAGGCTAGCCAGGGCTATACAGTAAGAATCTTTCTCAAAAGAAAAAGAGTATCACCTGTCCCTGGAAGGGTCACAGGTGCAGCTGCTGTGTCATGCATGCCAGTATGTGGCGGAGGGCAGGGAGGCTATGTCTACATTCAGTGTTCTGACCTGTGAACATCTGAGTGGTTGGTAGCCTAGCATTCCTTGAAAAAAGTGAGCCTTAGATGAACACCAATCCGGTACCCCACAGGCCTGGGGGGGGGGGGAGCAAATCAGTATAACCCCTGCCAACCGCCATAATGCATGAGCAGGGTATAGCCCTCCCTGAGACCACTTCTGAGATGACCCTAGACTTTCAGAGACCCCAGGCAAGTATGTGGTATAGAAATGGAGGAGAAAGAAAAACAGAAGGACATCGGCGCAATGAGGAGCGGCGAAACTGAAGAGTCGAGGGTAGTGAGGAAAAGCCTGATGTGAGTAGCATGTGAGGCCACCAGGGACCGTGGTGGGGTCCCAGCCTGTGCTACTACTGGGGACCAAGGCTGAATCTATAGCCCTGAAGCAGCAGGGGTCTGTTCACACAAAGGCCAGGCAGATGTCCCTGGGATGGACTACTGCCTGGGGAGGTATTGATGTCTGAGGGCTGTGTGGAACTGGCCCCACCCCTCACCTGGGCATTATGGGAGAGCTGGCCATGGGGACATGAGAGCAGGAGAGCTGACCCCTAGTCAGCTGCTGAAGTCAGGAGAGCAGCCCCACATGTCGGGAGCCATGCGGGAGCAGAAGGAAAACAGCCCAGAACTCATGGAATGCGGCTCGCCAGTTAGCACAATCACGATGAGTTTGTCTTGGAGGGGTATAACCCCACCGACTATGTGTCCTGAGGACTTCATGCTGTCATGGAGCACAGCCCTGCTTGTTGCCCTGTGGTCACCACATCCCTCACACTGTATGGAGTTTATGAAAACTCTAAGGGGCTTCCAGCCCCTCATGGGGCAGTTTATCTGGCACTCACAATTAACAATGCTTGATCTCTATCAGGCATGGCTGGAGCAGATTAATGATTTAACCATCACCCTTGAAAAGAACCTGCAGATGTAGGTTGTTAGCAATAGTCACTACTTTTAGAAAGAATGTGGAAAAATAAGATTGTTTAGCAAGGTCAGGTAAAGATGTTTTGGCTAGGGGCTCTGATGTAGAAAATCTTAGGGGACAATTTGAAGTTCAGAGAAATACACTCTTAAGAGTAAAGCCTGGGACATTTTCAGATCGTTGAGCAGAAACAATAGCCCAAGGTAGCATTGGCTGATTGATACTCTCAAGCCAGGCCAGTGACAGAGATAACAATTGATTTCCTTATCCTTGTTTTTGCCCTCAGCTTCCTGATGTGATTTATAAAAATTTATTAATGAGTAGATGCGCACCTTAAAGATTTAAAGTAGAGATGGCTGATTGTTTTATAATATAAAAGTTTAGGTTTGTGATTCTTGTAAGACTTTTATAAGAATACTTTTTGAGATAACTGATTCTCTTTGTGACCGCAAACTGCAGCCTGCCAGTAAAGAGAAGCTGGCTGAGGAACCACCTTGCTTGTTCACCTTGTTAATCTATAACAAGTTTAGTTAAGAGTGCATGTGAGTTCTTGGGAACAACTTGTTTTTCATGTTTGTCTTTCACCCATAATTCGTAAAATATTTGATCGTGTGAGAGTATTGGAGAACATGTTTTTCTTAAGTATACTCATTGTAATTATTCACATTAAAAAAATAGAATGTAAACACATTGTAAATTTTATACTGCTTGAAAGGTTTTGCTGGGATATACAAGCTGTGGAAAAAAGAATAAAAGTGTGGACTTGGAACTCGCTCTTCGGAGTTTCTTTCATCCATCAACGTGTGTGTAAGGTGGTTTGGAACTCAATCTCTGGAGTTTGTTAAACCCACCAAGATGTATGTATGTAGGGTTATTTGGACTTCACTCTTTAGAGTCTGTTTCATCCACCAACATGTATGTATATGTATGTATGTAAGACTGCTTTGGACCTCACTCTCTGGAGTTTGCTCCATCTACCCAGTATGTGAGTGTGTGTGTGTGTGTGTGTGTGTGTGTGTGTAAGTATGTATGTATGTATATGGAAGACCCCACTAGGAGCCAACAGCCCTAGACCTTGTTTACCATAATAGGTGTAAGCACCTAATTGCCACAACCAGTGGAAGCCCCCTGCTAGGAGCCAACAGCCCCAGCCCCCACTTACATGGTAGCTGTAAGCCCCTGCCAGGAAGTTTTCGTCACTGGCCTGCCGCCGCAGTTTAATTCTGGCCCCTCGGTTTGCCACCATCAGTGGAAGCCATGGTCAGTAACCATGAGTTCTTGCCCTGGAAAATCACCCTCAGAAAAAGTCTGTGGGGCCACAGCCAGCAGCTGTGGATCTACGCTCTGATTCACTTTGCCCCCCGGTTGGGGTAGAAGCAGAAGTCATGGGTGAGCTGGCCCTCCAGGATACAAGCATGGGAGACCTAGCCCTTCCGCCAGTCTCCTGTGTGATGGCATGGATAAGGGCAGGATACCCTCCTCAGCACTGGCCAAGGGTGAGAGACTTGGCCCCAATTCGGTCATGAGAGCAAGAGAGCTGTCCCTGCCCATCACCTGCTGTCTCACTTAGGAGAGCAGGCCCTGCACCTCACGTAAGAGGTGCAAAAGAGCTGGCCCTGATGATGGAGACATAGGCGACCTGCCTCTTGTCTGCTGGGCAGTGACATGGATGTGGATGAAGGAGAGATGCTCTCCTCCCCTTCCTCATCCATCACCATCTATGGCAGGCAGGAGAGCTAGCCCCAGGGTCCTGAGTAGAAGAACTGGCGTGTCCCTCACCAGCCACACTCAGGAGAGCAGGCCCTGCACCTAGCCTGGACAGCAGGGTAGTGGCCTGGTAGTGGGAGTTGCTAGTGAGCTGGCCCCGAGGGTATGAGATCAGGAGAGCCTGTGGACTGACCAGCTCAGATACCTCTCAGGCCCAGGTTCAGGGCTTTGAATTGGCCCAACCTAATATCTACCCCATGAATGAACTAGAGTGCATGAAGGGACCGGTCCTACAGATCTAAAACTGCAGGATCTCCATGACACAGGGCAACAGCAGGATATCTGAGAGGAGTCCCAGTAAGGTTCCAGTGTTGGTAGAGTAGCAGAAGCCAGAGGCCTCACACTAGACTAATGAGTCATCGAAATGAACATTTGCAAGCAAAGAAGTGTGGATGAAAGGGTATACGTTGGGACACACTGTGACAGCTTCCACAATGATATTTTTCTCTCTCTCTGTTGTGGAAGAGGTTGCAAGGGTGGAGGGCAGATATGAGGGGAGGGGAAGATGAGGGGTATTGGGGTACATGATGTGAAATTCACAAAGAACCAATAAAAAGCTTTCTTAAAAAAGGCAAATGGGGGGGAAGATTATCACGTAAACTCTCATAAATAGATACAATGTCTATTCATTAAAGATGTAACACGTGTGAGAAGATACTAGGTTTTGCCCGTTACAAAACTGTAACTTTAAGGTTTTAACATCAACTGATTTTTTGGGGGGGCCTGAATCAATCGTTACTGTTAAGGACTAAAAAATATTGTAAGTTTATTTTCATTATATCCTGCCAGCTGAACTTGGAAGTCAGGCTAGATCAATAGGGCTTTGAGCACTTCTTGTATCTGTCTCTGACTCCTGAAATCCATTCATCCCCTTTGTTCGCAGTCTCACTAGAAGGACGAAATTCCAGGATGACTGTGAGGGGCATACGGCCCAGCCAAGGATGTCAAACATCCAGGATTAGTCCCCGGGTCTACCCTGGTCTAGCTCTAAAGGCATGCAGGAGTTGCTAGTGAGGTCATCACCATTCCGTGTGCTACTTCTTCGACTCTGAGCTCAACGATCTTGACCCGGGTTTTATTGGACTCATAGGGGCTCACAGAGACTGAAGTTACAATCAGGGGGCCTGCATGCGACTGATCTAGGCCCTCTGCATGTATGTTATAGTTGTGTGACTTGGTGTTTTTGTGGCACTCCTAACAGAGGGAGTGTAGGCTGTCTCTGACACTTTGACCTGCTTTGGGGACCCTTGTCCTCCTACTGGGTTGCCTCCTCCAATCTTAATGTGAGAGGAGGTGCCTAGTGTCGTTGCAGCTTGATACGCCATGTTTGGTTGATATGACTGGGAGCCTGCCCTTTTCTAAAGGGAAACGGAAAAGGAGTAGATGGGGAGAAGGGAGAAGGTAAGGGGTGAGGAAGGAGGAGGGAGGGGAAAGAGGGAAAGTGGTAGGGATGTAATATATGAGAGAATAAATTAATTTTTTAAAAAAACTCAGTTAACACAAAAAAATGTAAAAGAAAATATGAAATATATGCACAATTGAGTTTTACTTAGCCATGAAGAAGAATAAAATTATGTTGCTTGTTGAAGAATTAATGTTGCTGGAGATTATCTGGTCAAGTAAAATAACTCAGATAGCAAAGATAAATGTTGAACCTCATCTTTCAAGTGCAGAAGCTGACATGCTAAGAGCATGAAGCCAGAAGGCCGACTTCTAAGCTGCTTAAGAAGGGGAATAGGAAAACAGGGTGTAAGAAAGAAAGATGAATAGAGGGGCTGATTTTGAACACAGTATGTTATGTGCATTATGTAAAGCATGCTGACAAACGTAAACAAAATGAGTCTGGTTTTGTTTCGTTCATTTCCTACACTCCTCCAACTGTACCCTGATTTTATGAGCCCTACTCCCATCTCAGGGCAAGCATCCCAAGAACAAGGACAACCAAGTCCCACCTGGAAGCTGAGAGCTTCCTCTTTTGTAAGAATCCACTCAAAGGCCTTTACTAAAGCAAGCTAAAAATATACATACCATCATTTGTCTCCAGTGAATCCCTAAGTCCCGCTAAGAAACAGCCCTGTTAGCTGTGTGTTTTGTAAAGTTACTGCAAAGACAACAAAGACAAAGATGCCAGGCCCTTATTCAAAAAGGCAGGGGGACGCTGAAGAGATGGCTTGCCGCACCTGAGGACCTGAGTTTTATCCACAGTGCTTACGTAAAATAACCTGGGAGTGGCAGTGTCAGCCTATGACCCCAGCATTGAGGAGGCAGAGATAGCAGGGTGCCTGGGGCTACTGGCCAGCCAGCCCAGCTAAAGCCACAAGCCACAGATTCAGTGACAGACCCCATCTCAAAGGCTAAGATGATGGCAAACAGCTGTAGACAACCAGACAGTGACCTCTGTTGGCACACACAGACATAGACCTGCACACATGCATGCACACACACAAATACACACACACACACACACAAAAGCAAGCCTAAAGGTTCTGAGATATAAAGGGTTTTTCTTTTCTTTAAAAAATACTGTGCTATCCATAAAGAATGATGAGGTAGGATTGACCTGCATGTAAATAAAGTTATAAAACTACAAAAATGGGTGCCATCATATTTGTGGGTAGCACGCTAACTAATACCTTTTTAATGAGACAGCGTCGTGATCATAAGTTTTTCTGGCTTGCTTTCCTAGAAATTCAGTTATTAAATTATTAAAATTTAAAATGACTCCATTTCCTTTCTTAAATGCAAAAGAGCCCTTCCACCAACTATCGTTATTTTAATTGTACGTACTTACAGAATAAAGTGCATTTTGATCCACACATACAATATCTCTTGGTTGAATCAAAGTGATCGGTGTTTGCACCTCATCCCCTCTCTCTGCGCTTGGCACTTTCAAGCTCCTTCTGCAATTTATCTCCATAAGATGTGTGCCAGGTGATTGTCAACTGCAGGTGCACCACTGTAGTGTACAATGCCAGAACTTATGTCACTGACCCTCCTCTGCCCCCCTCCCTTCACCTCCCCTTCAGTCACCTGAATCCATGGTTCTACCTTCAGCCTCAACGTTTCAGCTTCTGCATATGAATAAGAGTGTGTAATGTGGTCTTTCTGTGTCTGGCACTTCATGTAGCAGAACGTCCTGAACTCCCATGTGTTTTGATGAAAATGGTTGAATACCATCTTTGTGCTTGAGTAATATTCCACTGTGTGTAGCCCTCGTTTGCTTTATTCACTCCTCCACTGAGGAGCATCTGGGCGGACCCAAGGCTCCCTGGCTACAAACAGTGCAGCAAATAAACATGGCCACACCCTCATCTCTTTAATGTGCTGGTTTAAGTTGCTTTGGCTACAAACCAGAGTGGGGTCACTGGGTCATACAGTAGATCTATCTTTATGTTTTAAGGACTGTCCATTCCATCCCCCCATAATTGCTATATTAATTTATAGCCCCCCCCCAACAGTGCATGAGATTCCCTATGTTCCGGAGGCTGTCAAAGATGACTAAGGAAAGGCACTGACAACCCAACCCCATGACATGAGTATAGCCCCATGACCCATGTAACAGGAGAAGAAAAATCTTTTCCCTCTCTTCCACATGTGTTGGATAGTACATCACGTGTACATACACACCTACACACAAAATAAGTATATAAATAAATAAACAAATGGATAAATAAATAATACAGGTTTTTAAGAAGATGTTCTATTCTCCACATCCCTGGCTGACACCTCTATCACTTATCTGTTGCAAACAGCTATTCTAACTAGTACAAGAAAACCTTTCATTGTGGCTCTGATTTGCATTTCCCTGATGGCTAATGGGAGAGAGCATTTTTCCATAAATTAGAAAAACTTCATTTTCAACTAACACAACTGCAAGCAACAACTTCACGCCGGCAAAAGAAAGATCACAAAGGATCTCGGGCACCTCCCAATTTTGAGAAGTGCTGTTCTTCTGGTGCCATTGTTCCTGAGCTGTCAAGAACATTCTACAGATTGTGACAACATCAGGATACACTTCTGATAAATCACCTCAAGACATAATTTCCAGTGTACTAGAACAGACCATCCTTACAAAAACAATTTTTCTAAAAATACTTAATTCTTCATGCAGTTCAGTTCTGCGTAAATCTGGATTTATGCTTAAAAGCAGATTCTTAGGATGGCATTTTTGAACGTCTCCTTGGCAGTTCCCCGTGACTTGTAACAGGCACCTGAGAACGGCACCATAACTCAGAACATCCCAGGGCATCGGACACCTGTATCTCCAACTGTGAGATGGAGTTTCTTTAAATCTTCTCGTTAATAATCACACCATCTAGAGCATCATGTAAAAATAATGTGTTCAGGCTGGCACAAGGGAGGTGGAGACAGGAGGATTACCAGGCAGCCAGTCAAGACGAACTGACAAGTTCCGCGCTCAGTGACGGAGACCATTTCAACAAAATAAAAATAAAACGTGGAGAACAGTTGAGGAAGACATTGCTCTCTGAGCTCCATATGCACGGGGTGGGGGCGAGGGTGGTAATGATTTTATCCTTGGGTTTGCGTTTTGTAGTTGAGGGTCACAGTACGGGGGTCATGCCCTTGAACAGAAGGAATGTGTGCCAGAGGCTCTGGTGTAGATCGTAACCACTGAGTCACCTCTCGAGCCCACACCCGGCATTTTTATGTGGAGCTGGGGATAGAACTCGGATCCTCGTGTTTATACAGCAAGCGCTTTACCAACGGAACCGTCTCCCGAGCCCTCAAATTATTACACATTTCAAGAAGGTGAAAGCGGAGCAAGAAAAAACGAACACCTGGCTCCTTCTGAAAGAACATCCCTGCGCGCTATGCTGTCTCCTCCCCACGGGTCCAGCCCTGCCTGCAGCATCCCCCTGAGTATTACACTCCGTGCTCCGTAGCGCCCTCTGCTGTCCTGCAGCTTCCGTTCTGCAGATCCTCTATGTCAGTCAGTCCACGGAGCAGAGCTGTGCAGCTTCCCTTATCAACCCTTATCATCCTGGTTTCTTCAGGACAAAACCTCAGCCCATCTTCCTTCGACTTCTAACCCACGTCCTGCGCCCTCCCCCACCAACTGTCTGCTTTACTTTCAAGCCCGTCCTATGACGGGCCCGTCCTTGCATCTCCCACAAGCTCTGCTTGCCTGACTTTGTTTTCCAACGGCAGGAGGCTTGGGTTTAAAAATAAAAGGAATCATAGTGGTGATAAGGATTAGCCAGCAGCACTGACTAATGGAGGTGACTGTGGATTGAGTGACTAAGCGGAGAGTGAGCCAAGTCGCTATTCTAAGACAAAGTTCACTGCGAGAGCAAGAAAAAGCACTGTGCTTCCCTGGCCCTGTTCCTGCTCCAGCTCTGCCTGCTCTCTGCTTTCCTGGAAATGTCAAATTATAAATAAAAAACTTTGATATGCCCCTTTAAAATAAACGCGCCTCGAGAAAATGGCAGCTAACCTCTTTAGCACCCAGTCTATGTCAAGCGAAACGCAGGGCACTTCCCCCCCCCCCAAAAAAATAACATTTAACTCCCGTGACAATCCTATGAGCCATTAGAATCCCCTCCCCTCAAAAGTATGGGGCATGGGCTGGAGAGACGGCTCAGAGGTTAAGAGCACTGGCTGTTCTTCCAAAGGTCCTGAGTTCAATTCCCAGTAACCACATGTTGGCACCGGTGATGACGTTAGGCTTACCGATAAGATAGCTTACGGCATGAGGTCACAACCAAAGTGTCAGGTTAGGCGAGGTGATCAAGTCTCACCAGAATGATCTAGAAGAACAAGCTGTCCAGCCAACGGGGTGAGTGGTGCAGGAGCCCTTCCACAGAGCGAGCAGATAACAGAATAAAAGTCAGCGAACAGCAGGGGGCCCCTAAGTGGAGGTTATGTGTGGTTCATGTGGCAGCCACAGCAGCTGATGTGGGCAGGCTGCTGCCAGCTAAGGGAGCCGGGTCGGCATCCACTTAGGAGAAGCCTTACAACTGAGGAAGCAAGGACTCAGAAAGGCTAACCGGGTTCCTGGAAGCAGGAACGATGGAGCTACATTCCAACCTGAGGCACGGCCTGCTCCCACCCTTAACCGGTTATGACATACGGCAGCCTTTAGAGCATAACTTCAAAGTGATCTGTTCCGCTAAGGTGAGCTGGCTGCTTGAGAAACTCTGATACTCTGAGCTTAAAAAAAGAGAGAGAGGAAGGAAGGAGGGAAAGAGAAAGAGGCAAGAAAGAGAAAGAAAAAGAAACAGAAAGAAAAGAAAATGTGTTTGAATCCAAGTTACCCAAATTGTTTATAAATACAATTGCTCTGGACCCCAGTGCAATTTGTTAGTCTTTTGCTTGCATATCAGTTTCCAAACTATTGTGTCTCCTGCGGCCCCTTTTTTCAGCCCAGGGCTTCTTAAACTTTTTCTATCACAACCATTTTCATCCAATAGTTTTCTTTGTCAAGCACAGGCATCTTGGTGTATAAAACAGGTACACAAATAAAATTTTCATTGGTTTAAAAAAATCATAAATAGGGCTGGAGAGTGACTTGGAGATTAAGGGCACAGGCTGCTCTGCCAGAGGTCCTGAGTTCAAGTCCTAGCAACCACATGGTGGCTCACAACCATCGGTCATGAGTTCTGGTGCCCTCTTCTGGCACGCAGACATGCAGGCAGGCAGAACACTATATATAATAAATACATCTTTAAAAGTAGATGTATTTGAAAATTATTTTGGGTAGAGGTATGTTTTGCCATAGATTAAAGACGAAAGTCAAGTTTCGTAGTAATAATGTGATGGTGACAGTTTATTTTTACATAAAGAATTTAATTTAACCTTGGGCTGGAGAGATGGCTCAGTGCATGCTGTTCTCCAGGGAACCTGAGTTGCATTTCCCAGTACTTACCTGGCCACTCACAGCCATTTGGAACTTGTCCTCTCCCAGCTTCCACAGACACACACACACACACACATTTTTTAATCTATTTTTTTAAAAAAAGTTAAATTTTGACTGTTGATGTCATTCTCATACTTTGGTGGACAGCCTCACACCCATGCTTATATGGGCACTGTTAGCTGAATTTAGTAGGGTTTTTTTTTAAGACATTAAGTTGGGAGGGGGATAAGCAGGGAGTTGGAGTGGAGACAGAGGCTAGATCATATTTCATTGTATGCATGTATGAAATTTCAAGAATAAATAAAGCATTAATAAAATATCAATGACATTAATAAATATATTAAGTAAAATAAACATTTTACTAAATGAATAATGAAAGAAGCAAAACCAAAAAAAAAAAAAAAACAAAATCCTGGTGGGATATTTGATGCTGCAGAGACAGAGAGCATTAACTTGTAATGATTTTCTGCAACACTCACGTCAACAACTCAAATGATTTTTAAAATCACTCTAAATAAAACACAGTGCAATGCAAAGATAGAATAATTTAGTACTCGCTGAGGAAAGAAAACAGAAAAAAAAACATTAAAAGTCTTTGTTTTCCATAGTTAAGCCACTGTGCTTCTATGAGAGCAGAGAACTTCATGCGTTAAAGTAAAAACACTGCGGCGCTTGGTCTGGAATCTGAGCCAAGGCATTTCAGGCCTTGGAGCTGTGTGGCGTGATATCATGCGCAGTGCAAGGTGCGTGTGTTGTGGGTTCAGAGCTCAGGCTGCAGTGACGTCACAACGTCACCCCAGCTTCTTCACACATTTAGTTTTGAATTAATATTTTAATTCCAGAAAAGTCACTGTGTCTTCAGAAATCTTTTACTGGTACCCAGTGTTTCACGAGCCCCACACACAGTTACACAACCCCACGGGGGTTTGGGTTCCAGCCTACGCTTGTCTCATCCCAGAAGTAACGCAGTCCACTGATTCTGTGGGTGAGGACCTTGAGCAATTAGGAACAAGCAGGCCTTGCCAAGATGGAAATAAATGAGTTTGTCAAAATACCAACATTGTGCCCCACAGAGCTCCAGAAAGCCATCCTCACGTTTACACAGAGGAACCGAGGAAAAAAACAGTGCTGGTGGAATCCCAATATCTGACTTGAAACCATGCTATAACGTCAGGCATGGTGACAGTAATCCTGCTACCAGGAAGGCAGAGGCAGGCAGTTCCCTGTGAGTTCAAGACCAGCCTAGCCTACACACGGCTAGTTCTAGGCTAGCCATGACTGCATAGTGAGATCCTATCTTAAAAGAAAAAAAAAATACCTACAACATGAAACACACACAAAGATGTGTGTGTTCTTGTCCATGCTGCATACATGAGGTAGAATTTTATTCACCCATGAAGATGAATGATAATGATATTATTTGCATCTGAGAGTCGTTGAAATAAGATGGAGTCGGAAAAGCACATACTGCATGTTTTCTCTCATTTGTGGATCCTAGACTCTGTGAAGATAACATGAAGTAGTTACATATGTGGCATGAATGTATAAGCAAGAATGGCAGATAAATGGGAAGAGTAGGGAGACAGACAGAGAAGTTAAGGGGTGAAGAGTCACAGGGCATCATGTGTGTGCCTAAAATTTCTTTATGAAAGCCACTGCTATGTACAACTAATGTAAGTTTGACAATTTATACTGGAAAAGAATGAGATAGATTCTTTGACATATGTTCATATCACAGGAGAATAATCTAAGATATATAAAGGACTTTTTTAAAAGAATAAAAGTAAGAATGCAATCAATAAATGAACAAATCTCAGCAGGCGCTTCCCAAGAGAAATACACGTGATCGATAAATACATGAAAAAAAAGTGTTCAACATCTTTAGCCACTGGGGAGATGTAAATCAGAGCTACGTGGAGGCTGGGCACCGTGGTGCACACCTGTAATCCCAGCACTCAGGGAGACAGAGACAGGTGGGTCTCTGTGAGTTCGAGGCCAGCCTGGTCTACAAAGCAAGTCCAGGACAGCCAAGGCTACACAGAGAAACCCTGTCTAAAAAAAAAAAAAAAAAACTACGTGGAGATTCCACTCATCTACATCAAAATGGCTGCTCTAAAGATCTGCTAGCAAGTGTGACGCAGGCGCCGCAGGGCTGGCTTCACGCCTGTGTTGACCACAGCGCAGGTCTCAGGAGTCATGCTGTAAAACCAGCCTAAGTGCCCATTAACAGATAAATGGCTAAGAAAATACATTCAGCTCTGAAACACAGAGGCAGGAGGATCGAGATTTCAAAATCATAATCATAATGGTTGGAGTCCAGCCTGGGCTATATAAAATCTTCTTTTAACATCGTGTTACCTCGCCCTGCCTTACTGTTAATGAGCTGGTGTCATTTGCCACAGCTCCAGAGAGGAGACCATTTCCTCTGCTAAGCCTGATTCTAGTAATACTCTCGGGAGTGTTGTCGGTTATCTCGTCGAGACTCAGAAACCTGGCTTCTCTTAGGAAGCGTGCACCATCGCAGTCCCTTCCTTTTCTGTGTCTATTTCTGAGTTTGCAGTAACCTGTCTGTGACCGCATCTACAATTTCCCCCAGCACCCTTGGACGCAATCCATCTGGGCTTGAACTCGTGTTGCGCCTCTCTGCATTGCTGCCTCCCAACCTTTGGATTTCAATTCCCTCTTAATCATGTTTGCTGTACCCTTTCCAGTTTAAAGGTCGTTCTGTTTGATAGAGAACACAGAGGCAAGATAGGACTGCCCTCGCTGTTGCTCTTAACCGCCATCCCGTCTGCCCCAAGCACTGAGCCTATCATCAAATCCTCATTGCAGCATCCCTCAGAAATAATCTCAGCCCTAATTTCTTTCTTCCTTCTTGGTTCAAAACAATTCTTGCAAGCTGCAGCTCATCTGGGACTCACACATTCTGATAGCATTTTGTGCCTCTGGTGCCTCTTAGCTTTCCATGATGGTCAGGTATCTTTACGGCTCTTCCTCATGGCCTTTAAACATCTAAACTATGGGCTGGCGAATGACTCAATCATTACAGTCCTTGCCAAGCATGCATGCCGAAAGCCCTCAGTTTGATCCCCCGGCACACCGGCACACTGCAAAGCAGCAATGGTGGCACAGACCTGGCAGTATTGGTGAAGAGGGGGCAAGAGCATCCAGGAGTTTAAAGTCACCTTGGCTCCCCAGAGATCTAGATGCTAATCTGGGCTGCAGGAGATCCTGTTTAAACACATAAATAAATACATTTATGGATTACTTTGGTTTCCATTGCTGTAACAAACCCTGATTGAATGTAACTTAAGAGAGAAAAGGTGTTACTTGGCTTCTGTGTTAGATTCCATAGTTGTAGGATACCAAGACAGTAACCCAGAGGCAGGAACTGAAGCAGAGACCACCAAGGAATGCTGCTTACTGGTCTGCTTCCTGTGGCTTGCCTAGCTCTCTTTGATTATACAACCCAGAACTACCTGCTCAGCGGTGCACTGCCCGCAGTGGACTGGGATTTTCCACATCAATCATTAACTTAAAAAAAAAATGTCCCAGAGGCATTCACCCAGGCCAGTTTGGTGGAGGCAATCCCTCAGTTGAGGTTCTCTCTCCCCAGGATGTGTCAAGTTGACAAAACTAACCAGAACGCAAAAATAAGCAAATAAACAAACAAGCAGCTATCTACATCCAGAGCCCCTCTGTGTGGTTGGTTCTGTCTTGTGGGCTTCTCCTGCCTTCACCACACACTCTCTCATCCAGGTTCTTCCTGCTCCTTCTCAGAGGCTCTCCTGCCATATCACCTTGTGTAAAAATATTAGTGTTTCCTTATCTTGTTTCCCCTCCATTTTTCTGGATGCACATCTACAGCCACGTGTATTGTTTCTGTCACATCTCCTTATTTTCCTCCCTTTAATAACTGGACCCCTCCACTATCTGTTTTGTTTTTGTTTTTAATGTCAGACTCTTTGTCCATAGCTAAAAACCTGATAGATTGTTTTGTTCTCTTTGTCCTTGAATACCTGTCTAAAGCCCCCTCAGTTAGGTGAACATTGTCTTGTGAAACGCAACCTTCCCCCACCTCCTACACATTCTCAATTGCTGCCAAGACACCATGGATAAACACAGAGTTTCATGCCCCTGTGAACAACCCGTGCAAAATCTCATTGTGCCACTCAGAAAACATCTGTTTCTCATCTTTAGCATGTATAACCATGTGTGGTTATAATATTGTATTCCCACCTCTTGTCATTTTGTCACCATCAGGAGACTTCTATAGCAGTCCATACAAATGCCACCCCCAACCCATCTGACTTTCACTGAACAGCCTGGTTAGTTCTTGTTTCTGTCTATTGTGTGTGATCCAAAACCACACTCTACTCTCTGCCACGGTCTACACAGCCAGAACCCTATGTAGATCGAATCCAGGCCTCCTCTGTTCTTATTCTACTGGGGAAGAAGAAGCAAGTTAGGAATGTGGGGCTACCTCAAAGCCTAACTCCAAGCTCTAATGCTAACAGTAAGACTACTCAGCAGCCCTCCCCATGAAAGAAGTTTTCCAGTCCCTGAGAACCATCTCCTTTCGGGAGTCATGAGAAGCTACCGAAGGGAACACCTGGTCTGAGACCTGGACTTTCTGAGCCTGTTCTTAGCCCTCATCTTAAAAGGTACAGAAATTATGTAAAGAGATAAAGGCCAATGTGGTGCCTGCACGGAGTTTCTCAGTTGTCAAGGGGAGATACAGGCAGAGAGACAGACAGACTGGAAGGGAGGGAGAGAAAGAGGAAGATATAAAGAGAGATTTCAGTCCTTATGTTTCTATGCTACTTGAATTTGGGCTGTTTAAGGGCAAGCATGCGCACATCAGTATATTGTCATACTGTCATGCCTCATCGTGAGCAATGGAGATGCTGAGTGAGTGTCGGCCCAGGGCACTGGTGGTTGGCTTCACAAAGCCCCCTGGAACAAATGAGTTAGGATTTCTGCAAAACCTTCCCCTGGGCACTCAGATTCTGTGCAGAGGGCCTTGCTTATTGTAGTCGCTTTCTCGGGCCACCATAACCAAGTGCTAGAGACTAGATGACTTAAACAAATAAACCTATCTCCTCATAGACATTAGAAGTCTAAGACCAAAGTTCTGGTCATCTTCATCTCCCTATGTTTATTGTTTATTATCACAGGGCACAAGTCCTACACTGCCTCTCCCTAGTTAAAAGCCCTCAATATTTGAAAATCTCTGAGCTTCACTTTCTTTATAAGTAAATTGGACACAATAATTAGTATTCTATAGATTAGGTGTGAAGGTTAAATAAGCAAAGCCAGATGTGATAGTCCACACCTGTAATTTTAGCACTTGGGAGATGGAAGCAAGAGAATCAGAAATTCAAGGTCAACCTCAGCTTCAGAGTGAAATCAAGGTCAACCTAAACTAATAAAACTGTACCAAAAAACCAAAAATATAAAAATAAATAAACATATGTGCACATGTACACATTTACATATGTGTAGAGTCAGTAAGTTGGTAGCTTCTATTCTTTTCACAGTCTAACCGGGAATTATCATTCTGTGATTTATGATTTGTTTGAGTCAACAATCCTATCCTGTTCCCAAAGACCCAGCAGAGCAACGATCATGGGGAAAACGCCCCTCACTAGCAATGCAACACCAGTGAGACTTGACCAGCAAGGAGTGATGGAAGTGATGGGAATGATGAGGACATAGAGAAGCTCCCACTGGTCACTGGTACTTGTTAGGGATCAAGAAGTCCCCAAATGTTCATCCCTTCACCCTTCCCACACAGCAGAACTGAGAGATTTTTAGATAAGGTAAATGGGTGAATAACCTCAGTACATTTCGGTATTTTCCATCACTGAGAGCCTTGGAGTCTCCACTGAGTCATCATTTCTCCAGCACAAGGGCATTGCATCTAACTTAGGGACAGAAAGGACCATTAGCTCATGGCTGAAAGGAAAGCTCAGCGAACCCATGCATGGTTCTCTTCCTACACAGGGGCCACACCGGGAGCCCATATTTCATTGTTTCCTCCAATTTATGAGACAAGCCTTGGCCCTAAAATCAGCGAGAGTGAGAAACGACTCCGTAGAGAAATGTGTGGTTTGAATCCAACTGTTGAAATGTGAAGATTTGTGGGTAATTAGTTCATTTGCTCCGGGGGTTGGACTGGGTTGCCCAGGATTAAAGCCCAGCTTTCGCTATTTGTCCTGGAGCTCCAATTCCCTCTCCCAAGTCCTAGTTAATTTAATGTCTACATTTTACTAAATCACTACCTGGTCCTCAGAGCCCTCTCTCCCAATGTTATTTGATACCTATGAATATTTTAAAGGAAAAGCAATAATAAAAAATGATACCCACATTCTCTATTCTTTACGTCTCTTTTTTTTTAAACTCCCAAATATTTGGTCAAATGATAATTGTATTGACTAAGAAATTATCAAGTTCTGAGCACTGTTTTAAGTACCTTACAAGCATATTCATTGATCCTCGTAACAATCCTATGAGATATATGCCATCAATAAGCATGTTTAACAGATGAGGAAACTAAGGGACAGGAAACTCAATAGCTTGCCCACATTCCTAGAACAGAAAGATCCAGAATTTGAGCACAGACTAAGTAATCCACATTTCTACCCCCACACCATGTACCCTGGGCATATTCTATGCTACTGTACCTCTGTGCCTTTGTTGGTACTGTTCCCTCTAATTCTCTTCTCGTTTCTGATTTATCGTTTAGAAAGCTACAGCTTGAATTACCAAGATGGCTCGCCAGGAAACGACGCTGGATTAAAAGGCTAACATTGCGGCCAGGGGCGGTGGCACACACCTGTAATCCCAACACTGAGGGAGGAAGAGGCAAGCAGATGGCTGTGAGTTTGAGGCCAGCCTGGACTGCAAAGAGAGCCCAGGACAGCCAAGGCCACACAGAGAAACCCCTTCTCAAAAGAAAAAAAAAAAGGATAGCAACATGAATTCAGTTCCTGGGAACCATGTGGTAGCAAATGACAGCACAAGTCCCTCTTTCATCACCGCGTGTGCACCCACATACACATGAGCACACACACAAATAAACACATGAATAAGTAATTTAAAATGTAAATAAAAACTTACTATTCAACCTTCACGGTCATGATATTTTTGAGATGATAACACAATTAAATCGCCTCTCCTCCCTTTCTTCTCTCTAAGCCTTCCCATATACTCTCCCTTGCTTCCTTTTGCGTTCAGAGATGATGTGTTCTTTCCCTGACTCCCTGAAAAGTTAGCCCTGGCCTCTTAATGACTTAACACGCCCATGTTTCTTGTACATGATATTATGATTCACATACCTGTCTGTCTCCACTACATCACATGAGGCCAAAGATTCTCAGAAGTAACCCCCAAAACCAAGCATGTATGCATACACACACAAACATACATACACACATATATACATGCATACACACATACATCACATTACTGTCATTCAAAAACAATTTTTATTGTTAAATTTAGGTGCATTAAGAAGCAGGATTTGGGAACCGGGGAACTCATCTTGATGGGTAAAATGCTTGCTCTACAAGCATGAGAACTAAATCTAAATCTCCGATAACACATCTATAACCTCAATGCTCCTGCAACTGAGAAGTGGAAACTGCAGAATACCAGACACTTGCAAACCAGCTAGCCTGGCATATGCAGCAGGGAACCAAGAAATCTGTCTCGAACAAGGTAGAAGATGAAAGCCAGAACTCCAGATTGTCTTCTGACTTCCATGTGTTCATGATGAAATACTGGCTCTCCCATACTCAAATACAAGAATGCACTCATGTACACACACACACATCATACACTTATAAAAATTAAAAGTAAATAATAAACTTGGGGAAAAGTAGCAGGCTTCAGAAGTAATCTGTTTGAGTACCGTGAACAAAGAAAACTACATGAGTCAAAGATTTGAACCAGACAAGACAGTTTTAGTGGTGCACAAATTCAGTTCCAGCACTCAAGAGACCAAGGCAAGCCGACCTCTGTGAGTTCAAGGCTAGCCTTTTACACACAGCAAGTTCTAAGGCAGCCAGGGCTACATAGAGAGACCTTGTCTCAAAACAACAAAAGTCAAAACAACAAAAGATTTGAACCTCATACGAAATAGTTAGATCTAACTTCCGAAATGCAGACTTGCCCAAAATTAAATGAGATCCATATCCTTAGAGATATCTCTCCCTCACCTCTTTTATCTTTTTTGTTTGTTTGTTTTGAGTATTGCCTGAACAGTTACAATGGGCTCTTTCTGTGCGATCAGCCTCTTGTTTTATCCCATCTAATTTATCTACCACAGCATGATCAAGATGGAATGAACTATCTAAACAAATCCCCCCACCTTGTCGGAGATTTCATATCAGCTTTCAAATATTTCTATGCTTCACACAGCCACATGTGACCATCACATTCTTTTGGTGCATGAAATCCCATTTCCCTAGTTGAAGTGATGCCTTTTAAATATTTAAATAATATTGTGTTTCACCGTCAGAACCATAGTTGAGGAAAGATGCTGAAGTCATCTTACAGGCTCAAAGCAGAGAAATGTTAAACTCATTGGCTTTCCATGCTGACCAAGTTCTATTTGGCTGGAAGCAAATAAATCAATCGCATCATTTTTCACTTAATTAGCCTTGAAGCTGCTGGCTTGGGCATTCTCACTGCCAAGCCAGCACAAGGCATGCCTTGGTCCCCTTCCCCCAGCCTCTACTAATTAGTCAGTAGATGCCAGTCACAGTTAAGTCTGAGTCTTCCGGTTACATCCTCTGGGCTCCCTGAACCCTCTGCTCCCACTGAAACCAAAAGTTTCTCTTCTTTTCCTTCATGGAGTAGGTATCTGTATCCCCACTGGACTTTGAGCTCTTAAGAGGCACTTCTCATTTATTTTCATGTTTTGGCATAAAGCTGGTACTTGAATTTCAATCAGTGATGTCACCTTGCAGATCGGGAAAGTCATAAAAGCACACTTAAAAATTAATTCTACATCTCTTGTTCTACCTAAATAGCCAGGTAGACGTCCTGCTGGCCAGAAGCACAGTACATCCCCTCCAGCTTCCTTCTCTTGAACTCTGCATTCAAAATGATGTATGTATCCAGCTGCTAAAAGTTAAAGCCAATTCCTGGCAACTGATACCCTTTTCCTGGTCCATGTGGATACGCTTACTATTGGGTTTTCTGGAATGAATTGACCAGCTTGCTGCTCTTGCTCCTCTTACAGGCATACTGAGAGTCAGAAAACAGTGAGTATATGGTGGGAAATATGATTTCTCTTCTTTGAATCAGGAATCTTTGAGTGTTCCTAAGCAGAACACAACCTGCTGTCCTTCCATGATTGCCTTTGCTTGGGAATCAGCAGTTGACAACAATAACTCCAATGGACCCCTCCAGTGATATACTGGGTCCCATCCGCTCTGTAGTACTTAATACTGACTGGCAGGATCTAGAACCAGCTAGGTTAGCCTCCAGGAATCCCAGTGAGGAATTATCTAGATCCTGGGTTCACTGAGGTCAGAAGAACTACCTTAAATGTGGGTGGCACAGGTCCTTAGGCTGGGGTCTCAGACGTCATAAAAAGAAGAACGTGAGTAGAGCATAAGACTTTCTCACTCTGGGCTTCCGACTGTAGATGCAAGGTGAATAGCTGCCTTCTCTCCCGCTGCCACGATTTACCAACCACAACAGACTGTACCCTTGAACTGTGAGCCAAAATAAACCCTCCTTCTTTAACTTGTTTTTGTCACAACCCTCCAGTGGTCCTCTCCATGAGTTCATGCATTCCCATGAGTTCATGTAGTAATACTGGCTCCCAAGCTTATACATCGCTTTGTCTATTACCTCCCTTCAACTTTAGAGTAATCCAATAATTAGCATCTCAAACTATGTGACTGTTAGTAACTAACCTAAGCCAGTTGAGTCAGACACAACAATGTGTTTCTTTTGATAAGTAATAGTAGCTGCCATTATAGTAAACGAAAGTAGGATATCCTCCCTTAACTTACCATAGGTTTTTGTTCACCATTACCGTGGCTGATCACCAGTTGTTCATACAATCGTTGTTGACACACGCCTGTGTTTAACTTACTAGTATCACTCATGCAACAACCGTAGGTCCTCAGTCTGCATCCAGTAGAAAGTATCCACCCTGAGTCCTGGGTGAAGATTTGTGCTGCAGACCCGTCTGTCAGCAAAAGCTTGCATAGCTCCTACTTCCTACAACAAAACCTCAAGATTGAGGTCCCAAGATTGAGGTTCTCCGGCTTAAAAAAAATGAAAAACATGGGAGCAACTGGCAACAAGGCAGACTGGGTTAATTTAGCCCTCTCTCTCTCTCTCTCTCTGTCTTCTGTACAGAGGAATGCCAGATAAAACATAACTGAATAAATGAGTACACATAGGCAAGCGGGAGGGAGAATAAACCCCTCGAGTGCCAACAGAGAAAAAGAAACAGGGAGCCAAAGCAGGACACTGATGCAAAGGACCACAGGTCCCTCCCCCTCGATGTGGGGGTCAAGGGACTAAGACAGGAGAGAGAAAAAAGACTTTATATTTGGCCAAGACAGAAAAATGCAACTGACATCTGCCAAACAGGGCATCCTGGGAGGCTCACGAGCAGAGAGTAAGAGAGCCCCCAAACTGTCTCTATATCCTTGGTCTAGAGAAATCATCAGAGAGGCTGTGTCTCTTATTCTGCACGGCAAAGAGAAGGCCACTGAAACATTCAAATCGGAAGTAGTTAGTTTGCAAACCCATCTAACAGGGCATGGATTAGGATACTGCAAATGTCAAAGATTTCATGGCAAATGAACCTTAACATTTGGGGGCTGGAAAGATGGCCCAGTGGTTAAGACTACTCTCTGATCTTCCAGAGGACCCACATTTGATTCCCAGCACCTAATTAACCTTTTTTTTTTAATTTTTATTTGAGCGTACTTAACTTTTGTTTACATGGCCTATAATTCTGTTTCCAATATGGAAGCCAGCCCCCCCCCCCCAACTTGTGGTTGGTTTATGGCCACTCAAATAAAAATAAGTACACTTAAATGAAAATTAGAAAAAATAATTTAATTAGGAAATGCATTATCTCTAATAACTAAAGATCTAAACAAAAGAGTAGGTTTCAAGTGATATGGTCAATGGCTGGGTCATATCACACTGTTTATTCAACTAGCTACAAGCTTAGTGAGTTTTTTTGTCTTGAGTTTTTGGTTTTGTTTTTTTTTTTTTTTTTTTTTTGGTGTGGCTTAATTACCTACTTCTTTCTGTAATTAGGTCAATTTTTTCTTTCCCTATCCAAAAGGTTCAGGATTGTTGTATTTTCTCATAAACTGCTCCTTTTATTACTCAATAATAATGTGTAGAGCTCCTGAGTTGGGCTTGCTTTCTTTTGATGTCTATTTTATCTTATTAATAATCGTTATCTCATTGTAATATCGCTAAACCAGCTTCATACTTTTTAACTGCCTTCCTTGTAGAACTTTTGCAATCCAACTGCTTTGAATTTTTTTGTTGTCAATACCCTTAGGTATTTTGTAAATGGGTCCTCTCTCCATAGTTTAACAAGTGAGATGGGGGTGGGACTTGGGGGTGCTTGTGCTTTGTTTTCTTTTGTTTCTTTGTAAGATAGGATCTTGTCGTGTTCCTTAGGCTGGCTTCAAACTTGAGAGTCTCCCCAAGCCCCATTTTCATCCTTCAAGTAGCTAGGATTACACATGTGTGCAAGGAGACCCTACTGAAATGTAAGTTCAACCAGCAGCAGGCACCAGGCTGCCTTGGTCACAGTTAAGCCCAGTATCTAGCAGAGAAAAAATTAGTTGAAGGGTCAAATGAATAAAATCGTACTCAAAGCTCAATCATTACTGAAGAATGAAAAACTCACAAGTGGAGGTCATGACTGGTAAGTCCTCTGACGGAGATACCTTTCCCAAACCACTCTACTCAAGCTTCCAGGACCTTTTTGATATCCACCCAGCCCCAGCACCTTGCACAGATGTGCACACACACCACAAACACATCATAAACATATACAGATACACATATGTGTGTGCACAAATATGCACCTGTATTCACACACACACACACCTGACACCTGAGAACCACCTATGCCCCCATGTGAGCAGACCGTCTTAAATATTTATGGTTCTTAAGTCAATTAAACCAATAGCCAGCCCCTTTGCCTGAAGAAGCACTTCTGAGATCAGCAAAAGGCAACCACAACTGAACCCCTCTTTGGCACCTTGATGTAGAAACTGGGCCAGCTTGATCTGTGCTCCTACTGAGCCCTCCAAATGAGGTAAGAGTTGTGATTTGTTGACCAGGGAAGGTTATAAGAGGGGTTCCAGTTCCCCTTCCCACCCACACCATCATCGTCACCCACAGTACCAATGCCGCCATGTTGGCTGACACTGTGAGAGAACCTGTCTGGATTTCCCTTCAGGGGTCCCACACTATTCAAACAGTTGAAAACACACCACCTTTGACAGAAGTCTGGACAAGCCCACGCAAGACCTTACTGTGCCTTAGCACTGGATTGCGGGAGAGATAAAAGGGCAATGAGACACCGCTAACAACCTCCTGGCTTCCTGAAATGAGTGTCTTAGTGCATCAAATAAGTTACCTAAGAAGTCATCTTTAGTCTTGACAAGTTCTAAAATATCAGTAGGTAGGAAGAGACGTATGCTCACATGCACACAGCTGCCAGCCCCAGCAAGGTTAGGATGGAGCATAGTACTGAGTGGGGCTGACTAATCCATTCTGCCCATCATCAGGACTGTCGGACAAAAATCTTCCCCTACAGGGTTCTCATGCTGGATGAGTCCACTCAGCTCACTCTGTGCCCCTCACCTGAAACAGGCTTTCCAAACTCTAACCTTCATGTCTCACGCCTTCCTCGATGCCCTCTCTGAATCACCAACCTGTCTATAAACTTCTAAACAAGTACTCGACTACTAGGCCATATCCCCAGTCCACTTCTCTGGATTTCTACAGGACTGACTATTGACTGATATACCTTAATGCTGAATACACTTAGATATTCAGCAATGAGTCAGCGCAGCTCTGCCTCCTGACTGCTGAGGCAGTGGGAATAGCTACCTCTCCTTTACCACCACAATGGTCTATAGCCTTTCTTAAAATGTAAACGGGCTGGAGAGGTAGCTCAGCAGTTAAGAGCACTTTCTACCCTTCCAGAGTTCAATTCCCAGCACCACATGGTGGCTCACAACCATCTATAATGGGATCTGATGCCCTCTTCTGGCATGCAGGTGTACATGCAGATAGAGCACTCATATACATTAAATAAATAAATAAATATTTTAAAACGTAAACAGAAATAAACACCTTCTCCCTTAAAATAAAAAAGTAACACTTCAACTCATACTTTCTTGCTAGTCAAATGACCAAATGGGTGTGTGCAAATCGCATAACAAAAATAGCAATAATAACAGCTAATGCACCAGAGCACTTACTGTAGAACAGGTACTTTGCCAAGCACTTCATCTGCATTAGCTAATTTAAATACCTCAGTGGACTTGGTTCAAGCCTCTCTGCATGTCTTGGGCTGTCAACTTGTCCCACCAGGTTGGACTAGGCTCTTGGCTGCCCTCAGTTCCCTTTCCTTTTGTCCCTTCCCTGCCATCTACTCTTCTGTTCAGCCCCACCACTGCATCACGACTCCTGATGCCAGACTGTACTGTTCCCTTGCCACGCAGAAAAATTCAAACACTTCTGTTGCTGTGGTGAAGCAGTGATCTAGACTGCAACCCAGAGGGCCCAAGAGGTGCTGAAGACAAGTTATCCTTCATGTGTGACAAAGGAGAACATACCCCTGTTTCCCTCTGGCCCTGCTCAGGAGCCCCTACTTGTCCTGGGTAGAAAAAAATGAGAGAACTAACTAATTACATTGGAGACCCTAATCCAGTCATGATCTAGCCAAGCTCTCAGCCATCAACAGCAAGCAGTTTTCAAGACACTTTGATCTTCTTGGTTATCATTGCCAATGATGCCCATGTCGGTCTCTGTGGAAGGAAAGTGACTAGACCTAGGTGCTCATCAGACCAAGAGGTAGCAAAAAGACCTGAGTTCTAACACAATCAACAGCATTGGAGCCGTTCCGGGATGACTCACTCCATGAGGAGACTGAATGTAGGTTCTTTAGTGAAGAGTGTGATGCGCTAAAGAGATGACTCAGTAAAGTAAGCCAGGCAAGCCTGAGGGCCAGAGCCCACTTAGCACCAGATTCAATAGCAGGCATTTGTAATCCGAGAGCTCTGATGAGGACTTAGGAGGCAGACGCTCCCCGGAAATTGAAGGACCAGTTACCCTGGCGTATGCACTAGCAAACAACAAGAGACCCTGTCTGAAGGGGGAAGGCGAGGACAGACACTCTTGATTGTCCTCTGATCTTCACACATGATCTGTGGCACATGTGTGCCCACTTGCACACACACAAATGTACACAGACACACATATATACACAAAGCTTAAAGATTTGGCAAGAGGAACAGACTGTCCTCTGTCTGGTGAGTAAGTATTTTTGACTTATTTGTAATTATTAACACTAAGCTTCATGCACACTAACAATGACAAAATTCTCCCCCATGAAAAGGCCCAAATAACTGAGAAGCCAGTGTCTTTCTTCCTTCAAAGTTAACTGGGACACATCTAATAATCGCTTTTCCCAGGCTCTAATCTATCTTCTCTTCAGTCCATCCTTTTAAAGATAAACACTTTTGTCTACCTAACAAATGCAGCCTAAACACTCGATGTGTGCACCACTGAAAGGGGAAGATGAATAAAACCTGGTCCCTGGGAGACCAACACAGAATGGACCATTTTTCAGCCTTGTATGAGAAATCATGGGTACATGAAATAAGAATGTCAGAGAAGCACATCACTGCCCCACACAAAAGCTCCTGAGCACACCTATGTCTCCCTACTGTGACAATCCATGGTCCTCAGTAACGTTCCAGTTCTTTCCCTCCAGGCCTGTGATGGGAGTTACCTTCCCTTCCCCTCCCTATGACCGCAGAACTAACCTTGACTAATAAGATGTGAATGGAAGTGGCAAGTGGCCATTGAATGGAAATCTGTAAGTACTGACGACTCCCTCTGGCCAATAGCGTATTACAGTGTCATAGGCTGGCAGTCCAGGTCTTTTTCTGCCCTCAGGATGTCCAGACATGGTTGCGTGCCCGGCTGAACTAGAAGGAATAAAGCTTTGCTGGACAGGTGGGTTACGCAGGACCTTGGTTGGCAGTGAGCTCAGGGAGAAATGGCCTTATCCAAGATGGGTTTTCCATGAAACAGCTCTCTTTATTGGGGGTAAGGGTTATATAAACCTTGGGGAAGTGAGTAAGTGTTTGGCGGTGAGTGTACGTCATTGGCTGGGGCTGAGGTGCTAGGAATGCTTCATTTGCATGAAAAGGAATTCCAAGTGCCAACTGAACACATCCTTATAAGGAAATAGAAAGTTTTAACCGGAAACCTAGCCACCAGGCCATGTGACTACCTCAAAGGTGGCAGAAGGTGGGGGGTGGCAAAGCTACTGCATCTGGACACACAGGCCCCGAACAGTCCCACCAGTCTCCAGATGAGATTTTCGGGGTTTGAGCACGTCTCTGCTTCATTCTTGCTCCAGCTGGCTCCCCCTGTTGCACGGCTAGCCTGTCCCACGGCAGGCAATGAGGATTCCATTATGACAAGCTCAGAGGGAAGAGACTGGGAGGAAGCCCCCAGCTACCCTGGGATGGACAATCCCCTGTGCTGGAGACTGACTGGTTGACAGCATACCATCCAGATTCCTTAGGCTAGCACTGAAGTCCTTCCGATAAGCCTGAGCACCTAGTCTTCTAGCCTTTTCTTTCATAATATTTACATAAATAATATTCTCTAGCTGAACAAGAACCAGAATTATCTGACAGGGAAGCCTTCACCCAAGCTGGTGCCTTTGCCCACAGTGCCTTTCTCCTGACCGAATCTGCCAGCCTTACAAAGTTCAGCCCAGAAATGAATCCTACCTGTGAGTGAGTTCAACAGCCTTATCGCTTTCTCACTTGTAGACATTCTTTAAAAAATGGGGATCAGGCCATGTATTTGTCCCTATCCCCTACCAAAACTGTAGCTAATTTTGAGAGCCCAATGGTCTTTGGGCTGTCCATTCAGTACAATAGTTGAGGGGTAACATTCTCAGTGGCTGAGAAAACTCCTGAAAGCACCTTCCATGAACCATTTGTCTTATTTTATAAAAATATGGTGAGTTCTCTCTCTCTAGCATTATAAATCTGAACCACCGCTAAATTCAACCTCCAGTTTTTATCTCAGCTTTCTATTTCTGGCCCACTTTCTGAACCCTCTTCATTTTCTTTTCACCCACATCCTCAATGCTGGTTGTTGGCTTTCTTTCAGAAGCCGCTTGTCACCGAGACACTAAGCTGTGAACATTGCATGAGTTACGCTCCGGAAGGGTTGAAGCGCGGGCACAGAGCAGTCTGCAAGACCCTTTCCTCACTCCACAAGCTCCCTTCTGCACAGGCCCCACAACCGGGCTCATTCTGGCACACCTCCGTGTTATTTAACAACAACTGAATTTGAAAATGATAAATATGGTAACTTCCACCTTACAGGGCTCCTGTGAGGCTTAGAGGCGGGCTCAAATAATCCCTGCTATACAGCAGGCACCCAATAAACGGCCACCACAGTTGTTGCCGTATAAGCAATCAGGTCGCACATGATCTCGCATGCTCCCTAACATAGTACTCATGAAGATGAAAGATCTTAAGGACCTAACAATTCTGTTTCCAAGAGATGTTTGGTTTGGGGTTTAGGGTTTTTTGTTGTTGTTTGGGGTTTGGTTTTGCTTGTTTTTCGGATTTTGAAACAGGATTTCTTGGTTGTAGCCCTGGCTGTCCTGGAACTTGCTCTGTAGATCAAGAAGGCCTCAAGCTCAGAGATGCTCTTGCCCCTCACCTTTGCCTCCTGAGTGCTGGGATCAAAGGCCTGCACCAACTGACGGCCCAGCCCAAGAGTTGTATTTTGCTGAGCCCACCTGCCAGCTGTTTCCCCTGACCTCAGTATCCTTGCTCAACGTGGATCCACACAGCAATCCCCCTTTCCTGTGTCACCCACACTAATGAGAAAGGCCAGCAACGGCCTTTGTAAGCCGGTAGAGGATAGAGGAAGAAGAAAAGGTTCTCCCCGAGTATAAACCATGGCAGGCCCCGAGGATGAGCGCAGCAGTCGAGGTTCTGATTCCGGCTGCTGCGGGATAGGGAGAGGAAGGGTAGAGCAACGGGAAGTCTTGCCTGCTCAGCCTCCCACATCTGCTCTTGGGCTCCTGAAGGGGGAAGGGAGGCCGGGCATAGGAGGCGCCAGAGCAGATGGCAGCTCTGCTCCCTGTGGATGGCTTCACTTGGGTAATTATGCCAGATGAGGAGGTAGGGAGGGCCCCTTGCCCACGGTAATTATCCAGGATAAATAAACTGAGCCCTGCTTGAAGATCTGGGAGAAGATAAAAGATTAATACTGGTGGCTGCTGGTCACAGGACACCTACCAAGTGAAGTCCTTTTATCAGTCGTTTGTGTTAACTCTCTTCACAGGCCTATGAGGTGTGTGCTGTATGATCTCTGTTTTACATTTAAACACACACACACACAAAACCCTAGAGTTCGGAAAACATGAAAGTCATACACGGAGACTATACAGGCAGCAGGTTCAAAATGCAAAACTTAGTTTAATGCAGGAGTCTTTGTCTTTTCTAAGGAGCCACACAGGCAGGATGCCACTACTGATCAGACAATAAGGATCCCTTTCACAGTTCAGGTTCTGTCCGAGATCCAGGACGTAAAATGACGTAAAATGGTGCCATTCCTAACCACAGGGAATCACAATCTAGGCAGAAAATGAAAACATATCAACACCGTTGAATAGCAACCCCTTTCCGAAGAGGCGGTCACCAGGATGAGTTTTGCTGCTGTTCTTGCTTCCTTCATTTTCATTGTTCCTAGGCCACTGAAAGGCCAGAGAGAGTGAAACAGTTTTGACAGCGTTGGGGATGGGGTCCATCATAAATACTGCATTCATCTCGATTGTCAGTCTGCTGAGATCCAGAGCAACCTGGGAAAAGGGACTGGGCATCTCTGTTGGAGGTTATCTTGCTTAGGGTAGCGCTCTTACCTAAGATGGGATCCTGAATTGTGTTTAAAAAAAGGGGGAACAAGCTGAGCACAGGAGTGGTGTTTGGAGTAGCCATGGCTTCTGTAGGCTCAGATGTTTGCACACTTGGTCCCTGGTCGGGAAGGATTAGGGGGCGTGGCCTTGTTGGAGGACAGAATTTGAGGTTTCAAAGGTTCATGCCACGACCAGTGTCGTTCTCTCTCTGCCTTGCACTTGTGGATCCAGATGTGGGCTCTCAGCTGTTCCTGAAGCTGTGGCATTTTCTACCATAACACACTCTGATCCTTGAAAGCCATAAGCCCAATTAAATGCCTGCTTTCCTAAGTGGCCTTGGTTGGGGGCTTTGTCACAGAAGCAGAACAGTAACTAAGACAGGAGGCATTCATTCCTTCCCTGCTTCTCAACGATGTGTGCTGTTTTGACTTGCCTGCCATGGAACACTGTACCTTGAACTGCGAGCAAAAATAAACTTTCTTCACTGAGTCTTTTTGCCAGGATTTGCTATCACAGAAATAGGATGAGAAACTAAGACGCACGGGAAAGATGAGACTAGGCCAGCTATCCACACACCCAGGTTTTAAGTCTCTGACCTCAGCCAACCACGTATAGAAATTAGGAGACGGGAATCATTTCTCTAAATATGTATGGACTTTTCACTGCCATTATTACCTAAGCAATATGGTGTCATGGCTGTTACATCCTTTTTATATTATATTTGGGTATTCTAAGTGATCTAGAGATGCTTTAAGTTTATAAAAGGAAATACACAGCTTCTATGAGAATACTGTGCCATTTTACGTGAAGGAGCTCCTGTGGACTTGAGTCTTTGTGGAGAATCCTGGTATCATCCTCTTGCAGACGGATGTCAAGGCATGCCCGTATCCAGATGCCAGAACAGGGATCTCCACGCTGAACTAAGAGCATACAATATGGAGCTTGCCACTCTGGGGAATTTGGCTTTCACAGCTCAGAGACAGAGTCTGACATCTGCCCCTCTTATTTGTCAGGAGGCCCTGTGGCTCACCAAATGTCTTCCCACTCCACTCTTAGTCTCAGATGCCATCAGCCCCACTCCTACCCCCGCTGCCATGCTCATGCTTCTTGAACAGTAAACTTGAGGTCATAGGGCTAAGAAAGCAACTCCACAGTCACACTAGCTCCTGGAAGGCTCTGCAGTCGATCTGTGTAACTTCCCAGGATGGGACAGGAAGTTTCCTGACTCTCCTAGGTCCCCTTTCACTGCGAGAGGCCTGTGCTACGAGACCAGAGACGGAAAACAATGAGAAGATATGTTTTGATGTTGGGCTGGACAAAGGATGGAAAGCAAAAAGAGTAAAGAATATGATAGGCTGGCCTCACTAGTAGATATATTTAGTAAGTTTCCATGATCCTTAGACAATAGCTCACTGGAGCATTGGGTAAAAAAGACCAGGAAGCCATGCGCTGGGCATCTACAGTACAGGAACAGGAAAAAATTCGAACATAGAGAAATGTAATATGGCGGACCAGGGAGGTAGCTCCACGATGAAATGTATACCAGGAAAGTTTGGGCCTCAGCAGCCACATAAACACCACGTGGACATGATGGCCCACCTGTAATCCCAGCACTCAGGATGTGGAAACAGAGACTCATTAGTACAAGCTGGCAAGCTCTGGGTTCAAATGGCAGACCCTGTCTTAATATAAAGGTGGGGCGTTATTGCTGTACTGTCTCAACCTGCCAATCTCCCCAGTGTTGACATGGAGACTTTTTATTAATATGAAATCTTGGCCTTAGCTTAGGCTTGCTTCCGACTAGCTCGAATAACTTAAATTCACCCGTTTACACCAATCCTCACTTTGCTAATCTTCTGCCACATGGCTACCGCTCCCCAGTACCAGAGGCTGTTTCTCCCTCTGTGTCTGGCTGGCTCTCCCATGCTTGATTCAGAGACTGCCTAGCTCTGCTTGATGTCCGGCCTATCCTCTCCTGCTTTGCTATTGGCTGCCCAGCTCTTTACTAAACCAATCATGAGGTGATAGAGAAGAATGTTTACAAAACACTGATACAGATGATGCTTCATTAAAATAACAATACCGAAGTCCAGCTAGCTAGCATTCAGCGATCAGCTGGTACAGCATTAACATTTAAATAATACAAAAGCAGCTTTTACACAGTGCACAATAATATCACTCCCACAGAGCAGAATCATGAAAAACACCTGACATTCACTTAGAGCCTGCACACACAAAAATGTGAACAATCAAATACAAGCACACCATCTGTACATACATATGAAAAAATAAAAAACCAAAAAGATGCATTAACTTAACCGTAGACATTGGTAAGTTCTTTTACGTGTGTGTGTGTGTGTGTGTGTGTGTGTGTGTGTGTGTGTGTGTAGGCCATGACCTTGTGTATAGAGGTCAATGTCACTTGCCTTCCTTTATCTCCCCATCATATTTTTTTAGACAGGGTATCTCACTGGACCCAAAGATCACTGCTTCAGCATGTTGGGCTGGCCAGGGAGCCTCTGGGATCTGTGCGTCTCTACTCCCCACAGCATTGGGCATAAATTAAGCAAAGGGGTGAAGTAACCTGATTTACGCTTTAGAAAGACAATTACAGCTGTCATGTAGCATTCAGATTGGGAGCGTGGAAACAGGAGGGCATGTTAAAATATTATTAATGGAACTCAGTATATTAAAAAGTAATCTTCAATGATGAAGCAAGGTTTACCCCATAAATATAAGACTAAGCCAACACTAAGAAATCCAGGGATATATTTTTATCACAGTTTTGAAATGACAAAAGCACATAGTTATCACCATAGGGACAATAGAGGCATTTAATAAAATCCAAATGGGTTTCAAGTAAACAACATTTTAAATATGAAAACAGACAGATTGCTTCTCAACATGATAAAGAGGCTGTGCTTCCCACTGATATTATTTTTGTCTGTCAAGGGTTCGAAGCCTAAAACAAAGATGCCTGTCATTTCCATTATGCTTTATTGCTTTGTTTATGACTTTCTAGACAATCTAATAAGACAAGAAACGTAAATAAGAAGCATCAATTTGGAGAGAAGATTGTCCCTTCTGATAAAGAGCTGGATTACTTTTTCCTGAGAATCAAACCCTTGATGTGAGTCTTCATTGTATTGCATTTCTCCTATTCACTGCCGTGCAGGTCCTGAAGCCCATCAAGGGAACACCTCTTGGATGGACAGACAATAACTTTCCTAGCTATTAAGCTGGAAGCTGAAATATGGTGGTGAGTTTGTTTTTACAAAGTCTATGTTCTTATGTAGTACTACCAGACTACAAAAAGATGAAGCCAACTTGAAACTTTTCTTTACTTTTTTTTTTTTTTTTTTTTTTTTTTTGAGACAGGTTCTCTCTGAATAGCCCTGGCTGTCCTGGAACTCACTCTGTAGACCGGTCAGACCTTGAACTCACAGAAATCTGCCTGCTCCTGCCTTCTTAGTATCAGGACTAAAGGCCTGTGCCATCACCACCTGGCCCATTGCTTTCTTAAGTCTCATCTGGAGGTTTTCTTTCATCTTACCCTAAAAGCGTAACGGGAGGATTTGAAGGAGGATCGACCAAAAAGGTGTCACAGGAGACTGGGTCCCACTGGACAGGTTCCCAGGGCACTTTCTCTCCTGACGTCTCAAGCACCTTTGTGGCACCATGAGAGTCTCACTTTCCTCATTTGTGTATCTCAGGCACAAATCCAGCCATTGTGGAAGGTGGCATCTCATTGTCTGGTACCTTAGGAAGTCTGTCCTCCCAGGGGCTTCTGTTTCCTGCTTCCTGCGTCTACCAAGCACCCTGCAAGGATGGCCAGGACCTCGGACAGCAGCCTCCTTGTACCCCAAGCCTTTCAGAGATCTCCAACAACATTGCAGTCTGCCCCTCCTGGATTTCAGCCATACCAACAGGTGACAGGGATCTTCTGGTTGGTTTTTTTTTTTTTTTTTGGGTTGTTTTCTTTTAACAAAATTTGGGGCTATCTAACTCACAGGTAGGAGTGGGTGTTCTCCAAAGCAACAAAGCTCTCCAAACATGGCTCCCACATCCCCCACAAGCCGCCCCGTTTATCACTTATGACAACGTGTTTATTAGCAGCGGAGCAGTAAACGGTGAGTGAACATCTGAAAACTCGGCTATAAAATCCCGTAAATCACAACTCAGCGCTGGCAACTACAGGCACTGGAACCACCCCGGAGTTACCCACTCTGGAAACGTAGCTGGTCTCCATCCACGTGAAACTGCTTACCTGCAAGGCTGGGAGGGGCTGGGCAGGGTGGCTTTTTCTTAGGAATCTCACTCTCTCTTGCACACTTTGTTTAGGGTGCCTACGATGCGCCAGATGCTGAATTCAAGGTCAAGCCTGAGATGACCACCAACCTTCAAGGAGCTCACAATCCATAAGCAAAAGGCAGGGAGCTGGCCCTGATAGTCTTTGCTTTTGGGGGGCCCTGGTCTTGCCAACACCGTGGGTCCTAAGCTCATATTTTGGCAGGGTTGAAGATGTGGGTTGGTTGGTAGAGTGCTCACCTAGCAGGTGTGAGGCCCTAGGCTCAGTATCCATAAACCAAGCCCAGTGGTACAAACCTTTAATCCTAGCACTTGGGAGGAAGAAGCAGAAAGGTTGGAAGTTCAAGGTCATCCTCAGCTGTATAGGGAGTTTGTATCCAGTCTGGGATACATAAGACTCTGTCTCTAAAACATGTCTCTAAGACACTTTTAAAGCTCATATCAGAGTTTGGGGGAGGACTGTGTGTTTTTTCAGCACTGGGGCTTGAGCTTCTACCACAGATCTGCATTCCCAGCCCAGTTTTTTTTTTTTTTTCTTTTTCTTCCCTATTTAGGGAGAATTCTGTCAGCTAGACAAAAGCCAACATTTCTCAGGAGCTTTGTGAAGCTGCTTCCCCTCTCCTAACAGAGCCATTTCCTTTATTATTAGCAGAAGGGACAAATGGCCACCTGTGGTGCCCACACACCAAGCACATGCCGGACTCCAGGCTCCCTCAGCATCACAAGTACCTGTCACACATTTCCGGGTTCGTGGCTCTCCTTACTTCCTCCCCTACCCTAACTTTCTCTAGCTCACAGACTTTGCTCCCCACCACCTACTCATTTCTCCTTCTAACCCCGCTACTTCAGCTATGCCCTCTCTCTCTTGCCAGCACTCTCTTTGTTTTCATCTCTCTCACACTCTCCAGATCTCCCTCTCTCTATCTCTCTGCTTTGCTTCTCTCCTGTACAGGTCCGGTCTCCTGGCCATGGCCTGTCTATTTTTCCCTTTCCATTCTGGACTCTTTCAGATGCCTCTGGCTGTTCTCTCCCTCATATCTACAATAAAAACCTTCCCCTTAACCATGCCATGGCATGGTCATGATACCAGCTTATACAAAACCCAGTTTGTATGCATTCCAAAATGAGCTTGGACACTATGGTGCTTTTTGGTGTTATTCCTGGCACTTCTGAATTCTTGGGGATAATAAGAAACAGGGCCGAGTGCTGGAGTGGGGGGTGATAGGGAAGAGTCACTGGGTTTTGGAATTAGTGTGGCAGAGACCATATCATTATAGCACTTGAATTGGACCTGCTGCTGCTGCTGCTGCTGCTGCTGCTGCTGCTGCTGCTGCTGCTGCTGCTGCTTTCATTCTCTCCTGTGTCCCAGTCTATTCAATCTCTCAAGTCACAGGGTGGCAGAGGACCTCATATGCCACTGGTGAGACATCCTGCCTCACAGCTTCCATTATGCAGGACCTATTATATTCTTCAAACGCATGTGCAAACACACACACACACACAATCACACACACACATACACACTGGTTATCCCCACCAGGCCTCTGTTGCAGGCTGGCAAAGAAGTTCACTGCAGCACTTACAATAGATCATCTAGGATGTGCCTTCACAAGCAGCTGCCTGGAGTAGGCAGGTAACACAAGCTGGAGGCACAAAGACTTCGAGAGCCATGGCTGAGAACTCTCACTGATCAACGTGGGAAGGTAAAGAGATAGTGATCACCTCTTGCAATCACTGTTACCAGATAGCGTTTCGGCAAAGCCTCTCAGCGATTCCCCACGCTCTAGAAAAACAACTCTTCTTTTTCATTGGGCCACAGTGCTTAGCAACACGTATCTTTAATTTGTTGTTGTCATTTAAAGAAGAAAGGATTTCTTTCGGTACAGACTTGAGAGGACAGTCCATCACGGTGGGAAAGAAATGGAAGCAGGAGCATGAGATTTTATCTGCAGTCAGGAAGCAGAGCGAGTGGTGCAGGGGCTCCCTTGTGTTTGCTCCCTCAGCCCTGCCTCAGTTTCCTTTCTCTGAATACCCACATTCCAAGAGAGCATAAACTCATTAATTTTGCCTCAGGCTCCATGTCTAAGGGGCCTCAGACCAAGGCATTTCAACTACAAATAACCTCCTCTTCAAATAATCTTCTCTTCACCCTGCCCCACTGTCTTCACAAGGTCTGCTTCAGGCTTGGCCTCAGAGCCAGCCTCCAGCCGCAGGGAGAAGGAAAAAGAAAAAGCCATGATGGAACTTTTCAAAGGCAGCACAATGGCTGGTAATACTTCTCCTATGTTTCCAGGCTCGCTCGCTCTCTCTCTCTCTCTCTCTCTCTCTCTCTCTCTCTCTCTCTCTCTCTCTCTCTCTCTCTCTCTCTCTCTCTCTCTCTCTCTCTCTCGCGGTGTTGGCCAGATCTGGGAATCACACTCAGCCCCTGGGGAACCCAGAAAGTATGAAGTATTACCCAGAGACCCTTGGGACCTCCCAGTGGTGGGTGTTGGCTTCCCTCCTTCCCAGTGGGAAGCACCACCACCACCACCTCATTCCTTCTCAGTATTCACAAAGTTTTTCTCTCACGACAAGCAGCACACAGAAGGAAACGAGGATGCTGCAGCTGCGTACGCACACTTAGAATCTCAAGAGCTGCTCACTGTGAAGCGTGTTTGGATCTTGTGGTTGTTTTTGTTTTGATTTTAATCAGCATGTCACTTACTCCCACTTCCCAGAATTTCCACCAGACCCTCATCAACCATGTATCAACAGGATTGAGGATTAGGCTCTTCTCTTTCTGAACATACTTCCAGGATATATACCAGCTGGATACACGGCCACGCAACTGTGTACTTTTTAATCTCAGTATCTCTCTGTGTCTGTGTGTGTGTGTGTGTGTGTGTGTGTGTGTGTGTGTGTGTATGTGTGTGTCTGTGTCTGTGTTTCCCACCCCATCTCTCTCAACATTGCTGGCTACCTAGAGGGTACTCTGAGTAACAAACATCTCCACAAGTTTGTTTTTCTAAACCAGGTGCTTGTAGCACCTGGCAGCTGAGTGATTTGGAGGACACAGCTTCTTGTCACACATCTCTGCACTCGGCCAGCTCAGGGAATCATTGGAGATTGAGAAACGGTCTCTGGAGGCTTCCACTGGGGCTTCTTCCTTCATAACAAAGGGAGGGGAGTGTGGTGAGACCCTGTAGTCCTTCCTTTCCTATGAAATACCCTCTTGGTTTCATCTCAGCACGAGGTGGAAATACACTCCTTCTTGTCTGATAATTTTGCTAATTTACAGATAGATACAGTGTAATTTACAGCTCCCGTGGTGAAAAAGAAACCACAAATTTCTTCTTCCTAGCAGCTGAGTGAGTTCAGCTCCTTTTCAGGTCTCAAACAAGCTCACCTGACTCCTTTTGGGATTCTATTTCATACTGTACAGGGTGTACTCATCTAGGCAAAAATCAAGCATTATCTACCTTCCGAACCAGCCTCTGATTGCCCCTCTTTTGTGATGCTAATCACACCATCCCTTCCTCAGCATCTCCCCACCTGCACTTTTAGGGTGCCTCACTAAATTCCACATTTTCCTTCACATCACAGTTACTGATTGTTTTGTCTTCTTGGCTGTGTTAAAAGTTTCTTGAGGGTAGAGAGGCGGAGTAAACCGCTTTGTCACTAGTGGTATCTGGCATGTCTCAGTCGCTCATAAACGCTCCCCTGAATGGATGTTGCTTCAAAAAGGAACAAAAATAGACAATGAAATCCCATCTCAAAATTTAAAAAGAGAGAGAGAGAGAATGAAATAGCCTGCCTTCATTTCTCTTGCCTATCAAAGAGCACCCAAGGAAACCCTAATCTACTCTGTCTTTTGTGAGTTTCCCATGAAGCCCTGAGCTTGCTTCTCGGTCTAAGCCCCAAGCCAGTCAGTAGCATGCCCTTGGAACTGACTGACCAATGCCCAAGGGATTAGACAAACTCTATTCCAGACCCACTGCTTTCCCTGCTGACTGTCTTCAATGCCTCCTGAACAAATTGCACTGCACACAGTAGCTCCTTCCGCTGCAGAGATCCCAGGACTCACATAAGGTGTCTAAAATGCAGCTCATTCCACCTCAGCCATAACGAGGGTTGTACACTGGCCTGGGACTTGAAGCCTCTACAGTAGTAGGCTTAACACAGGGCCAAGAAGGCTGCAACAGCTCAGAGAAACCTCTGTGGCTACCCAGCCCTCTCGTTATACAATAAATAACACAGAAAAATAAAGGAAATAAAGAGAAAAGAGTTGAGGTACTTCCAAGGTCATGGGCTCCTTGAAGGTAGAAATTACAGGGACTGGGACCCTGTGATCCTAATGTCCCTGTCTCAACACCCGCTCAAATTATTATTTTTATTATTATTAACACAAAGCACCAAAGCTTGTTACAAATGGATTACAGCAGATACAAAACAAAAGTTAAAAAGTTGACTAGTTTACGCAGTAAGGATGAGAAAAGGAAATCCTAGGATGAGACTAGGATTACAGACAGGAGCAGAGAGAAGTTCCCTGAGGAAAGAGCCCTACAGATAACCGAGCAATAACAAACAGGACCCACTTTGACCAAAGCTTTGGGTTCATTTCTAGCACTGGAAAATAAAGTAACAAAATAAGAGTTTCGTGATCTCATGAAAGAACTAGACCAGGGCACGCCACGCTGCCGGCATTCGATGGAATGTCAGTGATTATCAAGTGATTGGTAAAGTCTCCCTGGAGGAAGCGTCTGTGGAGCTGCCCTTGGAATAGCTATGGGCAGAAGAGGCAAAGGCAGTCGAGAGAGATGAAATCTGTGGAGGCATCTGAGACAAGCCATCACGACATGTAGGATCAAGACTAGGTTGACTTTAGGGGAAATGTTAGAGCTCTTCATGGTCACCCCCCCCAACTTCCTTCCTCTTGGTGCCGTTTCCCCCTGCACATTCGCCCTCTCTGCCAGTGTCACCCTAAGCCTAGTGGGCTGAACGTCAATGCATCTCTCTGCATCAGCTCCCGGTTCTCAACCATCTCAGGCTCTCTTCCCAAAAGTCAGCGTAAACCAGCGCTGTTTCCGATCTCTCTCCATCCCAAACGGCTGGCTGAGGAGGCTAACACCAAAGTGGGCCACTACAAGCCAGCATAACTGGACATGTCAGTTTCAGCTAGGTACTGAGGGTTAGGTACCACAGAAGAGATCTACAGCCTCTAATTTAGTACTCAGGGTTAGTACGTAAATTAAGTATTGCTATTATTTGCATTTTGCCAAAGAGTAATTGAATGTGGTAAGCTAAATGGTGATCTTTCCTCAAACAAACAAAAATGCCCACATCCTAAGACTTGGGATATATGAATGTATTAGGTTTCATGTGTTAAGCTATGCTGTGTAGGGGCTTTGCCAATATGATTAACTATCCAGAGATGGGAGACTATTTTGGATTTTCTGTATGGAACAATATGATCACAGATGCGTATTTAAAAAGAGAAAAAAAAAAAGGAGATAAAAACACCAGAGTCGTACCTGGTGTGGTAGTGCTGCTTGTAATCCCAGCGTGAAGAAAGTTAAGGAAGGAGGATTGCAGAAAGCGTGAGGCAACCTGGTCTACATAGTGAGTTCTAGCCCAGTCTGAGATACACAGCCAAGACCTTGTCTCAAAACAGAAGGTTTCTTCTTCTTCCTTCTGCCTCCTCTTCTTCTGCCTCCTTCTCTTGGAGGAGGAGGAGAAAGGACAGGAGGAGGAGATAATGGAGTAAAAAGGCAAAGCGAAAAGAAAGATCTATGGTAGAAGCCAAAGTTGGAATCATGTACCTTGAAAGTGGAGGAAGGGGCCAGGAGACAAGGTATCCTGGCAGCCTCTGGAACCAAGAAAAGGCAGGAAACTAATTCTCCCTGGAGCCCTACCAACACCTAGTTTTCAGCCCCATATGCTGACTGTCAGCCTGACATAAGCTGGAATCACCTAGAAAACAAACCCTTAGGCGTGTTATGAGAGACCGTCCAGGTTAGGTTCACTAGGTGGGATGACTGTGGGCCACAGCACTCAGCAGGCCAGAGTCCCACGCTGAATATAAAGGAATACGAAAGCTTCATGCCAGCATCGATTCTCTCTGCTCCCTGACTGCACATGCCTCGGCACCACTTGCCTCCCACCCCTGCCCCCATCCTGAGCTGTTTCTCCTTCTCGCTGCTTCTTGTCACAGCAGTGAGATAAGCAACTTAATATAAGCCCCGTTTCAGACTCCTGACCTCCGGTCCGTAAGATAACAAATCCCCATGGTGCTGAGTTACTAAGTTTGGGGTAATTTATTACAGCAACAGTGGAGAACAAAGACCGCTGTGTACAACATTCACACTTCACCCACATCTTCGCTACCTAACTCGGTGGCACTTGTTCAAACAAAAGAGATGGTGAAAACTGGCAGACGGATGGGAGAAGTGTGCGTTTATCTGCCGTGAGGGGGGGGGCGGGGGGGGCGGGAGGGGGGAGTTGGGGGAGGTGGAGGGAGGTGAGTGAGCAGCAGAGTTATGCCAGGTAACTGTTATGGGAGTGCCTAGAGGTCTGTCCCAATAGCAACAAGTGCTCTGTAGAAGAGAATGACCCAGGCAGTTACTGTCCCTCCCAGGTTAATACTCTGACCAGATGCCTAAAGAGTTCCTGGTCAGAACAGACCCTGTAGAGCCTCCGTCCTTCCAGGCCCCACATCCTTCTCACTGCTTTTATCCTGGCACCGATGGCCGCAGCCTTTGTTCTCCAGGAGCCTTGCTGTCAAGCTGACTAATTAGGGTGGCGTAATGATCAGAAATGGGAACCGTAAAAGGAAAATTGCTGAGCAGGTCAGCTGCCCATTAGAGAAGGGCTCTACCTGCCAGTCCCATTAATAAAGGGAAGTGGAGCTCCTCATAAATCCCAGCTTTCATGTTGCCTGGTTGGTGTGGATAGGCCTCGGGAGACAGAGCAGAAGGTACTGGAACAGTCCAGACGCACTTTATTGGACAAGATTCACTCCGTCTTCCATGAAGCAAAGCAGATGTGCTCTGCTGTCTGTCCGCCAGCGGTCGGGTAGCTGAGCCTTTTGTTTTCAAGGAAATGTCATCAGTTTCTGGGAGGCAAACATCAAGGTCAGTCTCTGCTGTGAGTAGAAAGCCATCAGCCCTTCGTGGGCTTCTTTTCAAAAGCTCAAATCCCACTTTAATCAAGAGAAAACCTCTTGGAGGACCGAGAGATGGCTTTGTGGGTAAAAGTGCCTGCTGTCAAGCCTGAGGACTTGAGTTCAATTCCCAGGGCTCACAGGGTGGAAGGAAAGGACTGTCTCCTGGTTGCTGTCCTCTGATCTCTACAAATTTCACACACATGCACACACACACACACACACACACACAGAGAGAGAGAGAGAGAGAGAGAGAGAGAGAGAGGCTGACAGAAAAATGAAATTGGAAGGGGAGAGAAAAACTTCATACAAATGAGGAAAAGTCTCCAAAGTAACTGGCCAGCTCTCCTCCAAACACCACATATTTTGCAACTGCCAAATTTCCCGTTTCCATGCAGTGTGAGAACTCTGACCTCTACACCCTCTTCCTGGTCCTTTACCTACTTCTAAGGGACCCCAAAATTCTCTACCCTGGGATCTAGGCAGGCAATCATCCTAATCCCAGAAATGACCACTATAAAGGTACCAAGATTTGTACCTTCATGGCTCAAGAACCAGGAGACGGGAGCCTGGGCAGGCCTCTTCCTTCTCCCTGGGCAGAACTTTTACACCCCGGCCTTTTGAATCTAATTTTGGAATCACCAGAGGACCTTGCTAACGGTGCAGTTTTGGGTTCAATGGATTTGGGGCAGGGCCTAAGAGTCATCCAAAATTTCCCGGCCCCATAGACCAGGGTGGACTGTTTTAGAAGGAAGTGTCTAGACTCACAGTTCTGAAACGTTGCACTGAGGACCGTTGTCAATGATTGGATGGCTGTCTCAGCTGGAAGGAAGCCTCTGCTGACAGCTGCTAGGGAGAGGCGGGAGCTGTTGTTAAACAGCGGGCAGTGCACAGAATGGCCACCTACAGTAAAGACTCATCCAAATCCACGGCATCTATAGCACTGAAGGTGAGGAGCCTGCGGTCAATCAGTGGTTCCCTACCTGGAGGGAGACCCTGTTAAAACTCAAGCTGGAAACCCCACCCAGCGGGTTCTGATGCAGAGACTCTGATGCGAAGCCTGAGTCTGCAGCTGGGTGATGTGTCTGCTTCCTGATCCCAGGCACGCTCTGAGAACCACTACTTGTGATGAAGATAAAGGTCCTTGCTGCTTCCACCGCCGTGTGCTGGCTGGCACGCCTCATTCTGAAACAGCTAGCGTAGAGTTTGTTGCGTTCTGGCTAACGACTGTCATGGCTTCTTCCCCTGTGATGCTCGATCCTTGAGATAAGGGCAGGCAGAATTCATGGAGAGGGGACCAGCGACAGCCTACAGATTGACTACTCCTGGTACATTGGCCCCGTGTAGAGGTACAGCCACTTTTTTGTCTGCTGGTGTGTTTTTGTTATTTGGTTGTTTCAGAGACCCAGGCTGGCCACAAACTCACAAGGTACTTGAGAATGACCTTGAACTTATGATTCCCCCTGCTTCTTTCATGTAAGTCAGTAGTTCTCAACCTGAAGGCTTCAACCCCTTTGGGGGTGCATATCAGATATCTTGCAAATCAGACATTTACATTAGGATTCATAATAGTAGCAAAATGACAGTTAAAAGGCAGCAATGAGAATAATCTATGGTTGGGGATCACTGCAACACGAGGAACTGTATTAAAGGGTCGCAGCATTAGGAAGGTTGAGAATCACTGCTCTTAAGTGGTGAGATTAAGGCCGGGCACAGCGGTGCATGCCTGTAATCCCAGCACTTGAGGAGGCAGAGGCAGGAGGATCTCTGTGAGTTCAAAGCCAGTCCTGTCTACAAAGTGAGTCCAGGACAGCAAAGGCTACACAGAGAAACCCTGTCTCAAAAAAACCAAAATAATAATAATACCCAGTTTAAGTGGTGCTGGAAGTCAAATCCAAAGCCTGTGCGTGCCAGACAAGCACTTTCCACCCAAAGCAGCATCTCTCTCCTGATAGATTCATACCTAAACATGCCCAGCAGTCCTTCCCTGACACCGATTGTGTGACCAGTCTGCCCTGGGTTGACTACTGCTGCCTGCAGACCCACCCAGCATCATAACTGACAGGCAAAGAAAGTCAGCTGTCTTCCATCACACCTCGGAGGGGCCGGGGAGACAGCACACAGTATCGTGGAATGGAACACAGCATGAGTGGCCACCTCAACCCCACCATCCTCCTCCCACGAAACAGCACAGAAAAACAACCCCAACTGAGACAGCAAGGTGGCTCCGCTGGTAAACACGCTTCCCACATAAGCCCGAAAACCCGGGTTGATCCCCAGATCTCGTGTAAGAGTGAAAGGAGAGAATCTGAGTCTACAAAGTCATCCTCTGGCCTCCACATGAGTGCTGTGGCTCTCACGTCCCCCCCCCCCCAACACACACTCACACACACATACAATATGATGTTGATGATGATGACAACAATGACAAATGATTTTTTCCTTATCTGGAGCAAGAGAGCTGGCTCAGCAGTCAAGAGCACTTGTTTTACCAAGGACTGGAGTTGGGTTCCCAGCACCCAGGTCAAGCAGCTCACAACTACCAAGTTCCAGGAGATGGAAAGCCCTCTCCTGGCCTTCATGGGCACCTGCATATATGTGCACACACAGAAATAAAAGTAAAAAGGAATCTTAAAAAAATACATATAAGAGCCGTCCTAGTGGGTCTGGAGAGATGGCTCGGTCTTTAGGAGCACTTGTTCTTGCAGAGGACCTGGGTTCGGTTCCCAGCACCCACATGTGGTTCACAACCATCTGTAATTCCAGTTCCAGAGCATCTGATGCCTTCTTCTAACCTCCTCAGGTGTCAAGCACGCACGTGACACACATACACACATGCAGGAAAAACACTCATACACAGAAAAAACAAAAAAGTTAAAAGTTTTTAGTAAGCTGTTAATTGAGATGACAGAGATTACACCCTTCACCTTCGTGTGACCTCGTGCACATCAATGGCCTCTCCAAGCCTTGAACAACAGTCTGTGGGTTAAAAATGACCCAGATATTCACAGGTCCATATGGAGGATTTATTCATGTAGCACTGTATGCTACTGAAGTCCTACTGTGTGCTACAGCCATCTTAAATAGCCATAGAACAACAGTGGAACACTGAAATCCCTGCCCTGTTCACTTTTGCTAGACACTCAACATTTTTACATTAACTTTACTCAAGCAAAACTAACGGGACACCTCTCCCTAAGAAATCTGTCAAATACGGCTTCTGCCGCCATCACAAAGGCAAGCTCCAATGGGCCAGGCGACTGAATCAGGAAAAACAGAGCTCAGTAAGGACTTCTCCGGGACAAATCATTTCCAGCTCAATACGGTATGAGGTCACAGCCCTCCGAGCTTTAAACATTAAGGGTTTCACCATGACTTCTCTGTTACCTTGGGCAGCACGGTGGTGACGATGCAGGGTGGCTGGTGGAGGTGAGGCCCACTGGTCTCAGAAGCCAAGTCCTGCTGTGCAGGGAACCTGGGCACTGGCAAACGTCAGTCAAACAAGACTGACATGTAGAATGGGGATTCTTCATGCCAGCCGCAGTGCTAGGGACACAGTACAGCTCTGGGTTCTGAGTGGTTGGCACCACAGGCACCCACCAGTCCTCGCCCCAGGATGTCTGCTTTACCTAGAGGAGGACGGAAAAGTCCTGGATGGTCGACACAGAAACTGGACTCCCCAGACGCACTGAGGCTGCTGCTGTCAATGCCAGCCTTAGTCAGCCTCATCCTGTGGCACACCTCCTCTTTGGAAGATCTGCATGCTCTAGCTAGCCTTACTCTGCCCAGTGCCCTCAGCAGTACCCAGTGTCCTATGTTCATCAGCACTCGCCCAGCCCCTGCCCCTTGCCTTCTGCCCCCACTCCCTGATGTCATGTCTAACCAATGTGATATTCTCTTGATCTAGGGTCAGAGACTTGCTCCGACTCCCCCTGCACTGAAAACTCTTAAGTCCAGACCCCGAAAAAAGCTTGGGCGTGGAAGGCAAGATGTAGAAGTGACATTAGCTTCCCCAAGACTACAACACCAAGAAGTAAATATTATTTTTTATTTTTATTTCATTTTATTTTATATTAATCGCAGGTTATGTACTTTGTATCCCAGCTATAGCCCCCTCCCTCATTCCCTCCCAATCCCCCCATCCCTCCCTCATCTCCTCCCTGCCCCTTTCCAAGTCCACTGATAGGGGAGGACCTCCTCCCCTTCCATCTGACCCTGGTTTATCAGGTCTCTTCAGGACTGGCTGCAATGTCCACCTCTGTGGCCTAGCAAGGCTGCTCCTCCCTCGGTGGGGGGTGGGGGAGCGGGTAGGTCAAAGAGCCTGCCATTGAGTTCCGGTCAAAAATAGTCCCTGTTCCCCTTACTAGAGTACCCACTTGGATACTGAGCTACCATGGGCTACATCCAAGCAGAGGTTCTAGGTTATATCCATACATGGTCCTTGGTTGGAGAAACAGTCTCATAAAAGACCCCTGTGCCCTGACATATTTGGTCCTTGTGGAGCTCCTGTCCTCTCCAGGTCTTACTAACTCCCCCTTCTTTCATATGATTCCCTGCACTCTGCCAAACGGTTGGTTATGTTTCTTAATATCTGCTTTGATACACTGCTAGGTAGAGTCTTTCAGAGTCCCTCTGTGGTAGGCTCCTGTCCTGTTACTTGTTTTCTCCTACATCCAGTGTCCATCCCATTTGTCTTTCTAAGTGAGGATTGATCATCTTACCCCGGGTCCTCTTTCTTGTTTATCTTCTTTAGGTGTATAGACTTCAGTATGTTTATCCTATCTTATAGATCTATATAAGTGAGTATATACCATGTGTGTCTTTCTGCTTTTGGGATACCTCACTCAGGATGATCGTTTCCAGATCCCACCATTTGCCTGCAAATTTCATGATTTTTAATTGCTGAGTAGTATTCCATTGTGTAAAAGTACCACAATTTCTGTAATTAAATATTATTTATGCAAATGTTTGCAAATGAAAAATGTATGGCTAATGGATTCTTCTTTAACTTTGTATTGATTCTTTGTGAATGTCACCTCATGAACCCTAATTCTACTCATCACTCTGTCCTTCCGTATCCACCCTTCACCCTTGCAACCTCCCTCCCAAAAGAAAACAAAAGATTTTTTTAAAATTTTTTTAATTTTAATTTAAAAAGATCTCACAGCGGAAGCTGCGGGGTATCGTGGTGTGTCACACAGTACCTTCTTTTATCCAAACAGCTTTACTTGCAAACATTCCTTGCAATGAATCGTTGGTCTGGCTCAAGGCTTCTGGCTTCTGATGCAGTACGAATGCTGGCTACGAATGACGCTCCTCTGGGCTAGCCTGTTGTTGCCCTGTGTCATGTTCCTTCAGCTTTGGTTCGGCTGGACCAGCCTTTCCACATGCTCCAGCAGTTTACAGATGGGGTAGATGTTGGGCCAACTCAAAGCCCTGGATCTGGGCCTGGCTGGTGTCTGAGTTGGCCGGCCCACCAGCTTTCCTGCACCCACACCACTAGGGCCAGCTCCCCAGCACTGACCCAGAGAGTGGCGGGGCCTGCTCTCCTGAGCACTGCAGGTGGCAAAGGGTGGGACCCTCCCGCTCTCATGTTGTCATGCTCTCACACTGCTACAGGGCCATGGACCCAGACATGGTCCTCAGCGGCAGCAGCTTGGGCCAGGACCTCACCACGGCCTCACGTGGCAGCACAGGCTGCTCACATCAGGCTGTTCCTCACCACCCTCCCTCGAATCCCAGCTCTTCCTCTCTTCATTGTCCACACTTTATCCAGCTTCTCTTTCTCTCCCATTCCTCTACCAGCTCATCTTGGTGGTACGAAGGTTTCTGGGTGTCCTCTACTGCACCCATGTCACATGGCAGCGGTGGCTAATGGGTTTTAAGCAACTTTCCTGAGAGTCACTTAACTAGCCAAAGCCTAGCCGAGATGTCCTGTGATGGTTGGGGGTGGGGGCAGGAAATGGCCCCAATAGACTCATAGGGTGTGGCGGTGTAGCCTTGCTGGAGGAAGTATACCACAAGGGACGGACTTTGAGGTTTCAGAAGCTCAAGCCAGGCCCAGTGGCTCGCTGGCTTTCTGCTGCCTGCAAATCGTGATGTAGAACTCCCAGCCACGTCTCTAGCACCACGTCTGCCTCCACACTGCTATGCTTCCCACCATGATGATAACGGACTAAACCTCCCAATTAAATGGTTTCCTCTATAGGAGTTGCTGTGATCACGGTGTCTCTTCACAGCAGCAGAACACTAAGACAGGTCCTGATTTTTAACTTACATGCCCTATTACATTTTTAGGGAAGAGTGACAACATTGCATCCATCCAGGAGAGGCCAGCTGTTAGCCACCATGTGCCTGGCCTCCTGACAATCTCTGGGCTTGGGGAGCTGGGGCATCAACCAAAACCTGCACCAAACATACAAACCTCCTCACCTCCCTCTCAGCATTCCAAAGCCCCTCAGAGGATAGAAGCCGCAAAAAGGTACAGGGGTTGAGCCAGCTTGGCTTGAGTGGGAATGAAAACAGCTCAGATGTTCCTTGCAAGCTGGGAAGATCAGCCCATCCTGCTGAGGCTTGGAGCAGCTGGCTCTCTATGGCCTTTCTTCCCCCTGCCTGGGAATGAGGGAAGCTGTGGTAGCTAGGCTAGCCAACTAAAGCATATGCAACCTCTCAACATGGTATCTCAAATGTCAGCCCTCCTGGGTCCAATTTGCATTTTAACCACCATCTTCACATCACCACCACCACCAGGAGAGGGAGACTAAGACAGATATGTTTGAGAGAGAAGCCGGGGCTTTATTCAAGCCAGAGGAGGGTTAGGTTCTTGCATGCTTTTTTTTTTTTTTAAATTCATCTTGAGCTTTCCCACAAAGGCCGTTCCTTACTGCTTTTCTATCACAGTGGCAAGGGCTGCCTTGCAGGGCCCCCTGCCTGGGTCTTTTCTGGCAAGACAGCTTTGTCTCAGCTGGGGCTCCTCGTTAGGCAAGGACTGTAGATAATGGGCTCCCTAAGTCCTCCTCCAGACCCATTCCAGGAGGGGGTCTCTCCTGCCCTTTCTGCTGCCTCCCCACGGCACCTCCCTCCACCCTCCAGCACTCCAGGATGGCCCCACACCTCCCCAAGCCAGCGGGTTGTCTCTCTCTCTCTGTCTCTGATTCACCTTTGACTTCTGCATCTAGGCAGCTGCTGAGCCTTTGATCATTCTATCTACCACTGACTCACTCCACTGCCCATGAGACACCCCCCCCTCACCTATGATAAAATGAAAAGCATCTGGCCTCAGACCTAGGGGATTATGGGTAGCTCCCAGCTCTAGCAACTGTTCTCTGGGTACCCACCCTTACTTAGGCAACATCTCTAAGCTTCAGATTCCACACCTGAGACACATGACAAAAGAAGTTCCCGCTCACCACAGAGGTGTTGAATAAGAGGAGTTGTAGGGGCCCAAAGAATGATGCTCTTGTCTTTACTCATGAGTTCGGAACCAATTGAGGGAAAAGAAGGCAAAAATGAAACATCTTTTTTATTTGTTTGTTTTGTTGTTGTTGTTGTTGTTGTTTTCAGGACAGGGTTTCTCTGTGTAGCCCTGGCTGTCTTAGACTCACTCAGTAGACCAGGCTGGCCCTTGAACTCACAGAGATCCACCTGCCTCTGCCTCCCAAGGGCTGAGATTAAAGATGTGTGCCACTTTTCCTGGGTTGTTTTTTTTTTTATCTATTTTATTGACACCTGGAGAAGATGGATTAGATTTTTGGTGAAAGGGTTCCCTAATATATCCCACCAAGATGCAGATGTGAAGGGTAAAGGAAATTTGATTATTTGACTGTTGTGGGGGGAGAGGGCATTGCCTTTTTTTGTTTGTTTGTTTTTTATTTGCCTGTGTCTCTAAGGAGTCCAGACCTTAAACTAGAAATGCCCCTTCCTCAGCCTCCCAAGTACTGAGATTTCAGGCAAAAAAGGAGTATTTTTGAGCAGCCAAGAGATGTGTTGCTTATTAGCATGCCCAATAGCCACCCACCATACATGAGGCAGATATACCCAATACTTGCCACAGAAGAGACTAGAAAGGCCAAAGAAACAAAGCCGGTTCCCCAAGCTCGTTAGTAATAGCCTGCACAGCTGGGATGTGAGCTAAATTAGTTTCAAAGCCCAGGCTCTCTATACTAGTTTGAATAAAACAAGGGCCCAGCAAACAGGAAACTGACTTTACTGCTCTTACAGGCAAGAGCATAGAACAACTTTCCCAACCAAAAGGCAGCCTTAACACTTTGCGAGGAATTTTACAGTCATTATCCATTGCATCTACTTGTTCTTTCAACCAACACTCACTGAGGAGCTCTATGTCCTAAACCGTCTAAAGATGCAGTAAAAAGCAACACAATGTGTCCCTGCTCATGGACACTTGCATACTAGTGAGAAGACAAAACATCAGCAAAAGGGAAATACACAAAAATAGACAAAGGCCTAGACATAGAGAGATGGACATAGTTACAGACATAAACAGAGCATAGACAGACATTAACAGAGACATCAATACGGACAGACTACACATTGACATAGACATCAATACAGAAGACTAGACATAGACATTGACATCAGTTGACAGAGATAGACAATCTCCAAGGGAAAAATTAAATCAGGACTGAGGTGTATAGAATATGTCAAAGATGGTTCTGAGTTACACACTCACCAGAGAAAATGTGAATGTCAAGGAAAAGAACATTTCAAGCAAATGGACCCATCAATGCAACATTCCAAAGAAGAAGAGGAGGAGGAGAAGGAAAACAAATGAGGTCATCAAGTGTTGTACACATACTATTAAGAATACATTATGGAAGAAAAACAACAAAAAGAAAACAGGCGTTAAGATCTCAGCATCAGTGAGGGTGGTAAATATGGAGCCTTGTTGGTCACAGGAAGGACTTTGGGTTTTGTTCTTCAGTGTGTTGAGGATCAGAGAATGTAGAAAAAAGGGGGTGTCCTGACTGGATTTACATTTTTAAATTTAACTGTCATTGAATGTAAAAGCTTAATTTCATATTTAAAAAATTAATGTAATTTAATGTGAAATTTAAATTGTAAAAGAACAAGAATGGAAGAAAAAAAAAATCCCAGGCTAGTCATGAGGATGTTACAGCTGAATTTAACAGGTGACGGTAGCTTGGACCAGATGGCAAGCGTTGAAGATGTTGAGAAGATGTTGAGACCGGGGGATCTGTTGCAAGGGCAGCAGGGTGAGGGGCACCCCACACCAAGACAGGAACCCCAGAGCTCAGGACCGGAAAGGAAGCATGAATGTGTCGTGAGTGCAATATCTAGTCAATGAGAGTGGAGTCAACTCTGGCAGCACCTGCCCATCCCTCAGCCAGGGGTCGCTGTGCTATCTTTACGGAGCACGACCCAAAATGTCCAACTGAACCCCAACACCAGCCTCTGAGCATCCTCACTTCCTCACCCTCTCCTGGCAAGATGGCAGGCCAGCTGCGCCATCTAACTCTTACTGTGTGTTTTTCAAATGACATTTCCCCAGTAGGCAAAATACAGCATGCCACTTCAATGCAAGATGACAGAACAAAGGAATTGCATCAGATTGTTCCCATCCAGGGAGCTGCATTCAACGACCCACAAAGAGGGTGGTGGCTCTTCTTCCACAGCGTTCCTCAACCCAAGCTTGTCAGGTGCTCTGCTGGCTTACCAAGAGCAACAGGGTGCTGGTAGAGAGAGAGGAACAGACTGAAGAGTCTAAGGACCCTTCACATCAGGCTGTGGGTAAACAGGAGGAGAGGGTGACCAGGGGTGAGTGAAACAGTCCCCAGTGTGTGCCCTGACTCAATGGCAGGGGTAGTGGGATGGAAGGAGTCTAGTAGGAGATGGTTGAGCAGTGGCCTGAAATGAATGGATGTACAGTAGTGCCCGACAGGGGCAGTACAGTGTCGCCAGAGCAACAGGGATGCTTCGGAAAGCACAGATACTGAGCCAAGCCTACATTAGAAGCTCAGAGGTACCCTTGTAGAGACGAGACTGACACCACCAGGTCTATCATATTCTGAGCCCAGAAAAAGGTTTTGTCTTTTATTTTCTATTACTATGGAATAATTATACATAATGGCTTATATTGGGATATCTTCAAACATATCTTCAAATGCACACGTTGTATTTCGACCATATTTACTTCCCACCATTGTCCCTTATTCCTCTGTTACTCCCTCACTGGTCCCTCTTCAAACTCATTCTCCTTATACTTTCATACTGTTTTTATGGCCCAATGAATTTCTTTAGGGTTGTTTACAGTAGCGTGGGTGAGGGGCTGTTTACAGGTGTATGGGCACCTGACCAAGGGCTACACCACCAAAGAAAATGTCTCTCCTTCCCCTAGAAACCATGTGTGTAGATCCTCAGAGAAGGGTGGGTCCTACAAACGCCTCACCCCCCACCATCATCACACTGGCTATTTTGGTCTTGTATGAGTACTCGCAGCTGCTGTGAGTTCAAGACCACAATAGCCAGGTCCTACATTCTTTCTCCTCATTCTCACCCAACTCTGACATTCCCTGAGCCTTGGGGAAGGCAATATCCATGTCTCATTTATGGATGGACATCCAGAAAGCGAAAGACTTTCAGTGGGTCTGGTAATGAATGGGTGGACAGGACCTCTCCACCCTGAACTGGTCTGTAGATCAGGACAAAATTAACCCTGGCTTCTCAAACAGCATCTTCCCCAGCTCTTCACATCTTACCTCACAAGTTCTGAGGAGAGAATGACTGGAAAGAAACATCCGAGTCCTCTAAACCTTTTCTCCTTGAGGTGAGCAAGCAGTCGCCTCAAGGAGACACACTCCAACCCACAGACGGGGGCGCTCTTACACCGTCTAAGTTGGGAAAAGGACAGGTGTGATGGTACACACCCTCATCCCAGTACTCAGGACTCAGTGGCAAGAGAATCTGTGAGTTCAAGCCTAGGCTGGCCTATATAGTAAGCTCCAAGAGAGCCAAGCAGCCAAGGCTACATAGTGAGAATCGGTCTAAAGAGAAAGAGAGGGGGGGGGGGGAATGAGGAGGAGGAGGAGCAGGAGGAGGAGAAAAGAAAAACTGTGAGATACAAATGGCAAAATCCATAATGGGGTATGTATAAAGGTGCTCAGGGCTCAGACTAGAAGCCAAGATAATCACGTTAGTTGGATGAACTGAAATTGCCAGAGCATAAGATACTGAAGAGCTGGCACTGTAGGCATATGGGGTAGGGCAGAACTCTATCTTCAAGATAGCTTGACCAGAAAAAAAAAAGGGGGGGCGGGGGGGCCTGGGGTTCAAGCTTTTCAATCAGAAAAACACAGGTTGAAATTGCAGCTTCCCCGTGTATTGCTGACTCAGCGAAATTTACTTAACCTCTCCTAAACCACAATTCCCTTCTTAGAAAAAGAGGCAATATAATATCCCTCGCAGAATTCAAATGAGGTTTAAAACGAAACAATACTGTGACAGGCATACAATAAGAGCTAGCCATATAGAGTGATCAATGGAGTGAGTGAAATTACAAGTCCGCCCCCTGGTGGAAAGTTAGAGACTAGCACATCGGAGAATGAAAGAAATGTTAAACGTGTCTTACAACGGACACAGACAACAGACACATAGTCCATCTTTGCTGGTTCCTCCTTGTTGCTACAGAGCAGGAAGGCTGGCGTGCCAGTCCTCAACCCTATGCACTCACATGCAACCAGGAGAAAAACCTCCAAGGCTGAGCATGTGCAAACAGCTAAGAGTCCATTAGATAGAGAACATTCAACCAGAGGAACAAATAAATCTCTAGCCTAAAGCAGCTGCCAGAGCATCAATTAGAAACCTCTCAGGATGGGAGGGAATGAGGGAGGGGGCTATGCCAGGGATGCAAAGTACCTAACCTCTGATTGATATAAAAATAAATAAATAACATTAAAAAAAAAACAAACCTCTCAGGGAAGCTGCTCTTTAAAATAGCCATCCTTTGTGCACGGTGATAAATATGGATCTATTTTCATTTTTCTGCATACAGATATCCAGTTGGACCAGCACCATTTGTTGAAGATGCTGTCTTTTTTCCATTGAATGGTTTTGGCTTCTTTGTCAAAAATCAAGTTTCCATAGGTGTGTGGGTTCATTTCTGGGTCTTCTATTCGGTTCCATTGATCCACTATTCTGTTA
>CM053759.1:24097300-24283669 GCA_028658305.1 Pachyuromys duprasi | reverse complement strand
GTGGGAGGGTAGGAGGGAATGGGGGAGGGGGCTACGCCTGGGATTCAAAGTACCTAACCTGTGATTGAGATAAAAATAAATAAATTTAAAAAAAATTAAAAATAAAATAAAATAAAATAGCCATCCTTTTGGTTCCCATTCCCACCCATCAGCCCTGTACACACACACACACACACACACACTTGACAGGTTCACTTGCTGTCTGGCAGAAGACCTGGGTTCAGTTCCCAGCACTTACATGGCAGCTTGTAACGACCCTGAACTCCAGTTCTAGGAGATACAGGGCTCTCCTCTGGCCTCCACAGGCATCAGGCGCACATGCAGCACACATACACACACGCACAGGCAAAACACTTACAAAATAATATTTTTTTTTAATGTTTTAAGGCTCTGTGATCTGGGCACAGTGGGCCACGCCCACAGTTCCCGCAGCTGGAAAGGAGGCAGGAAGCTGGAGCTATAGTGCAAGACCCTGCCTCAAAAGCCAAAACTGTCATAAATGAACCAATAAGGCAATAGGCGTGATGTGTGTGCAGCCCTGTAATCCTGGCGCTCAGAGAGCAGTGACGGGAAGATCGCCGAGTTCTGGGCCAGCCAGAGCTACAGAGAGAGATCCTATCCCAGTGACAAAGCGAGGTGGTTGGGAGGCTGGGGAGATGACTCAGTGGGCAACGCTCTTTCCCAGATCTGCAGAACCCAAATGTCTTCGTCATGGTTCTCATTGCTGGGATGAGGCACCGTGATCAAAGCAACTTGGGGAGCAAAGGGTTTATCTGGCTCACGCTTCTACATCGTAGTCCACTACTCAAGGAAGCCAGGACAGGAACTCAAACAGGGCAGGAGCCTACAGACAGGAGCCATGCTTACTGGCTTGCTTTCCATGGCTGCTCAGCCTGCTTTCTTATAGAACCCAGAACCACCAGCCCACAATGGGCTGGGCCCTCCCCTATCACCACTAATTAAGAAAATGCCCTGCAGGCTTGCCTACAGCCAGGTCTTACGGAGGCATTTTTTTCAATTGGGTCTTCCCTGTCTCCAATGACTGCAGCCTGTGTTAAGTTGACATAAAAACCAGCTGGCACACCAAATAAAGCCAGACACAGGAGCGTCTGCCTGTAGTCCCAATGTTCTTAAGGTGGAGTGAGACAGAGGCAGGAGAAGGCCCAGAGCTTTAGGGTCATGGTAATCTCAGCAATGGACAAGAGACACTGCCTCAAACGTGGTGGGAGGTAAGGACCGACACCTGAGATTATCTCCAAACATGTGCACCCACACTCATACGTACAAATACATACATAAAGATAAAAAAAGGAAAGAAAGAATAAGCCAAAATAAATAGACTGTGAAGGAAGTGAGGCCTAAGGATCCTGCCGGATGTTCTTTGGTAGAAAGGTGAGCACAGTTACATCGCAGGCTGCCATCCTTTCTCCTCAGCCCCCACGGATCCCAGATTGGCACCCTGCATCTCCCACGATGCGCCTCCCCCTCAGGAGTGAGCAGGCTGGGAAAGCCCCCAGCAGCCATTCTCCTTCATCCTGTTGGTCCTGAAAAGCCACCGTGGCTTTTGTTCTTGAAGGCTTGTCTCAGAAGGTAGGGCTGTGGCACCCATAGAGCCTGACTCCCTCTGCTCCTCTTCAGGAGCCCCTCTTCTTAGGAGAAAGCAGACCCTCCCCAGGGGACCGCTCTCACGGAATGCCAGGCTCAGACATGCCTGGTATGGGTCACCACGTGGTGTTCAGCTGGACGCTGTGGTGACCCTTCCACTTTACCAGGCGTGGCCCGGAAGAAGTTGTGCTCTCATCAACTGAAATCATATCCACTGTCGTCCCAACCTTCACAGGCTTTGCAGGCACTTCAAGGACGTTTGTATTTGTTCTTTTAATGCTGCATACACGGGCTTGGGAAATTTCCAAGCTCATTCGTTTGTCTTCTTTGTTTGTTTCGATTCCTCGCCCCCCCCCCCAGTGTAGACCAGGCTGGCCTCAATCTCAGAGAGCCACCTGCCTCTGGCCACCCGATACCCAGCCCCCGCCCCCGCCCCCGCCCTGACCCCCGAGTGCTGGGATTAAAGGGTGCCGCCACCACTCCCCCTTTCCAAGCATTCTAATGTTATTTTTCTCAAGTCTGGCACAACCCTGTAAGGGCAGGATAAAGAGACTGAGGGTGAGCTGTTAATCTGGGATTGGGCAATTAGTCACCCGCAAGGCTAGGTCTAGGAAGACGCTAGAAGGGAATGAGGCACAAACACGCAATACCTGTGTGAGGAGGTTGAGCCTGGGAGGGTGGATGACCCAGCCTGCAGATGTCTTACTTACCCATGGCCAACCAGGTCCTTCCATGCGCCTTCCCCGAGAGTCCTGTCCACACAGGAGAGGCCACGGGCTGTTTATGCGGTCCCTGCGGGTGGGTGGGGCTGGCCCAGGACCTGGTGTGGGTAGGTATTCTTCTGTGCTTCTGACTTAACTGTCCTTTGGCTGTTCTGAAGGTTAATTGTGGCCACCAAGGCTCGCTCCCACTACCTGGTGGCCAGTCCTAAGACAAGTCCTCCACGGGGCAGAAGGAGACAGGAAAAGTACAGCCCACAGTTCTAGCCTTAAGAGAGCTCACAGTCTGCTGTGAAGCAACAGTTCTTAGCCATCCTAGAACATCTTACCTGCCTAGAGCAGTGCTAGTCAGAGGACTCAAGGAGCATTAGACCCTGCTGTGGATAAAGCCAAAGCCTACAGAGGAGTGGTTCTCAACCTGTGGGTCGTGGCCCCTTTGGAGGTAACATTGGATATTTACTTTACAATTCATAACAGTAGCTAAGTTACAGTTATGAGGTTATGGTGTAGTAATGAAAGGATTTTATGGTTGGGGGATCACCACAACAGAAGAACTGCATTAAAGGGTTGCAGCATTAGAAAGATTAAAAACCACTGCTTTAAAGAAAAAAAGAGCCGTGCGTGCCTTTAATCCCAACCCTTGGGAGGCAGAGCCAGGCAGAGCTCTGTGAGTTCAAGACCAGCCTGGTCTACAGAGTTCCAAGACTGTCAGAGCTACACAGAGAGACCCTGTCTTGGGGGGGGGGGGCTGCGGGGAGTTTCAAAAAATCAATAAGACCTCAGATAACCAGAAACTCCTCCTGATACAAAAATGCCTAGAAATTCAAATAAATGCTTAAAAAAACCTTCCTAACTAGCCAAGGATGACCTTGAACTAGTCCTCCTATCTCTCGTTCCAAGCACTAGGATTACAGGTGTGTACCACCACCTGGTTTGCCCAGTGATTGGAATCAAACTCAGTACTTTGCACGTGTTAGGAAATCACAGTACCAACTGAGCCACACTGTCAACCATACATGCTTTTTAAAAAATGTTCTGCTTGATGCATAGCTGAACATTTAAGGAATCAAAGAAGTTTTGCAGGGGCTGAGAGGAAGAATTCAAAAGGTAAGTATAAGACAATAGGAACAAGATTAACAAGCAGATTTAAAATACAGTGAAATCATTCTTCTTAAAGCCACAATACAGTCAGTGAAATCAAATACCCTGGGGATAAGCTTCAAACAGCAGAATGAAATTGTGAATTCCGAGGCTTGGCTTAAAAAGACTAAACTTAGCTGTGATATTTAAAAGATGAAAATGGAGGTGCAGAATGGGGCTGGAGAAATGGCTCTGTAGTCAGGAGCCCTTACTGCTCTTGCAGAAGACCCAATTTCAATTCACAGCACCCACATCACAACTAACAACTAACAGCTGAGGGAGCCGATGCCCTCTTCTGGCCTCTGGAGGCACTACACTCATGTGCGCACGCACCCCCCCACACACACACAGAGGCACACATCATATAAGGAAGTCCTTACCTTTTAAAAAATTAATAATTGAACAAATGAGAGCTCAAAAAACATAGAGGAAAGAGGCCAGAAGCCTGTAAACATGTGACTGAAGGTCCGGAGAGAGAAGAGAGGAACTATTGAGCAGGAAAGACTGGGAAAAAAAACCAGCAGTGAAATTTCCCCAACAGGTGTGACACATAGCTCTTGTCAATCATGATGCACAAGGTCAGTACAGGATGACTAGAGGTAAAGCCACCTTTCCACCCTCAAGACAAACTGCAGCATCAAAGACAGTGGAGGCTTAAAAATGCAGAGGACAACAGAAAAGTCTGCCCCAAATGCTGACGTAGCTAAATGATCACTTTAAGAATGAGTATAAGAAAGATATCCTCTCACAAAATGTGTCCAAAAAATCAAGAATGCTACAGAGAAAAGGTCACATACGAGGCTAACTGACTTTAAAATCTATTTGTGGGGTCTTTTTGTTTTAAACATTCCTTGAGATTATGTATATTTAAAATATAATTTAATATATAAATTATATTAAAAATTAAATATATTTTCTGTATATGGGTAAGTGAGGGAGTGCGGAGGTCAGGACTCAGTTGTCTCCATCCACTCCGTGGGTCCCAGGAATTAAACTCATACCTGCAGGGTTGGCAGCAAATGCCTTTACCTGCTGAGCCTTCTTGCTGGCCCGTAACTATTTTACAAAAATTACAAAAGCAATTCAATGAAGAAATGATTGTCTTTTCAACCACAGTGCTCAAACACACACAGAGAACAGGCAAAATAATGAGCTTCCAGCTACATACAACACAAACAAGAGTTCATCACACACACACCCCAAAAATTGAGTCATAGCCTTAAATGTAAAACCCAGCACTGTAAAACTATAGAAGACAATAAAACAGAAAAATGTGACGCTGGGTTATAGAAAGATTTCTCAGATAGGAAAAAGCACCACAGATAAAAACAATTGGTAAAATCAGATGCCATCAATTTTTAAACATCAGGTCTTTGAAAGATATCATCACGAAGAGAAAATGGAATCGCACCACAGAATAAGATCAAATACTTGCAAAGCCTACAAAACTCTGCCCCTAAAATCTATAGAGGACCTCAAAACTCAACAGGAAAAATGTCCCTCCCCTCCAAAAAAAAAAAAAAAAGGCAACATGGATGAATCTCAGAATTAGGCTGAGACAGAAATAAGTACACAATGTATGTGTGATAAACTCTGGAAAACATGCTGTAATCTAGAGCGGAAGTGAGGTGGGTAAATGAGTGGTGGCCCACCTCAGGGTTACCAGGGCCGTAGAGAACCCCGGGTGGTGAGAGCTGTGTTTGTCCTCTCCGCTCACAGTGATGGTGTTGGCGTTTGCTGTCTGTTGCTGTGATAGAAACCACCATGATCAAAAGCAACTGGGGGAGGAAGGGATTCCATCATGGAGGGAAGTCAGGGCAGGAACTGAGGCAGAAGCCAGGCAGGGGTGTTAGTGACTGGCTTGTTTCTCCTGGCTTGCTCAGCGTGTTGTCACCTGTCCAGGGTTGGCACCGTCCACGGTGAGACAGGCCCTCCAACGTCAATCACCAGTCAAGAAAATGCTCCACAGGCTTGCCTCCAGGCTAACCTAATGGGGCATATTTTCCCCCCTCGGTTGGGGTTTCCTCGTCCCAAATGACTCTAGCCTGTGCCAGGATGACATAAAATACTAGCCAGCATACAAGCTATAGTGCAATGAAAAGGTTTTCTTTTTTTATAATTAACTAAATTCATTTAATGTTGGGCCAGTCTTGATGGTCCGTGCCTTTAATCCCAGCACTTGGGTGGTAAAGGCAGGTGAATACCTGTGAGGTATAGACCAGTCTTGTTTACATAACAAGTTCCAGGCCAGCCTAGGCTACATGAGACCCTGTCTCAAAAAATACTATTATTAAAAAATAAAAATAAAATAATTGTATTTAGTGTGTGTGTGTGTGTGTGCATGTGTGTGGGGGGTGAGTACTCTCTAACCACCATTGGATCCTGAGGGTCTAACTCAGGTCATCAGACTTGCCGACAATCCCCTTTCTTCTCTGCACTATCTCAGCCCACCCTCAATAAAGATTTTTTTTAAACAAAATTATAGTAACAGCTTTCAGCTATTGAGTTTCATTCTGGGTTTTGCTCATGGTATCTCTGTGCGGCTCTGGTTTTATTCAGAGAAGGAACTCAGCCACCTAAGAAGACCACGTCTTCCAGGTTTCCTACAAGGCAGGTGTAGACTGAGTTCTGAAGGCCAAGGAAATGTAGGCAGAGGGCACATCCTGGAAAGTCTTCCTAACAGGACAAAGCCCCGCCCCGTCCTGAAGCAGCCTATTGGGACATGAAGACTAAGTGCTGCTGATGGAAACCTTGGAGTCTGAGTCTCTGATACACTTTCTTTGCACTGGACCGCAACACTGCGTTTAGGACAGAGATTCTCAACCTGTGGGCCCCCGACCCCTTCGGGGGAGCTAAACGACCCTTTCCCAGGAGTCACATATCAGACATTTACATGACAATCTATAAGAGTGGCAAAAGTACAGTTGTGAAGTAGCAATAAAATCATTTTATGGTTGGCCGTCACGGCAACGGAAGGTCGCAGCGTTAGAAAGGCTGAGAACCACTGCTTAGGAGAGAAACAAGCTGCTTTCGTTCACGCAGGGCATCCTTGGCACTTTTCCTACTGTATACAGCTCAACCCAACAAACCGTCACTGGCAAGCACCTTCCTCGGGTGCTTGGCACAGCGCCGCTCAGATTAGCTGAACTGAAGAGCGCACTCCAGCCCCAACCAAAGCCGCCCCTTCCTGCTGCCATCTGAACCGCTGCCACTAGGTGGCAGAAACACACCAGACTTACTGCGGTTTAGAGGAGGCAGTCCCCGCAGCTGAACTCAGTTTTCCAGTAATCCTGGAGAACAAGCACATTCCTAGCATACTTCATAGGTCGGGGTGGGGGGTCGGGGTGGGGGGCTGTTTTGTTTTTTGGTTTTGTGGTTGTTTGATTGCTTTGGTTTGCTTTTAGGACAAGTGAACACACCAGCTCAGGAGAAGTCTAGCGTGATTTTACAGAGGAAGCAGATGGTGCTGGGAGAGGACTCCTGGGAACATCTTGAGTGAGATGAGCAGCCTGGGCAGGGAATGTATGTATACACCAGGGCTTAGTCCTGTCTCAAATGGGCTCACACAGCTGTTTAACGTTAGCTCGTGGTTTATTCATAAGCTGGGCTAAGATGTGGCGCGTAGTTTTGTTTGGTTCTGCTGTGTTGGGGATTGAGCCCATACTTCTTGCTTATATTACACAGGTGTTCTAGTACCAAACTACAGCTCCAGCCAGAAAATGCCCTCATTAAACTGCTCTTTTTTTTGGGGGGGGGGGGGAAATGAGTATTTTTGAGACAGGTTCTGAGTATGTAGGCCAGGCAACTTCAAACTTGGCATCCTCCTGCCTCAGGTTCTCCAGTGTTGGGGTCACAGATGTGTGCCATCACACCTAACCTTTAAAATCAGCTGTGAAGTATCCAAACATCCCCAGTACTCCAAGAAGGAATCTGCCTACCCAAGTGTAGTCTCTTGAAGCCACACTGTGATGTCACAAGGCCTTTTCTCTACTCCTTGTATTCAACACTTTTAACCATTTCTGTAAGCCTGCCTGTTTTGTTTATATACTCCACTGAAGCAGTGCAGATTTGGGGCTAGAACACCAACTGGGAGGCTCACAGCCACCTGTGACTCCGGTTCCAGGGGATCTGATTCTCTCTTTCAGCCTCTGAGGGCATCAGGCACACAAGTGCCACACAGGTACACATGGAGGCAAAAGAGCCATACACATAAAAATAATTGCAAAAGCACCTCTGGGCTCCCAGGGGAAGCAGGGACACTGCGGAGAGAGGCTCCTTCCTGATCAGAGATCTGCCAAATTCCAGGGGTGGCAGGGGTCAGCAGGATAGAGGTAGAGATGGAGGGAAGCTCCGACCCGGCACAGTCGAGAGCTGCAAAGAGCAGAAGCTGATCCTCTGACAATCCCTGGCAGTACAGGTCACCGAGAACAAGAATAAGCGGGTGCGATGGCACATGGCTTCAATCCCAGCACTTCAGAGGCTGAGGCACCTGGATCTCTTTGAGTTCAGAGGCCAGCCTGGACAACACAGCAAGAACCTTATCTCAAAAATAAATAAGTATATGTGTTAAGTATATACCTAAGTAAATAGGCAAGGATAGAAAGGCTGGAGAGATGGCTCGTGGTCAAGAGCACTTAACTGCTCTTTCAGAGGACCTAGGTTTGGGCCCCAGCACCGTCATGGTGGTTCACTCCAACACCCGCTTCTGGCCTCCTTGGGCATTCCATGCATATACACGTACATGCACGCACACAAACTCTAACGCACACCCATCTTTTAGGGATGTGCACATATACCTTCATTCTTTTCACAGTGAGTTATAATTAAACTTTCTTCCACCGCTCACCCTTGTTTACTCCATTCAGGCTTTGCTCTCCTTTTCAGTAAAGCGGGAAGGCAAATGGTCTGGAATATAGAGGCTGCTCAAATGAGAACTGCCATCATCCCAAGAACCGCAGCCTCCCAGAAACCATGGCCCAGAGGCTCGTGTGATAGAAGGTGCAGAGCCCAGCTAGGGCCTGGACTCTGCTCCACACAAGCCCCAATACCAGGAGACCTCAACACAGCAGGCTAGATCACCACACTCCTCCAAAACTGCAAGGCCCAGCCCTCCCCTCCACCCTGAATCCTTACAGCAGGCTCCTGCGGCTGCTTCTAGCCAGGCACCACAAACAAGTCGAGAGCTGGGTACTTTTTGTTCATCTTTATTTACAGCAAAGTACAGAGGATGTGGTCATTTCATAGTACTGACAAAGACAGGGCAGTAAAAAGCGAAGAGGGGAAGAGGCAGCATCTTCTAGGGAAAGAACAGCCTAGGTCTCCATCTAACCACTCACCCTTGCTCCCTGGGGCAGGCCTGGGTGGAAACTCCCGCCTGAAACAGGAAGCTACTGAAACACGTCACCTGTGCCTGGCACCACGCAAGTAGAGCAGGCCCAGAGCCAGGATCTTAAAGGGGACTTGTGCACACCACAGGCATCCAATTGAGCCTTCCCCAGCCCGCGCTCTTCCTTGTTCCGTCTGACACAGAGCAGAGCGCAATGGCCTGGAGGAAAAGTATAAACAGCAAAGGAGACAGAGAAGGCCTGCTGGTCCTTCTCAGAAAGCACCAGCTGGCATGTACCCAGGACTGACCCTAGCTTTGCCAAAAACAGACCATTCTTTGGAGATTCTTGGACGTGAGCACAGGTTCCAAAGGGCAGTGAAACACATTTCCCTGGGAGAGGACGCATTCCCCCACATCTGCGGGGCTTTGCAGGCAAGGTTGATCAGTCTCTCCACCTTTGGCTACTCAGGGGCATGCCTGACCCAGTGGCCACCCAAGAGACAGACAACTCACCCTGGACAGAATGAGCTGGAGCCAACTTCCCTATGATCTGAGTAGCCACCATCATAAATAATTAGTTCTGGGACAGGTGACTTGGACACTCCCTTCCCTAGGGCCACTCCAGATCAGAATCGTATGTTTTTTCAGCCTCTGGTAACTCAAAGAGAAGTCACTGGCCAGCAGGAGTTACGCTAGTGTGATTAACTGTGAGGCCGGGCCTCTGGTCACCCAAAGAGAAGTCACAGGCCCGGCAGCATTCGCATTAGCATTAGCATGAAGTGTGAGGCCGGGCCTTCCTGTGACACAAGGCTCACAACCTTGTTTCCTAAACACTCAGGCCAGAGACAGTGGGGGAGGGGGAGGGGCAAGCAAGCACCATTGGGTGGCTCTGAAGCCAATAGGATTTGTGCACCTGAGATCAGTGTGACCCTGCTCAACTGTGCTCCCTCTCTGGCCAGATGAAAGTTCCCAGGTGACAAATGTCATGGTTTCCTGATAAGTTTACCTCCAACTCTCCAGTGGAATTGGAAATCCAGAATCTCAGGACTGATCACAATGCTTCCTATAGAAAGTTCAAGTTCAAATGCACAACTGGCCAAAAGCTGGGTGGCCTCAGAGCCTCCATCCCTTCCCTATAGCCAGCAAACACTGCTTCTAGCCAAGCCAGAACTGGTTACCATTCCCCAAGGAGGTAGGGGTAGGGTAGTTCTACAGCTGTGTCCAAGCTAGGAGCGGGCCGCTCAGAGGTCCTGGAGCCTTGGTCCCAACACCGTAGATACATGAGGAAGCGGCTAAGTAAAGGCTCAGAGATGAGAAGAATCCGTTTTCCAACGGCAGTGGGATAGACAGCCAAGGCACTAAGTGGTTTGGCACCTGGGAGCTTCAAGTAAAGTTGAGCGTGCTACCCACTGAGAGGCCAAGGCTCTTGCAGACAGGAATGGGTTTCCCACGAGCATGTGCAACCCCAGCAAGGCCAGGATTCTCATCCTTGGGATCCCAGGCGAGGCCCTAACCTACCCCTTGAATCTCAGAACTGCATGAAGTCGATGTGAAGAGGACTGTTCCCCCAACACTCTAGCATGCGTCTTGGTGAGTGTGCACCCTCCCAAGCGCCTGCGCTGACCTCTCTCCCATTCCAACAGCAGCTGCCACCCGTGGCAAAGCTCTACTTAGGGCTAGGTTAATGTCTTTTCAAGAGAAAATCGGAGCTGGAGGCAAATTTGAATCCTGATTGGGGAACTGGACGGTGCTGAAACAGCAAGGGAACCTCAGTGTGGCTGCATAGAACCTTGAGGGCTCCGAGAGCCACCCAGGCAGGAGGCTCTCATGTTCAGGTGCAGTGACTAAGCACATGGCCTACCATGTGCAGGACGGTGGCCACCAACGTGACAATCCTGGGCTCTTCTGTAGCTAGGCACAGACTGGGGCCTCTGTCTCACACCTGCCTTCTTGTTTGGTCCTCATTTCCTCCAGCTGTCTTCTCAACTTCCTCCAGGCCAGAGTTCCCACGAAGAGGAAGTGCTCACTCAGGAAGGCTGAAAATCTCTACCTCTGGCATCTTCAATCTAAAACCCCAGCTTAGGCACCTATGATTTAAATACCCTTCCCTTAATACCGTCTAAGAAATAACTTCCCCCAACCCCTTTCCTGCTGGGCAGCCACCACATTAACATGACGACAGTGTAGTTTGGGAAATCATCCTGATGCTGCTGCTCTCAAGAGAGTCTCAGGTGGGAAGCCAAGGCTGCCATCTCACTGATACAGCACCAGCTCGGAAGGTAAGCTACTGCCGGCTCCATGGGTGGACCTCTTGGGGCATCCTGTCAGCGGTCCATACCAGATGTCCTTAACCAGAGCCCAGACTGCCAATGAGCCACTCCATACTCAATAACGTGTCCAGGCAACTTCCCTAGAAGGCGGTTTATCCTAAAATTCTCCAAGGGACACAGCCTCGCCCCTCCTCTCTCTCCACGCAGGATGAGATTCTATAAAATCCCCACCAGCCAAAAGACATCTCTGGCTTCCTGGGAAACAGAGATAGCAGTGGAGGGAAGGAGCGGTGGGCCTACCCAGGCAGCCGGAGCCAGAGCGAGGCAAGAAGAAACACAGACAAGACAGATTGATCTTTCTCAGTCGGCCTCTTCCCTGAGATTTGAGTTTTTGAGTTGAGATCACACTTAATTTCAACTCCAAAAAAAAAAAAAAAAAAAAATTGATCTCTCTCAGTTCCAGTTTCAAGGATGCGGCATCTAACAGGGGAGACAGTGAGGGCTGTGTCCCCATCCCCACCACGGCCCATGGTGCAGAGAGCAAGGGACACCAACTCATCAACCACCCAGCCCAGGGCTCCCCAGATGCCAGAGCACAGAACCCTGCTGGGTGGGGCTCCAGGCCCAACACCCACGCACAGGTCCCTGCACAATACTTATGGCAAACAGCTTTACAGTATTTGTACATTTACACAAAAATAGATCCTTTCTTTTTATATATCTGTATGTGTGTGTATTTATAACTGGTTACACGGTGGATTCATAATTAGGCATCACCAGTAGTTGGCACAGTTTGTCACTTAAGCTCAGGGTCAAGTTCTGTTTTGATTTGTTGTTCCAAAGTACAAAAAGGAAAAGAAGAAAAAAAAAAAAAAAAAAAAAAAGAAAATCAAGGCATTTCATCTCCGTGGTGTTTTCTTAAATACAGTAATTTCATAGGAGGCATATGTACAGGTGATCAAAGCCTCTCGACCTCTCCTGTGTCTTGGAGCTGGGGGCCGGGGTTTGGAGTCAGGGCACGGGGTCAATGTGGCCGGCTGCTGGACTCTGACGCCTGCCTCTTGCGGGAAGGGGTATAGCCGTTGAGATAGCCGTTGGTCTGCCGCTTGGAGAGCCCTCCGTTGAGGATGTCCTGGATATGCTGAACGATGAGGTTGATGGCCACTGCAGGACAGAGAGCAACAGCGTTAGGGAGAGCAGGGGAGGGCTGTGAGAACACGGACACACAGAAACCAGAGGCAAAGGCTTCTGGGGAGCGGCCGCAAAGGCTTCTGGGGAGTGGCCCTGGCCCTTGGGAGCAAGCAAGTCACCTAACCTTCTAGAGCATCCAGCTGGGCTCACGGGGAGATTCTCCCGCCTCTGACCCCTGAGTGCTGAATTTTGCAGATATTTACTAGAAAAACCTGCTTTTAGTTGTGGCATGGCTCATCCTTAGAACACACCTTTAATCCAAAAGTTTTCTGCTTGAATATTGTAAAAAGGATTAAATAAAGTCAACCATAGGTTAAGAGGCAGAACAAACAAACGGTTGACAGGAAGTGAACATAAGATTAAGAAAGAAACATAAGCCAGGTATGGTGGCACAAGTCTTTAATAATAGCATTTAGAAGGCAGAGGCAGGTGGATCTTTGTGAGTTTAAGGCCAGCCTGGTCTACAAAGCAAGCCCAAGACAGCCAGGGCTACAAAGAGAAACACTGTCTTGAAAACAAACACACACACATCAGGAAGATGGATAGGAAAACGCACAGGAAGTAGAAGGGAGGGGCATCCAGTTTGAAGGAGGTTGTTGAGATGGCCTGGGAGAGAAGGACTCCTGCTGGGATAGTGGCTGAAGAGGAGGGTCAGCTGGGCGCTTTCTCTGCCTCTCTGACCTAACAGGCTTTCGCCCCAGCATCTGGCTCCAGGGCCTTTATTGGTAAAATGGAACAATTAAGGTTTTGTTAAAAACAACACTGAAATTAAAGGTGTACACCACCACTGCTTGGCTGGAGATGGTTTCAATACCTCCAGTTTCCTCTAAGTCCCTCTTACCGAGGATCTACCAACTTCTGTCCCAAAACAGGGCAACAATACAAAAGGCTCTCTTCTTTCCATAGAAGGGTGAGCTATATTAGCAGAAAATGTGTGTGTGTGTGTGTGTGTGTGAGAGAGAGAGAGACAGAAAGATTGTGGGGTTTGTGTGTGGGGTAATGGTGGGATATTTGTGAATGTGTCTGTGGTATGACTGGGAGCGGGGTACATATGAATGTATATGTGTGTGTGTGTATATGTGTGGTGATGGTGAGGGCCAGAGGAAGAAGTCGGGTGCATCCTTCTCTATCACTGTCCACCTTATTCCCTTGAAACAAACTCTCACTAAACCTAGAAACAGTTAGGCTGGCAGACAACATGCCCCCAAATGGTCCTGTTTCCAATCAACACGGTACTAGGACTACAGACAGACCTAGCCACACCCAGGATTTGGGGATTTGGGAGGTTTTACCTGACAAGGGCCTCGCCATCTACCCCTGGCTGGTCTGGGACTCACTCTGTAGAGCAGGCTAGCTTCCAACTCACCAGATCTACCTACCTCTGCCCCGAGTGACATGGTGCTGAGGTCTAGATTCGGTCTCTCAGGCTTAATCACTGAACCACCTCGCCAGCCCCAACAACAAAGGAATACTTTCTGAGGTGATTTATAACCACACCATGCAGCACTTCTACGACACGCTGAAGGCCACCAAACAGTGGGCCTGTGCTGCTAACACTGTCAGTGTGGTGAAAATCCAACACAGGCTGAAGACTACAGTCAAGGAGAACAGATGAGCTACAAATGAGAATGTCCTGCTCCCTGAACACATGGCATGACATGCTGCTGGATGAACATCCAAACAACTCCGGAAGAAAAGGAAAAGATGGGCTCCAGCCTCATGAGCAGACTAACTCGGCTACACTGTGCCAGGGCTGTGGAGAGGCACTGCCTTCGAGACATGCCATACATACAAAGGACACAGGAATGCGACCATCCGGCTCCTTTTCAGAACGTGTGATGGCAGAGTATTTTAGATCAGCTTAGAAAGGAAGTGAACCTTCACTGAAAGAAGGTTTTGGATATTAGAAGTCCAAGCGTCATTACTGGGGTGACTGAAGGGAGTCCTTCACTTCTGCTGGAGATTCCCTTAGTATGTCTGTCCCCAAACATGGACTGACATATGACCAGGGATCTGTTCCCGGGGCTACAGGACCCTGTATGGTCTCACTGTGCCCACATTATGACGGATGTGAGGAGACAGCACTGACCCAGGGAGGCCACACCGCTGGCACTCACCGAGATTGTCTGCACCTCTAGGAATGATCACGTCGGCGTATTTCTTTGTCTGTGGAGACAGATATTTACAACACATTAACAGCGGTGTTCAAACCTGAGTCCCTTTCCAAGAGCACAAGGAGAGAAAAGTGCCAGCCTGGCCCTGGCAGCTGCTTGCGGCTTTAGATGCAATACGGGGAAGGTTCCTGGACACAAGGAGAGGACCCAGGATGGACCTTCATGGCTGCAATGTGCATGGAAGGAAGGAGGAGGAGGTGGAAAAAAGAATGAAGACTTTTACTTGACAAACAGGGAAAGCAATCCCCACTGAGTGGTTGATTCAAAACCAGTTCATACTCCAGTGCTTGGAATGACTGAATGTTTAACTGAGTGCTACTTGGTATCCACATTGTAATAAGTGATTCACACCCAGCCGTCAGATAAAGCCAGCAAAGGCAATAGCCTCCTGCTGGTTCACCTCACTCCTCTGTGACAACATTTTACAAAGTCAATTTTCTAAAATGAAACCATGTTCCCCTTGTGTTGTGCATTTTGATTGTTTCCTAAGATTCCGTGGGTAACACCGAACATACATTTGTCCCAGTTTTCTCACACAAGCCAGGAGCAGCTCCTTGCATGCCAGAGGACCCTCATTCCTGACAACTGCTGACTCACAGCTTTGTCAGCCTCAGACCCCAGACCTTCCTCAGCTCCCAACTATGGAAAATGAACTGGTCCTTCCTCAAAGAGCTCCTGGGCATCCCAGAAAACATTCGGCCACAATCTTCAGCTGGCCTATAGTTGAGTTAAAAGGAGGAACAATGTCAGTGGTTGGTTCCCAATGGTGAAATCCCTTTGCGTTCTCAGTACGTCAAAAAGAGTGGGAAGGCTCTCAGGTAAAAAGATGAAAGGAATTTCACAGGCCCTCAGCCTTGGGAACCTTTCCCAGAAACCCCATCTTGTAACCTAACCTCAAATGGGGTAACAGGCAAGAAGGCAAACTTATTCAGGCTGACTCTGAAGGCCCACTAGTCCCTGAAGAAGGCCTAACCAACTTAAAGCAGACATGTTCAGGATTATCTTCTCCAGGAAAGGAGGAAAAGCAGGAGGCATTTATTAGCATGAAAAGATAAACCTATCTACTCTGCAGACATTCCCAGACACCATTCTTCCTAAATGATCTCACTCAAACTGGCCTAAGTGCCAACTTCTCCCTCTCCTAATTATAAATAAGGGAGGCCGGCTTTGCCAGACCTGAGCTTGCTCAAGTTGGGAAGACACAGTGAGTCGAGATTCTCCTAAATTACACACTTCTTCCCAAACCAAACCTTGTTCCTTCCGTTTCTTCTTCCCTTCCCATCATCCCACATCACACCTTGGGTCTCTGGCAAGTTCCCTTCACAAGCCCCATTTGGTCTCTGGCTGATTATAAGCTGAGAACCATTCCCCTTCGGCTCTCAGGAAGCCATCTCCCAGGAAACTCCCAGGTGCCCCAGGTGCTCCAGAGGGGATGTAGCTGTGCAGGGGGGAGGAGTAAGGAAGGAATCCAGCACAGACCAACATTTCCCAAATCCTGAATCCAAGAAAGAAGAGGTTATAAATGAACCACCATCGACCTGCCCCAACCTGAGCCCTGACCTTCTGCAATCTCCAGCCAGCTGAGGTCTATCTTGGCGGTAAACTAGCTTCAAGTAAAGTCTGACAGCATAGCACCCCCCACCCACCCCCTGCCACCGGGGCAAAAAATGCAGACTGTGCTGCTGGGAGACACATGGGGACTAGCATAACCTTAAGAAGAAGGGGCAAGGACGGCTGGACAGTCCCTAGCCCGGCCCTCTTGGGACTTCAAGAGAAGTGTTCTCTCAGAGAGTGAGGCTGAAGCCCAGCAACCCACATGCTTTAAATCTTATCACTGAGGAGCCAGAGAGATGTCTCTTGGCTCAGCAGGCAAGTGCTCTCGCTGCTCTCACAAAGGACCCAGCATGCACCTGGAAGCTAACAGCTTTCTGTAACTTCTGTTCCAGAGGACCCCACACCCTCTTCTGGGCACTCCATTCGTGTATGAAGTGCACAGACATACACAGGCAAAAATACCCATACACACAGACTATAAAAATAAATAAACCTTAAAAAAAAACAAGAAGATTAAATCATTAAATGTCATTAATAACTTAACATTAATAACTTAAGGTTATTAATGACATTTATAATTTATATTATATATGTTTACATATAAAATGAAAACAAATGTAAAATAAATATATAATTTATATACATATAATATTAGTAATAACAATCATTAAATGTCAAGATGTACTTTTAGCAGAAACAAGGACTACAACTCACTGGCAAGCAGAATTCCTCAAAGGCAGGCTTCACGAATGTGATATACTGCGATAAGATCTGCTCAAGGTCCCTCCCTCGTTCACTGATGTCCCGCAATACTGTAAGAGAAGGAAAAACAAAAATCAAAAACCCAGTGCACGAGGAAGCGGAGCAGACTCCTGCAGGTCGCTGGACCGACTGAGTCAGACTCCTCAGAGCTTTGATCTAGGACGGATCATCAACAGATTCAGAAAAAAACAAGTTTCCAAAGCCTTAGTACCGTCAAATTCTACTACAGCGTGTTCCCTGACATATAAAAGGCTGCCTGGCCAAGACAGGCTTTCTTGTTTCGAGCAAACAGAACTTCAACATAAACCAGAGAAGAGCAGGGCATCTGTGTTGAGTCCTGGCAGCAGGAAGCAGTGGCAGCCGCCTGCAGCATACTTACCTGTGTTCCCACGTCCAGCAACCCACACTGTGGGTCAGGTGGTCACCCACCCAACGCACACACTCCCCCGGGTGGAAACACCACGGGTGGGGAAGCCCTTCTGCCCACTCTGGGCACAGAGGTTTGCAAACAGAAAAGTCCTCAGTGAGACAAGCACACTGGGCAATGGTGAGCTGGAGCAAAGAGGAAGCCAGATGGACCCAGACTTAACCACCTTCCCTCGGCCCTTTCTAGTGAGAGACCTGCAACAAACGCTTTTTAAAACCCAGTTTTAAGAGCCAGGCCATCTGGGTTCAGGCCCCTCACCCCTCGCTCTGCAAGCTTCCACTCCTCCCCTTGGAGAAGTGAGCCAGGAAGAAGCTCCTGGAGGTCCTGTCAACCACAGCCCTCTGCACACTTTACAGCTGCTTATCAAGCTGCTAAGTTGTTCACCTGTATCCCCCCCGAGGTTACCATATCAGAGTCATGCAGCTTTAAGTAATTGTGTACGTGAGCTCGTATGTTTGTGCCTGCGCTCGGGAGCTCTCGCTGCCCTTGGAGTGCTTGGTGCCAGATTTGTCTCACAAGGCACGCTTTTCAGGAAGCTCCATAGTTCAGCACCGTGAAAAGTTTTGCCCTTCTCCATACAGCATGCCCCACACAGACCTGCTGCCAGAGCAGATCTGGTAACTCCATCTGTGTAAGGGAAGCCAATGGGCCACTCAGGTCCAGCAGGACTGCTTGGCCCTCGTTAGCCAGTGAGTGTGAGCCTGGAGGGAAGTGACCTAGATTTGAGCCCTGTCCCCAGGAACTCCTGCTCCTGTGACCTACAAATGACTTATCCTCTTTTGAGTCTTCACTTCCTTAAACAAAAAGTAGACAAAGAACACCTTATTTATGACTGGGGGAGAGGGAGGAATCTCATGTAGCCTAGGCTGGTCTTGAACTTAGCTACATCTTCAACTCATACTCCTGCCTCTAACTCCCGAAAACCAGATTACAGGTGTGTGTCACTGTGCTGTGCAGTGCTATGGAAAGAATCCAGGGTTTTGTGCGTGCAAAGCAAGCTATCTACAAACTCAACTCTGATAAAGCTATCAGTTAACATAACAGAGAGGTACAGAACAAAAATCCAGCATGGCAGCTGGCACACAGTATGTTCAATAAGCCTGCCCTGCCAGAACAACTCCAGCACTAACACAACCTGGAGGGGCTCCAGGAGAGTGAAGGCCCCTCACAGTAAGACCAGTAAGGGGAGGGGGCTGCAGAGGAACCCTGGACAGATGGGACAAGGTCCAGGAGAGGCAAGTAGGACACAAACACAAGCAATGGATATGTTAAAAGGGGATGATGGGAAGGAAGACTCACAAAGAAATGGGTACCAGACACTGGAGACATGCAATAACATGTCACCTAACTCCTACAAAGAAGTTGTCACCTTAAACAGACAAGGATGGCTCCGTAGCCAAGGGCATGCCAGGGCCAGCCAGCTCACTGCATCTGAAATGTCCTGCTACTTAGGTACTGCCAGGAAACATAGCCAGATCAAGGGCTGAGTCAGAGTAAGATCTTGGCACAAACTGGAAACTCCAGAAAACCAACACCCCCAGCCCAGCCCAGCCCAGCCCGAGCCCAGCCCGAGCCCACATGTGTACTGGGACAAAGTAATGGGCAGGAAGCTACAGTTTGCCAGTTCCCTGCCTGCCACTCAGCCCATTCAAATCTAGCAGTGCTCTTTCAGCTCTAAATGCCCATGCCCCATTTTATCTCCACCCTGGTGCTTAAGGGCAGGCAGGAGGAAGGAGCAAGAAAGAAGCACTCAGTAAATTCGCTCACCCAGAATAAGGGGAGCTAGCAGAGGCGGTGCCTCCCTGGCACTGCGGGACTCCAGGACCAAGTCCTCCGTTGTTAAAGGCTATGAAAGACAGGCGTAAGCAATGTGCTCAATGCTGTCAGAAAGCTCTGCAGTCCTGTATCTATCTACCCCTGGTTAGGCATGGCCCCGCCTCAAAGCACCTGTACCGTTAAGCATACGCCAAGCATGTTCTGCATCCTACCTGAAAAGAAGAAACGTGTAGAAATAACTGGCATGTAAGAAAACCCCACAAATCCCCTAGAAGAGGAGGAGCTTGGCAGGTGGGGAAGCAAATGAGGAGGCAGCAGCCTGCCCAGGCAGCAAGGGGCAGGCAGGGACTGACCAAAGAGAACCCCAGGGTGAGCTGGGTACACACGTCCTCAATCTCAACACCTCAAGGGAAAGGCAGACAGATCTCTGATTATGAGACCAGCCTATCTACAGAGCCAGGGCTACACAGAGGAATCCTGTCTCAGGCAACAAGTTCCACATCATTTCAAGATTTCCCATATTCATATAAGGATCCTCTCCCCAAACCAGACCAAAAAAGGGAAGGAGACATTTTTACTTAATCTGCACCATTATGACCTGAGGAGTCAGAAACCAAGACTCAATTTCCAAAAACTTTACAACTATTCCAAATCTGGTTCTAATTCCCTAGAGGTTGTCTCTTTTTCCATCTTTAGGGTTTCTCTAGTGAGCCAGGGGAGCACAGACTCCTGGGGTCAGATTCTCCCAGAGGCCCAGCAAAGAAAGCAGCAAAGAAGATACCAGCCACCTCTCCAGAAGTCTGACCTGACACTGGGCAACTATCAGCTAAGGCCCCTCCCAGCACTGTCCCTGCATTAACTCTAATCTGTCCCTAGAGGGCTAATCCCCTGATGAGTGTGTGACAGAAAAAAAAAAAAATTATAACAAGATTCAATGAGGTTAAAACAGCTTGCCCAAGGGCACAGATCCTATGGGGAATGACGCCTGAGTCTTAGCTCATTTCACCTGGCTTTGACTTTGACTTTAACTTGGCAACCGTCAGGGACAGTGAACCACCAGATGAGGAAAGAGCTGGGCTCCTCTGTAAGGTGACAAGCCAGGCGATGAGTCAGATGCATGTGAGGTGGGACAGCTCCAGAAAGACACACAGGCCTGGAGTATCCCGAGAGCTGCCAACGTCACAAAGCTAGATGGGGAACCTGCCTGCCAGAACTACTATCATGTCCCTCCTACCCATTCTGCCAGACACAGAGCCTTTGCTGCTCCCCACTCAGATTTGAAGTGTGGCCCCATGTGAGAATGCATCCCATGCCCAAGAAGGGAAAAAGCCCTACACTAGTTTCTCTCAATTCTGTTGGTCCCATTAACAACAGCTCTTGCCAGATATATTATCGCTCTATTTACGAGAATGTCCAATAACTCACATATTTACCTACCAGGATCTTTTTGAGACAGAGTCTAAACTGGCCTTGAACTACCTATGTAGCTAAGGATGACCTTGAATTTCTGATCCTACCTCTACCTCCGCAAACACATTACCATTATAAGACAAAACACCTGTTTGTGTAATGCTGGGGAATTGAACTTCACAGATGCTGGATAAGCACTCTACACACTAGCCCAAGCTACTTCCTATGTCCACTCTCCCTTATGTGTCTGAGTAGGTAATGGAGCATTTTCTCTAGCTGGCTGCACCCAGTCCCACTTCACCCCTATGACCTGAAATGACCTCCCCAACCCCCTGAAAGCTTCCCAGTGGAAGCAAATGGCTCAGTACCCAACAGAGCTCAGATCCTCAGTTCTGTGACTTCCGAGAATGCACAGGCTGAACACAAGGACAGGGACACACTCTCAGGAAGGCCCGCAGGGGAATCTGATCCAGGGCTGGCTAGACGGATCGAGAGCACGCAGAAGCAGATGGTGGAACAAGGTGCCCGAAACCGCAGGCAGAGCGGGTCCCTGTCCCCATATGCCCTGCAGTCACTTCAAATACCAAGGCATATTTTCTTGGTGCCTTAAGGGAAAATAAAAACGACCTGAGCCTTTAAGCTAGGCTACTCCCCCAATGAAAACAGACTTACTTGATCTGAGTGACCACACAAGCCCTTCTTTATCTAAACAGTAAAGTGACTAATTCCTTCCTAAATGTCACCAAACATTGAGTAGCAGGATGTCCTGGGGTTGAGCCCATACAACTAACCTGGGTCACAGGGCCACCCAGCTGCATTAGGGAAGGTCCAGGCTCCAGACTCAGGGAGGGCACATGCCTCTCATGGGCTCCCAACTATCTGCTCCCAAAGTGGTTACCAAGTAGGCCCTCTGAGGCTTACAGAACGCACCTCTGCTCCCAAGTGGCCACCAAGCAGGCCCTATGAAGCTTACAGAACGTACCTCTGCGAGAGAGACGGGTGTCCGCATCTGTGTCCACGAAAAGCTTCATCTGGAACAGGTCTCGGACCTCCTGGGAGTAGAAGGCCAGGATCCCTTCAAAGAGCACCACATCCGCAGGGTAGATGGTGACCGTCTCCTCTTTCCTGCAAAGCACAGAGCATGGCACTGAACGGCCAGGGAGCCAAGGCAGCAGCAAGGATTGGAGCATCGGCTGGCCTGGGGTTCTGGATTCTCTTCTGCCACAGACCTACGAAAGGAGAGGGACTTGGCCTCTAGCCCCAGATAGCTCAGCCCGCCACCACACAGACAAGGAGTTAGGACGGCTAGGACAAGCTCGTCTCAACTTTTGCCATAAGGCAGTAAGACTAGTCAACCGCTATTCTTTAAATAAAATATATGTGAAGATATGGACAGAGACAAAAGCAGGTGTACACTCTAGCTTCTCTGAAGGCACCCCCAGGAACACTGTCATGCCTGGCACTTCTGCAACTTAGCATTCTGAACTTTTAAGAATCAGAAACTGGGTTCTTGCTGTAAAATTTCTACCCACTCCTCTATACCTGAGGCAACTAAAGAGGAAAGAACCAAGGGAAAGAGGCAGGGAGGGGAAAGGGGAAGCTCTGGAGGGTGGTGAGATGGATAAAAGCACTGGGTGGGAGTTCAGAGCTCTTGGTCTGCCTCATCCCAGGGCCTCATCATTATTGACAGATAGCTCAGTCACTCACAGGGCTGGGCAGCCCAAGGCAGATCCTAAGGTAAACGTAAGTTTTCAAAAAGCCAAATGGGCAACAAATTGCAAATTAGTCATGAGGTGTGATTCTCACAGACAGGCCTGCTTGGGGCTCCTCTGGCCCCTTCAGTGAATTCTTAGACACCTGCGCAACACCTCCCACCTCCTTACTTACAGGCTCTTACTGCTCTCCTCAGTTAACACTGGAATGTCTGATTCCCTAATGCAAGTGAGCTAGCACTGCAAACAACTTTTAAGTTCCTTAGGCAGCCAACGCTCTCTATGTAAACATGAGGAGGTCAGCAGAACAGCCCACTGAAGAGGACGCTGTCCATCCTCTATTTCCTTGGGACTGTATCTCAGTCTCAATTGGGCACTACTTCTTCCTCTGTACGACCCTGCCAAGAGGCTCCTTTCCAGTACGTTCCAACTCCTCCTCCCTCCTTTATACTATTCCATGGGCCCTTTTCTTCCTCCAGCTGCACTGAGTCCTGCGCTGGACTTGGAAGGAAAGCCATGTGCTGGAGGGTCTCATCAGCTGGACACCCACTTCCCTCTGGGTGGAACCAGGCTGCACGGCTGACAAAGACTCAGAAGAAGATGAAAAGCCCAATGTTTAAAACAGAGGGACACAGACACTTTGCAAACACTCTAGAGTATGGAGGCCAGATATGGTACTTTCCTGCACTTGTTTTCCAAGAGCCTCTGCACCTTCCAGTGGTCACGCTTGAGACTTGTTTTCTCTTACTGATGGCTGCCCCCTCTGAGTCATCACTCCCCTATCCCCTGATATGCAGCGTAACTCTAATTCCTATAGTGGATCCCATTATTCCTGCATAATCCACGGGGGTTCAGTAAAACAAAGTTAGCATGATACTTAGTGTTAGATTTCTCCAATCCCCCACAGGGCAGGACCTGTCTCCCACTGGAGACACTAGTGAGGGAGCAAGACAGCCCCTCCCTCACATCTTCCTCACCTCCTCATCCCTTGCTGCACCCTCATGCTCTGTGCTCTGATTATGTGTGCACTGCACTAAGGGCCGAGTCACGTAGGACAGGATAATGGAGAGGCAAGGACTAGGTTTATAATGACAGAAACATCTGGTAGGAGATCAGCAGACAAGCTCTAATTTCCTGTTTTAAAAGAAATCAACTCAAGGGAGAATGGTAGAGAGTAATCAGAAGAATGCTAAACCAATGGGAGGAACTTTCTAACAGCCACAAATAAAGACATTTGCTGAGCCACTACAAACCCAGGTACCGGGAGCCACACCTGGGAGCAAGCCATCTAAAAGCTTTTTGCAGAGTCCCAGAGGGTTCCATGTTAAACAGCTCTGAAGACTCGTATCTGGTCAGCAAGAGTGAACACTCCTAAACTCCTCACACTGGGGTAAGGAAGAGTGCACTCAGAACCTGATCAGGCTGTAGGATCGCCATGGGAGGCACTTTGATAGAGGAGGCAAGTCAGGAGAGATGGCACTAACTTTGGGACATGCACCTGATGGCTTCAGACCTCTCCACATGGTCCAACTGCAATTACAGCATGAGAGCAGAGAGAAGTTGCTTTCTTCTTTCCCTATCCTGCCTTTGGTCCTCCCCATGACAACTTTATTTTAAGGATCAAAGATTCAAAGACGAATGAACATCACAACAAACACATACGCCATCCCTTCCACCAGCCCAAAGTATAGCAAGCCCATCCTTTAGAAAGAAAATGACCCAACCATTCCACATCTACTGTACCTCCTTTTAGACTAAGAAAGCAACAAGTCTCAGATATTTTACGTTGGTATGGATTCTTGCGTGTTGATAGAACTCTTAAGGTTATATTTTGCTGCAACATATTGTACTTATGTTTCAACTTATTTAAGGAATGGTACTTATGCAACTCATTAAAAATGTCATATAAAGTCCGAATCCTTGAACTTTGAATATTGCAAACTATTTAGGATAATTAAGAATTAATTCCCTATAAATAATCAAGCTTTAGTCTTATGAGGACCTAGTTTAGTTAATTACAAAAATAAGCTTTACTTAGTCTCCTGTATATACTGTTTTCAAAGTTAAGCAGAGAGTAAGTAGCTAGAAACAAGTAACATTTGTCTACTTAAAAATACTGAAATACGTAGATGGTCCTCAAATACTTCAGAGTTCTGCAGAATATGGCATTTAAGATGTTTTAATAATAAAAGGCAAGCCACGTGCAGTGGCACATGCCTGTAATCCCAGCACTTGAAGAGACAGAGGCAGGCATATCTCTGTGAATTCAAGGCTAGCCTGGTCTACAAAGCAAGTCTAAGACAGCCAAGGGTACATAGAGAAACCCTGTCTTGATAGGTAGGTAAGTAGGTGGGTGGGTGGGTGGGTGGGTAGATGGATAGATAGGTGGGTGGGTAGATGGATGGGTGGGTGGGTGGGTGGATGGATGGATGGATGGATGGATGGATATAGACAGACAGATAGATAGATAGATAGATAGATAGATAGATAGATAGATAGATAGATAGATAGATAGATAGATAGATAGATAATAAAAAAAATAAAGTAAAAAGTTTTTCTGACAGAGACACTTCAGCTCCTGGCAGCAACCCCCATTCTACTCTGAAGATGATTATGGGCACCAAAGAACCTCCACATGGAGCTTACTTCAAATGTGGCAAAGACGGCCACTGGGCAAAACACTGCCCTTACCTTGACTGCTGACAGCACGCTTGCCAAACTGTGGACAACCAGGACACTGGGAAATCGAATGCCCAACTTTGCCAAGACAAGGTAGGCCAGTCTTTCAAACTTTCTGCTTCACAGAAAAGTCTGTCAGATATTCTGGTAAGGATTGGATGCCCTACCAATACAGAGGAACCCTGGGTGACCGTCCAGGGAGCCAGCATTCTCTGTCATTTCTACGGTTTTGGCAGCTGCTTGCTTGCACTTCCTGTTTAATTTGGTAAACTTTATCGTTCTCAGGTCAATGATGGGTTGAAAAGTTAAGTCTTACAGTTTTCTTTGTTATCAGATACAAAAAGAAAACTGGTATAAGTTTATAAAGACATAAAAGCTTAAATTGTAAGGAGCTAAGAAAGTGTTTTAGGGTCTAAGATAAAGGTGGTAAATACAAGTCATGTAAGAAAGTGATTTAGGTACAAAACTTTGGACTCAACAAGATAGGATAGATAGTAAAGTACTTTTCCCAAGGTTGCCAGATACAAATGAACTGGACTGAACATTGTAAATATAATTCTTACCTAATAGTTCTCATAATTGTTTTTGTTGTACATAGTTTATGGATGTTAGAGGAAAAGCCTTTTATTGGACTAAAAGGGGGAAATTTGGTGAGAGTTCTGGGTTCTTTAAAAACCCAGTTCTGTCATGTGAGAATGTTTTGTTTTAATCTCAAGAGTGGGTTATGGGGCTGCTTCAGACTGCCCACAGCTGCTTCAGAGCAGGTGACTGATTTGCTTCATGCTTTTCTGCAGTGGTTTCGCCAGCTGCAGATAGTCTTTGCTGAGTGTATGGAATTCTGGGAACTTTTCAGAGGCTATATAAATGCTAGGGACCCCCGAGAGGCGGGATGGCTATTGTTGCTACTGTTGGCTGGTTGCAGTTTTCAAGTAGTCCTGTGCAGAGATGAAAAGAAGAAATCAAGTATCTTAACGGCAAAGGTCAAACTTGCCTCCAAGGAACCTGACACCCCTGTTGAGCAGGAAGTAGATTAAAGGGGTCTACGGCCTGTTTCCCCTCTAACCTTTTTCACCCCAGCTGCGAACATCCTGGGACGCTCTAGGCTACCCCAGCTAACTCCCTCTGGCCCAGCCTAGCTCACTCACCGAGAGTGGGAGACGAAGTCATACACAGGGATCTGGACTGTTTTTCCTTCGGTGATCTCTTTGAGTGTTTTGAAGATGAGTTCGTTGTCAAAGGCATCTGAAGGAAATCAAACTATTAAAACAGCTCTTGATTTTAAACTAACTGGTCCTAAAAGCACAACAAACTTCACACCCTCCAAAGCTAATGTCCACCTTTGGTAGAACATAAACACTCCCTGAATCTTAAAACAGTGTGTAGGAATGAGCTCTGGCAAACTGAGCTGCTGTTTGTTTTCTGCTGACATTTCATCTCTCCACAAAGGCCAGCTGGGTACCCGGGGATTGAGGAAGAATCATAGGTCCCATGCCAAGAAGGGCTGAGTCCCAAAAATTTGAGAAACCTAGACCATCTGAAGGAGCAACCTGCTGTTGATCTAGGCTAGCAGCAAAACTCATTTAGGGGGCCACATTAAGATACCCCATTTCCCTTCTTGCCAGTCCCCAAGCAGAACACATGGGCCAAGTGCACACAGATAGGGCGGGTGGGGTGGGATGGCTGCTACACATCAGAAGGCAAAAGGACCAGTTGTGTGTTCGCTCCTGGGGCAGGCCCAGCTCTGCCCAAGCTTACATGGTCCACCTTCATTCAAAATGAATTCAATTAGCTCTGTGCAAAGCATTCCAAAACCCATTCTTCCCTCTAAGCACATGAGAGCCCTGAAACACCTTGGTCCTTAGGCCCCTATGGTAGACATGAGGAACAAGCTGAGAGGAGCTAAGACCTTCCTCATGAACACAAACACCACCCACTCCGCCTTCAACACACATCCTCCGAACTTCCAGCTCACCCGGGTGATCGAAGTTGAATTGGCCCTTCAGGGCTTTGGCCTTCTGCTCTGAAGTGAGGACTCGGTAGAAGCTATCCTGGCTCAGGATGACCACCTGCTTCTGCCGGTGATCCACCTCATTCTGCCCCAGGAGCTGAACGATCTTAGCGCAGACGGACGACTATGAGGAGAAAAGACAACAGCCTGGAATAAGAGAAGGTGTGGGGGAGAGTGCCAGGACAGTGAAGGTGCAGGCCTCTGGGCTGGATGGAGCCTCCCTGAAAAGAAGTTGAGCCGGAAGACGGCAGCAGCTCTGCTGAGAGGGCCAGCCTGCTGGAAGGAAGGCCAAAGGATCCCGGAGTCCTTTCCTCCTCCTCAGCATACCACCACCTGGGGGTGCTTGGTGCTAGGTGCGGAAGCAAAAGCCCTGCCTCCTCTGAAAGTTGGTGAGTAGGTGAGTGAAAAGTGAATTATACTCCTCCTCTTGTGAAGAGACACAAAGGACACCAGAACGTGGAACTGAAAAGACGCTGCTGACAGGCCAGAAGAACTAAAGTAACTAAGGGAGAGCCCAGTGCGCTTAGGCCTTACAGTCTTCATCTGTGCAAGAGCCACAGCCAGGACTGGAATGAGGGTTAGGCGGTTAAAGAGCTTGCTGCTCTTCTGGAGGATCCAAGTCCCGCCCCCAGCACCCAGGCTGGGTGGCTTACGTGAACCTCCAAGTCCACTGAAGCCTCTTCTGGCTTTCAAAGGCATGCAGATACACACATGTACATATAAATACGAAGGTACTAAAATCTTAAAACAGGAAGCACTGCAGGAGGAGACTGGAAGGATGGTTCAGTGGTTAAAGGCGCTGGTCATGAGGCCTAATAATCTGCAGTGAACCCTTGTGGTAGGAGGGAAAGAATGAACTTCAACAAGTTGTCCTCTAACCTCCACATACATGTACATGCAGGTATCCACGAATGCACGCACACACCCCGGTGTACACACACACACACACAAAAAAAAGATGTAATAACAAAATAAAAAGTGAAGGCCTTTAATCCCAGCACTTAGGAGGCAGAAGCCAGTTTGGTGTACAGAGTGAGTTCCAAGACAGCCAGAGATACACAGAGAAACGCTGTCTTGAAAAACAAAACCTAGGACCTGTCGCATAAAACACTGAGAGCGTGCTTGCCTGGGGGGGGGGGGTGTCAATCCCGACCACTGCACATATAAATAAGAGAAAAGTAATCTGAAGATGGTAAATTTCATGTTTATACCAAATCAGAAACAATCATTAGGCTAGGCAGTAGCACACACCTTTAATCCCACCGCTTGGAAGGCAGAGGTAGGTGAATCTCTCTGAGTTCATGGCCTGCCTGGGCTACACAGTAAGCTCCAGGACAGCCAAGGCTACACAAGGAAACCGTGTCTTGGGGGAGAAACATCATTAGCTAGGTACGGTAGACACCTGCAATCATAGCACTTGGGAGGCTGGCAGGAGCATCCTAGCTCAAAAGAACCAAAATAGGAAGTATTGTTTCTGTGACAAACTGGGCTCTTCTCTTTGAACATGATTTTATTTGGTTATTAGGGCCTTACATGACGGGAACCACCAGTACATGAGCTTAGCTGATGGTCAATGCTCAGGTGAGAGAGGTACAAAGTCTGTGGCCAGGCCTCTCAGCCCAGGACCCCAACGCCACCCCCTAACAGACACCCTGGAACAGTACCTAATGCAGCCTGGGGGAGCTCCAGTTGGGGCCTGGTTTTCCATATCTCCATCCTTTGTTTTTGTTTTGTTTTGTTTTTCTGGAGACAGGGTTTCTCTGTGTAGTCCTGGCTGGCCTAGAACTACCTGCCTATGCTTCCCAAGTGCTGGGATTAAAGGTGTGTGTGTCACCATTACCCTCTATATCTCCATCCTTAATGCAGGGTCACCAAAACAATTATGTTCTTGCCATTTCCCACACACTGAAGGTAGGAAGGGAGGGGACTAGAGAGGTTGCTCAGCGTAAGAGGACTTGCTGTTCTTAAGCCCAGAGGTGGTCTTAGGCCAGCCTGGTCTACAGAGCAGGTTCTAGAATAGCCAAGGCTATATAGAAACTCTATTGGGGGCAGGGCTGGGCAGGGGGAATGCTGGCTGCTCTTGGAGAGGACCAGGGTTCAATTCTCAGAACCCACACGGTAATTCATCGGTAACTCAGGGTTTCCAGGAGATCCGACACTCCTGTCCTCCCTGGGCACCAGACATACATACTATGTACAGACATACATGTAGGCAAACCACTCATACACATACAGCAAAACCAGTAAATCTTTAAATCCTTGAAAATGTTATTTTTATAAAATAGGAGAACTTGCCTACTGCACTGTGAGCTACTGTCTGAACACAACCAAATATATGACCTGTTCCGTCTGCTCTCAAGCTTCCGCTCACACACACTCCTCTCCATCTCTCCAGAGTGCGAGTGGGTCTGGCATCAGCTCCACTGTTCTCCGATTTCCTCCACTTCCGGCAGACACTGGCAGGGAAGGGAGCCGCTGGGGACACCGAGCAGACGAGCAGGAGAGGCCAGCCGCACTGCAGCACTCACTCACTGTCTGTGTTAAATGCCACCGAATTTCACGTAACTAAGGCAGGGGGTTGCTGTGCCCATCAGAAGGAAGAAGCTCCAAGAACATACACGAAAGTTCTAGAAATGCTATGTTCAGAAGAATCCAGTTGTTGGGGGCCAGTCACCACAGGCTGAGTGTTCCAAATGTGCTAACAATGGACTCCTTTCTCAGACACTGTCACTGTCCTTGGGAAACCCTGAACTGTCAGCTAGCCTCCAGGACCCTCCAGCTGCACTTCCTAAGAGGGCAGCTACTGAGCCTAATGAGAGGCTTTCTGTCTAAAAATCATCCTCACACAAGAGATGGCTCACACAGCACAGACACCATCTGGCTATTCTATTTGTAGCCGTGTGTCTTCTGGGACCTAACCCTTAAGATGCTCCTGACTGGTTCCAATACTGCTGAGGGAGCAGAGCACTGAGGACAGATCTGCCTCTTTGCCACACACCCTCCAACCCCAGGGTTGTACATACTCTGGGCAAGGCCAGGAATGGAGAGCTTGGTGCCCCACCCTCAGGAGAGTGGAAGGTGTATGGGGAATGGAGGAATGGAGTGGCAATTCTCAACCAGCTGCCTCACAGAGACCCCCTGGTTAAGGGCCACTCTGCCCAGCATGCCATAATCCCATCAAGTTGCCTGTCATGTTTGGATGAGTCGTGTCAAGGTCAGAGGGAGGGAAGCCTAGCAACTAGTGTGTCAGGCTGAAAGGAGCCAATCAGCAGGTGGGCAGATGCATCACTTCCTTCCCCCTCAGTTAACACTTACCCTGAACAAACTTGACCTATCAGCTGGTGGTGGGAAAAGGCCCAGGCATGAACAGACATCCAGCCCCTTGCTCTGATACTTTGAGTCAGTCATACCAACTGCTCTTCGGTTTTTCCCTGTTACTAAGATCTATGGCGTCCATCTCAAGGAAAAAACACCACGGCCCCCAGACATTACATCATTCCTTTGGGGCCAGGGGTGTTCCCCACACACCCAGAGGCTCTAATTTACAGGCGTGAGAACATCAAAACACCCATTAATTTGCCCTGGCCACAACTGAGAACAGAGTTCAAATCTGTTGATTCTAATAGGAACAAACCAGCGTGGCCACATGAGGCGTGTCACTCAAATATTTCCCTGGAGTACATCTACTCTTGGAGTAGCTGGCCCCAAACCATGCACTGCTAAAGCAGACAGACTAACTACAAAGTGCAACAACTGCACTAAGTGCACAGACACAATCTACGAACGCATAAGGGTCTCCCAGACCCCAAAGTGGCCACAGATGATTCCAATTACCCCAAGAATTCCCAGGAGTCCAAAGGTCAGGTGTGTCTCAGCTCTTCTCACCGGGGAGTGGCAGGGCTTTGGCACAGAGGGGTTGAGGTTACAGATCTCAACTCAGCAGAAGTCCTTCTCTTTAAACCCAGCATCTTTAAGTGTGTGCCGTTCCTTTTTAGTGCCAGCCATGCCCTAGATTACTCTCCCCCAAGAGTCTATCCTAACCGACAGAAGAACACTTACACACTTAATAGACATGGCTGGCTGTGTGTTCTGACTCTCAAGCCCTGGGCATTAGTTGGGCATTAGCTGGGCAGTCTGTCATCATGCTAAATTCTGGTCACTTGAATATACAGAGGTCTTACGGGAAAGGTTCCAGGAATCTCCTTAAATAACCCCTCTTTTTGTTCCTTCTAGTGAAGACTTGACAGCTGGAGCTTAAGCAGCCTCTCTGAAGCAACTAGAGATGGACAGTAGCTAAATAAAATAAGTCCAAGAGTCAAATAATCACAAATCAATGTTCAGAACGTATCCTCCAAAGTCATGCTGAAAGTGCTTGTGAATATAACAGGGTAGGAAGGTGGGGGCACTGGGAGGCGTTCAATTTCCTTTCTACTGCTGTGATAAAAGGACCCTCAAAAATAAAAAAATTAAAAAAAAAAAGGACTCTCAAACAGGTAGGCAGAGGGAGAGAGGGAGGGATGGAGGGAAGAGAGGAAGGAAGGAGACAGACAGACCAATCTGAGGGACATTAACACTCCCATAGAACATACTGAGCACAGGAAACAAGCTGAGAATTTTACATACAGTCACTCCTTGACACCTCAATGGGATCAGGTCCAGGAACTCCCCTAGACACCCAAACCCTGCTGATACTCAAATCCCCTCTATAAACTGGCACAGTATCTACATACAGCCTCACGTGGACTTTAAAATTTATCTGTAGATCACCTATATAATGCAGTGTAAAAGCTACACAAACTGCTGTCATGCTGATACATGCATGCACACACACACACATACCTTCCATCCAACTTTGATAAAATATAGATGAAGAATGTGCTGGATAGTTCTATGACAACTTGACACAAAAAGCTAAAGTCACCTGGGGAAAGGAAACCTCAATTAAGAAAATGCCTCCATAAGATCAGGCTGTAGACAAGCCTACGTGGCATTTTCATAATTAGTAATTGATTGGGGAAGGCCCAGCCCATTGTACATGGTGCTATCCCTGGGCTAGCACCATCTAGGTTCTGGGTTCTATAAGCAGGCTATGCAAACCAGTAAGCAGCGCCCCTCCATGGCCTCTGCACTTGACCAGCTCCTGCCTCCAGGTTCCTGCCCTGCTTGAGTTCCTGTCCTGATTTCCTTTCAAGATGAAAACTTATATGAAGTGTAAGCCCAAAAAGCCTTTCCCTCCCCAACTTGCTTTGGTCATGGTGTTTCATCACAGCACCTTAACCCTCAAGCCAACCTATGACACGGCTACCATTATCCAATCTTACTTAACAGAAAACTGAGTCACAGAGAGACAGATTAAATAACCGGCCCATGACCACACATGGGAAAAGCAGCTGGGCCTGTCTCCAAGCTAAGGGGAGCTGAGGTGAGGATGGGTGGACGCTCGTAGTCGCTGCCCACACCGCCCAGGCTGCCACACGGCAGAGCAGACAAGAAGCTCTCTCTTCCAGGACTCTTCAAACGGAGCAGCGCCAATGTGTTTAAACAGAACACAGAAGGAAAGCATCGCTGCTAAGATTCCGCGACCCTCCTTGCAGGTTTGGCAAAGCACATGCTTGCCTCTTGGCAAGCTTAATTTTTCTCACAAATACTTCCCTACGAAAGGAAAGGTAAGCCGCTCCTGAGTGTCCACAATTAGTTCTTCTGGTTAAAGGGTGTGTGAGCACACGCTTAAGGAGGCACAGGCCGCTACTCCAGAAGGCAGGTGAGCCTATGCCGTGTTCTGGAGGGAAAGAGGTGATGTGGCCACGCTCGTCCCACGCAAACTGCTACACTTGTGCAGGCATCATGCTCTGAACTGACAAACCCCATTCGGAAGGAGGACCAGGCTAAGAATGGCAGCATCCCTACCCTCTTAACCAGCAGCAAGCTAACAGCCATGAGTAAGTGTGTAAGAGGAGAGGGGGAAATACAGGCTGGTGCAAATACTGTAACTGCAGCCACATGAAAGAGATGGCAAAACCCAGAGAGAGGGGAAACACGAGAAGCACGCTGGTGAGCAATAAAAGCTGAGGGGTTCTACATCAGAAGACACTGCTTCCCAGAAAAACCAAGGTCTAGCTAGGGTCATCAGATCTGGTCACCAGCTGTGCAAAGGCAAACTCTCCTGCAGCAGTGACCGGGAGTAAGATGGTCGTTACCCTCATCCTCATTCTGTGGACAGAAATCAATTATTTTAGCACCCTGTTCTTCACCCTCCACCTGAACGTGGACTCTGTGACCATGCTCACGCAGGAAGGGACCTGCCTGGGCTCACTGCTAGCTTTGGAGAATCTGCCGGATGGATTTCTGCACAGCAACTCCCACTTGAGAAGAGCAGGGCTGATCCATTTCCGTCCCCTTGTGCCTGGGGGTGAAGAGACAAATGAGGGCGGTAAAGCTCAATACTCACACCTTGCCCTGAGAAGAGACAAAAACCCACCCACCTGCTGGCACACAGTGAAGATGCCTATTACAAAAGTGGTTTGCTGAGCCACGAGAAGACAGCTGTCTGGCACACCTGTTTACACAATGATCGGTGGGCGGGGCAAGAGAGGTTAATGGAGCAACTACGAGCAACGTACATAACACACACCTACGAAAACCCACCAAGCCCACCACTCTGTTCCATCAACATATACTAATGAAAAGGGAAGCTGAATGGACGAGGCGGAGCAGTGTGTCAGTGGGCCCTCTGCAGTATCTTCCAGACAGAAGGACCACATGCACAAGCAGCTTGCGTAGCCAGAACAACACAAAACACGTTTTGGCCTTCTCTTCCACTCTGATACCCATGCAAGCACCGGAAGCCCAGAGACCTGCCCGAGAAACACTAACGTCCAATTTCCTCTTTTGTTCTCATCTAGCATCTGTGTCTGACACAGTGCAGGGTGGCGGGGAAGAAGCATCATGTGCCAAGCACCCATCCCACCTACCTCCTTTCCTCCCTCCCCCTCCCTCCTTTTGGAAAGTCTTTTTTTTGCTAACTTTGAGTACAATTGGTTATTCGTTCCTAATAACTTCTGAAGAGAAATCAACTCCTTTGTTGGCGTCGGTTCCCTAGGATGACGCTCCCTTACCCGATTTGTTAGATTTGTCATTCGTCGACCCGCCAGAATCCCCAAACTTAACCTGGAACCTCACATTGTATGTGAAAACTAATTCGTGTTTTAGAAAGGGCAAAATGTGAAGACAGTATAGACGGGAAGTTGCTAGGGGTGAGGATGAGGAACCGATGGATAAACAGGGCTCTCAAGGCAGGCAAGATCGTCCTGCTACAGAAACAATGTGCATGTCCAAACCCACTGCAGACGCAGCACTAAGCGCAACCCTAATGTCCACAGCCAGCTCTGGCGATCGTCTGGACCACTGCAATTCACAAAGCAACAAATGCACCACTCTGCTGGAAGTCGTGCCTACCAGGGAACATATGGGAAATCTCCTAACAATTAATTGTTCTATGAAACTGAAAGTGTTCTTTTTCCAAAGCCTACTTCAGCAAGAGAATCTAATCACGCAATTACTGTATGTTCCTGCAACTGCACTCCAGAGGAAATGAAAACACGTTCACAAAGAAGTATGCACACAAGTGTTCACAGCGGCTTTATTGTTAGGACAGAGAAACTCTTGGTCAAGAGAAGAGAATCTGTGGCCTAGGTGACCTAACATTCCAGTTTCAAGTCACTTTGGTTCAGACACCAGGCCTAAAAGGTGGGCTCACCTTAAGCCATGAAAAAGCGACAGGCGGAAGTAGTCCTTGTATGAGATAGCATACACAGGACAGCAAAGCGCAGACAGAAGTTCACTGGCCTGCCGGTCTCTTGAGTTCAATGAGAGACCCTGTCTTGAAAAGCAGGGGTGGAGAGAGATCAAGCAAAGACACTCAGCACCAACCTTTGGGCCTCCCCCTACACACACACATATGCAACCACACACACTCATGCATGCACAGCTTAAAAAGTAAAAATGAAGAAATTGTTACTGATGTGATTAAATTAACCTTAACATTTAAAAAAAATACTTCCTCACCCATAGATTTTCTTTCAATGTCCTAATCTTTTCTCCACTTCATGCCCCTTTTACTCTCATCCTGCTGCCTTCTAAGATATCAAACAGGTCACAGCAAGAGGGCACCAACCCCACAACTCCCAACCCTGAAACCAGGCCAGACCCACAGGGAGCAAATGAGACCTGAGAGGGTGATAAGGAGCTTCCTGTGACACTCAGAGAGTGCCAGGCAGACCTGTGTGTCAGCTCTGTGGCCCTGGAATCCATCAGGGCAGAGGCTCGGGCTTTCTTCCAGCCAGCTCACAGAAAGGCCGAGGCTTTGGGCCACACTGAAGGCGCAGGAACCTTGTCTTTAAACACAGGTGCTCTGCTGAAGATCTTGTTTTCCCCAACCACAGGAAATAATGCACACAAACACACGGCATATGCAGGTATGTGTGAGTGTGTGGTGTGTATGCTTACACACACACAAAAACAGCTACATGCCTTAGATCAGTGGGGAGTTTCTGCCCACCCCCAAGCCTTTGATGAAATGATGCCACATATATAACTAGAGATGGAAATTTAAGAAACAGCATGTGTTTTTATCCTGGACAACTTCCCTCAATATCTCCTCCCTGTATCTTGCTAGCAATGATTCCGCAGGGACCCCTCAGGAAAGCTGCCTGGTGTGTACTGTTGTGTCCATAGCACAGTGAGAAGCTTAAAAGCTCTCTGCATTGTTTAGGCAGAGGAAAACCAGAAAACAAAAACATCCTTGGCAGACACTGCATGCATCTCAGTAACACCTAAATAGCAGCTAACTATCTTATTTCTTGTAAGAAAACCATCCTTTACCAAAGGTACTGAGAAAACCCAGCCGGGTTTTCCCAGAACAAAGCTGAAACCTTGCTTACATTATACCACAAACAAAAACTCAAAAGAGCTGAATTATATAATACTTGGGAAGCAAAGGAGGTGAAACATTGTAACACCGAGTTTTGGGTGGTGCCGGATACGATACCCAAAGCAGAGAACCAAAGAAAAATCAGGGAAGTTGGACTTCATGAAAACTGGAAAAATTTTGCGTACAGAGTACCAAAGAGTAAGAAGAAATCCTGTGGGGTGGAAGTGTCTGCAGTCAAATTGTTTGGTCAATGTCCTAAATACATTAAAAAAAAAAAATCTACTGTAACAACTTGACTGTAAAATGGGCAAAGTCAAGACCCAAAGTCAAGATGCAAATGGACAAAAGGTATGATAGTGACAGCTGCCAGAAATGCAAATCAAAACCACAATGAAATAGCCTTTCACACACGTCTGGCATACAGTGGTGCAGCCACTGTGGACAATATATGGTAATACCTAAAAATCCTAAAATCACCACATGATGTAATAATTCCACACACTATGCTCACAACAGTCAGGAGGTTAATGCAATAACCATGCCTGTCTGTCCACTGGAAGGTGTGGGAATGCACACCTTCAATCCCAGCACTCACCAGGGCAGTAGCAGGTGGATCACTGTGAGTTGGGGGCCAGCCTGGTCTACAAAGAAGAGTCCAGGACAGCCAAGGCTACACAGAGAAACCATGTCTCAAAAAATAAATAAAACAACCAAACAAAAGACAGATACTGACTAGTCTGCCCATTTCTAGTCTGCACACTTCTATCCTTTTCTTTATTGTTCTTTTCCATTTTCTGAAACAGGATTTCTCTGTGTAGCTTTGGCTGTCCTGGAATTAGCCCTGTGGACCAGGCTGGCCTCGGCTTCTGCTGGAGTTAATGGCCGTGCACCACCACCACATGGCCAGCCTTTCCATCCTTTCACCAGCATAGACTTTGGGCTCCTAGGAGCGCCCCCCAACCCCACCCCAGCGAAAGGACCAGGAGCTGGCTGGGGAGGAAAATACCAGGACTGAGGACTACCTCGAGCTGAAGGCAAGAGGAAGTCAGCTCTGGAAACCTGCCAGGCAGCTGGGACAGATACACAGTGCAACATTTGTATCCCACGCAGCAGGAGGACCACGTTCTAGGAAATCCTCTGTGGCATCTGATCATGAGGAAACCAGAAGTAGAACTGTGTGGTTACACTATGGCCTAGCCTTCAGAGATCAAATTTAATTTGCTCATTCAGAGGCAGCCTATTCTTCCAAGTGGTGAGCTGTTTCAGAAAGGGTCTGGTTGAGGTCATGAATGTCTGCCAGCCATGTGCTGGACAAGTCTGAGAATGTGCAGGCATAAAGGGCTACAAAGATCAAAAGGCAAGCAGAAATGAGCCCACATTCTAGTCCCCTGTGTGTAGTACAAGCAGGTCCACCTTCCTGATGGTGCCGAAGGGAGCACTTCTGTCCCCTCCACCCTACATTCAGGCATAAGGTTCCTTTCTCCTCCACTCCTCAGCTCCCTGCCACACACAGAGAGAAGACCTGTCCACACAGCTCTGTTTAAAAAGGAGGAGCGGAGTCATGGGGGAGACAAGTTACCTAAAGCAGAAACAAAAACAAGGAGCCCTATCCTTTTACACGTGGCTGGCAGGGGCAGGGGGGATGATAGCAATGAAAACAGATGTGTGCCCAACTTCCTGGGGAAAGGACAAAAACACAAGAGGATGCTGGGAACCAGTTTTCCCAGTTTCTTCCTGTGGTGCACACCACCCTTGCTGCAGAACCAGGAGCTCACAGTCTACTTGGTGTCTAGGCTATAGTATAGACTGCTCATCTTTTTAACCAATAAATTCCATTTCCACATTGTTTGTTCTAAGGAAATAAAAACAAACAAACAAAGCCTTCTCTGCGGGGCTGGAGAGATGCCTCAGTGGCTAAAATCACCTGCTGCTCTTGCAGAGGAAGGGGTTTGGTTCCCAGCACCAACATGGCATCTCACAACCATCTTTAACTCTAGTTCCTGGAAATCTGACTTCCTCTTCAGGCCTTCACAAGCACAAGGCACACACATGGTACCATATACACCCTCAGACAAACGACTCATGCACATAAAACAATAAGTAAATATATATTTATGTACACACAGAGGTTCATATGTACGTTGCTTATGAAAATGCCCACCATTGAATGAAAGCCAGAGGCGCCACCCCAGGCGCCACTAAATCTTGGTGCATGACAAACACAACATACAAAAGAGCTGCAGTGTGGGAAATGTTCAGAACATTATAAAACTATGCAATTAATTGGTCCTCTTTATCATGCGTGTTATATCAACATACTCAACAAAGAACAATTTTTTTTAATCAGTTGGGAATGGTTGACACATAACTGTCCCAGTACTTGGAAAGCTGAAGCAAGAAGATCATGAGTTCGATTTCAGCCTGAGCTAGAAAAGGAGACCCTGTCTGAACTAAACATGCACAGACTTTTTTCTTTTTTTTACTTTCTGACCAACTAAATATAATTGCTGTTAACACTGTTAGGCATATAATCTAGAGAGGACTTAAGCTACACGAGAAGGTAAACACACCCTGAACTTCTTTAAAAGGTATCTGAGTATCCTCAGAACTCAACATCTAAGGGGAGAGCTCTTGAAATCTGTCCTCTGTGGATAATGAAGGACGACCATATACAAACCTCAATTTTTTCTAAAAGCAAATTAAGTTCCATAGACATGTGTATATATTATCCATACATGTGACTTCATGGGGTGGGCAGGAGATGCTCACTTGGTAAAGGGTTTGCCATGTAAGCACCGGAGCCTGAAGTTGATCACCAGTACCACACTTAACAATTAAAACCTGAGCATGGTGGCATGCCCCTGTAACTGCAGAGCTGGGCAAACACAAAGGCTTGGGCTGGGCATGCATACAGACTTAGCATCTGGTTCCAATGACATCTACACTTAGCCCGCAGAAGCCCTTGGATTGAGAAGAATGTTCCCTTCTTTATGCAATACTCCACAGTCCTCAGCTTACACACATGGCCACCAGAAAGTACACTCATTGTCCAGAACAGCGATTGCATTTCTTCCCCTAAACAGTTGGATCCAGAATCTTTCTGGTCACAGTTGTGGGTAGAGCCCAGGGTGCTGCACACCCCAGACAAGCACTTCACAGTGAGTCACACGGCAGCCATAGCATCTATTCAAATGCCCATCTAACCCACACAGCTGACAGAATGCAGAGCGGCCAAGCACGGCAGGGAAGACAACGCTACTGAACACCAACGGATGCTGCTTGCAAACACACACAACCTGTGTTCCTCGGCTTTTTGTTTATTTTCTGTATGCACTCCCAGCAAAACACAGCCTGTCACCCTCTACAGCCTCCTCTACCCGCAACTCCTCCACTGCCCTGTTCATGCGCTGAACGACGAGCCCGCAAGTACTGAAATAATAATGATCTGGGTTCCTAGGTGTAAGGAGGCCAGAGCGCTACGGGGACGTGATAGTCACTATGCAGCAACTTCTCTTGCACCAGCAGGCCCACATTTCCTACGCTCCCCTCCAGGGTGGAGCCAGCTGAGGGACAGGTAGTAAAAAGTGACCTCTACAGAAGCAAATCGCCTGATCGACTTTTCTGTACAGGAACACTGCATTCTTTGTTCTTTATTTCCACAGACAATTCAAATGGGCTTCTTTTCAAGATTTTAAAGGCTGCAAAAAAAGGAGTCAGTCACACAACACGCATCCATGTCTCCGTGTCCAGCACTAGGAACAGTAGGGTCACTCAGTGATGGCAAAGACTAGCAAACTAAAACCAGAGCCACCAGTTGCTCAGGAGTCAAGAGTCCCTGCCACCTGACGGGCATTAGAAACAGCCACCTGCCTGTGTGCCTAAGGAAGTCACCAATCCTGGCCTTGGGCAGCTGCTGCATTCCATTCACTAACTGTCCTTAAGAGAACAAGGACAGTGATGGCACACATCTTTAGTCCCACCACTAGGAAGGCAGAAGATCTCTGTGAGTTCAAGGCCAGCCTGGTCTACAATGTGAGTTCCAGGACAGTCAAGACTGTTACACTGAGAAACCCTGTCTGGAAAAAAAAAGAAAGCAAGGTTCTGGGAAGACTTCCTGTCATTTCTGTGAAAAGACCAAGTCTTCCCAAGTGCTGGCCCTTAAGAAGGACTGCCTGTGTCTTGGAAGATAGCTGGGGTGGTAAAATGTTCGTTATACAGGAACAAAGTCCTGCATCAGATCTCCAGAGCCCACGTTCAAAAGCTAAGCATAGCGGCTTTTTAGTCCCAGGGCCAGGGAGGCAGAAAGCCCTGTGGCTCAGTGGCCAGCTGGCGAGCATACACAGACACACACACAGTCTCTGTCTCTCTCTAATCCCTACTGCCCTCCAGGTTCTCGGCAGGGGTTTTACAACAGGCCTCCAGGGCTCTATGTCCCTGACCTCCTATGAGATCATAAAGTCAGAGTCGGTCAACATGCACCCCAATGGGTGTTCTCTGCACCCAGCAGTGTCCAGGCCCAGATGCCTAGGAGATGGCAAGTCTGCTCTTCCTCTGTCATGCTCTGCACAAAGACACCCTCCAGGCCAGAAGCAGGGTTAGCACCCGGAGTGTTCTCTCCTAAGACTAAGTAATCAAGAGGAAGAGAAAGCAGAAAGTAAGGGACCATGAAGCCGGGTGTAGTGGCAGACACCTGAATCCTCGGCACGTGGGAGGCCTGCTTGGACTACATGGACTACAAAGCCAGCCTAGGCCAACACAGCAAGCCCCCCATCTCAAAACAACAAACAAGTGAGAAGAGTCATGTGAACCAAGAGGCTGATGCAAGCCAAACCAGGTGGCTAGTGTTTTTAGACAAGCACTTGGCAAGGGCTCGCACACGTGGGACTTGCTTCTCAATAAGCTGTTTATTCAAGTGGGATTCATAAAAGAGTACAAATGTTCAGGGCCTCCAACGGCGCCCCTTTGATCTCAAGGAGTGTCCGACAATTATCATCTGACTAACCATAAATGATCAGATAACTGGCTGAAGTTATGGAGAGAGATGGTATTTCTGCCGGAGGTGGGACAGTGCAGTTAGGAAACAAAACAGCAGTAGCAACAAACTGACCTGACTTACACAAGCCCATGTCTGCCTCTAGATCTGTCTTCCAGAACAACTCTCTTCATCTGTGAGATGACTAGGTAGGGGCAGCTGTCTTGCAGAGCTGACTGTTTTACTTGTCTGACCAGTTACCACTATTGAATGATGTGCCCCCACACACACACAGCACCCCCGGCTCCCCGAACTCTCTTGTTGACACCCAATCCTCAATGCAGTGGGAGTAAAATGAAGGGCTTTGGGAAGTAAGTAGGTCACGAGGGTTCCGTTCTCATGGATTCCATTGTTGCCCACCTGCCTTTCCACAGCGTGAGAGTGGACAGAGCCCACGGAGCACTCGGCCCTCGGCAGACACCAAATCTGCCGGCCCCTAACTATGATATGCTGCTGCGTACACATTACCCAGTCTCAGGTACTCTGCTATTAACATCCCAAGCAGACAGAGGCAGTGGCTTTATGCTCTTCTTCACCTTGCTGAAATATTAAGCATTTCAAAGTCTGAAATGTCCTCTTCTCATGAATCACCGCAGTGGTAGCAGAATCCGGGGAGTGAAGAGCAGTGAGCGGATGGAGAATGTACCCTGTATAGACATATCCTGCACACGAGGGAGAGTGCTACGCTCCTGACAGCATTGGCCCACGCCTTCCTGGGCTCTGGACCGCAGGGAAGCATGACAAGGATCTGAGCCTGCATCGAGGTTGCACAACGAACACCAAAGGCTCCAACTCCAACCAAGCACAACACAAAGAGTGAGAGCTGGTTACCCACAAAGAGACAGGATGCTGCTGGCCGGCTGTGATAGACAAGACAGGGTAGGCAATGGGGAAGGAGCAGCTCCTAAAAGAGGAGGTTTCCTCCCCAGATCTGAGATGGGAGGAGCTTTCACTCTCAAACCCATTGCTCCTGAGGACACTGTACTATTTACATCTCCAGTGCAGGGAAGGCTCAAGGACGTGCGCCCAAAGAGAAGGTTCTCTGAGAACTGGAACGAAGGAGAATATTCAGAGGACTCGGGGAGGGTCAGTGAGAGCTAACAAGATCAGACAACACGCAGGGGCAGAAAGCAAGCCCCCAGGAGGGCTGGAACGAAGGCAGCCCTTCGGCAGATAGCCAGAAGATTCAGGATAGCCACTGGCGTCCCTCTGAACCCAGAATGCAGGCAGCCTCCTCCACAGGGGAGTATGAGAAAATGAAAGAACGGCACACCCTCGGAACACCTGTCCCCAAAAGCTAAAGGCAAGCACAGAAAGGGTGGTCCTTTTAGGTGGGTTTTACAATCCTCTGTCCCTACTGGAGCTGATGCAATTCAGTTAACTTCCCTATTCTTCAAAACCGCACTGATGTCAACAAAGTGTCAATTCCGAAGGATGTATCCAGCAGGTGCCATTGGAGAGCAGACCGACTTCCACTGATTTCACCCCTTTAACATGAGAAATGTTTACATGACCCCAGATCCAAACCAAACATTTACTATTCAACAACGTCATTTATTTTAAAACAAGCCTCTGGTTAATATATAATTTTACCATTCATTAAAGATAAAAAGCATGCAAATAAAGTAGATATGCTTGTTTGTCTTTGCATTTAAGTATTCTTTACTATCTACAGCAAAGGTCAGGGAAATAATGTTGTAATATCAAATGTTTTCTACCTGTATACTATTTACCTACCTGTACACAGTGGTGAAATAGTGGTCAGTAAGGAGTTTTATATTCCTTTTGTAAAAACATAAATCTTTGCTTGGTGTATGCCTTTAATCCCAGCACTCAGGCACACACAGGTGGATTTGGTCAACCTGGTCTTCCTAGCAAGCTCCAGGCTATCGACGACTACTTAGTAAGACCCTGTCTGGACAGATGGATAAAATAATAAGTAAACGGTGGGAGCTTTAGTGTGGGCTCCTTGATTAAGAGCACTTGTAGCTCTCGCAGAGGACCTGGATCCAGTTCCCAGCACCCACATGGTGGCTAACAACTATCATTAATTACAGTTCCAGGGGGTCCAAAGCTTTCTTTTGACCTTTGGGATGCATTTCAGCACAACACAATCCAAGATCTACTAATGTGACTTACATGCTTAGGGATGATGGCAGAAAGATACTTAGTGGTTGCTCATAAAACACTACATGAACACCACACTGCAGTCCGTAAGGTACAGTCTCCAACGGGTACTGGTATGTTCCAGGCAGCAGATACAAAGTATAAGCTGCTTGTGTGTTTAGAACCAAGGCTGCTTTGAAGTTACTGCCAAAAGAACCCCTAGGATTCACCAAGTATGGGATTCTGAATTAACTTTTAGTCACTTTCAGAAACCCCTACATTGAGTTACACAACCCCACATCAGGTAGCAATCCACAGTTCAAGGACTGTAATCTAGGAACTTCCAGGGGGCCCAGGCTTAAAGATACCTACTGCCAACCCTTATGACCTAGGTTCAAACCCACATGGTAGGGAAACTGACTCCCACAAGGCGTCTGCTGACCACCTCGTATGTCACAAACACACACACACACACACACAATTTTTTTTAAAGAAGGTGTGGTCTAAAAAATTTAATGGTTTATGCAGCCCCAATTATCTGGCTTAACTCAGTATTCTCTGAAGGCCTTGGAATGCCTCCTAGTCCTCCTTTCCTCATCCCTGCATGGGCCCTGAGCATGGGCCCTGAGCAGGCCACTGCAAACATCTCCTTGGGAAGTAAAGCTCCTACGGCACAGCCACTGAGGGTGATAAACCTGCCTCCTCCTCCAGCTGAGTCTCTCCTGCGCTGAGAGATGACCACCAGGCACGAGTCGATAGGCAGGACCTACAGGATGTGAGGCAGGAGCTGTAAGCCCAGGAGGTTTGCTGACGTGTCCAGACCTTTCTGCGGCAAAGCCTGGACTTGGCAACTCTCTCCAAGTTCCCAGGCCAAGCAGAACAGCTGGCTGCTTGCTTGTTCACCTGTCAGCAAACTGAGCTAATGTAAGCAAGGCTGCCACATGGGGCAAATGGGGACTCACAGCCACTCACAGGCCACTCAGGGCACTACTAACACAACTAGAAAGTAGAAAGCTCTGTAGCTGCTAATGGTCCCTCAGACCCCCACCTTACACAAGCCTAATACACTCTAAATAAATTTTTAAGGGATCTGAAAGGCTCAAGTATTTCTCAATTCTACTCCCAGACTTTCTCAGAAAGCCAGTTCTGGATACCTGGTCTGAAAACTTGACAATGGTATCGGCACATCGTTCACACGCTGCGCTCTTAGCCCCTGGCCGTCAAACCCGCCCCAAACTGCTGCACCTGCCTCCGGTTCCTGTAATGTTCACACTGCAGTGCACACTGCCTTCCAAGCCATCCAGCTGGCTCTGTCTCCAGTGCCACCCTGCCCATCCTGGCCCCACCCTCCTCATCCTGGCCAGATTCCTGCCCAGTCATCACCTTCTTGCCACCTGCCTTCCCCGCCTCCTCACCCCCGCACATCTGCCCCAGCGTGTGCCTCTTTCCCGGTTCCTCCACGCTATCAGTTGTCTATTGCCTTACTCATCTTCGCTTGCCAGGAAGTGAGTCAGGTACCCTCACACCTCAGGGTGCCCGTCCTAAACTACTACTCTTCTCACAAGTGGCAGAATTCGCTGGGCGGGGTCTCCCTGAGAGCATGATTCCCCTTAGTCCCCTTGTCCTCAGCTTTCTTTCCTCTTCCTCAAACTGTACACTTTGTATTTGTTTCTGCCCCTGCTTACTCTTTTTCATTGAGGATTTGTGTAAGAGTGAAGCACATGACAGTATTAGGCTAGCGCGTGTTCTCCCGCTCCCGCCCGCTCTGTCCCTGCCTGCCTCTGCCCCTGCCCGGCAGCTGTTACCTCAAGATGTTACGTTCCCAGCTGCTCCTCCAGTGCCATGTCTGCCCATGCCCCCCACCATCCTCTAACACTGTCACCATCCCCATGAAATGCTTCTTCTCTGGTGCTATTGCTGTGGCAGGCCTGACCATGATGTTTTCTGGAAGAATGTGGAAGGGCTGTTAAGCACCTTAGAAAGCACCCTAGAAAGGAGCTTGGAGGGCAGTAGTGCTGAGAGCCACATGGACTACGGAGGGCCAGCTCAAGGTTTCAGGGTGAAACACTATTAGTGAGTATTCTCGTGATATGTCTGGCAAAGAATGTAGCTGCTTTTTGCCTGCTTGCCTTCGCTCCCACTGGGAAGTTCACCTCTCCTGTTCCTGAGGCATCTATTCGCTGGTGTTAGAAGCTTCTTCTTTTGGGATTCCATCATAGGCTGAAAACTGGCCACTCTATCTGACTTCCCGGGGACTCCAGCACCAGGCTGAGAATTCAGAGAAAGCCAGTCTCCTGGACTCAGCAACTATGGGGTCCTGGGCCTTTTTTGTCAGAAGGCCATTGTTAGATGCCAGTCTGTAAGCCACTCTAATATAAAATACAGACATCTGTCAGTTCTGTTCCTTAGAACCCCAATGAACGCTTCGATGAGCTAAAGACAAAAGGTCAGGTACCAGCTACCTGTGATACCTTAGGAAGACATGTCTTCCCAGCCTTAGCTTTACCATGACTTGATGGTGTGTGTGTGTGTATGGTGTTCATGTGCTGTTTTGAGACAGGGTCTCACGTAGCTCAGGCCGGCCTCTACTCTATTATGTAGCCACAGATGATTATCTTAAGGCTCTGCTACTGCTGCAGTTTTGGTGTGCACCTTCACACTGTTTTATGTAGTGCTAGAGACCCAAACCATGGCTTTCTGCATGCTAGGCAAGCAACCCAGGAATGCAAGACTGAGGCAGGAGGGCCTCCTGGTTAAGACCAGCCCACAATGAATAAACCCTTTCCTGATAAGTAATTGAAAGCTCGCTTCCGCAAAACTATCTTAATTGCAGGCTGAGCTTCACCCCCAGGCTCATATTACAAGGAGGGATGAATATTACCACTTCCTCACTTGGGACTCAGGGATCAGCTGAGGAAGCAGATGTGTAAAACTGAGTAACTGTGAAAGGTGGGTGCTCTGACCCTTAAATCATCTCTGCAGGTGGTGAGGCCAGAGCGCATGACACTGCCTTCCCAGTGCAAAAGCTGAAAAGAAACGGCAGGTAGTTAACACACGCCGCTGCACACTTGTCCCAGTTAGCACGCACAGCTGCCAGAAGAACTTCCACTCTGGGATCAGGTTCCCAGTTAATTATCAGCTAAAGCTTTCAAGCTTCCACTGAGAGAGCCCACAGCCAGGGCTGGGAGGTTAGCGGTGAACTCAGTCCTGGCACTTTGTCATGATCATGTGTCTCGGACCCAAAATATTGACTAAAATCTTCTGAAGTCACTTTTCCTTACAAGATACTTCCCCTGCCAATTGTGACACAAATACACATGGGAACAGCAACTAGGGATTTATATGCACAAGCTGGCTGGAGGAGGGTGCTCTGGGGTACAGTGCCAACTCCTGGAAGGTCCTGAGTTTCATTGCCAACCCTGTGACGGACTAAGAGCCAATGGGTGCAGCACTCGGCTTCGGTGCGAGTGCGCTCAGGAGGCTGAGGCAGGAAGATCTCAGACAGAAGAGTAGCCCACATTAGGGAAGCTGTGTGTGGCGGCTGGAATAAGAACGGCCCCCATCGGCTCATACACTGGAATGCCTGGTCTGCAGCTGGTGGAACTGTCTGGGATGACCAGGTTTGGCCTTGTTGGAGGAGGTGCGTCACTTAGGGGCATCATTCCCAGATGGTGCTCACTCACGGATGCTCTCCCACCCCTTGTGGGAGCTCTCAGCTATTGTTCCAGCCCTATTCCTGCCTGCTGATGTGCTCCCCACCACGATGGCCACTGACTTTACTACCTGCTGGCACTGGGCGCCCCCCATGTCTTCTGTAAGTTGCCTTGGCCATGGTGCATTATCACAGCAGTAGAAAGGTAACTAAACTAGCACGTCTAGAAAAAATTTAAGAGTCACTACATTGAAGCCCTTTACAAGTTCCTTAGAGAAAGATGGGCATGGTGACACACACCTTTAATCCTCTCAAAACAAAGAACCAAACAATCGAAACAAACAAAAAAAGCCACACGTATGGTGGCACATGCTTTTAATCCCAGCTTTCTGGGAGGCAAAAGGCAGGCTGTGCCCACAAGAGCAAATTCCAGGCAGCAAGAACTACACAGAGAAACCCTGACACAAAAAAACCAAAACACAACCAAAATTTAACTATTTATACATCATTTGTTATATTTAAATATTATAAGTAATCAAGAGATGATTTTTAAAGGTATTCGGAAAGGCCTGTAGGATTCTCGGTGGATCAAGGCACTTGCCACACCTGAGCTGATGACCTGAGTTTGGTTCCCAAGATCCACATGGTAGAATCAGAGAACTGACTCCGACAAGCTGCCCTCTTACCTCGACACAAATATACATCTGACAGACAGACAAGAGTCACGTTCTTAAAGCGTTAACTAGCACATGGTAGAATATGTAGCTGTTACTTGCAAATAAATATTAGGTCTCTTTATTTAAGGACTACAGCATCCTTAGAGTTTGCTTTTACATATGTATAAATATTTTAGACTATATGATATGCTACATTAGGATGTAATCATTTTACTGCGGAGAACTGTTATGGTTTTACATTTTTGTGCCTATTTTTACATCTTGCTCCCATAACACCAGAGTGCCATAGACATGATACTCTTCCGTTTCAAAGATGATAAAAAGAAAAAAAAAAAAAAAGAAAGAAAAGAGATAGAACTAGGTAGAACTTGGTGACTTGGTGGTAAAGCATACCCAGCGTGCTCAGAGTCCTATGTTTAATCCCCAGCAACAACCCAACAAACACACACACAGTTTAATCATCTGGCAATGATAAGGAAAAGATGTCCCAACTGTGCACACTCTACAGCCTGCATTTGTTCAGACACCCCCACAGAAACCCTAGAATGTACAACTCAGCTCACAGACAATATGTAGGCTAGGCAGGCCAGGAGGAGGCTGCGAGGAGGGAAAAAAAAAGTGATTGAATATATATGTAAGACAGCTTTACTTCCTGCCACACTGGAGTCTGTTACTGTTGAAATGTGTTTAACTGTGGGTGCCACTCTGCAGCAAGATGTGAGGAAGCAGGATCTGCTGCTATTTATAAACGGCTTATTTTGGGCCGTCTGCCTTGTAAAGTAACAGGAGATCCAGACAGGGCCTAGAAATGGGTTTCTGTGGACGGAATTGAGAAAACCTGACACCTTGCAAATGCCCTCCACACCAAGGCCTGTTGCTGCCAAAAAAACATCTGAATGGAGCCAGGAGGGTCCTGTCTGATCATCCCTGGGGAGAACAGTCCTTTTCATTGATTTTCCTCTACAGTAAGCCATCTTAAAACAGGAAATTGGGGCTGAATGTGGTGGCCCAACCTTTATTCCCAGCATTGATCTCTGTGAGTTTGAGGCCAGCCCTGTGAGGCCAGCCTGGTCTTCATGAAGCCAACCTGCTCAAAACCAGTCAGGGCTACACAGTGAGACCCTGTCCAGAAAATAATAGAAACAAAAAAAAAGCAGGCTGACAGTGTGGAGCACGTGCATAGCACAGGCGAGCCTCTGGGCTGGAGACCCAGCAATGCAGAAAAATGAACGATGAGAAACAAAACAGAGAGAGGGGAAACATGGGCCCTCTGCAATGCACTGCAGTAGTCTCCCGTGAGCTGTGGGGAGACTTACCTGCCTGGGTGCAGACTAACCCTGAGCTCTGTGTTTTCCTCCATGCAAACATACTTAGGATAAAGTTTAGTTCTTACCAGTAAGAAATGAGCCATAGTTATTAAGAGAGTAACTGTAGCCGGGGTGCTATGATGAAGGTTCTGTGAGTGTGCTCTCTGTGCTGTCAATGTCCTGTGGCTTCGAAGGGCCACAGGGACCGTGGCAACTTTCTAAAGGAAGCCATTTAACTGGGGTTGTTTTGCTTCAGAGGTGAGGACAGTATCACGTTGGGAGCATAGTGGCAGGCAAGCAGGCCTCTATCATGTTGCACCATGGCATGCTCTCTGCCAAACACAAAAAAACAGATCAAATCAATAACTGTGTGTGTGTGTGTGTGTGTGTGTGTGTGTGTGTGTGTGTGTGTTGACTGTGCCTATTACCCACAGGGTCGGAAGATGTTGTTGCAGGTGGATGCTGGGAATCAAACCCAGGTCCTCTGGAAGAACAACCAGGGCTCTTAACCACTGAGCCATCTCTACAAAACCCTTAAAGGATTCCTGCGTACTGGGGATTTATAAAGAATGAAGAAAAGAAGAGAGAAGGAGGAAAGGAGGGAGGGAAGGAGGGAAAGAGGGAGAAAGGAAGAGTGAGACCAAAAATAAAGAACATAATATAGTCGTTGGCGGAGAGGAAGACACTGTGAAGGAGGCTGGGGAGGGGGGGGAATGCTTCCCCCCTTTTCTCTTCAGACCCAGGAAAGAGCTGTGATCATATGGTGTCTCCAGGCACTAACCCCAGTCAGACACTAGCACAGTCTCAAAGCCCTGTGACCTACATGATTCTGTGCTGGGGTTTGCATGGAGGCAGGATTGAGAACCTAGTTTCCATACAACTGACTCACAGTAAAGGACAACCTGGAGAAGAAGCAGGAACCAGGACTCTAGCAGGGGCACATCCTCAGCAAGAGCCTTTAAGAGGAAGACGATGCGGATATTTGAGAGATGAGTGCCCATTACAGCAGGGGATCATCTAGAGGGCCACCTACTTCCTGGCCCAGCTGACCCACGTATGTACCAATCCTCTCCCACTCTGACCCAGATGCCCAGCCTCCCCCAGCCAGAGTGCATTAGCACACACTGAGAGGGGCAGATGAGACGCTAGAGGGGAGACAGGGAGGTGATGTATCTACACAGAAGCATCCATCAGGAGAGACTTCACTGGCTTGGCTTTGATCCATGTCAGTCTATAAAAGGATCCTCCAGAATGTTCAAAGGAAACCACACTGTACTGGACACCCAGGTTTGGGCTGTAGGGTCACTGCTAAGAACCATGCCCATATCTTAAAAGAACAGATCACAAAAGGTTAGGTTCATATGTTCAAAGGGAAGGTAAGACAAAGAAACAGAGCCTGCGTGTCAGGGAAAGCTGGGGAAAAAAAAAAACAAACAACTAAACACACTTTTACAAACCATCCCACTGTTCTGTGCTGGTACGTGACCAGTGCACTGGTCCTCTGACAAGACAGAGAACATGGAACCAGGTCACATGACCCAGATGGGGCTCTCAAAGCTGCTCAGGGCAAACCTAAGGTGGAATATTCAGTTATCCGGTTCTTCTCACTATTCCAAGCCATTGTCACCAAGTCAGGGTCACTGAGTCAACAGTCTGACCTGTTAATCCAGCCAGTGTGAGGAATATGTGTCACTGACTAGGCCTATCTTACCTGGAAGATGGCCAAGTTCCAGAGGCAGTAGCTTGCCAGAAGCTACTCAGCAAAACGAGGTCGAGGCTGGATGAGAAACATACAGCAAGAAGAGAAGAAAAAGGCAAGAAAAGCTCCATGGAGCCACACCCTCCCTCTGCTGTTCACCCAAGCACTGGGTCTCTCCGGGCTGGGGAGACGGTTCCATGGGTAAAGGGGCCTGACTTGACAATCTGAATCCTTGGAACCCACATAGTGGAGACCTCAAAGGCTGAGAAAGTATGTGCTCAGACTGACACATGACATATAATTATTACATAATAATTTTTTTTAAATAAAAGCAACTTTTCCAGTTTTCCTGGTTTCCCAGTTCTCTCACTCCAACATTTAAGGGCAAAGACAAAAAAAGAAAAAAAGGAGGAAAAAAAAAAAGAAAAGAACTGTTTCAGCAGACGTGAGTTCCTTGCTCCTCTACCCTGATGGATCTGGTCACTTAAGGTCACACTATTATTAGTGTTGGGCATGGCTTCCTCAGAGGAATCCAGCTTGGCTCTCTTCTCCCCAGCGCCGGTGCCCCACTGCCCTGCCCCAACATCTCACCCTTTCAGGACTGAATTCCAGAAACTCTGCTCTCCTTATGGGTTCCCCACTCGCTTCCTAGACCAGGAACCCACAATTCAGCCACATGCTGTCATGACAGGGTTTCGACCTCTCGCTCAGATTCCCAGACAAAGGCTCTCCGCCACCTGACCCCTTCCATCTGGTTTGTCGGCAAAGGGTTGAACTCAAGAAAGCCACAAGCGCTGGCTGCTCTTGACCCTCGCCCTTCCCTCACTGCGGGCAAACTTCTGGCCAAGTAAATCAATACTAGGAGAAGCCTCCTAAGTTCAAGCTCCTGTTCACTCCCAGCCATCTGTCTCTGCTTTCTCCAGTCCCATCCACCTGCCTTTCCCCACTCCAGGCTCCTCCCGGACCACAGCCAACAGTCCGGAGCATGCTTTCCTGTGACCTCATTGCATTTTCTGGAAGACGGGAAGGCTTCCTCGCCGTTGACGCACAGACCTCTGCTTTAAGGACAAGGTTAGGAAAGGGGGCTGGTATCAAAGAGTGACGCGGACCTGCTGGCCACCCTCTTCCACCCCAAACACATCCATAAAGACTGCTATTTCTTACAAGACTTTAACCTCACCAGGCATGGTGGCATTTGTCTATAACCCTAACGTGTGGAGGACTGAGAGAGGAGGGCTATGCAGAGACCCACATAAGGTAAACCTCTCCCAGGTTTTCAAGTCTACATAAAGCAAGGGGACACAAATGAGCACCTGAGAGAACAAGTCACCAGACCAGCCTCCCCTGTCACTCAGGTCTATCAACAATACCCTACTGGTTTTTTGTTGCTCTGAAGAAGTTTTTTGTCCTATCTTCCCACTTCCCATGTCTGTGTCTGTGTGTGTGTGTGTGTGTGTGTGTCCTGACTTGTACTGTGCTCCCTGCCCCATCCCTGGCAGAGACATAGTTTCTCTGCCTCCTGAGTACCGGGATTACAGGTGTGTGCCACTCAGCTAAAGATTTATTTTTATTTTATGTGTGTGTTTGCCTTCACATATGTATAGACACGGTGTGCATGCAGTGCCTGAAGTAGCCAGGAGAGGGCACTATAACCCTGGGACTAGAGTTAGCATTAGAAGGGGCCAGGTCCCCTGTTCCCCTTGCTCTCTTGCTAAGTGTGATATCACACTCCTCTAAACCCAGAATCTAGGAGGCAGACGCATGTGGATCTCTGAGTTCAAGGTCAGCCTGGTCTTCAGAGGGAGTGCCAAGGCAGCCCGGGCTACACAGACAAACCCTGTCTCTAAAAGCCAAAACAAAACAACAACAAATGGAGCCTATAGGCTTTGAATGCTTCAGGCTACTTGACAGGGATTAGGAAGTGTGGCCTGGTTAGACTTGTTGAAGCAAGGTGTGTCACTACAGGTAGGTTGTGGGGTTTCAAACCCTCAAGCCAAGGCCAATCTCTCTCTCTATTCCCACTGCCTGCAGAGCAAATGCAGAACTCTCAGCTCCTTCTCCAGCACTGTGTCTGCCTGCGTGCTGCTATGCTTTCCACCATGATGACAATGCACTAAACCTCTGAGACTGTAAGCCAGCCCCAGTTAGATGTCTTGGTCATGCTGTCTCTTCACAGCAATAGGACACTAGGTCGGGCAAGTTGACCTCAAATTTTCAAGTCTCCTGACTGTCAGCCTCCTTAAAACTTGGGACAAATGGCCACACATTTTTTTTTTATAATTACAAAAGTAATTATTTTTTTTTAATTTATTTACTCATTTATGTATGTATGGGTGCCTCAGAATGCATGTGGGGCATTCCTTCCACTATGTGGGTCCCAGGAATCAAACACAGGTGGCAGGCAATTTTGCCAAAGCATCTCCCTCCTCTGCCCCCCCCACCACAGCATGGGTCAGCAGCAGAAAATAAATACAGCCAATTTGATGCCAGGGTGCCAACTTTCCCTATGACATCAGGCTCACAAGGGGCAGAAATGGCATTACCCTGACCAAGAACCCCTTCAAAGCTGCGTGTGCCACAGGCACAGTGGCAGAAGCCTGCAATACCAGGGTTCTGAGAGGCAGAGGCAGTTAGGTCTCTCTGAGTTCGAAGCCAGCCTGGTCTACAAAGTGAGTCCAGGACAGCCAAGGCTACAAAGAGAAACCCCTTCTGGGGGGTGGGGAAGGAAGAAAAACAGAGCTCCTTTAATGTGATGAACTGCAATCCAAACTGCCCTGTCTTTACTCACACTCACCCTACGTGAGTGTGAAAATACACACACACACACCATAACCAAGTTGGGGGTCCAAGATCCTTGTCCCTAAGGAAAAGGGTTAGCCCTAATCAAAACAGGGTCTTAGCTGCCATCAGCACCAGGAGATGAGGGGTGTGCAATGCCTGTCCCAGGAAATGTGCGCTCAACAAAATCCCACAAGCAGCTTCAGGAGATAAGTGGCCCTTTCTGAAGCTCATCCATGGACATCCTTCTTTCCCCCACCCAACCCCCTATCTACCTAATGTGCCCTACAAAGAAACTGTCTACTTCCAGGTGTGGAAGCACAGGGCCAGCCCCTCCAAGGTGTAGTCAGCCACATTCTGGTTTGAGACAGTCTACCCGAAGGTGGGAACTGAGGACTACAGTTGGAAGGTGGTGTGGGGGGGTGGCCTCCAAGGGGTGGGACCAAGGGTTGGTAGTGGTGTTCTGTTCTCAGAGGAGATTAAAGGTTAGTGCCCATGAGAACGTGTGGTTACTGAAGGTTAGCTGGCATCTTCCACATTCTCTGGTTTCCTATCTCTCACACAGGCATCCACCATGGCACCAGCCACAAGGCCCTTAGCAGTGACCAAACTGACAACCCAACCTTGAACTCCTAGCCTCAAAGCAGCAGAGTAAATAAGGCCCTTTAAAACTAGTTACCTGGCCTTGGGCATTTCATTATGACAACAGGAAACAGACCAATACAGCCAACAGTATGGACACTCAGCTTTCCAGAAGGGATAACGTGTTGAATACTCTGGGACATTACCTCTCTTCGCCAGCAAGCTACTTTGTCAGAATCAACAGAACGGGAGTAAGCATACACAGCTGCTGCAGTACCCCCTGCTAGGATACTGCTGAGGCCAAAATGCTTCCCAAATTTCAAGAAAACTGACATTTAGTTCAGGTAAAACAAGCTGGGATCCAGCTGATTAGTGCATAGTTAAGATAATGTCATATCTCAAGGGACAAGCTTCCCCAGGGAGTCGGAAGTAAAAAAGGAAAAACTGTGTTTGCCAAAGAGGATAACCTTTCTCTATGATGTGCTCTATCTAACTGGGCAGGCTGGCCCAGGCCTGTCCTCCAAGCACTCAGAAGGCTAAACCAAGGGTTCAAGACCAGACTGAGTAACATAACCCTCACTTAAAAAACAAAGAACAAAGCTCAGTTTGGGAAAGTGCTTGTCTAACATGCGCAAAGACATGGGCTTGACCCTAGCAGTATTTGGGGGTGTGGTGGTCACACCTGAAATCCCAACACTTGAACTGTATAGTTTAAACAAACAAACAAACAAAAAACAGTTTAAGTTCTGCATCCATGCAGAAATGTGTTTCTGGCTGAAATGAAAGGACCTAACGAGGAAAGCCTCTGAGGAAATCTTCTGCCTTAGTTCCTCCTCTGGACTTCCTACAGAATATTTCCTCTTTAATCACCAAAACGTATGAGAATTTCTGCCACCAGCAGCTGCTCAGCTCTCCAGCTGGGTGTACTACAATTAACTCCATCTTCATGTAAGCGACGTGGAAACGGAATCAGATCTGCAGTTTAAGGACTCAGGCCCCAGGTCCCACTTCCCCCGACTAAGATACTCACATCAAGGCCTACAACCCGTGCTTCTGATGCAAGGGCTAGAAAATGGGGTTTCCTTATTCCCCACTGGGGTAGGACTAATCTGTTAGGAAGAGCACGAACCCAGGGACACTCTCTGTTCACCATCAGGCCATTTGAAGAGCTACAGAAGAAACCACGGCATACAGGTGTACGGGAGAAGGCTTGGTGCACCCACGGGCCTCCCTCCAGCATCCCAACTCATTCAGTTACCTAGTGGCCAGCTTGAACCTCGTCCTTCTGGGCTTTCTCGGAGCTTCGTTGGAGGCATGGCTGATTAGCAGCACTTGCCATGGTGATCAACTCAACTCTTTTTCCCTCCCTGGATGCCATAAGACAGGGAAGATCATGAAGAATCTGGCCTTATTAACAGAACAGTTCAAATTTCTTTTTCTTTGCTTTGTTTTATTGATTTATTATTTGTTTATTTTTATTTATTTTTGCTTGCCTTTTTGTTTTTTTTAAAGGCAGGATCTCACTAGACCCTAGAATGCTCCAATTCAGAGTTTCTCAACCTGTCGGTCTCAACCCTTTGGGGGGTTCAAACCACCCTTTCTTAGGGGTCTCATACCAGATATTCTGCATATCAGATGCTTGTGATACAATTCATAACAGTAGCAAAAGGACAGTTATGACGTAGCCATGCAAACAAGTTTATGGTTGTAGGGTCACTATACTAAATGGTTGCAACATTACGAAGGTTGAGAACCACTGCTGTTTAAACCTGGCTGGCCTAGGAACTCAGATCTACCTACCTCTGCTGGGAGTAAAGGCCTGTGCCACCACACCTAGCCCAGGTTAACTTTTTAATGGGTCCAAATTTGATAAACTATTGGGACCATAAGAAAAATACAGAAGGTTTGGGCTGCGGGTCACAGCTCTGTTGACAGAATGTTTCCTACACCAAGCCCTGGTTCCATCCTGAGCATCCCTACACACTGTGGCATGGTGGTTCACACCTACAGCTGAGTACACCGAGGCACACCCAACCCTCAAGACAAGATCAAGTCATCCTTCAGCTACACAGTGAGTTCTCAGCCAGACTGGGACACAGGAGTGTCTCAAATCAGCCTAATCCCCTACATAAACTGCTGCTTGATGCAGGAGGATCAGGGATTCCAGGCCATAGCTGGCCACACCATAATTGTAAGGCCTGCCTGGGAGACATGAGATCCTGTACAGGAAGGAGGAAAGCTAAAACACTCAGGAGGTGGAAGAGGACTGAGTAGCTCAGGGCAACATCCCCGATGAGCACTCTACTTCCTGGTCCCATGGAGCAGGCAGCACTTCACCACCAAGCTTTCTCTCCCTTGATGCTCTGGCCTTGCCACAGGACCTGCAATAGACACTGGTGACCATAGACTGACAATGTAAGCCTTCAAGGTCACAGTCACAGGGTGACACCGGATGAACATAAAACTCTGTGACAGGAATGGAGACAGGAGGTTGTGCTAAAAGACCAAATACTAACAGGAGAGTCTCCTGATCTTTGCACGCAATAGGGAGTTAGGCATTATGAGCTTGGCACGCATCCCTTCTTAAATGCCTGCTTCATAGTCTACACACTGCTTTTCTCTGTGGAATCTCCTGTTTATACTGAACCTAGCGTCATCTAAGAGGGGGCTCAGTTTCCAGTCCGGTGGGCAGTCACTGCCCTTACCAAGCCTTTGGCTAGGGCTCCCCAGATCAGAGTCGGCTTTCCTAGGCCCTGAAGTTGTCTGGCCAGGCTTCAGATCCAGCACCACTGGCTATGGGACTTGGGGTGGCTACTGAGCTCTGTGAAAACAGAGAATGGTCACAGCAAACCCACCTCCAAGGCTTAAAGTGGTTGCAGAGTTAATAGAGAGGCAGGCTCAGCAAGGGAAATCAACACTATTATAAGCAGAGCCTGCTCAAAGAAAGGGACAATAAACAAGTATTACGAAGGCTTAGGCCATGACAGAGGGAAAGCTAAGACAGTGGCATGTGAGCATCACAGCACTGCCAGGGCTCTACTAAGAGCACGAGGTATTTAGATTAAGGAGAGACAGGGTGGGCTGGAGAGATGAGCAGGGTGTGGAGGCCCTCCCTGCCAAGCCTGACTGATTTGATCTCCAGGACCCACATGGCAGAGAGAACCTACTCCTCCAAGTTATCCTCTGAACTCTCACATTCATGCTCCATACGGCAGGCACGTGTTCATTCATGTGCACAAACACACACATATCACAAACATAAAATGTAATTTTAAAAAGCCACCAACTTTTTTTATAAAGAAAAAGATGCTGTAATAAATGTTAAAAAAAAAAGTTGTTTAGGCTTTACAGTTGTTTGAGGATTTGTTCTGATGTTTTTTGTTTTTGTTTTTTAAGACAGGGTCTTGCTACACAGGCTTGGAGCTTCCTTTATAGGCCAAGCTGGCACTGAATTCACACAAATCTGATCTGCCTCCCTGCCGCCCAAGTGCTGGGATTACAAGCATGAGCTACAATGCCTGGCCCATGTGTGTGTGTCTGTGTGTGTGTGTGTTTGTGTGTAGAATGTATGTATATGCATCTGTGTGTATGTATGCACATACGTGTGCAAGCTTGTGTGTGTTTCTTTAGAAACAAAGTTTACTAAGAAAGCGAAAACAAACCCAATGACAGGAATAGGCCAGGGAAAGGTTGTTGTTCCTAAGGAAGTCAAGGGCTGTGCCACACCTCAAAAACCCTGAGTGCCAACAACTTCCTGAAACTCAAACATCTGTCCCAGTGCTCAACAGAAGAACTATGGTTTCAGCTGCAGACACAGGGACGGTTTAAAGGCGGCTTTTCCTAGAACTAACCTCTTAGATCTCAAGTTCTAAAGCTGGGGTGGCGGTGGGGGTCAGACAAACTCCACAGAAGACAAGGAGGGAAACCTGAGCACACTCTCTCAAGGCCTAGGCACCTGCTACATTGTACACAGACAGAAAGGCAGTGTCCTTAATTTTTTTTTCCTACGGGAAAGAAACACAGTACAGAAGAAACACCTAGGACAGGATATCAATTCGGACTCAAGTGAAGTGGCAGATACATGCAGGGGAAGAGGGCTTTCAGAGAGGAACAGAAGCGCCCAGATGGGAGAGGAGGCAGAATGTTGACCAGAGGCAGCTGGGAGCTCACAGGTGGAGGTGAGCTGAGCTCTGGGCCCTGGCAGTGGTTAGCAGTTGGGGTGGGAAAGGACAGATGTGGTATGTGCAAAGAGACAGACAGCAGATTATGGCTTATTGGGGAGGAAATGCCAAGGGCAAGAGCGGAGAACCACAGAGAATGCCCTGAGTGACGGGATCAGGGCTGTGTTTGTTTGGAGATCACTCCAGCAGCAATGTGGAGAATGTTCTGGAGGTGGGCCAGGCTGCTGGCTGGGAAATCAGCCATCGGAGACTCACGCTGTCCGGAAATGATGGAAGAGGGGTTAAGACTCCAAAGGAGATTGGCAAAGGGCACTGGCGGGAGCAGCAGCCTGGATGGATGTGGAAGGACATGGATTTTTGTAGACTGAGGTGACAGCAAAGCACCTCTTCTGTGAGTGGCTGGAGAGAATGCCGGTGGGAGAGCGGGTCGGTGGTGAGGAAGCCGGCGCAGGGACTGGCAGGATGCGCGGAGGGGGAATGCAAGGAGACTGCTCAATCAATGAGAGAGGGCTGAACAGTCCTGAGCAGCAACTGAGCAGACAATCGCTGACAATCACTGACAGACAATCGGGAATACAGACTCCAGACAGGGAGAAAAGCAGTAAGCCAAGGAGCTTGAGGCAGGACCTAGGCCCAGGCAGAAGGAATACACGAAGCAAACGGAGAGGACAGCGAGATGCAAAAACACTTCAACCTGGGGGGGGGGGGAGCCACAACAGGCCATTGGTTCTCAACCTGTGGGTCATGACCCCTTTAGGAAGGAAACAGGACTACTATTTCACAGGGGCTGCCTATGGGATATTTACATTACAACTTGTAACAGTAGCAACAAAAATAATTATATGGCTGGGGGTCAACAGCACATGAGGACTGTATTTAAAGGGTCGCAGCACTAGGAAGGTTGAGAAGCACTGCAGTAGACACATCCCAAGGGAAACAGCAAGTCACGAAATACGGGAACCATGCTCGCCTTTCCTCAGCCGAATGGCGTCAGCAGGATCCAGACACCAACAGTCCCCGCTCCTCTTGACCTGCCCAGCACTGACTCTACCGCTCTCATGACATTCGTCACCCATACTCATTACTACCTCAACAACCACTGAAGCCGTCTCCTTGCAAGAGGCTGAGGGCACAAGGCATGAGGCTGCATCCCAACATTCTGAAATCCCAACATCACAGGTACAGTCAACCGTGACACAGGACCAACACTCCAGGAAAGTGCCTAAGGCTTAGTGCTGCTCAATACATGTTTAACCAAGCACCTACCAGTGGCCAGGTAGTATGGCAGGTGCTGAACTGGCAGGTGAGTCAGCGCCAGATCTAGGATCCCTGGGTCAGGGCTCTCTCCCGGGCACAGCCAACGCTTGCACTGTATTTACCAGTGAAGAGAACCTGGCTGCGGAAGAAAGCGCCCTCTTTCCTCAGGACTTTGAAGAGGTGAAAGCTTCATTGTTTTCTGATGTTTGTAACAGGGTCTTGCTATACAGTCCAAGGCTCACGATCATCATGTATCTACCAGCATAGTGCTAAGATTATAGGTATGTACCACCACCACCACCACCATACCCACCCACACACACACCCCCCCCACACACACACACACTGGCTCACAACATGCCAGGCGCATGGAGACTTTATTGTCTTCCTTCAGAAGATAAATATTAAGCTGGACGTGGAGGCAGGAGGGTTACTGGTTGGAAGTCGACCTGGGCTACTTTCAACACTTTGCATCAACAAAAGAAAAATAACGAGATCAAATTTTAAAAGGTCCACCTAAGGCAGACAGCGACGCTAACGAGAAGAGAAGAACTAGAACAGTACCTGGCTCCCCAAAGCCCTGGGCCGTATCCCCAGCAGCTGGCTTGAGTAGCGGTTTGGAGGACAGGGCTCCCCACAGGCTCTGACAGCTGACTCCTTGGTGCCCAGGTGATGGCGCTGTCTGAGCGGTTCAGGAAGCGCAGCTCTTGGCGCCAGCTGCATGACGTCACGCTGTCTTTGCCACAGTGGCCACTAACCCTCTGAACGATAAGCCCATAAAAATCCTTTCCTTCTATAAACTGCCTTGGCAGTGACAGTTTATCACAACAATGGAAATGTAACTGCCTCAGCGTCAGTTGGGAGTGTGGTAAAGGCCAGAGGATCAGGAGCTCCTGATCAGTCATCCTAGGCCACACAGCACATTCAAAGCCAGAGAGGAAAAGGGGAGAAGAGAAAAAGAGGGAAGGAGGAAGGAAAAGATAATGAGGGAAGGAGACAGGGATGGGAGGAGGAAGCAGAAAGACTGTGAACAGAGAGGTCCACCCTGAAAGATGCAGGACTGCTTGAGCCTGATCAAGAAAGAAGGCAAGTACCCTCAGAACATCATTAACAACACTGATAATAAAGCTCTAACTCACTGTTCTCCCTACCCAGTCCCAGACACTACCAAGCTGAGCCCCTTAGTTTAGATTTTAAGTGTTTTCCCATCAAAAAGGGTGATGAATGTGTTGCTTACTGGGCTCAGCCATTCAACACACAGCGTTTAATTTATGAGTATTCGGTGATTAAGCCCTGTGGGGCTAGGGTAGGCCTTTAGTCCCAGCGCTTCACAGACAGAGGCAGGAGGATGGAGCCAGGCTTCACAGAGAAACGCTGTCTTCAAAACAACAAAAAGCAAATGCAAAGCCAGACAAAAAGCATTCCCCAACTAAACAAATAAATATTGAGAATATATTTTTAACAAAGCAGACTGATCAAAGAGGCTACTCTGTCAGCACATACGTGCTGTACCTGAGTGCACGTGTACCCGCAGGGCGCTTGTTCCCGCTTCAGACACTGCTGTGCACACTGGGGCATGTTTTCTCACCCTACTTGTTATCCCTACCAAGATAGAACTTATCTCCCCTTCACAGATACAGGGATGGGTTCAAAAGAAACAGATTAAAACGGGTCAAGCCAGGCAAGGAGCGCAAGCCTGAGCGTAAGGCCAGGCGTTCCCTGCCCACCAAGGCAGGAACATCAGTCGCCTCTAGGAAAGCATTTCTGCAACAAGTCTGGAGGGGCGGGGGGGGGGTCCTCCCCGTCCTAACTGGACAGAGACACTCTAAAGCTTTGATTCCATTATGATGAAAGACTTCAAATCTCAACCTGCCCCCACGAATACAATCCCAGGGAAGGCCTGGTGGAGTTCTTCTCAGACAATGTGTGTGAAATACAAGACTAGCCTCCATTCATCCAAGAAGCAAAAGGTCAGCCCGGCTTCAGTGTGTCCTGGGAAAGGACTTGCATTTCTAGCATTTCCTCCAGAACAGTGTACCTGCCTTCCTCATTCAAACAGGGTGTACTGCTCCCTCGAACAACCAATACATCGAACAAGGGATTCTTAAGCTCTCTCCTGAGACAGAACTCACACTGCTTCTGTGTTCTGCGGCTCCCCCCACACCTGTGAGCAGAGGCAGGCCCATGAGCCTTAAGGATGCTGTGGGCAACCTGCAGCCACAGTTCCAACCCTGAGTTCTGACTTCTGGTCAGAGCTGCTCATTACCAACACTATCACAAGCCTTTATTTATCTACTCATTTGTTTGAGGAGGAGGGTTGCTGAGACAAGGTCTCTAATTGTGTAGCACTGGATATCCTAGAACTCACTAGGGTAGACCAGGCTGACCGGAACTCAAGAGATCTGCCTGCTTCTTTCTGCCTCCCTAAGGATGGGGTTAAACGTGTGCTCCATTATGCTAGGCTGAAACTGATAACAGTTTATCTTCTAAGTTTAGTGGGTTTCTGGGAAACCAGGCATGCCTCCACTGGAGGGAGAGACTTTAAACACACCCTTCATAAGGCAGTGTCATTTTGTATTGTCTCCTTTGGATGATCACCATTCTTTCAGGACAGATGATATATAATTACATGTATTATAAACTTCTGTTAAGATCCTAGACACTGCTATTTAGGATGTCTTTTTTTTTTTTAATGAAAGGAACACAAAGCCTATGTAAACTGTGAGACATGTACAGTGTTTTCCACTGTATTCGCTTTCTGATAGAGAGGCCAGAAGGCTCAGTGGTTAAGAATGCTAACTGCAGGCGACCTGGGTTTCATTCCCGGCACCTGCACAGCTCTAGGCAATCTGATACCCTCTTTAGACAACTTTGTGCCCCTGCACAACATGGTCCTTATATATACACTGACACACACACATACACAATAAGTAAATCTAAAAGGATTTATCTGAGGAAAAAAAAAAAACCTACCTGTTTTCCTACTGTGGCCCTGCTTAGCTGTGCCCAATTTCAATCCCTGTTAGAAAATCCCTGTTGAGGCCCTTGCAAGCTGACCAAAGCAGGTGGCTTTTCTCCAAGCGAGGTGGATCTACCTGTTCCTAGAAGATACTTGTCTGGGCTTACGAGCTCTACTCTTAGAAGCATCTCTTGGGTTGAAGACCCAGCTCCTATCGGTTAGCATTCACCTAAACAAAATGGATGACAACTGTGAGAACGTGAGGAGGTGCTCAAGCCAATCTCCACAGGATTTTATCCTTTTTCTTCATGGAACATTAGATGGGCATCTAGCCATCCAGCAAGGGCACTTACACTAATCTACATCACTTAGAATATGGCAGCAGCACCCTGGCAGGAAGGGGAGGGGGGGGGCCCTCTCCTCAAGAGAAAGCCCAAGTGTGAACAGCACCAGCCGCATCACCCAGCACAGGCTGAAATGCTCAAGGGCAGTTCAGCATATGAGGTCCTGTGTTCAACCACAGCACCAAAAAAAAAAAAAGATGTATCTGGGCAAAGAAGAAATGTGTTTGTACTACATGCATTTTTGGGGTGCAGTCATAAGAGCCATGAGCAAACATTCAAGAAAGCCAAGAAGTGCAAGCAGGACATAAAGACTCAACTCTTAAGATGATTAGAACTAAGATAACAGAAGTTCTCTCCTCCTGCCTCCTGGCTAGGGCAAGTACATCCTGGAGAAACAAGTCAACAGAAAGGAGACATTTACAGGCCCCTGTGGGACCTTGTCTTCATTCATTATGTTTGTTTTTTTGGTTTTTCTGGTGTTGGTTTTTGTTTGTTTTGTTTTTGTTTTTGTTTTTTTGGTGGCTGGGTGTTGTAACACAGGCCTTTGATCTCAACACTCACTCCAGAGTCAGAAACAGGAGGATCTGAGTTCAAGGTCAGTCTGGTCTACAAAGCAAGTTCTAGGACAACAAGGACTACAAAAAACAAAAAACAAAAAACCTGTATTGGGGTATGTGTGTGTGCACACGTATCTGTGGAAGCCACAGGTCAAAGAAGGGGATCTTCTGCCATCACTCTTGACTCATTTTTTTGACCTGCTTCCTACAGGTCAAACCTGAAGCTGTCTTACACAGGCTGGTTGGGGAGCAAGCCAGCAAATACCCTGGAACAGCCTGTCTCCACCCCCAGGTGCTGGGCTACAGGCGCAGGCAGCCCCTCCCACTTTTCCAGGGTTTCCTTAAGTAGTCATCTCATCAAGGAGACAAGCGGTCTTCCCAAGGCTTCAGCAATCTTCAGGTGAATTACATTCAGCGAGAGGAAAGGAGACAACTGTGCTGTTTTTATCTTTGGAGCAGATCACAATGTCTCCACCCAAGCCAAAGGTATTCTCATTCTTTTGATCAGGAGGGCTAAAGGAGGGACAGCTGTAGTGTTTTCCTCTCTAGTGATAGCGCAGAAAGGGGGAGGGGAGGGGAGGGGGGAGGAGACCATTGGTCCATCAGGAGGGAAGGGCCCCCATGTCAGCCACCTGCCAGGCCATGGATCCCTATCTAGCTACCTAACGGTTCCTCTCACTTTCCAAAACCAAGGCCTATCTTTCCTGAGCTTGAACCAACCCCCAAAGGAACTGCATGAAAAAGTGCTGAGGCCTCAGCAGAGCTGCCTGACAGCCCTTTCCGTGGTTTCTCCCTTCAAAACAGTGAGCTGGGTGCTGTGGCAGCCTCTCCATCCTAGTCCTTGGAAGTTTGGGGGGGGGGGCATCAGGACTTGAAGACCAACCCTTGCTGCAAACTGAGTTCAAGGTCAGCCTGGGCCACGTAATACCCTCTCAGAAGACAGAGAAGGAGCCAGCAAAACAGTTCAGCGGGTAAAGGCTCCTCCCACCAAGTATGATAATCTAGGTTCCAGTCCCTCAGGACAACATGGTAAAAGAACCTACTCACATGTTTGCTTCTGACCTACACACGCACATCGACACAATGTCTACACACGTACACACATAATAAGTAAAATGTAATAAAAGTCTTTTAAACAGAAATGATGGCACACGCCTTTGATTCCAGCACTCAGGCAGGCAACTGCAGACAGATCGCTGAGTTTGAGGCCAGCCTGGTCTACAAAGCGAGTCCAAGACAGCTAAGGCTACACAGAGAAAACCCTGTCTCAAAAAAATCGAAAGACAGACAGACAGACAGGAAGGAAGGAAGAAAGATTTTAAGTGCCAATGCTCAGGAAGCAGAGACAAGAGGTCAGGGTTATTACACTGAGACACTGTCTCAAAAAAAAAAAAAAAAAAAAAAGGCAACAAAGCAGTCCAAAAGAAATTAAAACTTATAATATAAAATAAATCTCTAATATACAAAGGCATTTTGTTCCTTAAGCATTAAAAAAAAAAATAATGAAACACTTGAAAGCATAAAATTAAGGACTGGTGAAAGGCCATGACTGCAAATGGCTGGGTAGGGATGCCTTTCCAGCAAGCCTGAAGATCCAAGTTCAATCCCTAGAACCCACATGATGAGCCTCATGTTGCTATCGCAATATAAAACACAGCACAACTTTGGAAGACCTAAAGTCTTTTAAAAACTACAAAAAATTTTTAAAAATCCTCTGACCAGGGTAGGCTGGAGAGTTGGACCAATCAAGAACATACTGTTCAATTCCTGGCACCCACATCAAGCCACACACAACTGCCTGTAACTCTAGCTTCAGGAGTATCTGATTCTTGGAGTACCTGCATACACATACATACACGCACACACTTAAAAATAATAAAAATACAAGTTTAAAGAAAACCTGACCTACACACAATAAACGGAAAAGGGAAAAACACACTATGCTATAGAAACAAGCATTGTTGATCATGACAGGGTTTCTCTCCATTGCCTTGGCTATCCCAAAACTCACTCTGTAGACTAGGCTGGCCTTCCTCTGCCTCCAGTGTGCTGGGATTAAAGGCATCTGCCACCACTGCCTTTAATCACTACCAATCATCCAGACCTGGTGACACACTCCAAGCACCCAAGATAGCTTGACCTTGGCTACCCAAAGTTCAAAGGCCAGCACATGACATGCTGTATCCACAGCTGGCCACCCCAACATATACACAGAACTGTGTTCTAGGCACTTGCTTAGCATGTATGGGATCACAGATTCCCAGCTCAAGAACAACCAACCCAAACAACTAAGTGTAAAGTCTAATGAGGAAGCTAATTGATCATTTCCTGCTTCACAATCCCAGGTTCTGTCTGAGTCCTTATGTGTCTGGGGTGGAGTGGGGGGTTGGTTGGGAAAGGCTGGTCTAGTGGCCCTGGTTGGCCTGAAACTTAAAATGAAGACCATGCTGGCCACCTACTCAGATTTCTGCACTTGCCTACTGCATGCTGGCGTGAAGCATAGTCCTCCAAGAAAATCTTGTCCTTTTCTCTTTGGTTTCCATGTAAATTGTACAGTGACTTGTCCATGTGGAAACATTTCATTCTTTTTTTCCCCACGTTTTTATTTGCAAATGTTTTATGCAGAAATGCAAGAAAACTAAACCATTTACTGCTTGGTGGGGTGATCAGAGCCTATTAATTCCAGCACTCAAAAAAGGGTTACAGCTGGGGGATACTGATTTCAAGGCCAACCTCGGCTACAGACTGACTCAAAACATGAAAAAACCGACCAAAAAAAAAAAAATAGCACCAAGTTACCTCTTCATTAGATACTCTCAAAAGCTTCGAGGCACATTCCTTTAGTTCCAGCACTCAGGAGACAAAGGCAGAGGCAGGCAGATCTCTGAGAGTTCTAGTTCTAGGGCAGCCAGGACTACCCTGGGGGGACACACACCAAAAACAAAACAACAAAAAGCTCCCACTGTTAGGCAGCTTTGAGGTAAGAATTTTCTAACCTATTTTAAAATAGTGGAAATTAGGGCATCTCAATGAGTTTTGTATCTATTATTATGGTTCTAAATTTTTATGGTGGCTTGACTTATAAAAACAGCTGATGCACTGAGGAATTAAAACTGCAAGTTTTTCTGTAAAAGCCACTGCATACTTGGGGGTGGAGGCGGGCTTTCGATTTAGTGCAAACGTGGTAGCACAGCCATCATCCCAGCCCTGGGAAGGCTGAAGCAGGGAACTACAAACTCACACCCATCTGGGCTCCCCTGAGACCATGACTTAAAAAGCCAAGGGCCAGTTGGTCAAAACACTTGCTGCAAAGGCCTAGACGCAAGGCCCAGGAAGGACCCATGGTGGAAAATGACAATATCCTCTGATATTTTTTTAAAGGACTTTCTTTCAGCCAGGGATTGTGGCACACACCTTTAATCCCACAAGCAGGTGGATCTCTTGTGAGTTCGAGATCAGCCTGGTCTATAAAAGGAGTTGCAAGACAGCCAGGCTACCCCTCTCGAACCCCCCAGGCCCCCAAAAAAGACTTTCTTCTACTTGGGCTTTTTTTAAACGGCAGTCATTAAGTCAATATCCAAGACTGAATAGATCCAAACACTCCATTCCTAAACTAGTATCACTGAGCCACCAGGAATCAGAGTATCAAACATGATTTGGGCTGAGGACGTGGAGCATTCTGCAGTATGCACCAGGCCCTGGGCTTCTATCCCCAGCACCACGTAAAACACTTAACAGAGTGTGGTGGCACCTGCCTATAAGGTGAAGGCAGGATCGTAAGTTCAAAGTCACCGTCAACCACAACAGCACTTTCTATCTATGAGCCCGGGAGATGGCTCAACAGGTAGAAACCCTTACTGGAAGGCTGCAGGACCTAAAACTCAAGCCCCACATCACAGCTGGTAGAAGGTGAATAAAATCTGCTCAGTTTCACCTGTCATTGGTACGTTTTTTACAGTGTGTGTGTACAATGTATGTGAGCACGTTGCTATAGCATATACATGAAGGCCAGGACACCTTTGGGAGTCAGTTTCCTTCTACCTTCTGGGCTCCAGAGCCCAAACTCAGGTTCTCAAGCTTTACCCACTGAGCCGCCCCACCCTGCCAAAGACACATTTCAATTGAAAATCTTTAGGCTCAGCTGGGTGTGGTGGTATATACCTTTAACTCCAGCTGGCTCAGAGAGGCAGAGGCAGGCACATATCTGTGGGTTCGAGGCCAGTCTGGTCTATGAAGTCCAGGACAGCCAAGGGTACACAGGGAGACCTGTCTAAAAGCTCCACCACTTTTGTCCTTTCATAATTCCTATTCTGTTAGTTCATGATTAGATAATCTAACGATAAAGTTGATAAAGATGGTTTAAAGGGCAAGAAGGTATAGTACCCTGTAAGTACTAAGTACACCCTCAAACTTGTTATCAACTTAATCATGAGGGCTGGAGAGATGGACTGGTGGTGAAGAGCACTGGGTGCTCTTCCAGAGGACCTGGGTCCATCCCAGCACCCAGTTGGGGGCTCATAACTGTAACCCCAGCTCCAGGGGCAAAAATGACAATGCACATAAAATAAAAATAAGTAAACTTCTAGAGTGGTAGCACACGCTTTCAATCCCAGCACTTAGGGGGAAGAGGCAGATGGATCTCTATGAGTTCAAGGCCAGCCTGATCTACAGAGCAGGTTCCAGTACAACTATGACTGTTACACAGAGAAACACTGTCTCAGATAGATAGATAGATAGATAGATAGATAGATAGATAGATAGATAGATAGATAGATAGACAGACAGACAGACAGACAAAAACAAATAGAGGAGTCCCAAAAGACAGTTTCAACCTCACCAACACAGAACCAACCAGCCAAAAGTCCTACCTCACATTTTCAGTGGAATTCCCAAGCGGGAACTGTCTGCATCACAGAGGCTAATAAAAGCTCGGAGTCAGTTCTCTCCTTCCAACCACATCTGTGCGTGCACAGACTACCAACACACAATAAATAAAACATTTTTCTCTTTTAAAGTTTAAAGCAAGATTCTACAAAATTAGAATCTTGCCCAAGACCTAAGCAACGCCATGTCCTAAGATGGTGTGACCACAGGGGATGGGCATCAGAAAGGACACTTCAAACACACTCAACCCAAGAATAAAAGACGGCCTCCCCAGGGGAAGTCAATGGGGAAGGGCTGCTGCTGGGAACTTGCAGCTTCTTCACTCCACAAAGTGGCACCCTGAACTAAATGGAAGAATTTTAGGAGGAGCAGGTAGTAGAGAGGAAAAGCAAGGCATGCCTAGTGAGAGTGACTGTAAACTAGCCTGAGGCCAGCCGCAGGGTACCAGGGGCCAGAGCATCGCCCCTCAAGATCAAGACAGCAATTTGGGGCAGCAGAAAATACACAGAGCCTGCGCAAAGAAACACAAGCCCTGGGTCCTGGAAGCACCTCAGGGCCTGGGAAGGGAAGCAGCTGAGGTTCCAGGAATGGGGCAGCAGAAGCCAGGATGACATGGCCCCACAGCATTCCGAGGGCGGCCAAAAGCAGATGCTGACTCACAGTCAAGCAGAGCTGAGGTATCAGCCCACACCTCAGTTGGGGACCGCTTGTCCTGTATTACTCACAGCCCAGCCTCCCTAAAAATACCTTCGAGGGGTGGTCACTGCTGGCAGATAAGCTCAAATGAGGCAGGTTCAGAAAGGCTGGGTCTCAGTGCCGCCTCTCCCCTAAGTCAAAACTGCCACAGTCTCTTCCAGAGAGGGACCTGCCTGAACACCTATAAAGGACTGAAAGAATTAGATTCTTTCACAGACACTCAGGGGGACCCTCTCTCCGGCGTCCTTCAGGCTAAGGAGAGGCTCGGTGGTGCATGCCTGTGGTCCCAGCGCTCCAGAGGCAGCAGTCAGGAGCATGGTACAGGGCAACCTCCAGTAGATGTGAGGGAGCCACAAGAATTCTGACAAAGGAACTGAGTGACAAGTTCCCTTCTGGAAGCAGTTAGCAGCTGCACTGACTGAGAGCTACAAACAATGGTATCAGTGGAAGTTTAATTAGACAGGTGTAAACTACACAGCCCGGGACCACATCGGAGGGCCAAAGGGGCTGGCGCTCTGTTGAGTTTTTGACCTGTACCCTGGACCATGGAGAGACATCAAGGTCTGTGAAAAGGAGAGTGAAAGCAAGAGCTAACACTACAAAGACAGCTTGAGATGCTGTGACAAGGAGCAGACACAATAGGCTATTTTTATGGGTCAAGGACAGGAGCAAAAATCAAAAGGAGAGAGGGAGCCATACCTACAGTGAGAAATGTAGACAGGCAGGCAGGCGGGCTGGAGGGAGGTGTCGGGTTTTTGTTTTTCTGCCTCCCTTCCAATGTTATTCTCCCTATCATCCGAACCTATTGTTTAGGAGGAAGTAAGACTCTGGCTTTCTCATCCACCACATAGAGTGGCTTCACGTTTCCGGGTTTAGGAGATGAAACTCAGGACCTTATTTGTACTAGGCAAGAGTTTTTGGGATCTCACTATGTAGCCCTAGCTGACCTGGAACCCACTATGTAGACCAGGCTGGCCTCGAACTCTCAGATCCACTTGCATCTCTCTCCCAAGTGGTAGGACTAATGCTGTGCACCATCACACCCAGCTCATTTGTCTGAATGTTTTGGCTGTACCACGTGTGTGCCTGGTGCTTTACAGAGGCCAGAAGTTGGTATCAGATCCTCTAGAACTGGTGAGCAAGGACTCAAACCCCTAACAACAATTTGCTTTGTCTGCCTAGGAAAGTTTAAATTTTGAAATCATCTTCTCTATAAAATAAGCCTCAAGCCATGGGCGGTGGCACACACCTGTGATCCCAGCATTTGGGAAGGCAGAGGCAGGCGGATCTCTGTGAGTTGGAGGTCTGCCTGGTCTAGAGAGTGAGTCCAGCACAAACAAGGATACACAGAGAAACCTCGTTCTGAAAATAAACAAATAAATCCCAAAAGATGTTACAGAGCAGTGTCAGTACATTCTGTGATCCAAGCTTGCCTGAGGCAGAAGCAGGAAGACCACCACCCTGGACTAGTGTGTTCAATCCCAGCCTCAACTACATAGCAAGAGCTTGTCTCAAAAAGTTAAATATAAAATGTGATTCAAGAGCTGCAATCACTTCTTTTTTTGTTTTGGTTGGTCGGTTCTTTTTTCGAGACAAGGTTTCTCTGTGTAACACTGGCTGTTCCAGAACTCACTCTGTAGACAAGGCTGGCCTTAAACTCAAATCTACCTGCCTCTGCCTTCCCACTGCTGGGATTAAAGGTGTGTGCCACCATCCCCTGCAATTTCTTTCTAGCTTTTTTTTGTTTTTGACGTCAATATGAACAAGCTAAGCTGAATCTCCTTTTGGGGGTCAGAAGCTGGTGCAGTAGGGGCTGGGAGCAACGTGGATTGATATCCTACCTTCTGGCTAAAGGGATTTGGAAAAGGGTGTTAAGAAAAATGTCAGCTTACAAGAGGCCTCCAGGCCTCTCGGGGCCCAGTCAAACCAAAGGTCTCCAAGAGTTACATTTTGGGGTGGCATAACCAGGAGTCTGCACTCGTCACATCAATGAGGGAAATGAGGCTGAACTAATAGTGCATGTAGATGGCGTAGTCAGCAGCGCTGGGACTAGAGAACTGTCCCTGTTCAGTCTCTGCTGCTGGCTTTATGAGCTAAGACATGAAGCCATAGCACTTCCCACTGTCACAAGGATGGACACAGCTAGGGAGTGGACATAGCTAGGAAGGAATACTGGGACTCCCTGCTACTTAGCCCAGAGCAAATGGAGGAACCATGCAGCCTTGAACTGTAGATCCCCACTTTTCTCCCTTTCTGCTCTCTCCTTCTCCGGCCTAGTCTACAAAGCAAGTCCAGAACAGCCACACAACACAGAGAAACCCTGTCTCAATAAAACAAAAGAGAGCTCCACTTCTTTACAGGAAAAACACTAAGGACTAGAATGGTAAAATAATGATATAATTACATCAAACTGACTACAACATAAAATTTTTAGAAGTCCAATGCTCTTTTGATGTTCTGAGACAGCATCTTGTTAAGTTGCCCAGACTGGCCTCACACTCCATCTGTCACCACAAGCAGCTAGACTTTTTAAAAAAATAAATGCACACAGCCTGGTGTGGTGGCCCAAACCTTTAATCCCAGCCCTAAAGAGGCAGAGGCAGGGGAATCTTGGGGGGGTGAGGTCAACCTAGCCTATCTACATAATGAGTTCCAGGCCAGCCAGGACACTGTCTTAAGCACACAAACACACACAAGTCTTTAACAATAACAAGCTGTCATGTGCCCAAAATGAACTATTTGAAAACTGCATGAAAAGACCCCTCTTTCACTGGCTTCCTCCTGGATGAGAAGCAGATCGGCAGATAGCTGGCTACTCCCACAGTGGCCGACGGACCCGCTATCTAGGTGAACCTTAAAACCCATCCTCAATACCAGTGTGTCAGTCGAATAAGTAAGGCGGAATAAGGATGTTTTCACTTTTTCGGCGTGTCAGTTTTCGGCCTCTATGGTGACTAAATTATTTAGGTGACTGCCAAGGTCATTTTGTCTCTAAATGTTCCACTCCTCTGTAAGTTTATATTCCCCACTAAGAGGACCGGACTTCGGGCTAACATGTTACCCTGACTTCACTCCTGGGGTTACTCTGGGAATACAGCCATGAATTAGAAAAGGCCATTCTACAGCAGGAATACTGGAAAGAGAATGTTGCGGCAGAAATTTAAAAAAAACAAAAACGCTGATAAGGAGTCCTGACTGGCAAGCTGGTTTTGCTTTGCATTCCTAGACACACAGTGAAGAAAATATTTTTAACCTTAGAATGGTAAAAAGGCAAAGAGAAAAAAAAAAAAAAGAAATCCAACTTCAGAAACCTAAAGAGTGTTAAGAGTCCTAGCCGTGGAAGCTAAAGACTAGGTGAACTTCATCAATACTGGAGTTTCTACAGCACAAAACGCTGAGTCTGGGTTGCTGGGTTAAAGTACTCCAGACCTGGAGGGAAAAAAACGTAAAATCAAAATGGAGGAGGGGCCAAGGAGAAATGGGCTGGAAGCAAAAAAACCTCGTGGCGCGTGTCTCATGGCGCCATCCAACCTTCCTGCTCCACACTCCCCGGCCTCGGGATCCGCCATCCCGCCATCCCGTCTCCCCAGCGGCTGCACGCGGCGCCCAGCTCCCCCATGCGCCACCCCTCGTGGAGCCCGAGCGCCCACTGAACTTGGAGGCTGTTAAACGGCAGGCGAACAAGCAGCCACATCTTAAAAGGCAGCGAGGGGGAGTAAAGAAAGAACCGTCTGGGAGGGCTCCACCCTTCTCCACCTGCAAAAAAAGACCAGAGGTTAAGGCAAGATGCCCCTCGCTGCCTGGCAGGGGGGAAAAAAATACATTAAAAAAAAAAACAAAAACAAAGAGGCTCCCCGGAGAGTCCACACTCCGTAGCCCCTTCCCTGGGAAAGAAGGAGCGAGCGACCCGGACACCTACGAGCACCGAGCCAGTACAACTTTCTCACTGAGACTGATCCCGTTTTCTCTTCCAGCCATAAAAGACAGCAGCCCCTGCGGTCATTCCATCCACGACTGCACCCACGGGGCTTCGGCTCTCTATGGGAAAGCCCTGCAACCCCCAAGGTGGGCTCCGGGCAGCCGGCACGCGGCCACGCGCATCCCCGTCGCCCTCGCCACCCCACGAGCTTGGACGGCCGGAGGAGGGGCGGCCCCGGGGCTCGGAGGGAAGCCCCAAAAGCCCCGTCCCCGTTCCCCGACTTGCAAAACAATAAGCATCCGCTTTCCGCCCCTCCCCCACAGGACCCTGACCACGAGTCACCGCCGCCGCCGCCGCGGGGATCCGGCAAGGGAGCGCACCATCCCTGCTTAGGGGGGAGGAGACGGGGCCCAGCACCCGGGACCCTCGGTCGAACCAGTCCCCTCCCCGCTGGCTCCCCGCCGCCGCGCCCCGAGCCTGAGCGCGGCGGCGGCCGGGAGCGAGGACCGCGCGGGCCACGCGGTGGCAAGGCTGCAACTGACACGGCCCGCGGGCGCCGGCCACATGCGCCTGCCGCCGGGCGGGCCGGGCGCGCGGACCCGTACCTTGCCGCTGGCCGTGCCCCCGCTCACGCCGATCAGGAAGGGCTCGCCGCCGTTGGGCTGCTGGTGGTTCTGCAGGGTCTGCTCGCTGTCCCCGGCCATGACTCGCGCCGCCCCTCCTCTCGCAGCCTATGCGAACCGACGCACGCTCCCCGCCCGCGACCGGGCTCGCTCGGCTCCTCGCAGCCGCCGCCCGCTGGTCGCCGCCGAGGTCGAGGCTGGGCCGGCAGCGGCGAGAGCCGGGGCGGGAGGGGGAGGGCGGGGGGCAGGGGGGGACGGGGAGGGAGGCCGAGATGGCTTTCCCGGAGGTGCCGAGAGCTCTCCTGTGCCCGTGGCGGCCAGCGGGGTTTACATCCCAGGCAGAGGTCAGCGTGATGAAGCTGCTCCAATCCGGGCGGGCGGCGCGCTGCTTATTCGCCAGGAGTCTGGCCCCGGCCTCCGCCCCGCCCGGGCCCTGCCGCCGCCCGAGGTCTCTGGGAAAGGTGTGAGCGCCACTCCCCTCCCCACCCTCCCGATTAACCCTTTCCCGGACGGAGCCGGGGGAGAGAAGAGCTAGGTCAGCGTTTCCGCGGGCCAGTCCGCGCCCCTCTTTCAAAAGAGATCGGGAAGCGAGGGGAGGCTGCTGCTTGAGCGGATCAGAGGCTGGCGGAAATGCCCCGGGTTTGCGACGCGAGACTGGAATAGGCCGGGATGGAGCAGAGTTGATGCCTGGCCCCTTGATCAATGAGGGTTTCAGAGACTCCCTTCCCAGACCCCCTTTACGCCAAAACAGTGTGTCAGCCGCTTGACTTTAGAGATATTTCCGTCTTGGAAACCCCCAAGTACCATTTTCTTTAGCAGGTCTTTTCTCGTGGGGCTCCCTAAAAGAAGGGCGACTCGAGGACGGTTCCCCCTCCCTGGAAAAGCTCCCTTCCACACCACAGCATCCCCATCCCCAGTACTGAGATCCCCGCAGAGCTGGGGCTAACGAGAATAGAAACAAAACAATGCCATTTCATTGATGACTCTAACTGACCTAGTTTAGTAGAAACAGGCAATTTGTCACTTGGTTAGGAAGATGGTACCAAACGGAGACTAAGGAAGAGTCTTCACCTCGGGGGACAGATGTCTTCGTATCAAGATCCATAAGGAAGTCCACTGCGCCTCAGTGTTCCCATCTATTAAATGGGAATAATGGTGCTCACACGCTAGGATTTGTTTTGGACTTAAATGAAGTACCGTAGGTAATAAAAAATTTAGAACAATGCCTGAATATCACTCTAGAGCCTGTATTGGGGCTTGGAAAGACTCCTAAGGGACTGAAGCAGAAGAGGAAAGTTTTGCTGGGCACACCTAAAAGGCAGGGCTAGAATCTTTGCTTTCTGAACTTTGAACCTTTTCAGTGAACGGGATGAGGCCCTAAAAGGGGGTTTAAGAGGCTAGAAAGATGACTCAGCAGTTAAGAGAGCTGGCTTCACCTTCAGAGGTACCCAGGTCCAGTTCCCAGCACTCGCATGGCAACGCACAAATCCTGCCCACTTCTCACCCCTGCCCCGACCAGTGCACAGACATACATGCAGGCAAAACAACTATATATATAAAACATTTTTAAGGGTTTTTTTGTGGGGTTTTTTTGGAGGGGATTTTGCTTGTTTTTGTTTGTTTTTGGTTTGGTTTGGTTTTGGTCGGTTGGTTGGTTTTTGGTTTTTCAAAACAGGATTTCTCTGTGTAACCCTGGCTGTCCTGGACTCAGTTTGGCCTCAAACTCGAAGAGATCGCTCTCTCTGCCTCTGCCTCCTGAGACTGCAGGGATTAAAGGCATGCACCACCACCCTAAAAGTTTTGGAAAAAATTTTAAAAGAACTTAAGTCTAACGCATTTTCTTGTAGATAATAGTTTTGAGAACATTGTTAAAGGGTATCAGGCTGCTCGTAGGGCATGGTGGACCTTTGATCATGCTGACTTCAAAAAAAGGAGGAAACTTCCAGTTGTTCAGTGGAAAAACACTAAAGACATAGCAGGATGGTGATGGCCTTTAATCCCAACACCAGGAAGGTAGAGGCAGGCTGATCTCTTGAGTTCGAGACCAGCTTAGTCTACAGAGTTCCAGGCAGCCAGGGCTACACAGAGAAACCCTATCTTGAACCTCCCCCTCCCCCCAAAAAAAGAAAGAGGAAAAGAAAAAGCACAAGTGCTCTTGGAGGATGGCTATTTTGTTCTTTTGAGACAGGATCCCAGGTAACCTGGGCTGACCCAATCCACCCTGCATAGGTGATGAAGATCTTCCCATAGGCCAGTCTCCTCCTCCCAAATGACTGTGTTACGGACATACACCAACCCTGCTGTCTAGATTACAAATGTTCTTTTCTCTTCCGAACTGATTCATGTCACCATCTGCACCCAACCCTGTTCCCAGGAAGCCAAGAAAAGAGTGATCGCCTGCTGTCCATAGGAGACATCTGGGAAAGCCTGGCTAGACCTCATCAAACAGCCCAGGCAGTGTCGGGGGCTGAATTCTCCCAAAAGCCTCTTCTCTGCAAAGGAAATAGAACACTATTTATAGCCCAGTGTGAGGCCTGCTGGAATTTGGAGTTTTAATGAGTCCACAGATTAACATGGAGATAGTAGGTAGCTAAGGAGAAGCAGAAACTAAAAGGCCACACCATGGACTTTTCCCAAATCCCCACCCCTAGCTTTTGCCAGAGTATAACACAAATTTTCAAATGTACTCGAAATAAGCTTACAATAAACGATGTGCGCTGGCTGGGTATAGCGGCACACAGCTTTAATCTCCGCACTTGGCAGGCAGAGGCAAGCCCGTCTGGGTCTAGAGCCCACCACTGGCATACTAACCTTGCTGTGTCGTGAACTATGTGTGCCCATCCCTCTACCCATGAAGACTTTTGTCTGAGGACCTATTTGATTTACTTAGCCTACTCTGAACTGACACATTTCTTGGGGAGCGGGGATTCCCCTTTAATCACTACACCCCAACATCTAGAACAGTGGCTGGTATATAGTAGGGCTTCAGTGACTGTTCCTTGTGTGAAGGAGCCGGCACTCCTCTGCATTCCCTGAGGAGAACTATAAACAATGCCTTTGATGTATGGTTGTTGAAGGAACAAGGAAGAATGGGTTAAAAAGGTACCAACAAATACACGTTTTTCTTTTTTGGGTTTTTTTTTTCTTTTTTAATCATATTGAAAGAAAAAGTGAGACTGGAGAGATGGCTCATCAGTTAAGACTCTTCCAGTCCACTCTTCCAGGGGACCGGAGTTCAGTTCCCAGCCTCAACATGGCGATTCACAACCGTCTGTAGCGCCAGTGTGGGGGGGGGGGAGGGAAGGGGGAGGGATCCAACACCCTCACACAGACATATGTGTAAGCAAAACACCAATGCACATAAAATAAATTTGAAATAAAAGAAATCATCCCTGCAATTATAATTGTGGGGTTACTACCATTGCTTCCTCTCTCACAGAATTCTCTTCTGCAGTATCTGCAAATCACTCACCACACCCTGTCCATGCTGTGTCATCTTCCATATTGTGATGAAGCGTAAAATTAGTCTCTCAGCAGAAGCCTGTAGATGCTGGGGTTGTGCTTGGAGGCTTTCCTATTTTCCACTGCTGTCTTCAGAATCCACAGTGACTTTCTACAGCTAGTCCTGGTGCTAACTCAGTGCATTCCTTTGCCCCTTGCTCAGTACTACTAATAATAGTATTTGACCTCTGTATGTGAATTAATATCTACAAAAATGCTCTGAAAATACTGAACGCTTTCTCTATAAAGATAAGGCCTGGTTAGCAGAGGACAACCAGCCCCCCACCACCACACCCTTCCCCTCCATTGCCCCCCCCCCTTTCACTCTCCCTCTTCACTTTCCCTTCCATGTTCTTCGGGCTGGCTTGCCTGCACAGAACTTGCCCTCTGTTCAAAGTATTAAGAGTTCACTCTGCACGGTGACCTCAGCAAGGACTTAAGTGTCTTGCTCTGCACTAAGCAAAGCAAGCTGCCTCTGCTACTCCCTGTGCTGTGTCATCCTCTCTGGAGAGCCAGTCACAAATCCCAGAGCCAGGGATGCTCACATCACATTTGAGCCTACTCTGCAATCAACACTGCAGTTCCGAAACTAAGTGATTCCAATCTGACCCTCTGACCCTCCTGCTAAGGAAAATATGTCTTTGAAGTTCCAGCAGTGAGGGAAATGTGATCATTCTTTTTCTCCCCCACCCCACCCCCTTTTTACTGATTCAGCCTGCTCAAGTCCTGGCCCAGTCAAGGGTTGGGAATGAAGTCAGAATGAGTATACAGTTCCAGCTGTAGCTAAAGAGCAAGGAGACACTACTCCTTGACAGTCCTTTGTCTGCCTGGCCCCTTCTCCTGGCGCACCAGCACCCCTCCTCCTGAGAAGCCAACTGAATTGTTCTCCCTGCAGGTGCTTCAAAGCAATGACCAACGCTCCATCTGCCTACTCATGCACCAGAACAATAAATGGGACCACACTTCAGCGCCAGCCTGAGCAGATTTTTTTTTTGTCCCCTCTGTTGCCTTCCTAACTTCTTTCCACCTTTCCTCATTCAGCAGTCGCTTTGACAAGCCATTCATAACTATTGTGAAAAGATGACCTTCCAGTAGGAAGGCTCTTTCAACCTCTCTACCCGTGACCTTCATCGCTCATGCTGCTGCCGATGCTGTCTTGCGGGAAAGCGGAGCGCCTGGGGAAAAAAAAGGAGAGAGAGAGAAGGAAAACACAGCGCAGTGTGAGACCCGCAGTGGCGGCCACAGCGGCCGCTGCTGCAGCCATCCTCGGCAGTGCGGCTGCAGATGCTAACGCCCGGGCTCCGCCCCAGAAGTTGGGAATCAGAATCCTGAGCAGGCTTTCCCAAGCTCCCCAGAAGATTCTTTTTTGACTGCTGATGTTAGGGGAAACTGACCCAGCTTGAGGGTAAAGAAGGGTCAGCTAGAGAACCAAAGTTTACTTGGAGACGGGATCTCACATACCCCAGGCTGGCCTGATTCATGAACTCCAATCACAGAGCCCTGCTCACATAGTGCTGAGAACCACACCCATGTCACTCTAGGCAAAGGGCACTACATCGAGTGAGACACATCCTCGGCCCTATTTCTACCTTTCTAATTTTGGGGCAAGTTGCTTGGAGTCTGTAAACGTCGGCGCTGTTAAGTTGACAATTTAGCAGAATGGTTGTGAAAACCGTTGCAAACTACTATACATTCATTGGTAAGTATTATCTCCCTCCCCCCCCCCCTTTCTCATAGCCATCTGGATTACACAGAGTCTATCCACCATTCAGGGATTAGGGGTTCCAAAAGGAGTATTCTTAATCCCGAAAGGCTCTTTCTAGTAAAATTCAAGACTTCCTGTCCTTTCATAAAGATATGCTAAATGTAGGCCCTCCGCACATACATAACAGTTAAGCAGCTGGATCTTCTAAAGCAAGAACACTGACTACTTTGCCTGCCTTTAGATAACTTCCCCCAAACTCGGCCGTGTTGTCTAGCCTCAATAGAAGATGTTCCTTGCCTTACTGCAACTTGATATGCCAAGGCTGGTTGATACCCATGGGAGGCCTCCAATTTTCTGAGGAGAAAGGGGGCATTGAGAAGAGGTGAGAGAGAGGGACTGGAAGGGGGGGGAGGTGCAACAGTATGTAAACAAATAACTTAATAAAAAAGATATGCAAAATGTGCACACATACATACACATAGAATAACAAGCCTCCAAATAAAAATAAATGATAGATTTGAAGAGTCAAATGTCTAAACCGATATTTACATTATGCAATGAATATATGTGTGTGTTTCTATGAACAGCACTCCATAGTAACCCCCCCTAACATGCACATATGTTTTATGTATTTTTTTTTTAACTATCATTTAGTTGAGACAGGGCCTCGCTTACAGGGGCTAGAGAGACCCTGTCTCAAAGTAGCAACAACAAAAACAAGAAGATAATGGTGAAACTAGAGAGATGACTCAGTAGTTAAGCGCTCTCTTGCTGCTCTTGCAGAGGACCTGCCTTTGGCTCCTGGTACCCAGTTATCCACTTACCATCCACTCTAGCTCCGGGGAACCTGGAAACTTTTCCTGGCCTCATGGGACACTGCACTGTCATGCACAAAACCTAACACTCATATACACATATAATTAAATGTTTTTAAAACATTTTTAAAAAAATGATCAGAATTGGAACATCTAGAAAGCCATGTCTACTTAGGAAGAAAAAAAAGGAAAAAAGGGAAGAGATCCTTATAGATCTTTTTATTTAGTGGAGAGGGGAGGGGCACAGATGTACTTCAGCATATACGAACACATGTTGGGGTCAGAGGACAACTTTCTGGAGTCAGTTCTCTGGATCCACTATGTGGGGCCTGGACAGTGAATTCAAGTCATCAGACTTGGGAAGTGCCTTAAAACCCAATGCACCATCTTCCTACCTACAAGCCTCTTTTTGTAGGCCATTCCTCGTTACTTCTATTGGTCTGCTCCTCCAAAAAAAGCAGGTGTCGGGATGAAATTACACATGAAAACAATTTTATTAAGGGAATTGTGGGGGACAAGAAATAGTGAAGGAGCCTGGGAAAGCTTTCAGTTTGCAACACAAGCCATATCTTGAGTGAAAGAAAGTGTCCTAGTTTGGGTTTTATTGATGTAAAGAGATACCATGACCACAACAATGCTTATAAAGAAAAACAGTTGGGGTTTGGCTTACAGTTTCAGAGGTTTAGTCCATTATCATCATGGTAGAGAGCATGGCAGCACATAGCCAGACATGGTGTTGGAGAGGTAGCTGAGAGGTAGATCCAAAGGCTGCAGGAGACTGTGTGCCACACTGGGCAAACTTGAGCACCTGAGACCTAAAGCCCGCCCCCACAATGACATGCTTCCTCCAACAAGGCCATACCTCCCAATAGTGCCACTCCTTAAGTGCCAAGAATTCGAATACATGGCTTTATGGGGGCCATTCCTATTCAAATCACCTCAGCAAGGTAGAGCAGAAGCTTCTAGACTCCTTGGGAAAACTAAAAAAGGTTGTGAAAGGCTGTTGGGAGTTCGCAGGCCAAAGCTGTTGACGATAGAAGAGCCAACTGTCTTCTGGAAATGGAGCTCACTTGGTATACCAGCTCTTTCCATTCATTGGCTTAAAGTAGACCAAGGAGGCACAGCCAGGGAGAAAAATGCAAGGATCCATCTCAGAGCCCAAGAGCCGGGGATCTTGGCCATGCATGCTCCTGTTGGCAAGTGACACTCCAGGCTACCACATACTGAGAATGAAGCAGTAAAATCTCAAACTAGAATAATTGTCTCAACAGGCACAGGCAGGAAGATCTCTGAGTTCAAGGCCAGCCAGGGCTACACAGCAATATTTTCTCTCAATCAATCAATCAATCAATAAATATACAACCCAAAACAGAAATTAAATTAGGTAGTAAAATACTTTGTTGTTTTTTTTTTTTTTTCAAATGCATCAGTATTTTTCCTCCATCTTTCTTGAGGCTTTCTTTTTGAAGGCAGGGTCTTGCCATATCTTAGAATGCCTCACATTCACATTCATTATTATGAAATGTTTTTTTTTTTTTTTTTTTTTTTATCCCTAGTAAGCCTTCTAAGCCTGTTTGGTTCCGAGGGGCATAGCTCAATCAGTACTAGAACATGTCAACCATTTGCACCCTGAACAGCTTGTCTGATAATAAAGTAGCAACTACAGCTCTCTTGTAATTACTGTTTGCACAGTGTATCCTTTCCTGACTTTTAGGTTGTTGTTTCTCTCTCTATGTAGCCCTGGCTGTCCTGGTAATCTGTAGACCAGGCTGGCCTGGAACTCAGAGATCTGCCTGCCTCTGCCTCCTGAGTGCTGGTATTAAAGGCATGCACCACCACCAACCCACCCAACTTAGTTTAACAGATTTGTGTTCATGAATCTAAACTATTTCTCTTATTGACAGCCTATAACAGGGTCTTGCTTGCTGTTTTATCCAAGCTGACAATCTGATACATCTGCTTGCAGAGTAATAGGTCAGCAGGCCACAGTTCTTTCTGTTTTTCACTTATATGTTAATGTTTTTATTTTGTTTTCAAAAACAGTTTTGCTAGATGAAGAACTCTTAGTTGAGAGCTTTGTTGTTCTTGGTGGTGGTGGTGGTGTGTGTGTGTGTGTGTATTTGTGTGTTTGTTTTAAAGATTTATGTTTTGTTTTGTTTGAGACAGGGGTTCTCTGTGTAGCCTTAGTTGTCCTGTACTAATGCTGTAGACCAGACTGGCCTCGAACTCACAAAGATCCACCTGCCTCGGCCTCCCAGAGTGCTGGGGTTACAGGCATGCACCACTCCAACCAGCTTGTTTTAAAGACTTATTATGTGTGTGTGTGTGTGTGTGTGTGTGTGTGTGTGTGTGTGTGAGAACACCTGCTCTTCTCTGTCTGCACCACTTGGGAATGGACATCCCCAAAGTCAGAGAGGGTGTTGGATCCCTGGATCTGGGATTACAGGTAGTTGGGAACTGCCTGATGTGGATGTTGGGAACTGAAACAAGTCCTCTGCGAGAGCAGCCAATGCTCTTGACTGCTGAGTCATTACTTCCATCCTTATTTCCATCTGAAAGCACAAGTCCGGCTCAAACTCAGGAGGGTTGACTGGGTTCTTATTCTCCCTGGGTCCTGGGATGACAAACATGCTCCATCACGAAGGATTTCTGTGGTGCTGGAGATCCACTCTAAGGTTTCAGGCATGCTAGACAAGGACTCTACCAACTGAGCTACATCCTCAGCATTTTCTCTCTCTCTCTTTTGGACAAAGTATCAAACTGTAGCCCAGACTGGCCTCCAAATCACAATCCTTCTAGCTCAACCTCTCCAGTGTTAAGTTATTAGTTTGCAACACCATAACCAGTTGGTTGTTACTTCTTTTTCTTGTTTTCCAATAACAGGTCTAGATTTAAAATGCATAATCTGTTTTAGCACCTGGCATGGCATGGCATCTTTGGTGTTTTCACTGTTTTGTCTCTGTGTGTGTGTGTGTGTGTGTGTGTGTGTGTGTGAGAGAGAGAGAGAGAGAGAGAGAGAGAGTGCTCATGTGAAGGTTAGATGACAACTTGTGGAAGCCATGTGTCTTTCCACCATGTGGGTCAGGTGGGCAGGGTTGGTGGCAGTCACTTTTACCCTGCTGAGTTATCTACCAGCCCTCCCACTGTCTTGTTTTTGCTAGTGTATGGTGTCTGCTTCACCTGTCTTCTTGGCTAAGTTGCTGGCTGTTTAACCACAGTAGCTGCCTAGGTGTGTAGTCCCTGGGAGGCATAGGTAAAGGATGTACCCACACCTTGAGCCAGTTGGCATCCACTTTCTGACTGATATGTGTATGTGCACTAGGACTAGGACTTTGAGGCTGGGCTTTCACCCGTCCCTTGGGTCCTCTTCACTCATACATAGTGTCATAGTGTCCTATCAGCCAAGGTATGAGGAGTTGTTTGTTTGTTTGTTTTACTTCTGTCTGTACCAAGATCTCCATGTTAACTTTCTTAACATGTTGCACCTTGAAACAAAACCTCCATCTCAACCTGGCACTGGGGCTGTGGGATGGCTCACTGGGTAGAGGCACTGGCTATCCAGGCTGATGACCTGAGCTCAGTCCCTCGACTCACCTCACATGTTGGAAGGACAGAACCCAGTATTGCAGGTTGTCCTGTGACCAGGTTACAGAGGAAAGGTCCAGGAAGCATCAACCCCATAAACCTCTAATATGAGGACAGCAGGAGTTGGCCACTTCCGCCCTCCCAACTTGGCGCCACAAAGCTGGCTTCCCACCATCAAAAAAATTTATCACCCTGACAGTTATCAGGCTTCACTCCTTGTTTGACCTTATAAGGCTCTCCCCCTCCCTCTATAGTCTCTGCCCTGGCCAATGGTACACGGCCACACAGACCTTGCTCAGAGACCCTGGCCACCTCCCCCGGGGGCATAAATACCTACCCCACCCCCAACAAACCAAACCAGTTCTCTGAAGCTGTTCTTCAGATGCGTTCTTACCATCAAACTCAGAAGCTGTTCCTGGATGTATTCTTTACCATCATGCTCACCACTGAGAACCTACACTGCACTCACCCCTATACCGCACTAACTGGTGCCCAGCTAAGCTTCCCTCCTTCCAGTCCAGCTTGAAGTGCAATGGGTCTGGCTATCCCCACGAAGAAGCAGACATAGGGTGGCAATCTCCAAGGCCATGCTGTAGTGCTCCCACACTCTCTCACACACACACACATACTCACATGCACATATATACATACTCATGTACACACATATAGATGTTTTTTTTAAAGTTTTTTCAAATTAGTTCACCATTCTTGCTAAGGGTGAAGGCCAGAGGCTGTCTTCCCCCATGCTTCGTAGACTCTGACTCCTTTAGAAAAACTGGCATCCAGTTTGAAATTTGTCAAACAAAATGAAACTCAACGCCTGATATTTTCATCAGAGAATCCCACCAAACGTTTAAAGGAGAGTGTGGTGGTTTGAAGGAGATGTCCCCTGCAGTCTCAGGCATTTGGATGCTTGGTCTGCCGTCAATGGCTCTGTTTGGGGAGGTTTAGGTGTGACCTTATTAGACAAAGTATGTAGGAGGTAGGATCTGAGGTTTAAAAACCTTGTACCACCAGCTGGGCTGCGGTGGCACACATCTTTAATCCCAGCACTCTGGAGGCAGAGGCAGGATGGCCAGGGCTGCACACAGGAGTAATCCCTGCCTCAAAAAACCACACCAAACCAAACCGTGTACCACCTCCAGAATGCTTTCTCTGCTCCTGCCTGCAGTTGAAGATGCGAGCCCTCAACGCTCTGTTTCAGCCACCACACTTTCACTCCGCCATCATAGACTCTGGAACCAGAAGTTCAAATAAACCCTTTCTTCAGTAAGTTGCCTTGGCCATAGTGTTTTATAACAGCAGTAGAAAAGCGACTAATGCAAGAGAGTTGATGTCAAGATCACACCAATTCTGCCAGAGAAAAGAGGTGCATTTTGCAACTCGTTCTATCTGACAACTAGTGGTATACACCTTTTTTTCCCCTAGAAGTTAGGCAATGTGATTTTAAGTTTGAGGCCAGCCTGACATAGTGAGAATCTCTACTGGTGAAAAGAAAAGGACTTGAAAAGTGAAGGCAGGAAGTTCAAGGTTATCTTTGACTGCACTGTAAATTTGAACCAGCTTGAGCTATATGAGACCCTATCTCAAAACAACAAAAAGCGGGGAGGAATGAGATGGCTCAGTCCGTAAGGTGCCTACCACCCAAACACAAGGCCCTTACTTGAGATCTCCAGACCCACAGGAAAGCAGGGTGTGACCACACAGCTATGCAGCCCTAGCATTAGTTGGGCAGAGAGAGGTAGAGTCTGATAGCCAGCCAACCTAGCCAACCAGGTGAGCTCTGGGTTCAGTGAGAGACCCTGTCTAAAAAGATAAGTTGATGTCAGGAGAGGTGGCAAACATCTATAATCCCAGCCAGCACTCCAGGAGGCAGAGGTAGGTGGATCTCTGTTGAGCTCAAGGCCAGCCTGGTCTACAAACAAACAAGCAAGCAAACAAAGGTAAGTTGAATCAGGTGGCAAAGGCAGGCAGATCTCTGTGAATATGAGGCTGGTTTTAAATAGTAAGTTCCAGGGCTACACAACACAAGGAGTGGAGGAATGAGTCTGAGTTCAGCAAGCATGAACCAACTCATTCCTCTCTATTTCTTTTTTTGTTTTGTTTAATTTTGTTTTTTGAGACAAGGTTTCTCTGTGTAGCCTTGGCTGTCCTGGACTTGCTTTGTAGCCCAGGCTGGCCTGGAACTTACAGCAATCTACCTGCCTCTGCCTCCCTGAGTGCTGGGATTAAAGGCCTGAGCCACCACACCCGGCTCCTCTCTGCTTCTTGACTGTGCAATGTAACCAACCAACTCAAGCTCCAGCAACGGTGATTTCCTTGGCAACAACGTACCTGGAACTGTGACCTGTGGCGGTTCAAGAAGGAATGGGTCCCATAGACTCATGTGTTTGAATGCTTGGCCCCTAAGGAGTAGCACTATTAGGTATGGCCTTGTTGGAGGAAGTGTGTCACTGTGGAGGTAGGCTGTGAGGTCTTATATATAAGCTCAAGCCATGCCCAGGTTGACAGTGTCCTTCTGCTGCCCTCAGCTCTCCCAGCACATGTCTGCCTGGATGCTGCCATGCTTCCTGCCATGACAATAATGAACTAACCCTCCGAAACTATAAGCTAGCCCCATTTAAATGTCCTCTATAAGAGTTGACTTGGTCATGGTGTCTCTTCACAGCAGTGGAAACCCTAAGACAGAGCTAGAAGAAACTCTCTCATTTAAGATGTGAATGGTGATATGAGGAGACCCATGGCATCAAGTTTTTGCTTCTACGTGCACAGACAACCATCTCTACCTGTGTATACACATATATCATACATGCACATACATTCAATACACACGCACACAAAGGAGGGAAATTTACTGTGTATTCCCAAAAGCAGGAAGGAATTTTGAATTTTTTGACTGAAAAAAAAAACCAAAAAGTGATTTTAAAAAAATGCTAAGGCCATAGGTATATTTAATCCAATTTAAAGACTGCACAGCGTATGTATAGCTCTAAACATCACAGGATACTATACAGGAGAAGTTTTGATGTCTTCAAAAACTCAGTTATGGGCTGGAGAGATGGCTCAGAGGTTAAGAGCACTGGCTGTTCTTCCAGAGGTCCTGAGTTCAATTCCCAGCAACCACATGGTAGCTCACAGCCATCTCTAATAAGATCTGGCGCCTTCTGGTGTGCAGGTGTACATGCAAACAGAACACTGTATGCATAATAAATAAATCTTTTAAAAACTCAGTTATGTGAACAGGGTTTTGCTTTAATCCCAGGCATGGGATATGAAGCCGATCCACAGCAGCAAACTATTTGCTTCGTGCAGGCTCTGAGATGGGCTCTTTGCCAGCTGCAGATAGTTTAATTCTGAGGTCTCTGGAGAGGGAATAAATACCAGAGCCCAGAAAAAGAAAGGGGGTGACTCCGAAAGAAGGCTGCTAACGCTTCCCCCCTGCTGCTCCTGGTTGCTGTTGCCACAGTTTGACAAGAAGAAGAACTTGAAGACATCCTGAAACAAAGAGTGGACTTGCCCCAAGGAGCAAACCAGGCAACCCTAAACAGCAGGAAGTAGCCAAAGAGAACTATACCCTCTCAACCACCAACCTTCTGTCTCTCCTATCTAGTGTTGGAGGGACTAGGGTGGAGAAGGGAAATAGAAGTACAAGAAACCAAAATAGAGTCTGAGAGTACGCCAATGATACTCTAAAGATTATGTATATAGTGTACTTTTTTGCCCTGAACTTGCTATATAGCCAAGCCTGACCTTGAACTCCAATCCTCCTACCTCCATCTTCTAACGGCCGAGATTGCAGGCCTGTGTGCCACACCCAATTGTTAGAACCCGTGGATAGACTTTCCCCCCAATCTTCCCTACTTTCCCAGGGCGCACTAACCATTCTGTTCTCAACTTCCATGAGATCAGCTTTTCTGGAGCCTACTCGTGTGTAAAGTCATGCAGCCTTACCCATTCTATGTCCAACCTGTTTCACTTGATGCTTTCTAGTTTCACCCACGTTGCTATAATTTGCGCGTTCATTTGTGTGTATGTTCACGGATGTGCAGCTGAGCATGCCCAGGCATGCATACATATGTGGGGGCCAGAGACCCACCTTGGGCTTTATTCCTCAGACACTGTACGCTTTTGTTGTTATTGCTGTCGTTTTAGAATTTATTACATGAACCACATGACTTGGCGTCTCCCGGCCTTGATCTTCCTCAGAACTCCACTTCCTTGCCTTCTAGCACATGGCCAGTCTTGATGCAATGCTGGCAAGAAGCTTGCCCCGCTGGAACTCCTCCTCCAGAAAACTGCTGATCTGGGGGTTCTCTTTTTTTCCCCCGTCATTATACTTCACTAGAACTTCCTGTTGATTTTTCTCTTCTTTCCTTTAAAATCTCTTCCCCCTCAGGGGACAGCTTGGCTCCCTCCTCGAAGTGCATCGTGAGGCCCTCGCACTGGCTGTACTTCGAGCTGTGAATGAATGAGATGCAGTTCTTCACCAGGGTCTTGGTGTGGACCAGCTGGTTATTGGACACATGGTAGACAACATCAGTGGTTGTTGCTTTGGTAGCACAATACTTAGAGCTCCAGGAGAAGTTCCCCACATCAGTCTCAGGGCATGATACTTGTTTTTGTTTTATGAGACAGGGTTTCTCTGGATAGCCTTGGCTGTCGTGGACTCACTTTGTAGACCAGGCTGGCCTCGAATTCACAGAGCTACATCTGTGAGTAGCCTACATCTACCTCCTGAGCGCTGGGATTAAAGGTGTGTGTAGGTGTACGCATGCGTGCATGAGCCACTGAGCTCAGTACTTTATACTGCTGTCTCTGCAGGGTGTACTTGACAGAGGCCAGTCTCCAGGGATCTTTCTGGCTCTGCCTCCTCAGGGGTCGGTTTTGTAAATACAGGTTCTGTTAAGATTTATTTATTTTATGTATATGAACACTGTTTTTATGCACTATTAGAGATGGTTGTGAGCCACCATGTGGTTGCTGAGAATTGAACTCAGGTCCTCAGGAAGAACAGCCAGTGCTCTTAACCGCTGAGCCATCTCTCCAGCCCCCCCCCCTTTTTTTTACTTCCTCTTCACTGAGTTTTAGTTGTTACTGTGACTATGACTGGGTGTGTGTGAAGTGTGTGAGTGGAGAAGCATCAGCCACGCACACACTTGGAGGTCACCTTCGACCATTGGTCCCAGCTGAACTCATGTAAGGCTTGCACCTCAAGTGTTTTCACATGCTGAGCCATGTATCCAGCTCCTCCTTTCTCTCCCTCCCTCTCTCTTTCTCCTTTTTGAGACAGGGTCTGGCCATAAAGCCCGTGCTGGCTCAGAACTCAACAATTCTTCTGCCTTTGTCTCCCAAACCCTAGGATTTCATTATGTTTTAATTATGTTATGCTATATTATAATTATAATTTATTTTCAACACAGGGTTTCTCTGTGTAGCCTTGACTGTCCCGGACTCCCTTTGTAGACCAGGCTGGCTTCGAACTCACAGAGATCCACCTGCCTCTGCCTCCCTGAGTGCTGGGGTTACAGGCGTGTGCTACTGTGCCTGGCAACACGTCCAGCCAGTTTTGTTGCTTTTTTGAATGAACAGTGTTCCTGTGTGTGTGTGTCAGTATCATACTTCATTTTCCATTCAACAACTGATAGACATAAAGACAATGTGTCTGCTTTAGCCACTGTTAGGGCAGCGAACGCGATCTTTTTTTTTAAGCAAACAAACGCAGTTTTAACAAGCAACTCTAGCAAAACATAAAAACTGATCTATCGTAACTAAATTTCAATTATTTTGTAATTTTAGAAATGAGATCAGTTTAATATATGAAATGTCTACTTTAAATAATTTATATCTGGATTTTTAAAAAAAGCCTAGACAGTAAAGAGTATACCTTTAAATCTAGATAAAAGCTGCGGAACCAGATGGTGGTGTCACATGCATTAATTCCAGCACTTGGAAGCAGGGAGAGGCAAATCTCTGAGTAGGGGCCAGCCTGGTCTACAGAGCTGGTTCCAGAACAGCCAGGGCTACACAGAGAAACCCTGTCTTGAAAAGCCAAAAAACAAACGAAAAGAAAAAGTTGTGGTAACTATGAATGAACCCTTCCTAGAATGTCCGGAAGCAGTATTTCCCCAACTTCTCCTTGCAATAGTAAGGCTGGGAAGGGGAAAGAGTTTAAGCGTAAGAAAACCTGAATGCAGTCAGGCACAGTGGTGCATGCCTGCAATACCATCACTAGGGGAGGCAGAAGCAGCCAGATTTCTGTGGGTTTAAGGCCAGCCTGGTCTACAAATAAGTCCAGGACAGGACAGGGCTACATAGAGAAACCCTATCTCAAAAACAAACAAACAAACAAACAAAAACAAAAAACAGGAAAGGAGAGAACCTGCATGCTTTCCCCCCTCTAACATCTTGGAGAGTCATAGTGCACGAGAGCATGGTATTAGCATGTAAAACATGGTGAGTAACACTCTAGGGAGGATGATTGCTTATCTTTGCTGTTATTCCAAAGTCAACTAAGCAAACAGAGCATCTTTCTCTCTGAAGAAGGAGTCTGGACCGTCTTGTCCAGTGCACTGCCTTTCCTAGACCAGTATTCTGGAGCTAGTGGGAAGAGAACCAGCCCAGGCAGTCTGCAGCCTGCCTCAGAGTCTGGGTCTGCCAGTAACCAGCTCTACACTTTCTGGTGCTACTTCATTCATGTTGCCGTCAGTTTATTTCCTCTGCAAAGTGATGGAAATGGCACTTAGCTGTTTAAGCTCCTTTCCAGCTCTGGATTTGGAGTATTACCACATGGTAGCCAGGCTCCTCTGCATTCTTACACGTCACAGAGAAGCTGAGCAGTGTATCCCCAGCTCAGCTTCCCATTCACCAGTAACTGATAAGAGTCAAGCACATTCTTAAACATGGCGGCCTAATGCCCCAAGGGTTGAGCCAGCGTGTTGGCACACTTGCGGTCCCAGCTCTTCAGATAAGAGCTGCCGGAAGATAAACAAGTCAAGGTTAGTCTTGGCTACAGAAAGTCCAACCTGGACTATATGAAGCCATCTCAAAAAGGGGGTGGTGGTGAGGTGTCCAAGTGGGTAAGGACATTTGCTATCAAGCCTGATAACCTGAGTTTGATCCCCACAATCCACGTAGGAGAAACTGACTCTTAAAGTTGTCCTCTTTATCTTCGCACACATTGTAAGACCATGTATGCAAATGTAAATAAATGTAATAAAAATCATGTCTTGAACACATTATCTACTTTTATTTTATGTTTGAGACAGGGTTTCACTGTAAAGCTTTGGCTGTCCTGGAACTCGCCCTGTAGACGAAGCTGGCCTTGAACTTCCTGCCTCTGCCTCCTGAGTGCTGAGATTAAAGGCGTGAGCCACCCAGCTCATTTATGCATTTTAATATTTAATACTGGGTTCCTACTTAATATACCAGAAAGAGAAATACCATCCCTGTCCTCACTGCGCTTACTGTTTAGAAAAACAGGCACTCACAACAAAATGCAGCACTGGTCAAGGCCTGGGAATATGCAGGAGCAGCTACAAGCAGCAGAGCCATTGAAATTTTTGTTGCTTTTACACATTTTTATGTATGCTATGACAATTCTGTAAATGTGTAAAATGTTTTGCTCCTATTCATTTCCCTTTCTTTCTTTCTTTCTTTCTTTCTTTCTTTCTTTCTTTCTTTCTTTCTTTCCTTCCTTCCTTCTCTTTCTTTCATTATTTCTTTGTGACAGGTTTTTACTGCTGTCCTGGAAGTAGACCAGGCTGGCCTCAAGCTCACAGAGATCTATCTGCCTCTGCCTCCCAGGTGTGGGATTAAAGATGTGTACCACCACCACCCAGCTCATTGCTCTTTTCTTATCCTTTCCTACTCCTGCAGAACATCTTTATCCCCTAAAGCCCCTTCCTATGTTCATGTTTTTTGTAATCCACGGAGTTTCCTCAGTGTGCTGGCTAGTTTTATGTCAACTTGACACAAGCTAGAGCACAGTTATCTGAAAGGAAACCTTGATTAAATGTCTCTATTAAGATCTGGCTGTAATGAAATCAAGAATATACATTTTTGAGCCTGGCATGGTGGTGCATGCCTTTAATCCCATAGAGCTCACTATGTAGATCAAGCTGACCTTGAGCTCACAGAGATCAATCTACCTCTGTCTTCTGGGTGCTGGAGTTGAAGGTGTGCATCAACCTGGCCTAATGATTAACTTATTTTTAAAAAAATCCCACTAGGTTTTTGTTTATTTTTATTTTTTTTAATTAAAATATAATTACATCATTTCCTACCTTTCCTTTCTTCAACCCTTGCTGTCTCTCAAATTTATGGCCTGCTTCTTTGTTTCATATGTATATGTGTATGTATATATTTTTAAATATATAAATACAACACTCTCAGTTTGTATAAAAATAAAAGAGCTGGCTGTGAGGCATTTTCTTAATTAGTGAGTGATGTGGTGGGGAATGAGCAGCCCATTATGGGTGGAACCATCCCTTTCTGGTGGTCCCGGGTTCTATAAGAAAGCTATGAGCAAGCCGGCAAGTCAGCAGCATCCCTCCATGGGCCTTTGCATCAGCTCCAGGTTCCTGTCCTGACTTCCTTCAGTGATGAGCAGTGATATGAAAGTGAAGGCCAAGTAAATCCTTTTCTCCCCAAGTTGCTTTGGTCATGGTGTTTCATTACACCAATCATAACGCCTAAGACACTCAGGGTTGCTTGCATGAGTATGGGATGGGGTTATTTACTGAAACCTAGGCAAGTTCCCAATGGCTACACCACTGAAGAAAACATGTTCCCCTCATCCACTAACTACTCCTCAGTGATGGAGCCTCACAAGCATCCCTCTTATCCTCGGTAGAATGCTAATGGGCCCATTATTGCCTGGGTCTTGTGTAAGTAACTGTAGCAACTGAGTTCATGAGTACAAAGACCATGTCGTATCCAGAAGATGCTTCACAGCATTGTTCCAGTTCCCTCTTCCTGTGGGATCTTGCCTGTGCCTGGAAGGGAGTGATTAAGACAGCATCTTGATCTGTAGCCCAGGACAGTTTCTAACTAGCAGCAACTTTCCTGCCTCATACTCTGAGTTACAAGCATACACCATCATGCCTGGTACTAGTTTCTTTTTGTTTTCTTTTTTTTGGATTTATTTATTTATACAGTATTCTGCCTGCATGTGAGCCAGCAGGTCAGAAGAGGGCATCAGATCTCTTTATAGATGGTTGTGAGTCACTATGTGATTGCTGGGAACTGAACTCAGTACCTTTGGAAGATGAGTTAGTGCTCTGAATCTCTGAGCCATCTCTCCAGCCCTGCCTGGTGCTGGTTTCAATTCATAAAATATTTTTTTTTTGTCTTGGTTACTTGAAACTTGGAAAATTTTAAAACAATTTATACATGTAGCCCTCTTTTTATTTAAAGAAAACAAATTAAGTAACAATATTTAGAAATTATTTGTTTTCCTGCTTAAAACTTAGCACACTTAGGTACTAGAGAGATGATTCCATGGGTGACAAGTATGAGTTCAAATCCACACCAACCACGTAAAACTCCCACAGTGCCCTAGCAGGCATGTAACCCAATGCTGTGTGGAGTGACTGGGGGTTTTGGGGGAAGAAGAGGCAGGAGGGGCTTTCTAGTCAGCCAGCCTCACTGAAAATCTTCCATGATCCAGCTTCAGGGAGAGACCTTGTCTCAAGGGAATAAAGCAGAAAACCATAGAGGGCATTTGGTATCCTTCTCTGGCCCCTCTGTATGCGCACACATGGGGCATATGCATCCCCTACATGTGCAAACACCTGTACACCACAAATACATTAAATAAATAAACAACAAATAGGCACACTCAAATGTCTCCATGTATGAGAATGCCTCAGAACCAAGGGAAATGGTTGTCAAATGGCTTAATCTTTTCAAAGAGCAGGGAGAGCTGCCTCTTTTGTTCAGCAGCTGGAAAACAGCTTGCTCTTTTCTCCAATTACAGTTCAGAAACAGCCCTGTAGAGGTGAAATGAGTCAAAGACAATCTAATTAATTCACTGTTCCCAGAAACACCTCAAGTATGTTCCACATGAAGGGCCACACAGATCTCTGTGACTCGTTGCACAGGGACATAACTGGCTAGCATATATGGTGATTTGTCATGAGGCATATACATGTGTTTAGCAGAGTAAGGCTTCATTGCTTTTTTTCTCGTTAAGTATTATGATAGTTATTTATTACCATGTTTCCCTGTCACACATGTACCATAGAATTGCGGACAATTTAGAGAGTATAAGGGTTTGGTTTTTGCTTTTTAGAAGTGCCCGGCTAGGGAGATGGCTCAGCAGTTAAGAGCTCATACTGATCTTACAGTTTGTGTCTCAGCCCCAACCCACATATACACATATGTGTGCTTAAATTTTTTTTAAGTGTTAGACATCCTTGAAGGCTCCAGTCAGAGATAAACATTGTTATCTCTTCTGTCCCTGCTGTTTTGTTGAGATGTTTCCTGTATGCTATGGTGGCTGCAAACTCATCACAAAGCTGAGAATAACCTTGACCTTCTGACCCTCCAGCCTCCTCACCCCCTCTCCAGTGCTGGGATTACAGGTATATGCCACCACTCTTGATTTATCTGGTTCTGGGAACTGAGCCTAGGACTTGTCTGTGGTAGACAAACACTCTACCAACTGAGATTTCTTTTCCTTTTTGTCTGAGACAGGGTCTTGCTAGGTATACCAGGCTGACCTTGAACTTACAGATACACCAGCCTCAGCCTCCCAAGTGTGGGAAGAAAGCTCTTTTTTTTTTTTTTCAAAAATTTATTTATTATGTATACAGTGTTCTGCCAGCACTCATGCCTGCAGGCCAGATGAAGGTACCACACCCCATTATAGATGGCTGTGAGCCACCATGTGGTTGCTGGGAATTGAACTCAGGACCCATGGAAGAGCAGACAGCGCTCTCAACCTCTGAGCTGTCGCGCCAGCCCCAAGAAAGCTCTTTTAAGAAATGGGATTCAAGTAACTAATACAAATTTGAGTTAACAATACTCTTATTTTGTCTTTCTCATCATTGACTCTATAAAATTTTATTTTATTAGCCAGTTCATGGAGGCATATGACTTTGATCCTAGCACTAGGGAGGCAGAGGCAGGTTGATCTCTGTGGGAGGCCACCCTGGTCTACAGAGCGAGTTCAAAGACAGCCAGGGCTACACAGAGAACCCCTGTCTCAAAATACCAAAATAATATTAATATTGTGTGTACATATGGTGTGGTGCGTGTTGGTCCACACATGCGATGGTCCACACATGGAACAACTTTCTCAAGTCACTTCTTTCCTTGCACCAGGGACAGGACTCTGGTCATCGAGCTTGCATGGCTGGTGGCTCTTACCTGATGAGCCATCTCACTGGCCCAGCCCTGTTTACTTAGAATGAGTAACTGTTGCGTTATGCAGGACTAGAATATGACAAGTAAGCTAATATCAACATTCTCTGGCGAGAAGATGTAGCTCAGGGGTATAATAATTGATTAGTAAGTGTAAGGTCCTATGTTTAGTTACCAGCACTACATACATGTACACAAATGCTTTTCTGTGTATGATACACACACACATACACACAGAGTCTAGGAGAGGTAGATTTTGATTTTCAAGGCTTTTTTCTTTTCTTTTCTTTGAGACAAGGTCTTGCTAAGTTTTCTGGCTGCAGGGATGGCTCAGAGGTTAAGAGGGCAAGTGCCTGTGTGGATGCAGGCACTGTCCATCTTCATTTTGAAATGTGGTGCCTTATAGATTAGGCTAGGCTGGTTAGCCAGCAAGCTCAAGGCTTCCTTATTTCTTCCTCCTCAGTGCTGAGATTACAAGCACACATCTTACCTGGCATTTTTTTTGTTTTTATTATTATTATTATTATTTTGAGACAAGGCTTCTCTGTTTAGCCCTGGCTGTCCTGAGACTCACAGAGATCCACCTGCCTCTGCCTCCCGAGTGCTGGGATTATAAGTGTGTGCCCGGCTTCTAACTGGTTTTTTAACATGGATTCTAGGGATTAAACTAAGGTCCCTGGGGGCTGCAAAAATGGCTCAGCAGTCAAGAGAGGGCTAGCTGCTCTTTCAGAGGATCTGGGTTCAATTCCCAGCATCTATAAGGTGTCTCACAACTGTCTGTAATTCCAGTTCCAGGGGGTCCGACATGTTCCTCTGGCTTCTGAGGACACCAGGCATGTACCAAGTATACATACATAGACTTCCTCTCTTCTAGTTGAGTGTCATAATAGAAAAAAAAAAAACAAAACTTGAGAACTGACTACAAAAACCAAGCTTCAGCTTTTCTCTCACCTTCTTCCATGTACAACCTAAGTGGCAGATTTACAAATCTTGAGAATTTGAGAATAATGAAAGCTTAGGAAAAAATGCACATAAAAAGCTGTACATAAAGTACTGTGATACTCGTGTATCTCAGGTTTAACTGTGCCCTAAGAATCTGATTTCACATTGGATGGGCCCTAGCCGTCCCAGCCTCCCCAACATTGGTATTGTGCCACCATGCCTGACATTTACAATGTAGATTCTTTTTATTCCTTGTTGTTTGCTTTTACTTTTCGAGACAGTGTTTCTCTGTGTAGCCTTGGCTGTCCTGGACCTGCTTTGTAGACCAGGCTGGCCTCGAACACAGAGATCTGGCTGCCTCTGGCCCCCTGAGTGTTGCGATTACTTGGGTGGCCCACTGCACCTGGCTTCCAGTGTAGACTCTGAAGACTGAAACCAAGCCTGTTACCAACTGAACTCCCTCTCCAGCAAGTGGGGACCCTGCCTTTGAGAAAGGTTCTCTACGTTTAATCAAAAATGACCATGAACCTCTGATCTTCCTGCTTCCATCTCCCAAGAGCTGGGACTACAGATATGCACATGCGGATTTTATACACCATTAGTAATCGAGCCCAGAGCCTTGTGGATGTCAGATAAGCACTTTACTAAGCCACACCCCCAGCTCTTCAGTGTCCCGTCCCCCCCACCCCCCAACCTCCCTTCCGCCCAGACAGTGTTTACCTATGTAGCCTTGGCTGCCTTGGATTGGCTTTGTTGTCCAGTCTGGCCTCGAACTCAGAGATCAGCCTGCCTCTCTGACTGCTGAAATTAAAGGCGAGCACCACCATGCCCAGCTCAATCTTATTTCTATAAATATATATCCTCTTGAAACACTTTGAATGTTTCTGTTATACATCTGCTCCTAACACATTCTCATTCCCAACTCAATGCTTTTTGATCACAGCCTTTCTTGTGTCTTAAATTTTACCTTTTCTTCTGTGTCCTTAAATTTCATTCTCTCAAGATATTTCTACAAATTACCATCCTGCCTCACTAAAGTATAACTTGTTTGTTCAGAAACCATTTCCCATGTAGTTTCTGTTCCAGGTCACGTTTCAAAAGTTAAAGACATAGCAATGAAAAGAACCAGTCTGTCCTCAAAACAGTACTGATCACCCCAAAGCAAATTAAATACACTTATGTCAGATATATACAGACTCAGATGTTATTTGGGGAAGAACAATATACTAAAATAAACCAAACCAAACAAACAATTTAGTTACACTTTAGTATTTTATTTTTCTTTAGGAATATTCACAATTCTTTAGTGCTCAGATTTATGAGGGTCTTTATTTAATCCTGCTAGTCAAAATTGGAGGCAGGTGGGATCTTTTCCTTCTTACCCTGATACCCCTTCTGTTCTCTTTGCTGTGAATATATTTAAGTGTTTAGAGGGGAAATCTGGGTGATGACCCCAGTTGCTTCTTCCCAGTTCTCTTATCTAGTCACTCTGCACTTGATAAGGATCACACAGCCTACATGGGAAAAGTGGCTGGGCAAGGGGCCAGAATTTTTTGTATATGAGTGTGACTACTTAGAAAGCTATCCTAAAATGAACACAGTCCTGGTCTGAACTGGTCTGAGTTAGTCTTAAAGATGATTGAAATGTGTGAGGACTGAGGAGATATGCTGGAATAGGGAACTCCATAAAACCTCCTATGTAGACAAGTCAGACAAGGGGCATTTCTGAGAACTGCGCCTTTATTTCTGGTTTGCAAACCACTTAGATATGGTGTTACTTATTAAGGAGAACAAGGAAGGAAGGAGGGAAGGGGGAGGGAGAGAGGGAAGGAGGAAAAGAGGAAGAGCGAGGGAGGAAGGGATGTTGATTGGGAGGGGGACATATACAGGCTCAGTTTGGGCTACCTAAATGAAGTTATAAAATGTCAGTCCAAGGATTACACAGTGGTTTAAAGAACCAATAACACCATTAGCAACCACTGAAAAAACTGAAATTCTATTACAGAGAAGGTAGAATAAAGTCCTTTAAAAAAAAATACAGGGGCTGGAGGAATGGCTCAGAGATTAAGAGTACCTCTTCCAGAGGTCATGAGTTTAATTCCCAGCAACCACATGGTGGCTTATAACCATCTATAATGAGATGTGGTGCCCTCCTCTGGCATGCAGGCAGAATACTATATAAATAAATAAATATTTAAAAAAAACAAACAAGGTCTTACTATACAGCCCTGACTGGCTGGCCTGGAACTCACTATGTAGACCAGGCCTCTGCTTCCTGATTACACTTCTGGGGTTAAAGGCTTGTAAGCACTATGCTCCTCAGGTATAGTAAGTTCCTTTTTATCCCCCTTCCCTTACAATTCTTTTTCAAATGAGATTACCAAGTGTGTCCCACCAAGTGTAGCAATTTTTTTTTTCAAGACAGGGTTTCTCTGTGTAGCCTGTCCTGGACTCTTGTAGACTCTTCTTGACCTCAGAGATCTGCCTGCCTCTGCTCCCCTGAGTGCTGGATTACAGGTGTGTGCCACCTTGCCCAGCTATACCATTTTTTGGGGGGAGGATAGGAAACTAAATATAGCATTTGGATTTAGGCACTAGCGTAACTATTACTCCATTTTATCTTCACTGAATCAAAGGACACTTTTGTGAATAGCTGCCTAAAACCATATCTCTAGTTCATCAGTGGATCCAGATTTGAAGGAGTCTTTCTGACTTCCGAACTTTTCACTTAATCCCACATACCTCACAGTAACTGTTAATTAGGTATTTTTACTCCTATTGAACACTTTCTTCAAAAGGTTCACAAAAGTTAAATATCAATAACGTATAAAAGAAACCAGTTAAAGAGCAGCTAAGACTGAAGTTGTATTGTTTCATACTTGAGTATAAACAGAGATAATTCTCTTGTAATATTTGATTTATGATGGCTAGTCTGGTAATGTTGAAAGAAGTATTTATTATTATTAATATTAAATAACTATTAGTAATGTAGAATTAATATTTATCTTCCACAGGAAGTGGTAACAGAGCAGAGAGCAAATATAAACTAAAAAGGATTCTCTAGATATCACTAACAACACTAGGTATTACCTAAGAGAGTAAAGGAAGTCAAAGACAAAAGCTTTGCTGCAGTCCTAGAGACTGGGGCAGGACAATGTGCTTTGGGGGATGGTTTTCAGAAAACCTTCTAAATCTAAACGCTGTCTGTGAAAGCTGTTAGGGAGAACATTATTTGAAGTAGGATTCGTCTTCAATGATGTGCAGTGCTCTGATCACATCACTGTCCTAATGAGTAGCTGAGCAGTTGCTGTTTACATAGCAAACATTTACACAGGAATACTTGAAATGCTTTTTATCAGTCAGCTCATCGATTAAACATTAAAAAAGTGTACGTGGGTGTTTTGCTTGCATTTATATGCCACCATCTGTATGCCTTTGCCCTCAGCCAGAAGAGAGCATATGATCCCTTGGTTACATACAGTTTTGACAGCAGCTATGTAGGTGCTGGGAACTGAATCCAAATCCTTTGGAAGAACAGCTGGTGTTCTTAACCACAGCTAAGCCATCTCTCCAGTCCTCAGTTCATTTTTTTTTTAAGTTTATTTGGCTGAGTGTGGTGGTATATGACTTTAGTCCCAGCACTTGGGAGGCAGAGGCAGGAGTATCTCTATGAGTTTGAGGACAGCCTGGTCTATAAAGCCAGAGCTGTTCCACAGAGGCACCTGTGGAAAAACCAGTGGAAAAAAGTTTATTTATTATTATTATTAGTTTTGTTTTTCAAGACAGGGTTTTTTTTTTGTTTTGTTTTTTTGTAGTTCTGGTTGTCCTAGAACTCACTCTGTGGACCAGACTGGCCTTGAACTCAGCAATCCACCTGCTTCCCAACTGCTGGGATTGTGACTACGCATGGCTTATTTTATATACATGAGGGTTTTTGCCCCCATGAATGTATGTGTATGTGGGTGCTGGGAACTGACCCCAGATGTTTTGCAAGAGCAGAGAACACTTTTAGAGAGCCGGTGTGTTCGGCCTCATTTCATCGATTCTAACACTTCCTTTTTCATAATTTTAAGATGGTGTATGCAGCTACAGTATGGAATGGTTGAATTACTTAGACCGTCTCAGTGTACAGGCAGTATCATAGTCAGCTTGATGAACCCCATCAAGCTGTGTCAAGCACAGCTTTGAATGCTCTACAGTATATAGTCTTCCTTATTTAAGCGTAACAGTTTTATGTAGCTACTGTCCTTACCGGTTTACAGAACTGAGGCTAAAAGACTTAAACAATATCTTCACAAGTCACTGTCAAATGAGTAGCAGGGCCAGAATTGACAATCTGGCATATTTCAAAGGTCATCCATTGGTCCTGTCTCAACATTTACCTTGGGTGATGTACAAGGTTGAATAAAAAGATACCCTTGTCTGAACTACTTCTCAACTCAAGATTCAGCTCAGACATGACCTTTCTGAAGTCTTTCTAAGTCCTCCAAGAACAACCAGTCTTGTGTTCCCAACACTCTAAGAATAACTCTATTATAGTTACACACAGTTTCCCTGGGGAGTTATCTTATTCCACCTTTCTGACCCTGCAGTGCCCAGTATTTGTTGCACATTGTCTGTTAAAAAGGGTGGTCGCCAAATATAAGGGAAGAGACACTAAAAAAAAAAAAATGTCACGCAGACCTATAAATTGTGTTTGGTGGGATTAGAAAGAACCAATACCAGAAGGGATAAGTCAGGTTAGACATGGTGACCACGCACAGTTACGGAAAGCTGAGGCAGGTGGATCCCTGTGAGTTCCAGGTCAGCCAGCGCTATAGTCCAACCGTGCCTCAAAATAAAAATGCACAAATCAAACGCAAAACAAAACCAGATCGGAGAAACCAGGTGTTCATTAGGACCATTTACACACCATGCATTTTCAAACACCGTTTCCCACCGTCCCCTCTGGCCTTTCACTTTGCCTAGAAAGTTTTCTTTTTCCCCCAAATCACTTCTAATCCTCGAATTCAGTGTTTCCATCTGTACCCACTGTAGAAAGAACTCTGACCATACTTCCAATAAAACCACAGCCGCAGCGTGTGCGAACGTTCCCCTCCTCCGGCGTAAAAAAAAAAAAAAAAAAAAAAAAAAAAAAAAGGCTTATTTTAACCAGCGATCCCACGACTACGGGCGAGCACCCACACCGTGCAGTTCCGTACGTGTTAGCCTAACTTTTCGGCCACTAAAGTGGGGCTGCAGGTGAAGTTCAGACCGCCGATCGACAGGATCGCAAGTGCCGAAGTCGGTAGGCGATCAGACACCGCACAGGCCGCCCGGGAGGCACAAACTCCCCCGCGCCGCCTGCCCCGGTGGGACCTGTACTTCCAACTCTCGCGAGACTGGGCCTGAGCGCGCGCCTTCGGCCCCCGAGACTTACGTGTCGGTTTCTTCCGATTCAAGTAGCCACACAGCGAGAGTGAAACGTGCAATTCCGGGTCGGCGCCCCGGAAGCGGAAGGGCAGCGTCCGTGCTGTCAAAGTTGTAGTGTTTCTCAGGGGTCGGTCCCGCGAACTCTCCTCCCGGTCTCTCCGGCTCTTGAGCGCGTCCCCCGTGAAGGGTCGGACGAGCGAGATGAGCACCATGTTTGCAGACACGCTCCTCATCGTGTTTATCTCCGTGTGCACCGCGCTGCTCGCCGAGGGTGAGGGTGGCTGTTTCTTGGACCTTTGATTAGTCTCAGGGTGGAAGGGCACAGGGGTCCCTCGCGCCTCTCGAGGAGAGGCCGGGAGCCTCACTTTTTCAGACCTGCGTGGTCCGTTGCAGGAAGTCCTGGGCGCTCCTTCCATCGAAGCTGGAGAAGAGCGTGGAGTCCGACTTCCTGATTTTCTTTGGCGTACTTGTGGACATTAAAAAAAAAAAAAGTTACTGAAAAGTGCAGAGCAAAATGTTGAATTCCTTTTGTCTCCGCCAGTAACAATTAAAGGCAGTTTGTTGTGACCATTCCAATAATTTCTCATTAGCGTGTTGCTTTTAATATTTTAGGCATAACCTGGGTCCTGGTTTACAGGACAGACAAATACAAGAGATTGAAGGCAGAAGTGGAAAAACAAAGTAAAAAATGTGAGTATGGTAACACGTTGGTAGTTTCAACATGTTAAGTTCACAGCCATCTTAGGACCATCAGCTGATACCAAGAATACAAAAAGAATTAAGTATACTTGGTTTGGGCGCATAACTGAAATCTCAGCACTCCCTTGTGGGTTAGTTGGAATGTAGCCAGAAAATAAGCTACGTGGAAGGAATTCTAGGTAAATCATGTTTGGAACCATGGAGATGTTAATATGTGAGTTGTATTTGGAGAATGATATCATTATGACTAGTGTCAGTGTGAATGGGGCCTTTTAGGTATGAGCCAAGTTTCAATTGGATAAGAAAGTTGAAAAATGTTTGAAAAAAAATGATTAAAATAGGTAAAATTTGTTTCCTTTGAAATAAAGTTAAAATTCAGCAGGGCACAACTGATCTTATAACAGGGCCTTATGTAGCCCAGGCAGTTCCCAAATTCATGATGCCTCGGCACCACAATTATAGGCAAAATTGGTACCCAGTACCTTATTTATTTGTTTGTTTATTTTTAGAATTTTCGAGTCAGGGTTTCTCTGTGTACCCTTGACTGTCCTGATCTCACTTTGTAGACCAGGTTGGCCTCTAACTCACAGAGATCTGCCTGCCTCTGCCTCCCAGAGTGCTGGGATTACAGGCCAGGCTCCCAGTAATCTTTTTGTTTCGTTGTTTGAGGTGGGCCTTATTTAGCCCTGTTTGGCCTTGAACTCACTATGTGGATGACCTTGAGCTGATTCTCCTGACTACTTTCCAAGTGATGGAATTATAGCTATTCACAACCCACAACTACACCTAATTTGGATTCTTGGAGTTTCTACAACTAGCCTTATTCTCTTTTCTTTATATCTTTGTAAATTTTAGAGTGTCAATTTTTTGTTTTTTCAGAGGGTTTTATTGTTATTTTTTAAGATGTATTATTTATTACATGTAGTGTTCTATCTGCATGTACACCTGCCCACCAGAAGAGAGCACCAGGTCTCATAGATGAATTGTGAGCCACCATGTAGTTAACTGGGAACTGAACTTAGGACCTTCAGAAGAGCAGCCAGTGCTGTTAACCTCTGAGCCACCTCTCCAGCCCCCCCCCCCCTTAATATTTAAAATTTCTCCCTCTTCTTAAAGATTTATTTATTTTATGTATATGGGTACTTTGTCAGCATGTACATCTACACACCAGAAGATAGCAACAGAAAAGTGGTAGACTGTCATGTGGGTGCTGGGAATTTAACTCAGGACCTTCAGAAGAACAATGAGTGCTCTTAACCACTGAGCCATCTCTCTAGCCCCTTGAGAGGGTTTTATGAAGGACAGGCTAGCTTTGAACTCTGTTTAGCTGAGGTTCACATTGAGCTTCTGATCCTGTTTCTGCTTAGTAAGTGCTAGGCTTATAGTTTCTCTCATGTCCAGTTTCTGGGGTGCTGGGGATTGGCCTCAAGGCTTTGTGCAGGATCAGGAAGCCCTCTGCCAGTTGAGCTGCATTCCTCAGCTTTTCTTCCCTCTAAATTGTCTTACTTGAGGGGCTGGAGTATTCTGCAATGGAGGTCGTTCCTAGCATATTCAAAGCCTTGAGTTCAGCCTAGTACAGTGGCATAAGCCTATAATCCCAGCACTCAGAGAGGCAGAAGCAGGCAGATCTCTGTGCGTTCTAGGCCAGGCTGGTCTACAAAGTGAGTCCAGGACAGCTAAGGCTACACAGAAAAACCCTGTCTTGAAAAACCGAAAAAGGGGGCTGGAGAGATAGCTCAGAGGTTGGGAGCACTGACTGCTCTTCCAGAGGTCCTGAGTTCAATTCCCAGCAACCACATGGTAGCTCACAACCATCTATAAGATCTGGTGGCCTCTTCTGGTATGCAGGTGTACATGCAGGGAGAACATTGTATACATAATAAATAAAGAATAAATCTTAAAGAAAAAAAAGACTCATTTGATTCACATAGCAACCACTGTGGTCAGTTATAAAAATGTTTCTGCCTTATGGGGCAGGAGATTGAGACTCAAAAAGTTAATGATAGACTAACATCACAAGAAAACAAAGAACTGGAGACTAAACTCAGACATTTGTTTCTAAGCCTAGACTTTTAAAATTATAGTTCTCCATTCTTTATTCAATGTTGATACTGGTGGCTTGCCATATTTAAAACCAAATTCATTCATTGTGTTTACCTTCACAAACATGGTCCTCTTCCAAGATTTTCTTACCTTGGTGACTTCATGCTTCTAGCAGGGAGATAAAAAAAAAATCATATACACATATGATTTCTGTGCTCCTTGCTTCTGCTTTCTAGCATGAAAATGCTACGAGGACTTGGTTCTTTGTGTTCATTTGTGTATCCTCTGTGTTCAGTGGCTGGTGCATGGTAAACAGTGAAGTTGCTTTGGTTTGGGTTTAGGATTTTGTTTTTTTTTTTTTTTTCTTAGTTTTTTTTGGGGTACAGCTCTCACTCTTGCCTTGGCTGACTTAGAACTAGCTCTGTAACCGAGGCTGGCCTTGACCTACAATGAACCTCCTAGTTTACCCTCTAGTGTAGAGGTTACAGGTATAAGCCACGTTCCCTTTGTTCATGTACTCGATCTTGCCTTGTGCCTGTATTTCATTGTCAAAATCTGTAACTATCGTCTTCTTGGATGGTTCAGATCTTTTTACATATCCCCGTATCTGTCAGTACCACCTATTTTCAAGTACCATGTTTCATTGGATCTACTGCAGCACCTTCATCTGTCTAGCCGTAGTTACTCAGACCTTTATGGAGTACGTGTAAGGTGCCTTTTTAAAAACATAACTCTGGTTATGTTGTCTTCTTAAAACTTTAGTGTCTTTATATGGTTTTTAAGATAAAAATAGGACCTATGAGCTAGGTTTAATGTCATATGTCCATAATCCAGTATTCAGGAGACCGAATTGAGGAGTCATAGGGTTGAGGCTAACCTGAGCTACATAATAAATACTACTTCAAGAAAGTTATGGGCCAGACTTGGTGGTACATGCCTCAAATCCCTGAGGCAAAGGCAGGTATATCTCTGAGTTCCAGGTGTATCTCTAACTCTGGTTTCCATAGCAAGTTTCAGGCCAGCCAGGTCTACATAGTGAGACCTTGTCTTCAAAAACAGAAAAAGAAAAACAGGAAGAAGAGGAAGCCGGCTATGGTGGCTTACACTGTTAATTCTACCAGTTGGGAGGCAGAGGCAGGCCGGTCCACACAGTGAATTCAGGACAGCCAACGATTACATAGTGATGCAAACACGCCAAAAGAAAAGAAGGAATGAAAGGAAAAATAAAAGATAAGAAGAAAGATAATGACCTTGTCCCTCCAGAGATGAGTCAACCATTAAGAATGCTTTCTGTTGTGGGGTGTGGTAGCACATGCCTTTGATCCCATCCCAGCATTCAGGAGGTAGAAGCAGGTGGATCCTGTGAGTTTGAGGCCAGCCTGGTCTATAAAGTGAGGACAGCCAGGGATCCATAGAGAAACTCTGTCTCAAAAACCAAAACCAAAGAGGAATACTTTTTGTTCTTGTAATAGAACCCAAATTTGGTTTCCAGTACCCATGTGGCTCATAAATTTCTATAATTCCCGTTGCAAGGATCTATTGCCCTCTTTTGTGTTATGTGAGCATTTGTACAAATATGGTACCCATAGACACAAGCACACACACATATACATATAAATAAAAATATTTTTTAAATGATATGAACAGTAAGGCTCAGGAAAATCTGTTTTTTTCTTCCCTTCTCTTCTGACTATATTTGTTTGTTTTGTGGGGTTTTTGTGGGCTAATTATATAGTTCAGGCTTGCTTCAAAGTTTCAGTCCTCTTGCCTCAGCCTCTGCTAAGATGACATTACAAGAATATGCCACCACATCTGGCTTTCCTGCAGCCACATTTTATATCATTATTCCCTTTTGCTCTTTGCCTGATTTCATAGGTCCTTTCTGAATTCTGGATTGGTCTTAGATTTTCCTACTATGGGTCCTTAGTACTTGCTATTTTCTCTTTGTATTTTTTTGTAGTAAATTCTTAGGTTTATTCAGTTGACAAAGAGAATCAGATCTTCATAGTTTCTGATTTATCCATTGACCTCTCCTTGGAGTGCTTGTTACAGTTTCAATATCTACCCCCAAAACACACAGAGTTAGCCCTGGCTAGCTAACTCTGTAGCCCAGGCTGGCCTCAAACTCTGCCTCTGCCTCTGCCTCCTAAATGCTGGGATTAAAGGTGTGTGCCATCACTACCTGGCCATATTTTTGATCTTACCTTCCTGTAGATGATGGTTTTTAGGATTATGTTTCTCTGGTCAACTACACTGTAATGTCAGTGAAGGCACAGTAGTATCTCCATCCTCTAACACAATCCTAGACACTTGTAGAAATGTAGAATAAAACATCTGTGTAGTATTGCACTGGTATCCAAATATAAATCTTTTTTCATAACTTTCTTTATATATTATATAGTTTAGTATCACATTTATTTGAATGAGTGTTCTCTTATTTATTTGTTAATTATTTATTTTGGTTTTTCGAGACAGGGTTTCTCTGTGTAGCCCTTGCCATCCTGGACTCATTTTGTAAATCAGGCTAGCCTCAAACTCAAAGCAATCTGCCTGCCTCTGTGTTCCAAATGCTGGGATTATAAGTGTGTACCTGGCTATATTCTCGTATCTTAACCACGAAGATTTTAGGCTTCATTACTGTTTTTTTTTTTTTTCCTTTCAGTTTTTCAAGATAGGGTTTCTCTGTGTAACAGAGCCCTGGTTGTACTGAACTCACTTTGTATACCACCAGGCTGGCTTCAAATTTACAGAGATCCTGCCTCTGCTTCTTTGGAGTGCTGGGATTAAAGGCATGTGTCACTATGCCTGGCAAAATATTTAAATATTTATTTGTATTGATTTTATTTTATGTCCCCCCCCCCCCCAGACAGTTTCTGTGTGTAGCCTTGGCTATCCTGGACTCACTTTGTAGACCAGGCTGACCTCAAACCCACAGAGATCTGCCTGCCTCTGCCTCCCCAAGTGTTGGGATTACAAGGGTGGGCCACTGTGCTAGGCTTCTAGTGTGGATTCTGAAAACTGAATCTAAACCTGTATACTCTCCACCCGGTGTGTGCACTCCCTTTGAAGTAGGGTCTGTACATTTTATCAGAAAATGACCCTGAACTTCTGATCCTCCTGCCTCCATCTCCCAAGTGCTGGAACTACAGATGTCCACCACAAAATGAATGAGCATGGAGTCTGTCTTCTGTAATTTATAACCAAATGGACACCTATCAATGTTTGAAAGAAGAAAAAAACATTGTAGATTTTCTTTTTGAACACATTTGAGAAATTTATTATTTATTGTGTGATACTAGGGATTAAACTCTATGCCTTGAGCATGCTAAGTAAGTTACCTTATTACTGCGCTATATCCCCAGCCCAGGACATTTTCTGATCCCTTGAAATTCTTGCCATGTAGCTCAGCCTCGCCTTGTGATCGTCTGACCTTAGTCTGTGGAGTGCTCAAGATACAGAAGTGTACAACAGTGCTTGTCTTAAACACATAAATGTAAATGCATAATTTTTTCTGGTACTTTATATTCAGAATTCAGCATGGCTCTAGGCATGGGAACCTTTTCAGGTTTATAAGGATGTTATAATTAATGCTAGAATTAAACATAAATTAATTTTTTTGTTCTAATCTTAATTCCTACTGTCATTTGGAAAATACTGATACCCATAAAGCAGTCTTTGAAAAAAAAATTAAGCCTTTCATATACTAAGTGAATGCTTTGCCCTGAGGCTGTATTCACAGTCCCTAAAGGTAGTTTTCTTTTCTGCCAGCAGTTGAGTGAGCAGATCAGTTAACTCAATCATGACCAAAGTCCTTCTGCGTAACTTTCTTGTAATTCATCTATGATAAAGCATTCTCTTCATATATAATTTTATGTGTTTATGTTTACAGTAGAAAAGAAGAAGGAAACTATAACAGAGTCAGCTGGTCGACAACAAAAAAAGAAGATAGGTGAGATAGTAAACTAAATAAAACTTATATTTTTAACTAAACAGTTATATCACTTTACCCTTCTCCCTCCAGCCCTCCCTCAAACCCTTCCCATACCATGTTCAAGTCAACAGCCTCTTGTTCTTTGGTTATTGGCACATACATATATGTATACATGTGCACAAGTATATAAATATAGTCTGCTTTATCTGTTTTTCTTGTGTGTACATGGTTTTAAGGCTGCCGCTTTGTATTGGATAACCAATAAGAGGGCTCTCACTGAGCATGGCTAATTCCCCCTCTATCAGCAGTCATTAGGTGCCTACAGTTCTTTATCTAGAGTGGGACCCTGTGACATTTTTCCCCTTCCAAGTTAGCATGTATATTGTGCCATTTTTCTGGTCTTGTTTATACCACCATTTCTAGGAGAGACTTTCACAACAGTCTTCCTGGTATTCTGGTCCTTATAGTCTTTTTTTCTCATTCTTTTGTGATGTTCCCTGAATATGGATGCAGGAGCTGTGATGTAGATGTAGTCACTGGGGCTGGGTTCTCCACGGTCTGTTCTCTGCTTTGCAACCAGTTGTGATTTTCCATGATGATCTCCCTTTGTTGTAAAGAGAAGCTTCTTTAAAGAGGATGACAGCTACACTTATCTGTGGATCTGAGAATAAGATTTAGAGTGTAGTAAAAATGCTGGTGTAGCAATAGTAGATTTTTTTTTTCAAGCTTTTCGTTTGTGAGCCTCCATGTGGGTGCTGGGAATTGAATGTAGTCCTGTGGAAGAGCCAGTGGTCTTAACTGCTGAGCCATCTCTCGAGCCCCACTAGTCTTTTCTAAAATCTATGACCTTACTAGCTCCAGGAATTTGGCTAGGTTTCTAAGTACAATTTTCCGTTTGTTTAATGGGCCTTGAGTCCCATTACACAGCTTTTGATTACCACCAACCTGTAAGTACCACTTATAGTGCTTTTATTTAATTGAAATAGTCTGTCACTCCTTAAACATTCTGTTAGTACAAAGTAAGCAACAACCTATATATTCACTTCATCTTATTAAGTGATATTGAAACAAAAATGCTTTTGTAATCTCCAGTGATAATTTATTCAAGAATTATGCTGTGCTTAATACATTTGTACTAACTAGTTTATTAATTCTTTTCAGAGAGACAAGAAGAGAAACTAAAGAACAACAATAGAGATCTATCTATGGTAAGAGTTCCAGAGTATAACTTCACTGTGAACCACATAAGCTGTTTTTTTTTTAAACAAAAGTCCTATTTGTATCAAATGTTTTACGTTTAAGTTCTTAAAATTTATTACCTATCATGGCTATAAATAGATAATACATTTTAGGTACAATAATTGTACCTATAATTTTAGGTACAATAGTCATAGGTATTATTGGACTACGCAGAAATAAAATATGCTGCCACATTTAAACTTCATTTTAAAGTTTGCATGAATGGTGCATGCCTTTAATCCCAGCACTCAGAAGCAGAAGCAGGTGGAGTCTCTCTGAGTTCAAGGCCAGCCAGAACTACAGAAAGACCTTGTCTCAAGAAAACCAACAAATTGGCTCAGAGGTTAAGAGCACTAGCTGCTCTGCCAGAGGTCATGAGTTCAATTCCTAGCAACCACATGGCTCACAACCATCTATAATGAGATCTGGTGTCCTCTTCTGGCGTGCAGGTCTACATACAGACAAAATATTGTATACATAATAAATAAATAAATCTTTAGAAAAAAGAAAAAAGAAAACCAACAAACAAATCCCCCAAAATAAAACCTCATCATTTTAAATTTGTTTATGAAGGTTGATTTGGAGGTTATAATTTGTCTCCTTCAGAAATGTCTTGCTTTTTTTTTTCACACTGAGACATCTAATTTTTTATATGCAATAATAAGTACAAACATTAATGTGATGAAATACTGCTGTAAATAACATTAATGTGATGAAATACTGCTGTAAATAACATTCCAGAATAACATGTGCAGTTGTTTCCATCACTTCTGATACAGTAGTTACAACGACACTTTATGTCTTGTGTTTTTAAAAGGCTAAGTTTTCCTCTTTTTACAGAACCATTATTGCCAGGTGCAGTGGCGTACACCTGTAATCCCAGCACACGGGGAGGCAGAAGCAGGTGGATCTCTGTGAGATCAAGGCTAGCCTGGTCTAGAAAGTGAGTCCAGGACAGCCAAGGCCACACAGAGAAACCCTGTCTCAAAAACCAAACCAACCAACCAACCAACCAAAAACCCCTGTTATTATTTAATTTTCAGTGTATAAACATTTTGCCTACACCCATCTCTGTGCATGCCTGGGGCCTGCAGAAGCCAGAAAAGGGGATTGGATCCCCCAAGAACGGGATTACAAATGGCTGTGAGCTGCCATTTGGGTGCTGGGCATTGAACCCAGGTCCTCTGGAAGGAGCAGCCACTGAATCATCTCTCCAGCCCCCCTTTTTACCTCTAAGCAAAATCAATTACTTTTCTCCCGGTGTTCATACTGAATCTTGGTTTATGACATTTGTGTAATTCCAGTATAGCTACATAGCTTTGGTAGATAGCTTTGGTGTCAGTCAGATTAATGTAAGGAAAGTGGGTTTTCTAGCCTATTTACTCTATTTCATTCAGGACTACCTTTTCTAGTTTTGTGTAGTTAGCATGGCTGTCTCAATTTTCCATTAATTTCTTCACTTACTGAGAGATCTTGGCTATGCTTCTTTATTTTCTAAAAATTCTTTCTTAGAATATAAATTACAGGTCCTCCACCCCCTTTTCTCCTGAGATATGGTCCCAGTATGTACCTGGCTGGCCTGAAATTTGCTATGTAGACTAGGCTGGCCTCAATCTCAGAGAGATCAGCTTTCCTCTCCCTTGTTAGTGTTGATATTAAAGGCATGTGTTATCACATACCTGGCTACAAGGAGATTTTTTTTTTAAAGAAGCTTTTATTTTTAATGTTCTATTTATTTATTCTGTATACAATGTTTTATTTGCATGTACACCTGCATGCCAGAAGAGGACACCAGATTCTAGTACAGATGGTTGTGAGCCACCATGTGGTTGCTGGGAATTGAACTCATGACCTCTGGAAGAGGAGCCATTGCTCTTCTGAGCCATCTCTCCAGCCCAAGAAGATATTTTTAAAACAGAGTTTTCTTTAGTACAATTTTGTTTGATTTTTCTTTCTTTTTTATTATTTAAAATTTTTGTTTGTTTGTTTTTTGAGTCTGGGTTTCCCTGTAATAGCCTTGGCTGTCCTGGACTCGCTTTGTAGACCAGGCTGGCCTAGAACTCACAGAGATCCGCTTCTGCCTCCATGAGTGCTGAGATTAAAGGCATGTGCTACTAAGCCCGGCTTCCTTTTTGTTTCGTTTTGTTGTTGTTGTTTTCTTTAATATTTATGTATACAACGTTGTGCCTGCATGTATACCTGCATACCAGAAGAGGGCACCAGATCTCATTGTAGATGGTTGTGAGCCACCATGTGGTTGCTGGGAATTGAACTCAGGATCTCTGGAGGAGCAGTCAGTGCTCTTAACCTCTGAGCCATCTCTCCAGCCTCTTTTTGCTTTTCAAAACAGGGCTTCTCTGTGTAACAGCCCTGGCCGTCCTGGAACTCTCGTAGTGGACCAGGCTGGCCTGGAACTCACGGAGATCCACCTGCTTCTGCCTCCTGAGTGCTGGGATTAAAGAACCCTGCCTGGCTCTTTAGCACAATTTTTGACATGTTCACTGTTTGGAAATTATAAAAGGTAAAAATCACCACTATACTACTGATCTAGACATAATGTCTGAAAATTACTCATCTTTATACTTGTTTTTATTTACTTATGTGTTTATGGGATAAGGAGTTTAATAAGAATTTAGTTGCAAATAACAGATTACCTAACTCACAGTGGCATACATATTGCTTTCTTTCTGTTGCTAATGAAGTCAAGAGGTTGATAGCTCTCAGCCAGTGTCATAGCTTGCATGCGCTCCAAGAATGTAGGCCATCAGTCAAAATTCACTTGAGGCAGTATGTTCTTCATTCCAACCACCTTACCCCTTGAGAAAAATCCTAAGAAGATTCAAATTTGTCCTTTTAAAATAGGCTTTTCAGAGCCAGGAATTGTGGTAGTACATGCCTATGATCCCAGCTACTCAAGAGACATGGGCAGAGAGTCAGTCCGAGAATTCAAAGTCAGCTTTGACAACATAGCCAGACTCCACCATAATGATAATAGAACAGATATCCCAGTCTACACTTGTTGGTTATGACTGGCTGGCCAAAATGAGGTCTCCGAGCTATCCCAGTTCATTAGAAGTAACAAGGAGGGGAAGAGTTGGAAATGGAAAGTGGGTTAGATAACATAGAGATTTTTGCCAAGGAGAACTTTTGTTTTTGGTTTGTCTGCTTGTTTTAGAGGCAGAATCTCACTGTGTAGCCCTGGCTGACCTCAAACTGATAGGTCAGCCTGTCTCTGCCTCCCAGTGTACCCCACCATACCCAGCTTTATGGAAAACTTTTTAAGAAAAATTATGTGAGACTTGAATTTTGTAGTATGCTGTGTTTGTTTATTTATAGTGTGAAATGAATATTTCTTGCTTGCTTTGTAGGTACGAATGAAATCCATGTTTGCGATTGGTTTTTGTTTTACTGCCTTAATGGGAATGTTTAATTCCATGTGAGTAAACTTTTATATGCTCTGTCTAATAGATGTTCTTTGTTTGTGTGCATATGAGCATAAGATTTTTAGTAATATTTTATTTGTCAGAATTCCAAAGTTATTCTGAGTTTGAGGACAGCCTAGACTTCATAACCAAATTCTCCCTCAAAAATAATGGAAGAAAGAAAAAAAATTTAGATTTACAATAAAATTGTAAGAATATTTGTATTATCTAGATTTACAGTTGTTAATTCACCTAAGTTGTTTTTTCTTATGTACATTATTGTTTTTTCTGTATATATTATTCATATATTAAAAACCCTTTTCATTGTATATATTTATTGTATGTGGACTGTGTCACGGTATACATTGTACATCGACTGTATTTCCCCCATTCTGTCTGCCCTTTGTAAATTGGGTTATATTCACTATGTGAAAGTACAGTACTGGTTTCCTACGGAAACATTTTGAATATCTGATGTGCTTTGAGCATATCCTTACCCTCATGTATCTTTCATAATCATTTGAGAGTATGTAGTTGGCGTCATGCTTCTGGACTGCAGTGTGGATTTCCTGAAGACATTTTGATTACATGTGTGTGTGTGCATCCATATGTATGCCTGTGCAGTGCATGTGTGGCAGTCAGAGGACAGCTTGCAGCAGTCTATTCTCTCCTTCCAGCAGATAGGTCCTGGGATTTGAACTTAGGTCCTCAGGCATGATGACAAGTGCCTTTACCCTCTGAGCCATCTTGCCACACTCTGTTTTTAAATAATTCAAAAAAAGTATGTAAATAAGAACTTCATTGAAAAAGAATACAATCACATACTCCAGCAGTTTTCAACCTCTGGGTTGCAGCCCTTTTGGTGGCTCGAACAACCCTTTCACAGGTCGCCTAAGACCTTCAGAAAACACAGATATTTACATTATGATTCCTAACAGTAGGAAAAATACAGTTAGGAAGTAGCGCTGAAAATAATTTTGTTTGGGGTCACATGAGGGACTGTATTAAAGGCTCATAGCATTAGGAAGGTTGAGAACCATTGACATAGTAACTTTTTTTTTTTTTTCCCCGAGACCGGGTTTCTCTGCCCTGGCTGTCCTAGAATTCACTCTGTAAACCAGGCTGGAACTCAGAGATCTGCCTGCCTCTGCCTCCTGAGTGCTGGGATTAAATGCGTGCAGCACTACCTCTCAGCTCATAATAACTTTTAAACCTACTTAATAGTGAGAATGTTTATTTATCAGATAAAAGAAATTATATACTCTTTAAAAATAATTCAGTATGTTTCTCTGTATATAAATCGCTTACTAATATACTTCTTCAAACTGAAGGTATTCACATAAAAACATTTTGACTCTTTGAATAGAGTCTTAACAACTGTGATCTTGTTGAGCGGTGAGGTCAGGCCCTGTTGTTTAAACAAGCATGGAGCAGACCAGAGCAGTTGTGGCGCTGCTTTGACAGACCTAGACAGACATGCAGAGTTCCCTGGAGCTATACCACGTCAGCAGAACTGCTCTGACTTTGTTGTTTTTTAACTTCCCCCTCTGTTTTTCCCTCATGCTTCCTTTTGTCTGTCCTGTTTCTCCTTCCAAAGTGTACGTACCCTTACTTCCTATGTTTCAGAGTTATCAAAATTTACGTAAAGGTAAAAGACTAAAACAAAGGATATATTGATGGTGTTATGATAGAAATATGTGTGAGGTGTATCAGGAAAAGGAGAAGTGGTTATTTTTTTTATCTAGGTAAGGGATTTAGAAAATGTCCAAATAAGATGATGTAAAATTTCTATCAAAGCACAATAGCACATGACTATAATATCCTAGCACTGGGAAGGCAGAGATAGGCAGATCTCTGAGTTCAAGTGCAAACTGGTCTACATAGTGAGTTTCAAGTCAAGTCAGCCTGAGCTACATAGTAGATTTTAGGCTCTGAAAATAATTTCTGGGGCTGAGACTATAGCTCAGCTGGTAGAGTGCTTGCTTGCTTGGCATACAGAAGCCCTGGGTTCAACCCTGGCACTGCATAAACTGGGCATGGTGGCACATGTCTGCAATCCCAGCACTTGGGAGGTAGAGACAGAAGGATTAGGTGTTTAAAGTCACTCCAGCTAGAGTTTTCCCAGGCTGGAGTCTTCCTAGGCTCTGTTTTTCTTTTTAAAGAAAATAATTTCTTTTACTGAATCCTAATATGCTTCCCTGCACCCCTACTCAAGAGTAGCAGTCTTGCTTTGGACTCATAAAGCTTAAGTGTATTTAAGGAAACAATCTACCTTGCCCCAACTCATTCCTTTATTAGATTAGGGAAGTTTGTTTAGCTATTCCTCATAGAATCTACTCCTCTGGGGGGGGAGAGGATATCATTACAAGTAAGACTTTGTCAAGGAGCTCTAGGGGAAGGGAAGGAGGATTGTTGGGGCTAAAGCAGAGAGATTGCAAATTTGGGGACATCTTGGGGTATAATAAGATCTTCTTCTTATTATTATTTTTAAAAAGCTAGCTGGGCAGTGATGGCGCATGCCTTTAATCCCAGCACTCAGGAGGCAGAGGCAGGTGATTTCTCTGAGTTTGAGACCGGTCTCAAAAACAAACAAAATTGCTGCTGCTTTCTCCCATGATGTATATGGGTGTGTGTGTGTGTGTGTGAGAGAGAGAGAGAGAAGAGAGAGAGAGAGAGAGAGAGAGAGAGAGAGAGAGAGAGAGAGAGAGAGAGAGAGAGAGAGAGAGAGAGAGAGAGAGAGAGAGAGGCGGGTGAGGTGCCTGTACAGATGTGAAGGGCAGAACCTGATGTCAGTGCCTTCCTCAGTCTCTTTCCACTTTATTTTTTGAGACAGGGTTTAGACCCAGGTTTCTCAAGATGTGGTTTAGGTCTTCCTCAGTGCCTCTGGCATCCTTTCAAGACTTTGCAATCAGTTTACATAATAATCTCAGGATGTTAGTCACTGTTGCTCTCATTGCCTCACAAGTGTGTTGTGGTGTTTTCTAGAGCATCATATGATGTGTGGTACTTCAACAACTCAAGACTGAGAATTGTGAACCTAAATATTTTCACCCAAAATACTTTAAAAAAAGAAAGAAAACAAAAGTAAACTTTTGTCTGAGTATGTGTGTTGTGGGGTTACACTCAAGTGTGCTGAGTGCTTATTTGGAGGTCAGAGGACAACTTGCAGGAAGTTTCACCATGTGTGTTCCAGGATGGAACTTAGGTCATCTTGTTGACAGCACTTTTGAGCCATTCTGCTGGCACCTAAAAGTCACTTTTCATTAAAATAGGTATGTTAACATGTATCAGATACCTAGCTACTTAAGAGGATATATTTTAAAAAATGTATATGGGTGTTTTGCTTGCATATATGTACCTTGTGCATACCTGGTTCCTGCAGAGGTCAGATGACATCTCGTGAAAATAGAGTTACAGACTATTGTGAGCCACGATGTGGGTGATGGGAATCAAACCCTTATCCTCTAGAAGAGCAACAAGTAATGGCCGCTGCTGAGCCATCTCTCCAGCCCCCTCCCTTTATCCTGTTTTGTTTGTTTGTTTTGAGTCAGGGTTTCACTATGTAGCTTTGGTTTACTTAGAACTTGATATGATATATAGATCAGGTTGTCCTCAAACTCAGAGATCCACCTGCCCCTGCATTTTGAGTGTTGAGATTATAGGTGTATGCCACATGCCCAGCAAAGAGTATACTTAAAAAAATTATTATTTTCTAATAAAGCATATATCAGTAGCATATTGTACACAATGTGTTTTGGATCATCTAATTTGAGTGTGCAGGGTCTTCATATCAGAACACAGAGAGCCACTTGTGTAGAGAGCACTGATTCGCCTGGGACCTTCCTCACATTACTGCACCTTCAGTCCTGGTTGAAGTGTACTACTTGTGCCCAGATTGTTTTGTCTGAAAATAACTGTTGATTTTCTAAAAATAACAACTCTTTGCTTCTATTTTTCCATTTTAGATTTGATGGTAGAGTGGTGGCAAAGCTCCCGTTCACTCCTCTTTCTTACATCCAAGGACTGTCTCATCGAAACCTGCTGGGAGATGACACCACAGACTGCTCTTTCATCTTTCTGTATATTCTCTGTACTATGTCAATTCGACAAGTGAGTATCCACGCCCTTTATTTAGTATGTATAGCTTTCCGTTGTATCATTGATCAATCTAGCTTTACTCTGTAATGCTAGGAACATTTATCTGCTGAGTTCTTTATGCTACTGATGACATTATGCTACTGCGTTCTTTCAGTTGCTCACTTTAGAATTCTAGTATTGTTTACAACTGTATTAAATGCCTGCAAATCTAGATTACTGACTTTAGAGAGGAGTGGAGTTGTAAAACCAAACATGGCTTCTACACCTCATTCTTGAGCTCAGAGTTGTGGGGCATGTGGACTGTGCCACCAGAGGAACTGGTAAGGTGGAGCATGTTCAAATCCCAGAAATCTCAGATTTGAGATTTAAAATCGTATTCTGAGACTGGCGGGAGTGGGATGGATCCCTCCCTGTTTCTGTGCCTTCGAGTGCTATTCTGGCGCCTCCCAACCATGTGGTCACGGGTAGTCAGTCACGTAGCAGGTACCTGGGTGCAAATGGAGTGTCACCAGCATGTTAGCCCCAACCAATGGAAGGTGTATTCACTCCCCAAACCCCTCCCTGCTTCCCAAGGTTTATGTAGTACTTGTTTACTATGGAACACACGCGCACACGTGCATGAGCTGTTGACCAATAAAGGAGCACAAGCTATTTCAGTAAAAAGTCTTTGAGAATGGCTACTTTCACTGAGCTGTAACACTTTTGAAAGAGCTCTCTCTCCGAAGCATTCATCCTTGGACCCTCAGACCCTCCTGCCTGGTCAGGCTCCCGCTGCCCCTGCTCTGTCCAGCATCAGAACCTGAGCTCCTGCCATGGCCTTGCCTGTGTTACTGCTGTAGCCTGATCTGTCACCTGACAAGCTGCTCCTGCCAGTTCCTTCTTCTTGTCCCTCTTGGGTAAAGGTGAAAGTCACCCACCAATTTAAAAGAGCTATAACCCTAAAATCCTCAGAGAAAACCTTCTCCGCCAACCCCCGTCTGGACTAGAACCCCTCAGAGCCTACTTGTTCCGGACTCTGCTCCCTCCTGGTACTGGGTTCAGTGCCAGCTGGAACCACACTCAGTGCCCTTGCTCACTGTAGCCTCTAAAACACAGTGTCATTTCTCTGTCATGTACTAGTGCCCTTTGTAGTTCAGGAGTGTTCACCCTCTTGTGGTGGGACCTGGGAGAACAAAGCCTCGTGCCATAGCCAGCTTTATTCAGAGTATCAGACCGTGTATACTCTGAGGGCTGAGAAAAATCATGTGAAATAAAGCGTACAATAACAAACCCACCATGACACAAACATTTTTATTAAGATGTATTTCTTTACTATATATACAGTATTCTACCTGCATGCCAAAAGAGGGCACCAGATCACATTATAGATGTTTGTGAGCTACCATGTGGTTGTTGGGAATTGAACTCGGGACCTTTAGGAAGAACAGCCAGTGTTCTTAACCTCTAAGTCATTTCTCCGGCCCACAAACGTGTTTTTTATAGAGGCATATAAACAAGTAACAATAGCCAGTTGTAGTGAATAATCTGGAGTAAGCCCACTCCTATCTGCTACACCTGGGAGGTGGCATGAAAACACCTTCCAGGAATAATTCTGTGCTTTTTGAAGAAACTGAGGTCACAAGATACTCTTCTTGGTTTCTTGGAGTGTTGTCACAAGCACTCAGAACACCCCTCCCATGACTCCATTTTTGGATTGTGTTCTGACACAAGATCATCAATAATTTCATAATTTTAGGTTATTTACACTTGAAATAAAGCCCAGGCACTAAAGACTTGAGTTTTCTGTCAGTGCCAACAAGGATTTTAGGCCTCATACTATGTTAGGAATTTTTTGAAATTGAAAATGAGTGTATTAAAAGCTTATGGGCTAGGGACTCAAATTCTAGGTGGAAAGCCAGCCCTGAGTAACAGTAGCAGTAGTTAATGCCTGTCCCCCATTTTGTGTGCAAAATGCAGTAGGAATTAGAAACCAGCTACAGAAACACAGCGGCCACAGGGATTCATTGTACAAACTAGGATTTTATTTTATTTTAACAAAAGGACTGTTTGACCTCTGTCCTGGAGCATGAAAAGCCTTAGCACTGTTCTTGACAGAGGAGGCAGTGTGAGTGAAAGCTTGCAGGCATGCTGGAGGCCTGGTGGGGATGTAGAGACTGTGAGTTCATTGTTAGTGAGGGGTAGGAGATGAAGCCCAGCACTGAGGAAGGTCACCTGGATTTGTGCGTCACACTATGTGATGACTTTATTCATGTTCTCCTGTGAGATTGCTGAGTGGCTGCTGGCTCTTCTGTGCGTGGTCCTTTGTTTTTGAGCTCGTTGAATGAGATTTATTCCTACCTAGGTTGTGGCTCTTTTCAACTTCATTCCATGTTTTGTTTGTAATGAGAGTATTATGAATTCTACTCCAAATTTCTTTCTCAATATGCTATTACAGAAAAGTGCATAGAAAGCTATTGATTTTTGTATGCTCATTTTTTTATCCTGCTGATTTATCATTTCTTTGTAAGTACAGAGAGCTAGCCTACCGTGGCCCTGGGGCATGCTTGCTTACCTCCTCTGAGGGCCAGTGGAGTGTTTCGGGTGTTCTTGGCGTGGGGTCATGTCTTCTGCAAACAGCGAGGATGTTACGCAGCCCTCTTATTTCTCTTATTTCCCTGTCTGCGCACCACTTTTGAATAGTTGTAGTAAGAGTAAAAGGCCTTGTATTGTTCCTGGCTTTGAAGGACATGTTTTCAGTTTTCCCCAGTTAGTGTGATGGTGGCTGTAGGTTTGTGGTCCACCGCTTTTATTATGCTACAGTTCTTCCATACCTAGCTTCTTCAGGGATTCAGGGTGTTTTACTTTGTTTTCCTCTGGTACAAGTTTGTTGGCGACAAATTTGTAATCTTCATTTAACCGAAAATATCTTTAATTCATCCTCTTTTTTGTTGTTGATTTGAGGCAGAGGCTTTAAGTAGCACAAGATAGCCCTAAACTTGCTATGTAGCCGAGGGTCCTCTTTACCTTCTGATTAGTGGGATCACAATTGTGAGTTATCTGGCTTATTCTCATTGTTTAAGTGGTTTTGTTGTTTGTGTGTTTTAAGACAGGATCTTTCCATGTAGTCCAGACTATCTTGAAGCTTGCTAGATAGACAAAGCTGGCCTCAAACTCATAGACATCTTCCTGCCTCTGGTTCTCAAAGCTTTTTTTTTTTTTTTTTTTTTCTCAAGACAGGGTTTCTCTGTGTAGCCTGGCTGTCCTGGAACTCACACTGTAGACCAAGCTAGACTCAAACTCACAGAGATCCACCTGCCTCTGCCTCCCGAGTGCTGGATTAAAGGTATGCACCATCATTGCCTGGCTTATAAAACTTTTTAATATATATTTTTAATTTTTAACTTGAGACAGGGTCTTAGTATGTAGCTTAGGCTGGCCTAGAATTTGCTATGTAGACCAGGCTGACCTCAAATTCACAGAGATCTACCTGCCTCTGCGTCCTGAGTGCTGGAACTAAAGGGGTAGCCATCTTAAAATGTTTTATTTATTGAGACTTTTATGTATGTATACAAATGTGTTTTGTATATCTAGCCCCTGCGCCTTCCTTCAGCTTCTCCAGACCTTCCTCTGACATGTCCGTTCCTGGCTTCTTCCTTCCTTTCTTCCTTCCTAAATAACCTAACCTTATTTAGGCCCAATCAGTGTTACCTGGATGCAAATGGGTATGAGGCTGCCCACTGGAGAGAGCATGGGCAACCTGTCACTCACTATCCTTCCAAAAAAAAAGTGACTCTCCCTTCCCTGGCAGCCATCAGTTGCCAATAGCTCCTCAGCTAGGGGTAGAGCCTGGTAAAACCCCTCTCCAATCATCCATGCTGGAATTTTGACCCGTCTTGTGTAGGTAACTAACTGCCCTAAGTTCATGACTGCAGTGGCCCTGTCACATCCAGAAGACAGTAGTTTTCAACACATCTTTCAAGATGTTCCCTGAAGCTTGGGGTTGGGGGTTGATAGGGCTTTCCCATTTAGAGCTGACCACTCACAGTCACTTACTCTCAGCCCTTTGACTAGTTATGGTTCTCTGTATTAACCGCTGCTCACTGGCCAAGGTTGAGAGCAGCACAACATAATGGATGACCTGTTGGCCCTGCTGCATTGAGTCAAAAGGTGAAGTTCTCAGTAGCATGAAGCTCTTAATCCACTCACTCAGTGTTTTGTTTCTCCAAAACAGTTTTTACTTTGCTTTCTATTTTCTACTTTATTGCAGTAAACCTGCCATTTAAAAGCCATCAGAGTTTTTAAACTGGTTTTTATTCTGGAAAATGACAAGGACTCATAATTGACCCCTGTCTGTGCAGAGTAGCTGGGCAAAGATCACTTGTATGTTTTGTCTAGACTTTCATTGCTGTGTTTGTTGGCTGCACAAATGTGGTATCATCATGTGTTCTCTCATGTCTAATTTCAAATTGTTCTTTGTTCTAAGAATCCTTAGCCTAGTGCTAAATACAATGTAGGTACCCAGGAAATACTTGTCAGTTTTTTGTTTTGAATTTTATTTTTTGAGACAATCTTACGTGTCTCAAGCTGGCCTTAAAACTCCTGATCCTCCTGTCTCTACTTTCCAAGTGCTGGGATTACAGGCATATGCCATCACACCTGGCTTTTAATGCTCAAATTTTAAAAACTGGAAAGTGGTAGCATATTGTTTGGTTTCCTCACTGTTTTGTACAATGTCTTTGGTTTTAATTTTTTACATAAATGTGTATTAATTTTTATTATAAAAGTAATACTAACTCAGATGATTGGTCTTCCTAACTCATTTTTAAAATTTCTTATTAAGTATGAGATATTGTATGGTATATATTTAAATATTTTCATGATAAATACTATGGAAAGGGGTTCTTCAAGTTGTATTTTGTTACAGTTTGATAAGGGATTAAAGGTGTATGTACTCCCAGAGAAGCCTAGATCTGGGCATTCTCCCAGTGTCTTCAAGCCTAACAGATAATGGAGTACTGAAGGATAGATAGTTCAGGTGTATAAAACTGTGGACACTGAATGCCATTTGTTTTTAAGACCAGAACTTTAACATAGAAAGTGAGGTAGAAGAGAACCCACTAGACTAAGAATCAGATCATATGGGTTTAAATTATAGCTTTTTTGAGATGGTCTTTTGTGGCTCAGGCTGGCCTTGAACTCTTGCTCCTTCTGCCTCCACCTCCTGAACACTGGAGTTAAAGACGTGTGCCACCACACCTGCTTCTAATTTAGCTTTGTACTTTTGGAGAATTCATTATTTCTTTCCAAAGTTTCGCTTTTTCAAATCCCTCATGAAGGAATCCAGAGGAGTAATGAGATAACCCTTAAGGTTTGTCTTTGGAAATGCTGGGTAAACTTTTTAACATAACCTTTACATAACCTTTGCTCACTCATCAGCCCTCTCCATCCTTGTTAAAGCATATGCCAATCGATTTTCTAGTCAGTTGTCTGTTTATGAGTACTCTTCAGTACACCCACGTCTGTCTGCTCCAAAAGTCGACTGTTTTCAAAAACCTGTTTATACTGGTTTTACTTGTTATTATAGTTATGTAATTAAATTAAATGTTATATTATCCAAAGAAATCAGAACATAAAAATTATTGTTTTTATAGGAACTAGTTCAGTATTTAAAAAAAACAAACTCTGTTGGGGGTGCTGCAGAGACGGTGCAAGGTTAAGCACTGGCTGCTCTTCCAGGGCCTGGAATCACACGGCAGCTCACAGCTGTCTGCATCTCCGGTTCCAGGGGATCCGACACCCTCACACACACATAAATACAGACAAAACACCTATGCACATAAAATTTAAATTATTTTTTAAAACTATATTGTTGCATTAGATATAATTAAGATAAAAGGTTGGGAAGGTTTAAAAAATCTTCAGAACCTCCATGTTAGGCAAATGTTCTTCCTCTGAGCTGTGTCCTAGTCCCTCTGTCAGCATTTGCATGCATACTAAAGTCAGGCATTCCACCGTTGTATTTTATAGGCTTTGTGCTAAATATAAACGATTACAGTGCTGGTAGCACACACCCTTTTCCCAAGCATTAGGGAGGCAGAGGCAGGAGGATCTCTGAGTTCAAGGCCAGCCTGGTCTACAAAGTGAATTCCAGGATAGCCACGGTTACACAGAGAAACCCTGTCTCAAAAAAACAAAGAAAAAAAAAAAAGAAAGAAAGAAAAAGAAAAACAAGAAAGGAAGAAAATAAAAAAGATTACATAGAGGTTTGGGGTACAGCTCAGTTGTAAAGTGATTGACATCCATGAATAAGGCCATAGGTTCTATTCTTGACACTTCAATAAGAATAAATCTCTCTCTCTGTGTATGTGTGTGTGTGTGCGCGCGCGTGCATGTGAAAGAGAGAGAGAGAGACAGAGAGAAAATCAGCTTCTTTGGATTAGCAGACTCAGGTCCTATCAAGTATGTACAGCTCTTACTGTTGTGATCTTCAGTATATTAAAAATGACATAACCACCCTATTGCAGGTAACTGCACTTTGCTGAAATGTATGTAAAGCACTTTTTTACAGCTTATGTTACAAATCAGTTCTTGCTATGCTTTCTTTACAGAACATCCAGAAGATTCTTGGCCTTGCCCCTTCACGAGCTGCCACCAAGCAGGCTGGTGGATTTCTTGGTCCTCCGCCCCCATCTGGGAAGTTTTCTTGAAGGAAAGACTTCTTTATTTCCTGATCATACTTTGCAGACCTTCACATCAGACTGGCAAGGCATCTGGCCACATTCTAGCTTTGAGTTATTTCTCAGCTATGGATATGAACAAAATGAGATGAGAATAGCTCTTAGCTAATGGGATAGTGCTTTTGGTCACGGATGACGTCTTTAATACGTGGACTCATTGTTAGATTTGGGTGATTTTTATGTAACCACAAATATCTTTTTTGTTTCACTCAAGTATTTTAATGGACTGATCAAGCCTGTGTATGTGCCATGTACTATAGAAGCGGACTGTCCATGAACCTTAGGAAACTAGGAGACAAAAAAGTAGTTTGTGTAACAACTTAGTTGGGATTATTTGTTGTGTTTTTAAAGCCAAATATGTCGCTTATGGTTGACAATGAGCCAAATTTTCAGCTGTTTCATTTAGAGAAATGTTTGATCTTTTGCATATTAAAAATATTTTCTGTAATCTGAATATAAGGGTAAGCAATGCCCAAAAGAGCTAAAATAAAATTTTGTCATGTGTTCTTTTACCAACCTTGTCTCATATATTCAGAATTGTCCTCGTGTATAAGTGTGACTGTTCTAGTTTGCTTCCTGGTGCTTCTGTGACCAGAAGCAACTTATGGAAGGAAAGGGTTTATTTCAGTTTATGCTTCCTGGTCCCAGCTCATCATTGAAGGAAGTAAAAGTTAGAACTCAAGCAAGAACCAAAGCAGATGTGACAGACAATGGCTCACTGTCTGGCCAGGACCACTCACTTAGAAGAGACACACTGTAGAGGGTTAGACTGGGCCCTCCTACCTCACTCAAGACAGTCTCTCAGGTATTTGGCTGCAGGCCAGTTCTTAATTGAAGTTCCCTTTTGCCAGGTGCCTCTAGGTCATGTAAAGCTGACAATAAAAACTTCCCAGCACAGAATGTTAAAGACATAACGCTTTGCTTAGGTGATTCCTATGTATCTATTACATTCCTGCTTCACTTGAAGGCAGCACGCTTGTGGATGAGGACTGTTTCTTTTTACTGGAGTTTGGTCTCAGAGCACTGGTGATGGTCACAGAGACTGATCTACTGTTTCTAGACCTTTCTGTGAACATATTATTTGCTGTTATTTTATAGCAAAATACATCATGAACTCACACTGTCTAAGCTACAGAACCTTTACTATTCTGGTTTATATTTCCTTTATCAAACCATGGTTATTTAGAACTGCAGTTTTTAGTGAGGGACTGATGGAAGTGGAGTTCCACACAACTGCCCACTGGCATCCTCTCAGACGCACCCAGACACACCCAGACACTCAATAGTAACGCAAGCACTAGCCAGCATATAACTGAAGCTTCTAGAACATACTGATTTTGGTGGGAACAGTGAAGATTATTTGAGGTACATGCCACTGGGGACTCACAGTCAAATTACTGAGATTTCAAGTAATATTTCCTTGACTTTATTTTCATAAACTTAAAAAGTCACTTATTAAGTAGTGTGGGAATCACATCAGGGGCCTTGTTCATTCCAGATGAGCCCTGCATTGCTGAGCTGCATCCTGAGCTGCAGAGGTTGCGTTTTAATTTCACATTACAACTGGATAGCTCTTTAATGAGTTTCTTGGCTACCAGCAAAAGTCGAAGATGGAGGTAGTCACATTTGTTTACTGAGTGTAACTGTTCATAAGACTGTACATGTAAGGAAGATGGGCAGGGGCAGAAGGCAACCTGAAACAGTTCTAACTGTAAACCAGTGGCGTGGTCATCAAGAACACCCCTGCAGTGATACTTCTGGGGTGCAGGTGAAGTCCTGGGTGAGTGTTGTGTGGTTGATGAGCACAGCCATGTCAAGAACCCCAGTGTCTCGGAGCCATGGGAATGGCAAGACTTTGCCTGCTGAGTATGGAAACTAGCTGTGTTCAGCAAGTATCAACCACAGCTTTCTCATTCCTGATGACCGCAGCCTGAGGATGTTGCCCTGTAGAGATGCCCTACGGACACTAGTAAACTTGAGTTTTCAGGTGACTGGTGTGTTTCCATCAGAGTGCGTGGCCCACCTGTTCCCAAATTGTCTGTGTCTGTCATTGACTGTTCAGGTCAATCCCAAAAGCCATGCATATCTCGAGACACTGCAGTATTTGATTTTCCAGCATTTGATGGCCAGCAGACTCTGGGTATAGAAACCACTATGGGGGGATGTTACCAACACTTGCTCATTCAGGTCCTCATCACTGTTGCTTTATTTCTCTGCATTCCTCTCCCAGCTAGTTTTGTGTACTCTGGTCTCAACCTCGGATTCCATTATTCATTCCGCTTCAGCAATGGTTTTTCTGTAATCCATAGCTGATTGTTTGTTTTACTCCTTTGAGAACAGTCACCCTAGGAGCCTTTAAGTCAGTTTAACTGTTGAGCACACATTATTAACACAAGCTAGATCTCAGGTCTCCCTCCCACACCTCTGTCCCCCATGTCCTAAATCCTAGGCTTCAATTATGCAGGCTGACTATTCTTTATTTTTTCTTTATTTTTTATTTTTATTTTCTTTATTTTTCTTGTAGGGTTTTTGTTATTGTTTGTTTTGTTTGGGGGCTTTGATGCCTCTGTCTTCTCTCCCTGGTATGTTCTTATGTCTGATTTTCTCCTATGGCTCTACAGATCACTATCATCTTGTACAAGGTTTCTTTGACCTTGACATGGTTGGGTTGGACTTCCCTCCATATATTTCTGTTAAAGCTTCTCATATAAGTCACTTGTTAAACCATTAACAGTGACCTTTCTAAGCCTCAGTCTCCTGATCTGGAAAATGGGTTAATAAGTGAAAGCTCTTTATAGTTTCCATGTATCTAAGTCTTGGAAGACAGCCTGCCTGACTCCTGCCCTGAGTGTTCCTCATGCTCATGCCCTTTGGCTCCTACAGTGGGTTGCATAACATTGTTTTACTTGTTATTTTGATTGAATAAGTTTGTTACATACTAAGCAAATGAGTGAAAAACACACAAGTGAGTAGTTGCTTCTATTAAAACTAAGCTGAATGGTGTAGAATGACCTAAGAAGAAATCAAGTTTCCCCTCATGGCCACCATTGGAGAATACCATCCATGGCCCTGTGCTAGCCCTACAAGGTGACAAAATAATGTCATCAAGCCGGGACATAAACTGTGCTGTGGGGCTCACCAAACACCAGATTCCTGCCTGGAGGCATGCTGCTTCACACTTCGGGAGTGGTACACTCAAGGTCTCAAGGACAAATTGTGTTCATCAGGTAGAAGGGCACACATCTGTGCCAAGGAAGTGGGGGGCTGAGAAACATGAGCAGTGTGCCAAGGCCTGGTCATACCTTGACCCCCACAACCATTTATGCTGCACACACACAAAACATCAAGTTGTTTACATGTAACTGACGTAGCAAAGGCTTAAAACAGTAACAAAGAAACCCAAATTTTATGTACTATTTCCTTTCTTAGCTGTTTCAGTTCATATTCCATCTTACTGAAAGCAGAACTAGAAATCAGGTGACACACTTTGGGCATGGTTTATGTAGAAACAATGAAACTACAATCAATAGACTAATAAATGATAATAATAAAGATAGTGACCCTTCATCAACCCGCTGGAGGGAAGGGCAACCAGAGAGGGTGACCACTGAGAACAAAGCACAGTGACAATTCTATGCAAATGTCATGATGAAACCCAATACTTTGTAGGCCAACCTAAAAGTGACTTAAAATGAATGCTGGGCTGCCAAGATGGCTCAGTGGTAAAAGTGTTTCCTAGGCAAGCTTGATGACTTGCCTCACAGTGGGAGGAGAGGACAGAGCACATTGTTCTCTGATTTCCACACACACTCTCTGGCTCACAAGTGCCCACATCACACACACATCACTCACACACATGCTAATAGGAATAAATTAAAAAATTAAATACAAGGTGAGCTGGGTGCATATGCTTATCTCAGCACTCAGGGAGGCAGAGGCAGGCAGATTGCTGTGAGTTCGAGGCCAGCCTGGTCTACAAAGTGAGTTCAGGACAGCCAAGCCTACACAGAGAAGCCTTGTCTTGAAAAACCAAACCAAAAAAAAACCAAAGAACAAACAAACAAAACCAAGGTGAATGCTAAGCCAGGCATAGTAGTTTGCATTTGTAAGTCCTTTACTTGAAGGTGGAAGCAGGAGGATCAGAAGTTCAAGGAACCAACCAAGGACCATGTATGGTTACAAACTATAACCCCTGCTCGGATGTGGCCCATGGTAGCTCAGTACCCAACTGGGTACCCTAGTAAGGGGAACAGGGACTATTTCGGTCATGAACTCAATGGCTGGCTTGTGGACCGCCCCCAACCCCGAGGGAGGAGCAGCCTAACTAGATCCCAGAAGAGGACATTGCAGCCAGCCCTGAAGAGACAAGATAAGCTAGGGTCAGATGGAAGGGGGTGAGGTCCTACCATATCAGTGGACTTGGAGGAGGGCAGGGAGAAGATGAGGGAGGGATGGGGAGAGTGGGAGGGAATAAGGGAGGGGGCTATGCCTGGGATACAAAATATATAACCTGTGATTAATATAAAAATAAATTACTTTAAAAAAAAAGATAATGCTTAAAAAAAAAAGTTCAAGGAAGCAGCCTGGGATATCAGAGACCCTGTCTCCATAAAACAAAGATATGAAAACGGGTTTAGAGACTTTTTTTGCATAATTTAGCCTCAAATCATATACCAATAGATGGCAGAACCAAAAAGAAACTCAGATTCTTGGTTTCTGGGTTCACTATCTTTCTACCTAGCACCCTGCAGGGCTGACACCTTTGGTCCTCTTAGTTCCTTTTAATTACTTACTGTGAATCCCATCCAGACCTCCATGTTCAAATGTCTTCATGGAAGGTAAGTCAGGGTCTGTAAAAATTCTTTAAAAACACTATTCTGTTAAAATAGCCCCCTGCTCCTGTACCAACATCTGAATAGCTTACTAAGAAGCCTTTAGCTGGGCACAGTGGCACACGCCTGTGATCCCAGCACTCGGGGAGGCAGAGGCAGGGGATCTCTGTGAGTTCGAGACCGGCCTGATCTACAAAGTGAGTCCAGGACAGCCAAGGCTACACAGAGAAACCCTGTCTTGGGAATCTGACACCCTCCGCCCCCCAGAAGCCTTCTTTAATCATAAAGCTTTCTTTAATTTATTCAGCTGTTACCACATGGATAAGGAAGGGGATATTTGGAAGTCCAGTAAGAGATGCTTTTCAAATGGGTGTGTTTTGCAGAAGGAAGCTAAAATTTATGGACCCAGGGTTCATCTGTTGCTGAAGAAATTCTTGAATATAATCAAAAGCTAAAGTAACTTTCAGTTTTATAATTATTCCAACTATTTTCTGAGCAGCCAAATTGATCTTCACAGATATAAAGAAAGTTAGAAAACCTCTAAAACTGCTTGACCAGATGGTAGAGTATTTCATTCTAAGAAAAATTACCTCCCCCCCCAACCCCGATTCCCCTCTCCAGACAAGGGTTTCTCTGTGTAGCTCTGGCTGTCCTGAACTCACTTTGTAGACCAGACTTGGGGCTCTGGGGAACTCAATTGTGGTGGTGTTATGTAAGGCTTTGAATGTATTAATGAATAACTAGGTGATAAAGTCAAGCAAAAACAACTAATTTCCTAGAAAGGCACTGTCCCTGAGAGTGACTTCTTTCCTCAAAGATGCAGGTCTCTACTTTCTGGCAGCCTCTGTCCTGGCAGACATCAAGGTGTGTCTGCCTGCATTCACTCCCTGTGCACATTTGACACCACATCTGTGCAAGACACAGAAGTGAACTGTGTAGGAATGTGCTTTGAAATCTTACTGCCCATACCTCTGTGAGCATTGTTTCGCCATTGAAGAAAATGACAAGGGTTCCAAAGTGGCCAGCATACTCAAACAAAAACAAACAAACAAACAAACAAACACCAATAGTCATGAGTTTTCTCTGCCGTCATGGTGCATGTGTCTGACCCAGTACCTCAGGACTGGTTTTATTTGTTTGTTTGTTTTTCAAGACAGTGTTTCTCTGTGGAGTCCTGGCTGGCCTGGAACTCTCTTCTGTAGGTCCAGCTGGTCTTGAACTCACAGAGATCATTCTGCCTCTGCCTCCCTGAGTGCTGGGATTAAAGACTGTACTGCCACCGTCCAGCAGACTTTTCATAAGATTTTGGATCACAAAGTCAATCACATGGTTCCCGGGAGGGTTTAGGTGAAACTGATTATATAATCAGACATATCTCCAAGAGGAGATTCTGGAAGAGAAACAAGCTGCATCTCTCGAGGATTGTATATGAGATAACTATATCTATGCTAAGTCCAGACAGACGACAGTTACTATATTAAGCTGCAAGTCACCACTCCCTGAAGTAAGACATTTAATTATTATTATTATTAGGGTTTCTTGAGACAGGGTTTCTCTGTGTAGCCTTGGCTGTCCTGGAACTTAAAACTCTGTAGATCAGGCTGGCCTCAAACTCACAAATATCTGCCTAACTCTGTTTCCTGGAGTGCTGGAATTACATGTGTGCACCACAATTGCCCAGCCAAATTGGACAGATTTAATTGGGAATGTGTTCTTTCTGTTCTCTGATCTGCACTAGTAGCTTGGTTGAGTGAAAAATATGTGAAACATTTTTGGGGCAAAGAAAAGCAACTTTGGCTGGATATGGATTACTTTTCTGCTACCAACTGTTAGAGCCAGTTCTCCAAGATGTAGTTTGTTACTATACCTTTGTCCAAAAGCCTTATCTAATAAATCTTACTGATAAAGTGCTAGGCTTGTGGGTGAGCACATTTCATTTCTTTTTAGGCTTAGTTGTGCTCCACGTTCGCTAGATAATTTAAAATACACCATTTAATTAAAAAAATCTTATCTTCTCCAATGATAAATAAAAAAAAACCTATTTCTTATCTCAGTAGTGAAGATTTACTGATTTGAAAGAAAGATTAAAACAGCTTGAGGAACGGAAACAATAAGAACTATTACATCCACTCTTGAAAAGTTCACGGCTGCAGGTAGATCACCCCTGTAACTCACTCTTCAGTTCTCAGATGCTCTCACACTGTGGGTATCGCTTCCCTATGGTGATTTTTTTTTTCAGTCTTGTCAGGGCAACCACAGTCCTGGGAGGAGAGAGATAAGCAGTAATGTAGGCGACACATTCTGTCATGGAGGTACAGAGAAGGAAGCCATTGATTCTGTTTGGGAAGTCTTGGGTTATTGTGTAGGTGAAGGTCAGTAAAAGTTTTACCTTCAAGAAGCCTAGAAGGAGGTAGGAAACCATGAAAACGCCATGACAAAACAGTGTTTTGTATGCTAATTAAAATGATGCAACATAAAATTGCAGCCAGGTACGGTGACATAAGACCCATAATTTCAGCTCCTCAAGAAGGCTAAGACAGGAGGATCGGAAGGAAGTTCAAGGCCTACCTGGACAACTTAGTGAGATCCTGACTAAAAATACAAAGTGAAAAATGGGGTAGTATTTGCTTATTGTTGCTGTCCTTGGCTGCCCAACAATTTCCTTCAGGAAACTGCTAGACTTTTGTTTTGCTATGGCTGAAACCTGAGAGAACAACTTGAAAGAAGGAAAGACTTGCTGCGACTCATAGTCCACAGACAGCCCTCTTCTTTCTGGGCCGCAGCGAGAAGTTTATCATGGTAGAGGAATACGGAAGCGCAAAGATAATCACATCATGGTGGCTGACAGGAGACAGAAAGGCAAGACACCTTGTCTCAGGACATGCCCAGTGACTTGACCTTCTATTTTCACCACCTCCCAGTGGTGCCAACATATTATGAATCTACCAGAGAATCAGTCCATTAAAGGAGGAGCTACCAGGAGCCAGTCGCTGCCCAAAAACCTTTTAGCTGGCAACCATGTCGCCAACACTTGACCCTGTGAGGACATTTCACTCTCAAACGATGGCAGGAACCTAACCTTCCCCTACTTCAAATGATGGTTAATAAGGGCTGTCAACTTGACAGGATCTAGAATTTAGGAGACAAGCCTGTGGATATGCCCGTGAGGGATTATCTGGACCAGGCTTAACGAGGTGCAAAGACTCACAGTAATAGCTGAACTGGATTTAAAAAGGGGAGAGGGAACTGGGTTTTGGCCTTCACTGTTCCCTGCTTCCAAGGGTCATGTGACCAGGGACCTCAAGCTCCTGCTGCCATGGTTTCTTTGCCACAAAAGGCAACACCCTGGAACTTTAAACCAAACAAAACCTACCTTCATTTAGTTGCTTTTGCCAGGCATTTTACTGTATTATGTCTCGGGAAGGGCTGGGCTATGAATACAAAGGCCATCTTCACATTGCTCCTTCCTCCCAGAGAGGTACTTCCACAATCAGGGCACCAATCTTGGCCCCAGAGACTGGGTTCTAGGATGGCGGGGAAAAAGAATGAGGGTTCTTGCTGTTTATCTGGGTGTGTGCACACTGTTACCAGGGATTGAACCCAGGGATTGTTAGCAGGGATTGATGCTGTACCATCGATCTATTCCCAGACCTTCATTTCCCTCTCTCTCTGTATGTATCGCCCTCGGAGGTCAGAAGAGGGTGTTGGGTCGTCTGTAACTGGAGTTGTAGGCACCTGTGAGCCACCAAGTAGGTGCTGGGAATCGAACCTGGAGTAGTCAGTGCTTTTAACATCTGGGCCATCTCTTCAGCTCCCCAAACCAATGTGAAGCTACAGGAATAAAAAGGGAAATTCTACAAACCTCCAAAACTCTCTCTTCAGAAAGCTCCCTCCTTTCTGATGCTGTCCCGCAAAGTCTACCCACCCTGGCCCTTTTGACCTCTGAGTTACATCTCCTCAGATCAGGAAAGCAGCCAGGCTACTTGGCATTTATTCCTTTTGCTGCACTTTTTTCAGAGTAATGTAGCTGGCTTTTGGCTACCTTGTGGGTTCTTCTTCCTTCCAACCTTCTCCCCCTTTCTTCTTCTCTTTCAACCCTCTAACACTAGAAAGGAGAGAAAAGAGGGCAGAGAGGAAAGGGCGTGACATTACCGTTAGACTGCTTCCTGGTGGTTAGGGGCATGGGCTTCCTCAGGGCAAGTTTGAGCTTCGCTGTCAGGATATCTAATCTCTTCTTGTTGTTTCTTCTTTGTGCGTGACTACTTAACACACCATGACCAACGGCAACATGACTAACACGACCAACACCAACCCACCCTCTCAGGGCCCTAGTATTTACATAGTCTCTGAAAAGTCGCCAGAATTCCAAATGTCACACACTCACAGAAGCTGTCTGCAGCTGGCAAAATCACGCCTCTGCCAGGCAGAGCACAGTCAGCTGCTGCGAAGCTGCCCCATAGCCCCACACCTGGGGTTAAAACGAAAACATTCTTATATTTCTGTGTTTTTAAAAACACCAAAATTCCAAAATTATCACTGTAGAGCAGGGGAACCTGGAGTGTACTTTATTTCCTCCCTATGTGGGGTTATCTGCAAGTCATCCCCCCCACCCCCGATGTTATCCATTTTTCTGGTTCCTTAAAGCGGAAAGATAAACTGATTGTCTCCTACTCCTGGAGCCGGAACCTGAAGTCTCCCACTGCTGAGGACAGAGGCGGCTGTGGAGCATAGTGGTCCCTAGAGCACCACCCAGCGGCTATGGCAGGAACTGCACATTGCCTGGGTTCTCTCAGATCTTCCCTAGCAACCGATGAGTCAGTCCATTGGATGCACTAAGGAGCGCCTCTCGCTAATCACCTGGGGTGTGTCCTATTCGTTATTCTTCATCTGCCAGCATTTCTGGTTTCTATAACATCTGGACACTTGGTCAGTGCATTATAAACACTTGCCACTTATCAAGGCCACGATGCTAGGTACTTTATCCTTTCTGTCGACTTACACAGCTCCTTACAAATGGTGATAATTTCTTCTTAACACACAAGTGAAATTAGCGAGCCAAGGGATTAAGCAACAAATTTAAATTCATTTGTTAAGGTGCAGAACCAAGATTTCCTCTTTATTACATCACGAAGGCCCCAGTGGTTCTCAGCCAACCTAATGGTGGGACACTTTAATACAGTTCCTCATGATGTGGTGACCTCAACCATAAAATTATTCCGTAACCGTAATTCTGTTGCTGTTATGAATCCTAATGTAAAGAGGGGTCACGACCCACAGACTGAGAACCAGTAATCTAAGCTGTTCTTATTGAAGCAGCGTTCCCTTCCAATACTCTCAACAGTTAGTTCCCATGGACAAATCTAGTCATCACCTGGAACTCTGAATTACTGCGTACTGTAATTCAAACCTCTGCAAACCTGCTTTCCTACCACCTGGGGAATCTCCACAAGTTTAATCCTCCTCACCTTCTTTCTTCTGTAACATTTTGAAAAAGGCCTTCTCAGCTGCCGTGAGTGTGCTTCAGGTGCGTTTATATAAAGTCATTTTGCACGATTATTGTTAGTGTGAAAGAGGCAGCTGAGGTGTTCCTGATGGTAGAGCATTTGCTTCGCGTCGACAGGGCTCTGGGTTGAATCCCAATGCTGCAGAAAAGAAAAAGAGTTTGTAAATGCTGATTCGGAAAGACTTCTCAATTACATCGTTACAAATCAGAATATAGGGGCTGGAGAGGTGGTTCAGTGGTTAAGAGCATTGGCTGCTCTTTCAGAGAATGTAGGTTCAATTCCCAGAGACAACTGTCTGTAACTCCAGTTTCAGGGAATCCAGTGCTCTCTTCTGGCCTTCATTGGTACTGCACGTGGTACACAGCCATCCATGCCAACACACACGTAGATACTCTTCTACTGCTGTGAAGAGCCTTTTTTTTTTTTTTTTTGGATGGTCAGTGCATTTTATTGAATCAGCACAGTACAAAAATAAATAAAAATAAGGGAAGGGGAATTAAATTACAGCCAAACTGAGCTTCATGACTCTTTTCAGATTATAAACCACACATACTCACAAACACGCCATACATACATACAAAAATGAGACAAATATAAATTAACAGTATCCACAGTTTTGTCAAAGAGTAGCTACAGAAGAAATTTCACTAAAAAAATAACAAAAAAAACCCATACATCACGTGTGTAATTAGCAGTATCGGATGTACAGCTATGGATAATTTTAGGGCAGGGATGGTACTTTTGTTTTTCATTGCAAGTTTAACACTGCTGGAACAAAACTAAATTCTAATAACTGCATGGAAAGAATATATCAACCCTTCAAGGAAAAGAGAAAAACCCAATCCTGTCATTCTCGGCACGCATGACTCTCACGGCCATCTGTTCTAAGGTTATTTTTCTTAAGACACAAAATGCCCCTGTTTGGCATGCACAGTACCACTGTAAAAGCAACGGAGAAGAAAAGGGGCCTTTTTTTTCTTTTTTTGTGGATTTTTTTCACATTTTTCTTTTTTTTTTTTCTTTTCTATTTTGTGTGTGTTTGTTCTAAAAGTGTCTTCATAGCAGCATGTCAGATGGGTTCATGGCTCGAACACTCAAGTCTATCAGCTGTTCCTTTACACGGCACTGATGACTGATGCAAGGGGAGAGGACACATGGACTTCACAATGGAACGAGAGAGCTCTTTCCTTAGCTGCCGACCACTCCTGAAGTATGCACCTCCTCAAAAATTAAAAAAAAAAAGAAAAAAAAAAAAGAGCAGGAAACAGTCAGCAGAGCTGGACTCCTGTTTCTGCAGCTCAGTGGGACAGCTCCGGGCTGGCCTCAGCAGCTGGCAGGCCACAGACATGCGCCCCCTCCTCCTCAGACTGGACACCTGAAGTTCTTCTTCCAGCCGCCCCGTGGGGCCCCCAGCGCGGGTCACCGTGGCAGCGGGATGTGAAGGTGGGCGACGTGAAGCCAGAACAGACAGGCTGCGGCATGAGGGCCCAGGATCTGCTCTCTAGGAACCCGGATGAGGGACCGGGAAGAGGCTGTGAAGAACCTTTTTGTTTTGTTTTTCGAGACAGAGTTTTCCTGTGTAGTCTTGGCTAGACTAGGCCGGCCTTGAGCTCACAGCAATCCTCCTGCCCCTGCTTCCCAGTTTGTTTTTTGATACAGGGGTTCCCTGTGTAGACTTGGCTGCCCTGGTCTCTCTTTGTAGACCAGGCTGGCCTCAAACTCACAGCGGCCCTCCTGCCTCTGCCTCCCAAGGTGCTGGGATCATGGGCGTGCATCACCATGCCTGGCTCCGGTCTCGGGTGTTCAGTGCATTGTCATCAGGGCAGCAGGCAGTTGCGGTGCTGGAGAAGTAGCTGCATCCTGATCCACAGGCAGAGGGAGGAGGGGAGGGGGGAAGGAGAGAACTGGGTCGCGCAGCGCTGGCTTCTGAAACCTCAGAGCCCCACTTCCTCCAACAAGGCCACGCCTCCCAATCCTCAGATAATGCCACGCCCTGATGACTTACTCAAATATAGGAGCCTATGGGGGTGTCATTCCTATTCAAACCACCACACATATAAAATAAAATTAGAAGAGTGTGCGCTGCAGCTAAAGTCGGTAGTCCTTATTGTATAAGTTTCTATTCTTTGCTTTTCTTTATTCCTATTTCTTTGCAGAATTTCTGGCAAGAAGAATCAGAGAAATTCGTATATCCTTAAATAGAAGTATTTACATTAATATTGGCTTACACTTCTGTATCACTGTTCATCACTGAAGGAAGTCAGGACAGGAAGTCAAGCAGGGCAGGACCCTGGAGGCAGAAGCTGATGCAGAGGCCGTGGAGGGTGCTGATTACTGGCTTGCTCCTCATGGCTTGCCAAACAGTCTTCCTTCCTTCCTTCCTTCCTTGCTTCCTTCCTTCCTTCCTTCCTTCCTTCCTTCCTTCCTCCCTCCCTCCCTCCCTCCCTCCCTCCCTCCCTTCCTCCCTCCCTTCCTTCCTTCCTTCTTTCCTTCCTTTGTTTCTCTTTCAACATAACAGTTTTATTGATTCTCTGGGAGCTTCATATCATATACCCCAATCACATTCACTTCCCAATCCTTTCATGCCTATCCTCCCTTGAGAGCTGCCACCTCAAAAAAAAAAAAAAAAAAGTAAAAATAAAAACAAGAATAAGAAACAAACAAACAAACAAAAATGTCCACTTTGTGTTACCAATATACTCACTGCACCATGGTCAAACTCTCAGCGGCCTGCCCCTTAAATAAGCTGAGTCCTTCCCTTCCTGCACCCCCGCCAGAAGCCGTCAGTTGAGAAGAGCTACACATCAGTGTAACGCTCTACTTTATTTATTTATTTATTTATTTATTTATTTAAATTTTCCTTTACTTGGGGTGTTTAGGCCTCTACCTCCCTTTCACCAACCCCCTAGCCTTAAGTAGGAGAGAGAAAAGGTTAGTGCGGAGAGGGGACACAGACCTTTTTACTTCTGGCTATTTAGGGTCAATTCCCGTCAATCGCAGACGCAGCCAGCAGTCTCCTCCAAGCCGTCCCTTCTCCCAGTTCTCCAGATGTTAGCAGCTCCAAACTGTAACAACCGTTCTAGCTTATGTGCCTAACAATATCTTCTGCCGGAAGTCCTTGAGCAGTGCGGGGGGGGGGGGGGAGGGAAGGAGCTGTCAAAGCAGCGGCCCCTCCTTCCCACCCCAGCCTGCGCTGCCCTGAGCGGCAGGAGCTGTCAGAATGGTGGCACCTGTCGAGGCAGCGATGCCTCCTCAGCCTGCTGCCATCCTGAAAGGCCACCATGGGAGCTGTCCACAGTGTTTTCTTTCCTGCTTCAGACTGCTGCCATCACGGGATGGCACCTCAGGAGCTGTCCATGGTGGCGGCATCTCCTCTCTAGGCTCCCTGAGCAGCTCTGCAGCAATGGCGCCTTCCTGTGGCCAGCAAGGTCTTCCATCCTAACCCATAGGTCCAATCCATGGAAAGGGGAGGTGGGGGAGATTGAAAAAAAAAAGCCATCAATTCTTGAGCAGAAAAACCCACCAATCCCCGAGCTTCCCACAAAAATCCACCAATGCCTGAGCTCCTCAATATTAGAACTTGAAATCCCACCAATCCTGCCCTGAAAAGCTCCGCCCCCTAAGAAACCCCACATAAGCCAGACCCTTTGTTCAACTCCCTGCTGTCCTCTCCTGGGAGCCAACCGTGGATTTGTCTCTCCACACCCTGGACCCCACCTCCTACCCCCCCCCCAAATCCCTTTTATGAGATTTGATCTTTCATAAAAGAGATTTGCTGCCTGGTATGACTCTCTCATCAGAAGACGCCAAGCAAGGGAGAGAGGAAGGGCACAAGTGACGAAATGGAGCAGGGCTGAGGAAGCTTCTGGCTTCTCAGCTCAGCTTGGGCCTCCCCAGCTGCAACCCTCTGCTGAGGAGGCCGCCTTTCGAGCTGTACAGGACGTGGTACCTGGTACTGTGCCTCAGGGTGCTCTGACGGTATCTGCGCTCTGGTCTATTGTAGGATCCCTATCTGCAGTGCGTGGATTGTGTGTGCTGCATCTTCCCTGGAAAAGTTTTGCCACAAACACCAACTATTAGATAAGATCACCACTAAAATAAGGGACTATACAAGGAAGAGAAAGACTTTCAAAGACTATGACAGGCGGCTGAGATAAAGGAAGAAAAAGCCTTAGGACAGCAGCTCAGAAGCAGCTTGACAGAGTCAACTGGACGAGGAGGTTCAAAGACTCCAAACAAAAACCAACCCATCGACTATCTAGTGGTTTTTAACATGAAAAAATTATGTTTCTTTACAGGAGTGGAGGAGAGCTAGAAGTTGTTAGTACTTATTTTAAAAATGCGTTTCAGTTTCTCTCTTAATCCAGGCAGCACCCAAATGATTGAGACTGGACTATTACATTTATTTGACAAGCTTTATGGCACAAGAACTGAGCAGTATTAATCTACTTTAACGCTATAAGGTAATCTGGCCCTATTCTCTCCCCCTGCTCAGTCATTGTCTCTTAAGCTTTTTATATTGACATATCAGGAAACAGTTGGGGAACAGTGTTTACACAACATTGAGACAGGAGATTCTCAGAACAAGGATTGCAACCTGATATGGGGGTACATAAATCAGCATTTGAATCTTCACACACTGCACAATAACATTATGAATTCAAGAGGTTTCCAGGTTCTTGTGTCCCAGAAAAATAACCAGACCAGGGACATATGGATGGTGATAGAGATAGAGGCCATTTATTGAGAAATAAAGAGGGATTCAACATAGTAGCCCAGTGGGCTGAAGACCGACCACTAAGTTTGAGGACTTAAGTTCTATCCCCGGGACCTACATGATGGATGAGAGAGAACTGAAGACTGTAGGCTGCCCTCTGACTTCCACACATGTAATATGGTACACTCACAAAGGCCTATCTCTCCTTCAAACTCCACACGCAAATGTAATAAAAGTGTTTAAAGTAAACTTTTATTTATGTGTACACTCCTGTGCACATGTACAGAGGCCAGAAGAGGGCGTTGGATGTCCCTCTCTATCATTTTATGCCTGTTCCTTTGAGGCAATGTCTCTCCCTGAACCTGAGGCTTCCATCTTGGTTAGGGCAGAACAGTACTCTCTCATTCCCCTATATGCTAATTAGATGTCTCTTTCTCTACCCCTATTCTCCAGCTACACTGCTTGATAAAATGAAGAGACTTAGAATAATAGTTACAATTATAACAAAAAAACAGTTATGAGCTGGGCAAAGTGGCATAGACCAGCATTCAGGAGGCAGAAGCAGGATCTCTTTGAGTTTGAGGCTAGCCTGGTCTAGAAAGCGAGTTCTAGGGCTGGAGAGATGGCTCAGAGTTTGAGAGCACTGGCTGTTCTTTCAGAGGTCCTGAGTTCAATTCCCAGCAACCACATGGTGGCTCGCAACCATCTATAGTGCACAGGCACACATGCAGGCAGAAGGCTGTATAAATAATAAACAAATCTTAAAAAAGAGAAATTCCCAGCACGCTGAGAGGTAGAGGCAGGAGGATCTCTGTGAGTTGGAGGCTAGTCTGGTCTACATATTTCAAATCCAGGTCAGTCAAGGTTACACACAGAGAAACCCTCTTTCGAAAAACAAACAAACAAACAAACAAACAAACAAACAAACAAACAAACAAAGTAACAAAGTTCTGGCACGGCCAAACCAAAAAAATAAACAAACAAAAACCCCCAAATAAACAAACAAACAAAAAAAAGCAAATGTGAACTCCAGGAAAGACAAAATATTTGCAAGAAAAGGAAACATAATTAAAACAGACTGGTTGGCTCACTGGTGATCACTATTCACACAGAAAAGTGAACTTCTGTCTCTAGAGTTCTGGCTATACCAACAAAGCAAACTGATATGAAAGAATATGAAAGGAGAAAATGTTCAGAAAAGCAGAAAAGGCTTAATTTGAGGTTTACAAGCCACGGGAGTCCTAACAAGGAAATGAGATTTGGAGAAACAGTTACAGACAGTGACTGGATTGAATGAGGAATTGTGAGTTACAAAAAGCAGCTAAATTATGGCTGAAGGTTAACAGGTCAGAGCTATTTTAATAAGGTCTGTCCAGACTTTGCTTGGACTCAACTTCTTCATAAGGATATGTATGTCATGTGTGCCACATGGAATCTTAGTTCCTGCTTCTAAGCAATAGCACAAAGGTCAGAGCCATCTTTTTTTACATTTGCTGTTTTGAACTGTTGCCCTCAGCCCCCATGGACATTCTCATGGACATTCTCAGCTCCTCCTAGCTCTAACCTGTGAAGAACTACTCAACCCTGCAAAATCTCTCTTTCTTCACCTACAAAGTGGCAACAATATTTCCTACTTCCTTTTCTTAGTTTTGTACAGTTTTGACAAATTGCTCTAAGACTGGATACTTTATAAAGAACAGGAACCAGCCAGACACATGTTCCCAGCAATGGAAGCAGAGGCAGTAAGACCTTGAGTGTGACCCCAGTCTGGGCAAGACCCTGTGTCAAAAACAAGATCAAAACCCAAACCCCAGAAATGTACTTTCCCACAGTTTCAGAAGCTCTGGTGAGGACACTCCTACTCCACCCTACCGCCAGAAACCAGAATGAAAAGAGACTAATGATCTCCACCTGCCAAGTTCTTTCGAAAGCTATTTTTCAACCCATGAGGACGGAGCCCTCCCAATCTAAATTATTTCCCAAAGGCCCCACATCCCAATACAGCCACACTTGGCACTAAGTTTCCAATGCGTGACCTTTGGAAAGGGCATATAAAAACCACAGCGTTCTTGGCATCATTTCGAGGCTTGAGGCAGTAACTGTGAAACATGATATAGTTCATGCAGTGTGCTAGTATTTAGAGGAGGAGACCATTAAGAGGTGTCTTCACCATGAATGTGGGTAACAACACATTGTTGGCACTTGGGACTTCATAAGAGAGGAAAGAGGTATGTGGCTCTATTCACAATAGTCGGGTTATAGAACCAGCCTAGAGGCCCATCAACAAACAAACAAACAAACATGGGTTGGACACACACAGTAAAGTAATAAAGAACAAAATTTATTGTCATTTGCAAAGAGAAGGGAATGAAACTGGAGATCATCATGTTAAGCAAAATAAACCAGACCGAGACTCATGTGTCACATGTCAAATCTAGATTTTAAAATCACATATAATAAGAATACAGAACACACATATAAATCATGAAACTACAGGTGGAACTATCAAGGGGTGTCAATAACGGGAGAATTTGAGCGGCATAGGTACTGTACCTCAAATGACAACGCCATTACAAAATCTATCACTGTGCACAACGTATATACAAGATTTTTTTCTCCCCTAAAAATTACACGCAAGAGAGAAACCCCCAGTTTCCCTCTGCAGTAAAAGAACTTGGCAAGAAGCCAGCACCTTCGGAACAGAGCAGATGTACAGCACGCACTGCTGACCTGTGTCTAGAACAGTAAGAAACAGAGCTCTGTTTGCCGGTTACTGAACTGAAGGCATTTTTCTCATAGAGCCTAAACATACTGAGATAGCATGTCTAGTACGTTTTAGCTATTAACATTATTTACAGTCAATGAGCCTGGTAATTTATTTATTTTTCATTAAAAATAACATACTTTTACACTATGGCATAAGCATTTGGGAGGTTGAGGCCGGAAAATCATGAGTTGGAGGTCAGCCGGAGCTACAAAGGAAACACAAGACCTGGATAGTGAGATTCTAGTTCAAAAAACAAAACAAAAGAATTCATTACAACAAAAAGCAAATAAACAAAAATCCATACACATGTTTAAGGGCTGGGAATCTACCTGTGGCAGAGCACTTGCCCAACATGTAGGAGGCCACATGGGCTGTTGGACATGTGGGTTCAACCAGCAACACCAAAAATACACTTTAAAAAAAAACACAGTGACCATGAAGTTTTTTAAAGCTACGTATTTTGAAATACTATCGACTTAGAAAGTTACACTAAGTATTTGCTTAACTTGTGAAATTTTGTTTTTAATTGACTACACACACACACATTTAGAGAACTGAAGTTCTCCCTGGTTCTAGATGAACACTGAGATGACCAGTTATGGATATCTCTAATGAAGGCGTTGAAACCATTTCCTCATGATCCTGCTCTCTCAGCTGACATTCTAAATGCTTCTGGGAGCTGCCTGTCCTTTCGCTTATCGGCCTTAAGATCGAATTCCAAAGTGCATGACTCTGAGTTTCATTTGGAACCAAGACAACCTGGTAAACCACAGGAATTGCTCTCATTTAAATTGTTTTGGTTTATTTATTTATCTTTGAGACAGGGTCTCACTACGTAGCCCTGGCTGTGCTGTCCTGGAAGTCAGTATGTAGATCAAGCTGGCTTCTAACAGAGATCTGCCTTCTTCTCTGCCTCCTACTGCTTTTACAATAACACTTGTACAGTGCTTCCCAGCTTTTGGATCAGTACCATGTATCTTGTTTAACATCATGTTAATAGATTTTAAACCTATCATCCCAAACTACTGAAAATAAAAAGAGCAAATGCTTAAGTTAGGCCTAACCAATGTCAGGGAATAGTCTCGCCAGATCAGTGGTTTCAAAGTTCAGCTCTGTAATAACTCTGGTTTCAATTACTGTTCATTTGCCCATTCAACAAATATTCACAGATCTGATCCTAGCAATTGGCTGTGAGGAAACCTTCCAGGCCCTGCCTAAGAAAGTTATCTTCTGTATGAAGAATATGAGGACATTAGCATGGAATTCAGTTTGTAGTCTGCTTAAAGGAAAAGGCCTATGAAAATGGTCAGGAAGAGGATTTGGAATAATTTTTTCTTCTTTCTGTATTTCTTTGTGAATAGTTTTCTGGCTTATTGAAGAAATAACAAGAGTTATAGTCCTTAATATTCATGGGATAAATGTGTGTTTTAAAGAGTGTAACTAATATGAAACTGAACAGTAGCAATAAATAGCCTTACACCAGAATGCTCTGGGGTTGCCAGGAGGAACGGTCTTTGATGATAAGATGGATTTTTAAGGACATTTTCTTTGGGAGGCCTGGAGATGGGAAGGTTCAAGTTATAGTTTTATTTACCTTCAGTTATTTAGGGAGAAAGCACAGAAGTGGGAGGAATTTAGTGTCATCCCAGCTTGGCTTTAAGAAAACTTCTGGGCAAGCCATTTCTCCAGAGCTCTCCTCTTGCCCCTTCCTCATCATCTGTTTCTATCTGAATGGGCCTGCCAACGCACACCCATGTGCCGCTCTCTGAGCGCCTGTGGTCTTACTTCCGAAATCTCACGATGAACCTCTGAGGCTTCTGCATGCTTCCTAATCCTAACGAGGCTACCTGTAGTAGCTTTTCAGCTTAGGGATTTCTATCAGTTTGCGAGGTTCAGTCTATTAAGGTGGGGAAGGCTTGGCAGGACAGTGAGACAGCGAGATGAATGCTGTTACTCAGCTTCCCGCGTCTCCTGTTTATTCAGCCTGGGACCCAGCATTCCTTCACATCTCATTTAACCCAACCTAGAAATCATCTCACAGTAACCCCCAGGAGTTCGTCCCTTAGATGAGTCCTGATTTCATCAGGTTCACAATCCACACTAACCATTATTCCTAGGAAATTCACACACCCTTTAACTTTTCGATCAGCACCCCTCCCACCTCCCTGTGCTCTGAGGGTTTCAAAAACTATCTCCTTTTCTTGACTTGAAAAGGAGGTGCCAAAATCAGAATGAATTTTCATACCAACACTCTGGACCTAATAGAGTGAGGGCACATTTTGCAGGAGACTTTCATAGGGTTGGGTCACACCCTATTTTTATTGCCATGTTTAGATCGACAGCCGCCGGGGTCACATTTCTGAAACACACATCAGACGATCTTAGTGTAACAAATCAACAGGAGCTGGCCAGAAAATGAGCTGCTGGGTCTCTGTACCCGGCAATGGCCATCCTTGCTCCAGTCACGTGAGATCTCCAGTCACGTGTTCACCACCACGGCCAGATATTTCCAGTCTGTTTCACACATTCCCTAATACTGTGCTGTGTAGGTAGAAGGAAGAAAGAAAATTTGCCTGCAGGCTGAATAGGGGGAAGTTTCATTCAGCTCCCTGGAGCTCGTTGGGGATCTGGAGCTCGGTCGCACACTCCAGAGGCCCTCCCCCTGCCTCGAGTTCCCTTAACTTACATAGCTGGCTTGGCCCAAGCTACTCATCCTGGGCCCACTGGAGGCCCTCCCGCGCCACGCCCCCTCGCATCCCACGTTTCCCTACACGCAGTGCCGCCCCTCGCACCGCCCCTTCCTCCCAGCGGCCTCCACTGGGCTTTCCCTGTCTGCCCCACGCCCTCCCACTCAAGTCCCACGCTTGCCCGAGTCGCTTGCCCGAGGCCTCGACTCACCGTGGTCCGTGCACGCTTGGCCACCATCAGCAACTTCCCGCGGCCCCGCCCCTCCGCCGCCCCGCCCCTCGGCGGCCCCGCCCCTCCGCCGCCCCGCCCCTTCTCCCCCTCCCTTCCCGCGCATTGATCTACAGGGGCTTCCGGGCCCTGCGCTCTCAACAGATGTTCCTCTGTGCAGTCGGGTCGGCGCTCACCTCGCTCCTCCGCACTCCCAGGCCTGCAGCGGTCGCCGCCATGAGCACTGGCACCTTCGTCGTGTCGCAGCCGCTCAACTACCGCGGCGGGGCCCGTGTGGAGCCGGTGGACGCCTCCGGCACGGAAAAGGCGTTCGAGCCGGCCACGGGTAACCGGGCGCGGGGCGGCTCGTGGGGCGGCTCGCGGGGCGGGTGGGTCCTCCCCGGCCCTGTGCATTGAGTCTGCTGCCCCGTGTCCTTCTTCCGCGCTCTCAGCAAAGGGTTGCTGGACTTGCATGGCCGCAGCGTGGAGCACAGAGTGCTGAGGAGGCTCTTGGAAAAGCGGGAGCCGGTAGATGCGCGGCGGGTGCGTGGGTTCGCGTCGGGAGGAGTCGAGCAGAGGACTCGGGTGCAGGAGTTGTGGGGTCTCTCAAAGCAGCAGCGTCCTCAGCTGCGTGTTGTTGAATCAGAGGTGATTTCTGTTATGCATGAAGGCCCACTCGGCCTTCCACCTCCTAGGGTTGAGGTATTTCCGAACAGCGATCAGACTTGGGAAAGGAAAGAAAAAACCACTACCAACACCCTTTTACCTTTAGTGTCTGCCAGCAGACACTAGGTTAAAAACAGAAGGTTAAAAACAAACAAACAAACAAACCGTACGCTGGACTACGTAATGGTTACCACAGTCAAATTAGTGAACATATCCATTGCAGCTACGTCATTTCCACTTTTGAGTAGTGAGAACTTTCCGTGATGTGTACACTTGACAGATTTTAAGTGAGTATGTATCTTACAGTATCCTTAACTGTAACCATGATGTTATTTCCACATTTCGTTCATCCTTCCAAGCACTTAGCACAAGCTAAGGAGGAAGAGACTTCTTTGTTTCTTGGTTTACTTCTGTGTTTGTTTTGCTGACTTTTTACTGAATAGTTTGGAAAATGTGTTGTATAAGTCAGAAGGGCATGTGTATGGAGAGTAATAAAAGTGGCTTGACTTTGCGTACTAAACCACACTGCCGTGATTTGCCAGAACCTGAAGTGGTCATGGTAGTTGGGAACAGCTTCTCTGTCCCCCTTCTTTTATTGATACAAAAGCAGAACAGCCGACAGGTGACCTCCAGCCGTTGCCTTTGCTAGCTGACCCAGCCTGCTTTATTAAAGAAGTAGGTTTATGAAACCTCAGGAATTCTTTGTGAAAAGATAGCATTGAGGAATTTTTGTGGCCGAGTTAGTTTGGGTTATGACCCTGGAGATATGGACTTAAAAAATCTTATCTTCCTATTTTGCTCCAGAAGAGGGACAGGAGATGAAGCTTTGATTAAGATAAGACTGGCCATCTGGGCGTGGTGGGAGGCAGAGGCAGGTGGATCTCTGTGAGTTCAAGGCCAGCCTGGCCTAGAAAGCAAGTCCAGAACAACCAGGGCTCTGTTACAGAGAGAAACCCTGTCTGGGGGGAGGGGGAGAGGAGAGAGAGGAAAGAGAGAGAAAAAGAAAAGACCGGCCTTTACTTTCTAAAACTTGAGATGAAGAATTTCTTTTCAGAAAAGAATATACATTATTTTTTTCTGATATTACTACTCTTAGCCTTATTCATCAAGTATGATTAGAACGTAGGTAAGGGATTTAAGAGCTAGAATTCACAGCAGTAGACCATTGGCTTTCAGCTTGGATTTTGCAAGACTGTTGAGATTTTGAGACAGTATTGAGGAAAGTCACAAAATGACTTGTAGAAGTTAATACACTTTGTCAAACAGGAGTGCAGGGCATCTTAGTCCCAGGCCATGGACTCCGGATAGTCTCCGCAGTTTTGTGATGTTGTTAAATTCTTGTCTTTATGGAGAGAGATCTGCAACCCTTGTTGGAGTTTAAAGGCATTCCCGGTCACAAAAAAAAAAAAGTTAACTAAATGAGACCCGTGGTCAGAAATTGGAAGGACTTCCCCATAGAGCGTTGATAGGAACAATTCAAATGTTACAACTGCTTGAGATAAAATGAACTCTCCGCTTCTTTATAGGCCGAGTGATAGCTACCTTTGCGTGTTCAGGAGAAAAGGAAGTAAATTTGGCTGTCGAAAATGCAAAGGCTGCCTTTAAAATCTGGAGTAAGAAATGCGGCATGGAGCGTTGCCAAGTCCTCCTAGAGGCTGCCCGGATAATAAGGGTGCGTATCCGTGTGCTCCTTTCCAGAGCTCTGTTCACATTGCTCCGATGGTCTTTGCAGTGAGACTTAGATGCAGCCTTAGGCTCTGACATTCTGTGAAATGGAGACTCAGCCACACGTGTCCACCTTGGTGTGCCCGCCTTGGACAAGCTTCTACTGAGTGTTCCATGCACAGCTCCCTTGGCATGCTTTCTTTTCTGAATTCACCTTGATTTATAGTGTGCTCTTGATAGCTTACCTTTTTTGTTGAAATTATTTTCATTTAAAGGTGTGTTTGTGTGTATGTATACACAATTGTGTGGGTATATGCACATGTGTGTACAAATGTGTGAAGAGGTTGAGGTTGGGTGTTTTCCTTGCTCTCTGTCCACCTTACTTTTTGAGGTAAGTCTCTGTCAGTGAACCTAGAGTTCATCAGTTTGGCTAGATTAGCCGTCAGTGAGCTCCGGGATTTGCCTGCTCCACCTCCTCGGGGCTGGTGATGTGGGGCTGGTGCTGGCTCTTATGTGGGTCTGTCTTTTATGCGGGAGCTGGAGATTGGAACTCAGATCCACATGTTTGCACAGCAGGCGCTTTGCTGACTCAGCCATCTCCCCAGGCCTGGGCGCTTACTACTAGAGTGCGTTTGTATACCATCCCCCCAACCCCTTTTGATGGTATTTAAGACTGTCTTTTTCAGATTTGTTTTTTACCAGGTACCCTTCTCTAGGGGAAAAAAAAGGTTATTTGAAACGGAGAAAATTTAGAGTGACATACATTAAAACATGAATTATATCTTTGATGGGAATGAAAGGTTTTTGTATGTGTGTGAGGTAAATATGCTGCAGGAAACCTCGGAGGGTCTGAGAGTTAACCTGCTTACACATGTGTGTTTATGTATGTATACCCAGATATCTATAGTATACATGTCAGTGCACACGTGCATTCTGGTAGAACACATGAGGCTTGGAGAGTAGAGAAAAAGGTTCACAGCAGCCAGTACATGCAGTGGGTTGAACCACGGGCAAGTTAGTGTATCTGAAGGCTTCTGGTGTACCTACCCGTACTCTTCTGGGGATATTTGAGATCGACTGGTCATCAGTCAGGTCTCTGGGAGCAAGAGTATAAACAGATGGCTCTAGGAACAGGAAATCAGCTCCAAAGGTCAATCTCTAAGCTTATGCAATCTCTGGCTTCCATGGCCTTTGCTCTTCAGTTAGCCTGCCTGGTGTTTTTTGTTCAGATAGCCTGGGTCATGCAGAAATGTCAGAGTATATGCTAAGATCTATGTTCTTACTTAATATACACGCACATAATAGCTCTTAAAACTTTCATTTTTTAACTGACACTCAACGAGCTTTTGGTCTTAATCTTGGTCACCTGATGACTTGAAAGGAGGAGGTGAGTGATCTGTGATAGCAGATTTTTATCCCTTTGCAGCAGCATTATTCTGTTGAGTTCCATTTCCAGTTCCAGCATTTTCTAGGCTTAGAACTTGAGGGACACATTCTCTTTAAGCATTGGCTGTGTTGAGCCATCGTGATATCTATTAAATCTCTTCTTCTGTTTTACCCAAAGGAGCGGAAGGATGAAATTGCCACTATGGAGACCATCAACAATGGAAAGTCCATATTTGAGGCCCGCCTGGACGTTGACACTTGCTGGCAGTGCCTGGAGTACTATGCAGGCCTGGCTGCATCCATGGCAGGTAAGCTCTGGGCTGGCCCCAGGTGACCAGCTGACAAGAGGGCAGAGCCTAGGGGTGAAGGGCAGAGTCTTAAGCTGGGTGGTTCAAAAGTTATTTTATCATTCTTAGGTAAGGTAGAGATAATAACATCTAATTTCTTGGGTTGTTTTAAGGATTGTGTGAGATAGTACATGAAAAGCACCCAGCACTGAACCTGAACTTCAGACCAAACAGTTTGAAACACTAGTTTGTGAGAATCCATGTGACGACTATCATTGTTATCCAGTTCATGGCTGGGCCAGCATTGTAGTTAAGCGCTTGCCTAGTGTGCATGGAGCCCTGGGTCCAGTTCTGAATATTGCATACTCTTGAGTGTGGTGATGCCCACCTGTAATCCTAGCATCTAGGAGGTAAAAGCAGGAGGACCAAAGGTTACGGGCTTCCTTAGCTACATAGTGAGGAAAAGAAAACATATCTCAAAAAACAAATGTTTACAGCAGTTCATACTGAATGGCCTACCTGAGCCATATGTGGTAAATGAGCATTCCAGAATTCTAGGGTCCTCAGACTTCCTTTGCTACTGAGTTGTCCCCCATTTTCCATAGTATTTTAAGGTACCCAGCAGAGCTCAGGAGATTCTGTTTTGTCTTGAATTTTTTTTTTTTTTTTTACTTATCTTTGAAACAGGGTCTTGCTGTGTAGCCTAAGGCTTGCCTGGGCCTTGCTATATAGACCAGACTGACCTTGAACTTGCAGAAACCCACCTGTCTCTGCTTCTCCAGTGCTGGGATTAAAGGTGTGCACTACCATACCTGGCTTATTTTTATTTTTAAAATTACATGCATATAGTTGTTTTGCCTGCATGTGTGTTGTTCACCACTTGCGTGCCTAGTTCCTGCAGAGGCCAAAAGAGGGTATAGGATCCCCTGGAACTGGAATTACAGATGGTTTTGAGTCACCACGTGGGTACTGGGACCTGAATCTGGGTCCTCTGGAAGAGCAGCAGATGCTCTTAACTGCTGAGCCATCTCTTCAGCCCCCTCGGGTTTTTCTTAGAGAATTAAATTAACTAGGATGAGCTGTGGTGGGGGAACTGTGGGGAGCACAGACTTGTATCACTGCTTATTCTGTTGCACCCCTAGGCGAGCACATCCAGCTCTCAGGAGGGTCCTTCGGCTACACCAGGAGAGAGCCGCTTGGGGTGTGTGTTGGGATAGGAGCATGGAACTACCCCTTCCAGATTGCCTGTTGGAAGTCGGCTCCAGCTTTGGCATGTGGTAAGAATGGATGACCCCTCCACCGTGAGCCTGCCTCCTCCACTCAGCCCTGGCTTTGCTCTCTGACCTGCTCTGGGGCAGTCAGCTCTCAGGTAGGCTGTGGGGCTGGCCCTGCTCTGTCTTGCTCCCGAAGGGATCTAAATTTAGGTTGCACACTTGTCATGTCTTAGTCTTTCTATTTTGCACCTGTCTAGTTTGTTTCTGACATGGGATCTGATGCATAGTCTAGGCCATCCTTTAGATTCAGCCCCTCTGGGGCTGGAATGAAAGAAATGAAAGTTTCTGGTCTTCATTTTAACTTTTATAAATGAGACTGATTGCTTCTACTGTACACTGAAGGCGCAAGCTTTAAATATGATGCATGTGCCAAGACCTTGCTATGTGAGAACCCAAGGTAGGAAACAAGCTATGTCCTTTAAAAAAAAAAAGGCAATTAATTTGAAATCTATTAGTTTTTTTTGTTGTGTCTGAGTGTTTTGCCTGCATGTATATATGTATACCATGTGCACTACTGGTACCTGCAGAGGCCATAAGAGAGAGCTAGATTTTCTCTACCTTGAGTGATAGCTGTTTAGAAACCATCCTCTGTGTGCTGGAAACTGATCCCAGATCCTCTGCTGGAGCAGCAAGTTCTCTTAACCACCGAGCCATAACTCTGGTCCCAGACAGTTCTGTTATTAATAGCATCTTTGGAGGAACAGGAGGCAGCTGGAATTGTCTAGTCCTGTCTAAGGAGCTTTTGGCTTCCCACAGGTAATGCCATGATCTTCAAGCCTTCTCCTTTCACGCCCGTGTCTGCTCTGCTCCTGGCTGAGATCTACACCAAAGCCGGCATGCCTCCTGGGCTCTTCAACGTGGTACAAGGTGGGGCTGCCACGGGCCAGTTTCTGTGCCAGCATCGTGACGTTGCCAAAGTCTCCTTCACTGGAAGTGTGCCAACCGGCATGAAGGTGAAGATGAAACCAGTTTTGTTTAACACGAATGGCTAGGTCTGGCAAAGCTGATCCTGTCCACTGTGTATTTTGTGTATTTTGGATTTCCTAGTTTATATTGGAAATGGGCCAGGAAATTCTGCTGTTCTAAAGTTCCCTGTGCAATTGTGAGGGGAAAGAGAGCAGTGTGGGTGGTCTGTGGTGGGCCAAGTAGGGCAGAAATTCTCCCCGCCTAAGGAGATGGTGTGTATGAGAGATTGTGGCCTCGGCTGGGCTGTCACTTCTCTTGGTTGGTGAGTTAACTACAGATTCATTACTTTGACCAGAATTTATGTTCCAAGTTCTAAACAGACCTAAACACAAAAATGCAAAAAGAGTTCCTGTCTGTGAGAGTCGTATGAATTGCCAGTTTGATTTAAATGAGCTCCTGTCTGAGGGTTTTAAGTAAAGTTCCGTAAATACTCATAAGCTTTTGCCAGAGAATAGTGTCAGTGGATGAAGGGCCGTGTGTACATGAGAACAGGCTGCGAGCTCTATCAGACCAGGATGATCTGAAAGGGTCAGCTTGGATTGGCCTCACATACAGACTCACTTAGGCTAAACCTGTGAATGCCTTGTGTCGTTCTGCAGATCATGGAGATGTCAGCCAAAGGAATCAAGCCCGTTACTTTGGAACTTGGGGGCAAATCTCCTCTCATCATCTTCTCAGACTGTAATTTGGAGAATGCTGTGAAGGGGACCCTGATGGCCAACTTCCTCACGCAAGGCCAGGTACGTGCTCTTGCTGACAGGCTGGGAAGGACTCTCCTCTCCGCCTAGCAGCACACTGAACACTAAGGCACATTAAGAGAATTACAGGATAGTTGAGCAAAAATAGTACAAGAAGTTCCTATGGATCCTTGAATTAGATCCGTGTGATACGGTGGTTCTCAACCTCCTTTTAATATAGTTCCTCCTGTTGTGCTGACCCCAACTATGAAACTGTTTTTGTTGCTACTTCATAACTAATTTTGCTACTGTTAAAAACTGTAATGCACGCTGTAATCTCAGGTCTCAGGGAGTGAGTTTGAGGACAGACTGGTCTACAGAGTGAATACAGGACAGCCAAGCCTACACAGAGAAACCTGTCTCAAAACCAAAACCAAAACCAAAACCCCAACCCAAAAAAGGAACCAAAATGTAAATGTTTTTGGAGACAGATGTTTGCACTAAAGGGCTCACAACCCACATGTTGAGACCTATTGCAGAAGCAGCCATGTTTATTCTTCTCTCAATTTGTTTATACATGTAATACATAAGTACTAAGTTTCCCGAACTGTTTGAGAGTAAGTTGTAGACACAAGAGTAAGTTGAGAGTAAGTTGGCGAATACTTCAGTATAGCCGAAAAGCACATTCTTTTACGTAAAGCATAGCATGATTACTTCTCCCTTGGTGTTAATGATTTTTACCATTATTTCATCTATAGCTCTTGCTAAAACTTGACCACTTGTTTGACCAATGTCTTAGTAAGAGAAAGCAGTCTTTTTTCTGGGACAGGATCTAGCTGAAGGGACTAGAGTGGTACAGGGCACTTGCCTATCGTAGGGTCTGAGGAAAGATCTATACACCACAAAAACTAAGAATCCAGACTATTGACGAGGCATTAGATTTAGGATTTTGTATCTTTTTTTACTCCTTCTACTCATTTGTTACTTCTTTTTAAAACGTCATTTAGACCTAATTTATTTTATGCATATGAATTTTTTCCTGGTTGCATGAATGTGGACCCCATGTGTGCCTGATGCCCTTGAGGCCGGAGGAGGGTGTGTGGTCCCCTGAACCTGGAGTTGTGGATGGTTGTGAGCCATCCTGTGAGTACTGGGAACTTAACCTGGGTCCTCCACAAAAGCAACAAGTGAGCCGTCTCTCCAGCCTTAGTTATTCTCTCTCTAAACTGTCCATTATTTATGTGGCCCAGTGTGACCATTTGATACATGGATAATGCTGAACAACAGTGCAGCCTGAAATAAGTGGAGTAATCAGCATTGTTTATGAGTGTTGATGTTCTGAGACAGAGTCTCTCTGTGTAGCCCAGGCTGGCCAATCCCCAGCTTCCCAGGTGCTGGGATCACAGGCATGTGCCGTCATGGCTGTTTTTTCCTCTCTTTGATTTCTGGCACATTGAGGTACTGTAGGCCCCTCTCATTCTTTTTCCAGCTGAACTCTGGAATGAGCCATTTGTCTAGGTAGCCCTGGTTTCAATGAGTGGTGAGTGATATTTAGAAACCATGCTAAAGGCTGGGGATGTGACTCAGTGGTAGAATATTTGTCTGGCATTTGTGAGATCCTGAGTTTAACCCCTAGTACTGCCAAGGCGAAAAAAAAGTAGATTGCAATGTCAGGCTCTATACTACTGTGTTATCCACACTGCTCCTAACTCAGGCTTGGGCTACAGAATGTTTGCGTGTCTGTGTAGACACATAGCTGCATACACCTTTTTTTTTGTTAACCCTCAAGACAGGGTTTCTCTGTGTAGTCCCCCCTTGGCTGCCCTGGAACTTGCTCTGTAGACCAGGCTGGCCTCAAACTCAGATCTGACTGCCTCTACCTCCCAAGTGCTGGGATTAAAGGCGTGCCCCACTAGCCTGCCCTTTTCTTTCTGAATGCTGAGTGCAGAAGGTACTTGGGTGTGTACTGTGAATTCAGTCTGGTTGTGCTCATTTAGAATAGCCGTTCACTGGTTTCTGTTTGTATTTGATTTGTGGTGTCTCTTCCTCTGTCCTTCAAAGATTTTAAAAATCTGTCTTGATCAGACAAGCCTCGAACATAGTTCCAAATGTCAGAAGTTTTTTAAAGAGCCCCCTCAGAACTGTAACTCCTCATTCCTTCTCCACTATTCCCGTTCCTTCTTCCCCTTCTCACCCACTTCCCATTCCTGGACTTTGGCTTTTTCCTTTTCTTTGTTGTTCTTTGAACAAAACAATTAGATACTTGTATATTTCTGATCTCTCCTACTTTTTTTCACAAAAGGAAACAGGTTGGAGGTACCTTTTTTTCATTCACTGTATCCTGGAAGTCACTCTTAGCTCCACAGGGTTCTTCTGTTTCTGGGGCTTTGCTCTGTTCTACTATGTGTGTGTGACATTTGAACAGTATTCATGCTCATTTCTGTGAGAATGCCTGAGTAGTGATTTCTTACAGTTTTAGAGATAACACTGACTGAAATGCTTAGTGTTTAAAGTCAGGCCGAAGGCTATAGCTCTTCACTTCATTTTGTCTTCAGTCCGCTCTCACCTCCTGCTCTTTAGAAACAACCAGATTGGGCAGCTGCTGATGCAGGAGTGAGAGAGGTCCTGATCCCATGGCCCATTCATAGTCCTAAGAAAATGTAAGCAGAGTGAGAATTAACCTTTATGTTAAAGAGCAGATCATGCATGTGGGATGTATGTCCACAATCATATATGTTATCCTTCCTAATTACTATGGCATGTTATAAAAAATTATTTATTTTTATTTTATGTGCATTGGTGTTTTGACTGCATGTTTGTCCGTGGCGGGGTGTCAGATCCTCTAGAACTGACTTATAGACAATTTTGAGCTGCCATGTGGGTGCTGGGATTTGAAACCAGGTCCTCTGGAAAAGCAGCTGTTGCTCTTAACTGCTGAGCGATCTTTCCATCTGCTCTATGGACAGTTTTCAGACATGAAAATATTCTTTGAAAAATGTGTTGTGGGGCAGGTTAAGAGCACCAGCTGCTCTTGCAGAGGACCTGGGTTCGATTCCTAGCACCCACATGGTAGCCCACAACCATCAATAACTCCAGGTCCAGAAAACTCAGTGCTCTCTTCTGGCCTCTACAGGCTCCAGGCACACGTGTGGCACACAGACATACATGTAGTCAAAACATCAGTATACATAAAAGAAAACATTAAATACGTTGTGACGCATTTAAAGCTGTTAGGTGTTTTTTTGTTTTTTTGTTTTTTTATCCCATACACAAATGTTATGTCTTGTGTCTCCTGTTTAGGTTTGTTGTAACGGCACCAGAGTGTTTGTGCAGAAGGAAATCGCCGACAGATTTACAGAAGAAGTTGTGAAGCAGACTCAAAAGATCAAACTTGGAGACCCCCTTCTGGAAGATACAAGGATGGGCCCGCTCATCAACGGCCCACACCTGGAACGAGTCCTCGGGTTTGTGAAGTCGGCCAAGGAGCAGGTGAGAAATGAACAGGAGCTGGGCAGGGCAGGGAGGCTTCTGTCGAGGCTCCTGTCCGGTGCCCTTCTCTACACTGATGTGGGGGATTAGCGTCCCTCACTGTTCTGCTCTGACAGCGTAAATGCTGGGTGCATTTGCTCCAGTCCATTTTGCCCCTTGGGAGCACACACACGTGGTTGTGTGTTCAATGCAGACGACACCTGCCTTTTCTTTTTCACTTAGGGTGCTACTGTGCTGTGTGGCGGAGAGCCGTACGTCCCGGAGGATCCGAAGTTAAAACATGGATATTACATGACACCTTGCATTTTAAGTATGTCTTTCCTGTTCAATTATAAATGGCTTGAGCTAAATAGGAAGAAATGAATATTTATGACCTGTGTCAGGGCATAGAGTAAGGGTTGGCAAGGTGAGTAGTCCCACTACCCAAGCTTAAGTAGAAGCACTTCATTACTCTTGAAGCCCCCTAGGTGCCCCTCCGCCAGGGTGACCATGTGCATTGGATTATGGAGATCCCTGTTCTGGGAACAAGCTTAAAAATAGCAAGAAAATCCCCAGAAATACATGTTTGATTAAAAAAACAAAACAAAAAAACAAAACCTGGGGTAATGAGTTCCTTGGTAATGTAGAGCTTGCTTTTCCTTTGAACTCTAACATTGCAGTATAACAAAAGCAATGTGTGAGAGGTAATTTTAATAAGTTTTAGTACATCTTTTCACTCTTAAAACTCTGCTTTGGACAGTCAGATATACGTAGACGTCCTACTCACACCCTCTTATCTCCATCCCACCTCAGAGGTACCCTTCCTTATAAACACTGGTGTTTTTCTTTTTGGAGACAGGGTCCCACTGTGTAAACCTGTCTGGCCTGGAACTGTCTGTAGACCAGGCTGGCTTTGAGCGTACACAGATTTGCCTGTCTCTCTCTCCTGAGTGCTGGGATTAAAGGCGAGTATTACTGTGCCCAGCTAAACACAGCATGTCTCATTTCCTTTTTTTTTTTTTTTTTTGTTTTTTGGTTAGGACTTTCATACATATATTGTTTATTTCATGGGCTTAAGTAATACCTATACATCTTACAGGAATTCCTTGTTAGCAACTAAGCGGACTCCACCCGTGGCCCTGTTGCTGGCGGTGTTACCTTTCGATGCAGTTTAGTCTAAAGGAATAGCCACTGACATTGAAAAGCTATGAGCCTAACATCCGTCCCATGGATGGACGAGGCTAGTTGTAATTGAATGAGTTAACATTTATATGTGAGATAATGTGGGTTAGACAATAAAGTACACAATATTGTTCTAGATTTGTTGAAGGGCAGGTATGTGTACAGGGAAAGGAGTGGCCGGTGCATGATGAGACCATATTAACAGCGTTCCCTGCATGCTGGGATTAGAGGTGACTTTCATGAGATTTTGTGTAGCTCTGGAGAATACAGACTTTCTGCCCGGAACATGTATTTACAGTTAGACTCCGTGCAGACTGTGAAGCGAGGCAGAGTGGCAGCTAACCCTTTATTCCTGTGCTGCTGGGAGACGGCTTGTGTTCTAACATGTATGTGACTCGGGAAACCTGTTAAGACAGATTTCTGGGCCCTGCCCCAGACCTGTGTCACTGTTAGAGCCTGGGGCCTAGAGATGTGCACTGTGACAAACCACAGTTCACCTCTGTGCATGACAGTTTAGGACTGACTTTAAAGTCTGCCTTTAACATGTGTCAGTGTGAAGGGTGGGGCTGTTTCAGGCAGGGGCTTGCTGCATGTTGCTGGGTGTCAACTGCTGCATTTTATCCACGTTCACTTCTGCTCTGCCCACAGAGCCATCTGTGGTACCCAGCCTTTGTAAGCTGATCAAATATTTTCAGAGATAATTGGGTTATGATTCTTTGTATTTTGGAGACAGGGTTTCTCTGTGTAGCCCTGTCTGTCCTGGACTCACACGGTAGAACAGGCTGGCCTCGAACTCAGAGGTTTGAGTGCCTCTGCCTCCTTGAGTGCCGGGATCACAGGGGCGCGCCACCATGCCTGGCACGGTGTTTTGTTTTGTTTTTTTTAGCACTTGTAATTACATGGGAGAATCATTTAAGAATATGTGACAGAGTGTATGCAACAACAACAAAACCCCTGTATATGTGACATTTTAACAGAAATGTGGTTAATGTACTTTTGGATAATTTTCAGTGAGTATTTTATGAATCCCTACTTATTGCTTCCTTCAAAAACGTGGCTTTTAGAAGCTTTATAAAAGCTCATCATTGGGTGTTTCTAATTTGTGTAATTTTTTGTGTGATCATTTCCTCTTTTTGGGTGTGTAGTCCGTCGCCACCACATTCACCATTATAGGTAATCCTGTGGTGGAGGTCTTTGTAAGTCAGTCTGTTTGCCTCATTGGATACTTCCTTTGGAATTGTAAAATATGGGTCTAGAATCACAGGGAGGATGACGCTAGTATGTATTATAAGTTGCCATACAGAAGGAAGGTCCAAAGAATACTCACAGTGGCAACATCCTATTGAATCTTTTTCTCCTAAAGCTCAGTTCACTGCTTACTACAGAAAATTTGTTTTGGCTGTATGATATGCTCCCCTTACTGTCTTTATGAATGTTGGCAGCTAATTGCACAGACGACATGACCTGTGTAAAAGAAGAGATCTTTGGACCAGTTATGTCCATTTTACAATTTGAAACTGAAGCTGAAGTTCTGGAGCGGGCCAACGATACGAATTTTGGACTAGCAGCAGGTGTCTTCACCAGGTACGAAGATCAGGACACCCACAGCATCTTGGGAGGGAGGGGTTCTGGTATCTTCTTAGAAATGTAGTCATTCTTACTCCTCCCTACTTTACTGTCCTTGGAGCCAGCAGCATCTCTGCTTGCTCCTGTTTGTTTCATGGTGCTGAGGATCAAATTGAGCCACAACCTGTTTGCTTCTCAATTTAGAAAATGCCACGGCTGCATTTGCCACTCTTGCTTTTCTGATTTGGAGACAGAGTGGGTTAAGTGCTTTTGGTTTGGTCGGTGTCTTGGGACTACTGAGGACTAAGCCTAAGACCTTGCACATACTAAATAGCACTCCATACTGAGCTGTCTGTGTTCAGTATCACCAGACCCTGCCAGAGCTGGCTGTGACAGTTCTGCAGCCAGCCAGGCCTTGGACTGACTCGGAGTTGTCCTCTGACCTTCACACATGAGCTGTGGCACACATGTGTTCCCTGCCCCGGCTCAAATTTTTTCATACTTCTATCAGCCCTAGTATAGTGTTTCAGTTTCAGCTGGCCTCCTGAGTTTGACATCCTATTCCATTGTGGGTTTGGTTCCCATTTCTGTGGCTTTTCCTTTTGCTTTTTGCTTTTGATTAGTGTTACATTTAAGGAGGCTTTGTCTAATCCAGGATCGTGGAGCTATATTTCTGTCTTTCTGATAGTTCTTTAGTTTTCAGATGTGTGTGTCGAGTGAAGGCCTGTACATGGTGTAATGGACTCCACCTTTATCGCTTTGAATGAGGTTGTACAATTGTTCTCACACCACTGAAAGGTGACACCTTATTGCCTCTTATTTTATAAATTCTTAAACCTGGGTCTGTTTTGCCTGGATGATGAAAAGTTTTAAACAGTTTGAAGAAACAGGTTTGCCAGGATTTCAGCACCATTAGAGCTTGTACTCTGAGGGTTCCTAAGGTATTAGCTTGAACTGTGAATAACCAATACTGTCCTTTCCCTCACAGGGACATCCAGCGGGCTCACAGGGTGGCAGCTGAGCTTCAGGCCGGAACGTGCTACATTAACAACTATAACGTCAGCCCAGTGGAGCTGCCCTTCGGTGGATATAAGAAGTCAGGTGAGAAGGTGGGAAAGGCACAAACTGGCCATATTTCCAGCCATGCCATCGTGGTCAGCATCGGTACACCAGCGTACCCAGCCTGTGTCCCAGCACAGCCTCGGGAAACACGCAGACTCGGTCCTTCCCAGCCTCACTGGGACATGTGTGAACTGCGGATCACATGTTAGGGTGTTGTGTGGGTAGCTTTACTTTTCCCTTAGCGTTGGCTTGCTCTGAGCATCAAACACTCCTGCAGGAGTCTCAGCATCAGTCATGCCCATCACTAGGGCTTAGGTGTTCCTAAAGTCATAGTCCAGACACCTTATGTTAATTTTTCTTTTGCACCCCAATTTATAAAAAATGTCTTAGTTTGATACTTTATACAATTCTAGTGCATGTATCCAGGGTTAGCCTTGAACTCATCATATGGTGAAGCAGAGTTGAACAGAACCTTCTGCCTCCCTTGGTTGTGTGAAGTGTTGTATTACTTGTGTTTGATGCTATCCCCAGGCGATGTGGTGCCGGGGATTGAACCCATGGCTTTGTGCTTGGTAGGCAAGCACTCTTCTAGCCGAGCTATGGCTCCTGCCTTTAACATGTTTCCTAAGAAAGACTGAACGCTTTTCAGATGTTCACACTGAGTAGCAGGCCCCTGAAGTTAGGGCTCTGCTGGTTAAAAATGACCATGTACTTCCTGTCCTAACACTTTTGCTGGCCACAGCACCACAGAAGTACCTGCTCTGAGGACTTATTTCCTTATCCCAACCAGCAGAGCCTGCCTTTGAAGCAGTGTGACTTTGGACCACTGCAGTGACCAGCTCACCCTGTCCCCGTCTCTTTTCAGGATTTGGCAGAGAGAATGGCCGTGTGACAATCGAGTACTATTCACAGCTAAAGACGGTGTGTGTGGAAATGGGTGACGTGGAGTCGGCCTTTTGAAAACCAGTGAAGCCTGTTCCCCGGGGCCAGACTGTGGAGTGAGCTGGCGGCCTTGACAGGCAGTCTAAGTAAATAGCTTCTTACATCCAGGCTTTGGGTATATTTGGTTGAAAGAATGGGTCAGTATCATCCTCCATCTTGTAGTCACCTTCCCAGTTGAAAATGTGCACAAGTGCCTTTCAGACGCCATGCAGGGAGCCTGTTCTTCCAGCCAGTGTCCATGATAGCTGGAAACGCAGCAGACTTCGTTAGACACAGGCAGCTGCAGCTCTGCCCACATACATTCGTCCCACCAACAATGGTTTGCTTTAAAGAATGCCTTCCTTTCTGGGTTCCTGATGAATCAATAACATATTTTCTATGTTCAGTGACAACTGAAAAAAAATTATTAAAAGCTTTTATTTGGAGACAGAATTCTTAATACTTGTGGAAAGTGTGATCTTTTGGCATTTAGAGAGCTATGTTCTTTCTGTGGCAACCAGAGTGGATTTGATTAGCCAAAATGGAGTGCGTATCTGGCGCTGAGCTTGAGTAGTGGTCTCTGGTAGATAAATTTTGCCTTCTGATTTTGGCAGTCAGGCAGCTTCTGAAAGACTGACCTTGGCAAGCTTTGTATTAGGGAGCTCTGTTCCTGGGAAACAAGATAAGTAAGCTCCGCCCTACTCTGGGAGCCACATAGCGGGTTTCGTGCAACCTTGAGTGAATCCTTGGATGAGCTGCCAGCTGACGCAGGTGGATGTTACAGTGAGAAAGTCCCTTGTTCTCTTTTATATAGCTGGCTCTCCCTTCAATAAATTGGCACCTTGATCAATGACTTGGTGTCCTTCTTCGTGTCGCCTTGTTCTCTCTCCCAGCCCTTCCCTCAGGTGGCATCTACAAGTGTGGCCGTGGGCAGCCACACTTTCTGGCCAGTAAGACAGCTCAGTGGGTAAGGTTACAAGACACAAGCCTGATGACCTGAGCTCTATCTCCAGAACCCACATGAAGGTGGTATGTGTGTTTCCCTCACCCCCACATTTATACACAGTAATAAAATCTTTTTCAAAAGCTGCATTTTTTCGTCATTCCATCGAGAAACCTGACGACCTGGCTAGAGAGAAGGTGGTTGGTGGAAGAGTTTGTGCAGATACTGCCTTGCCTCAACAAACACCCATCCAAAGCAGACACTTGGCTCTGGCCCTTGCAGTGCGGCCTGTTGCCTTACAACTGAAGAGAACTTGTATGCTGCTGTGACAGAGAACTGAAACCGATCACACTGCTGATCTTCCTGCTGTGTTAATTTGCATCTCATCACATCAGTTAAGGCTGGATAGGACCGAGGAGAAAGCACCAGGCAGATGGAGGTGAGCTCCACAGGGGAGGGTAAGGTGCGCTGACCTGTGCCCTGCCCTTCCCCGCTGGAAAGAACTACGAGCCTTGCCCAGGAATCCTTGCTGGGGACCAGTCGAGTATAGTGAAGGGGGTATTTAGCGACAGGGAATGACTGTTGTTACTGGGCCCCATCTCTTGTCCTTGGATGGTAAGTACGGCAGTTAGCAAGAATGAATAAATCAGCCTTTCTTGGTGTTACCTGTCCTGCAATATTCATGAATCCTTGTTTTTTCTCTTCCACATAAAGGCCAATTTTTGTCTTCCTTTTCTAGGGGGCAGTTGGCAAAAGAAGTAAATGATTAAACAACACTGTGTATCAGTGAGATTACAACGCGCTCTTGCTTCGGTCCTGCTGCAGCTTCAAACTGCAGTTAGTTTGATTAAAGCCTGTGTGCCCCATCATGACCATCCACACTGTCCAGATGTCATCTTCTGTCACTCTCTGCTTTCTCCTCTCAGTCCTCTGCCAGACTGTTCCCTCTTCAGACCACGTTTCCCAGATCTTCACCATACAGGCTCCTTAAAACCACAGCTAAAACTGTTCCAAGGTCACGCAACCAGTGCACACCTCCTTTAACCCTATTTCATTACCCCATTCACTGTTACTTGAAACTGTTTGCTGGTAACTATCCTTCCTTAACTAGGACACAACTGAAAGCAAGAACTGCCCAAGCAGTTGCTGCCCAGTGTGGCCCAGGGAGCTGCCTGGTTGGTAGAGACGCAGACTTAACCCACCTCCAACCCGTCAGTTACGAGTCTGCAGTAAGATCCCCAGGTGAGTGACTGGCACGGTAGTTGGCCAGGCAGGGCTTTGAGAGAAATGGGTCCCAACGTTGGTTCTTCACTAGAGCTGCCTGATTGAAGTCTGAAGACAATGAGATGCTAACGTAAGTGATCTGGGCATCTGGTGTCTGAAAAGGTGCCCAGGTGAATTCAGTAGGCAGCTGGAGGTGAGAACTGCTGAGTGCTAAGCTGAGTATAGTAGCTACTAGGCTCATAACTACTTAAGCTTAATTAAAATTTAATCAAAATTAAGCCTGTGAGTTGCTCTAGCCACCTCTCAAGTCATTAGCTAAAACATGGGTGCTGGCTGCTTCACTGGACAGTGCAGAGTGTGTTTCTGTCACATCAGAAAGTGTTTAAGAGATGGAACAGAGGGACTGCTCATTCATATATGAGTGTGGAGGTCAGGCGACCACCTGGGAAGTGGGTTTTCTCCTCGTACTGTGGATTAAAGGAATTGAACTCAGGTGGTCAGGCTTAGTGGCAAATGCTTCTACCAGCTGAGCCATCTCTCTGGTCCAAGACTAGTCATTTTGATTAAGGTGTGACATTATCTTGGGGGACAAACTCTGGAAGACTAGAATATACGAAGTAACTTGGTCGATGACGTTGGCTAGGTCACACCAGCAGGTGGCGCCCAAGCTTCCTGCCATACCTTGTGGGAGCTTGAGCCCAGCCTATGGTCGTGAGCGCCTCCTACTGTGCACACACGATCATGGATCCTCAGTAATTGTGTACAAGTGTTTCCAATATCCTTACTGTTACCGGTTTGGATGTAAAGTGGCCCTAAAGGCTCATGCTCTTGAAACTGGGTGTCCAACTGGTGATGTTCAGAGGCTGTGTAATCTTTGGGACATAGTGCCCGAGCACAGCTGTGAGTGGAGAGACACTCCGTCTGCTGCCTTTCCTGATTCACATCATTATACCCAATAAAAGCTGTCCCCGCCCCCCACTGGTCTGGCCTGCTTTTGGTAATGTGAGTACAGTGCTAGCATGGAGAAAGATGCTCAGAGGGAGGCCAGGGTAGGAAAGTGGCAAAAGCAGAGACAGCAAGAGGCAGAGGGCAGAACTGAGACGGGGGCAATGTCTACTCCAGTGCAGCGATGTGAAACAGCAGCCTCTGGTTGCTGGAATAGTTTGAGAGCTGTCCTCTCTAGACCGAGGGTCTTAAATCCTGGCTGCTGTCAAGGGTGCAGGAATCCCAACACTTAGAGCAGCAGTTTTCAACCTCCGGGTGGAACGGCCATTTCACAGGGGTCCCATAGTAGAGATCCTGCATATCTGGTATTTATATTGTGATTCATAACAGTAGCAAAGTTACAGTTATGATGTAGCAATGAAGATACTTTTATGGTTGGGGTCAGCACAACATAGGGAACTGCATTAAAGGGTCGCAGCACTTGGAAGGCTGGGAACCGCTGACCCCTGGGGAATGCCTGGGGTCTGCATGAAGATCTAACACTGGAAGGCCCCTCAAGCTGCTGTTCCGTCACACAGGGGAGCCGATGCTCCAAAGGCCTACATGGGTCCTCCTGCCTCACTGAGCCAAGCTCTCCAGGCCCTGGTGCACTTCTAATACAACAGGAATAAAGCCCAATTGCTGCAGAGGCTTACCGGTGTCACCTTCTCCAGTGTGAACCCCAAACTTCCTGCCTCGTCACCATCATTTCATAAAGGACACTTAATGTTAAAATGAAGCCAAATTTAAAGCTTCATGGGAAAGGAAGAAAAAAAAAGCCCATTTCCTTTGTTTTTTCAGTATACTGAAGACAAGGTCTCATGACCTGACCTGGGAATATATTCTGACCTAATACCCAAGGGTGTCACAGTCATCTGGGAGAGGCTGAGACACCTTCAGCGCTTCATTTCTGGAGTTGAGCAGTTCAGTACGATGGGAACGGCCTGGATTTTAGAGCTCTGCCTCTCTGTTCAAGTCCTACTCTAATCCTCAGAGCTATAGGGCAAGTGAAGTGTGGCTGTCACGGGTGAAGGGCTCGGGGTTTGTTTTATTTACACTTCATCCATCTAAAAGCCATGGCTTTCAGCTGTCTATTGCTCAACTTAAAGCTTTAAATAATTACATTTATTTGTGTGGGTGTACATACTCGTGCAACAGTGTGCATGAAGAGGTCAGAGGGTAACTTGTAGGAGTCAGTTCTAACATGTGGGTCCTGGGGATTAAACTTACCTCATCAGGCTTTATGGCAGGTGTCTTCACCTGCTTAGTCATCTGACTGGACTTGATGTTACTTACCTTTTTAAGCAATATAAACAATCTTCAATAGGTTTTTAAAAAATCTATACTGTTAATGATTAGCATCAAGTAGTGCTACATTTGGACTAGATTTAAGACTGAAATTTTCAGCACTGTGTTGGCATGGACTCATGACCACCACAATAAGACTTTTTCTCAGCTTTAGAGTATGTTAGGAGGGATACTCACAGCTTTGCTCTGATTTAGTAGAAATGGCCTAATAATTTCAGAAGGAGACAAAAAAAATGTAGTCAGGAGATTTAGGTACGAGGCTGATGCCAGATAAGTTTTTATTATATTTAAAAAACAGTGGAGCAGGAAATAAAGGTAAGTCGTTCAAGCTGAACGAGAGTTGAAAGAACTACCATTAATCAGTGGCAGGCTTTGGACCCACTGCCCAAACCAGGTCTAATCCAGCCGAGGTGCTGGAAGGCAGAGCACACAGTTGTGCCCATCAAGGCAAAGAGGGCGAGAGACCCCACGGCTCCCCGATACCGCTTGTTAGGGTCTGAAAAACAAGAGAGCAGAAGTTACCAGAACATCCACAAGCCTGTTCTGGCATCTGAGGTCGTATGTTCAATCATCTGTTCTCCGGAGGCTGACCAGCTCTAGCCTAGGGCCATCAGGATGCTTGGATCTATGTGCAAAGAAATTCTATGGCAGCATTGCCTGGACTGTGGAGAACTCCTTGAGGAAAGCAACATTGTCTCAGGCTGTTAGGAATGTTTCCCTCCAGAAGGAAGAGAAGCCCTTTTCTCTTTGCTACCCACTTATGGCAGCAGTGGCCAGGTTTTGCCATGTACCACGCTGGTTTGATTTCTGGTGGCTCTGGTAGGAAGCTTAATATTTCCAAGCTGTTTCCCTCATTTACCAAACAGACTGTTAGCTGTACACAGAATTGCTGCAAGGTTGCATAGCATACATAAGGTTCACAGACAAGCAGCTGACACACAGAAAGTGCTCAAAGGCTTGTTACTATTCAAAGGGCAGTAAGAATAAAGAGAAGGGACCTTTTATCTTAATTCTTAAGCTACTTCCTCATTTAAAATTTTTTCCTAGTTTATGTGTGTGGGTATTTTGTCTGCATGTGGGTCTGTGCACCACCTGCATGGATCCCCTAAAAGTGGAGTTATGGACTGTTGTTAGCTGCCACGAGGGTGCTGGGAATCAAACCTGGATTCTCCAGAAGGATAGTCAGCCCTCTTAACAGCTGAGCTATCTCTCTAGCCCACTCCCCCCGCCCCCCCACTGTTAAAGCCCTGCTAAGAGTTAGAATATAGTAACAAAAAAATAAATTGTTTTGGGGGCAAGAAAGACAGCTCAGGGGATAGGAGCACTTGCTGCCCTTACAGAGGACCACTCATCAGCACTCAGGTCAGATGGCTCACAACCACCTGTAAACTGCAGCTCCTGGGGATCCACCCCGCCCCCCCCCCGCCCTCTGTGGGCACATGCACATAGGTATACAATGTATGTTAAAAAGATAAATCTTTTCCTTGGCAGATGTCAACATGCACTTACCTCCTGTGTAGTAGCCATATGCATAAAGAACTCGCCCCACAATCCAGGCCAGGCCCAGGCCAGAAGCTACACGCTAGGAGAAAAGGACACTATTCAGCGTTGAAGAAACAGACCTTTATTAATTAATGCCTAGAAGCTGACTACGCTGTTTTGGCCAACCGTGATTGCAGGCATTTCGTAATAATGTATTTCTCACAGAGTTAGGAAATAGTGGGATTACTTGTTTTGGTCAGGAAAGCCAAGCCTGGTGGTCGTCTTGCATGCTTAACTTGGAGGAGAGTCCTAGCTTTCCCTTTGGGTAGACTGGGCAACTGGTTCTAGAGCTCAGGTCAAGGGCAGGCAGGCCTTAGGGTTCCAGGGTCGATCAGAAGAGGAAACCCTGATGACCAAGGTGGGACCCAGGGTCCCATACTGACTGAACAGCCGCTCGGCTACACCGTCTCTAGTGACAACCCTGCTGGAAGTGGCTGGATGCGGTCTGGGCAGCAGTCTGCACACAGTAGGGGCAGGGCTCAATGAGAAAAGGTGAGGCGAATGTATAGCAAAGCCTTGAATATGTGTACTGGGAGGAAACGGCCTCCCCGTTCCTAACACCCTTGACAGGAGACAGTAAAACCTTATGTGTGCTGAAAAACCCTTTCCTTTGGTTCTTCCTGAGTTACCCACTTGGTCAGAAAGAATAAGAGGAAACAAGGTTGGGACAGATCACCCTTCCCGAGTCTTCTTCCAATTTGGTAGTGCTGTGAGTGGTGTTGGTTGCTATGGCAGGATTTTGTTTGTTTTTGGCAGGAAGATGAAGAGCCTTAGACAAAGCTCCAGTTCCTCTCCGTATTAGCTTGGTGTCCACCAGGCCATTCTTCACCACAGTGCCGCACAATGACTAGCAATTTTGGAACAACAGTTTGGTGCTGCTTTCAGTCGTGCATGTGCCTGCTGTCCCCCTTCACTAACCTCAGGTATGAGTAAATGTCTGTGGTAGCTGTCATGACTCCATGGCCTTCTCAATGCTGGATGCTACAGACACCCGCAGATCCTGCATCCTCACCTCCTGTGAGCTTGCTTGAGTGTCAACTTCTCAGTAAGAGCTCTGAGCCTGACCACACTCCTCGAAATCTCTGAGCGACCCATGATCCTTTCCCATCTCCTGTTGTTTGCTACTGGGCACTCACCACCTTCTAACATACCAGATAATTTACTTATGATGCTGTTTATGACCCGGATTAGAGGGAAGGCCTGTGAATCCAGGCGTCTGCCTGTCTCATTCACTGCTGTAACCTTGGATGTGGGTTCACCTAGTTTTGCATAGAATGAGAAAAGTAAAAACACCCCCTATGGAAGCAAACCCTTTAGAATAACATAGACCTGGGTTCAAAGATTCATTCTTCTGTGGTTTAACTAACCCCATGAAAGTTAAACAGTGTATAGGAGGCTTTTCCTCAGTCTGGGAAAAAAAATCAGGTGACATACTGCTTACTTTAAGGCATTTTTTTTTTTTTAACAAATCAGTAAATAAAATCCTTCTAAATACATGGTGCCCTGACACCAAGGCTCCCCATTCAATGTTCATTTCCTTTTCCCTGTGCTGAGGGTAGCTCAGCCAACTGCATCTAAAAGGATGAACAGCCCCAGGAGAGACTTACTGGGTGGTAAACGCCTCCCACAGCTAGGAAAAACAGGAAGGGAGGGTACACTTCCAACCTGGAATGGACAGAAAGTAACGTTTAAAACAGTGTCCTTGCTGATGTCTCCCCAGGACTTTAAGAACTCTAAGGGACTTGACATTCGTGCTGGCAGGCTAGAAGCTCGGGCACAAACACAGGCTGGAGGGAAGAGGCTGGCTTCCACTATTCAGCTGCTTTTGCTCTGGAGGGGAGTAAAAAGTTGGCATGCTGCAAGCTCATGAGGAAGGTCTTACATTGGCATAAGTCTCCTAGGGGAAGCACACCTACCTCCACTTAGTGGCACTGCTTTTGGACGTTGTGGGCTCCTTTGGACAGGGGCTTGACTGGCAGGTATAGGCCACTAAGGGTGGGCTCTGAGGGAAATGGCCTAGCAGAGGACTCTCTTTTCTGTCTGCCTTTGTGACCAGCTGCAAATCTCTGCCATCCCCAGTAAGAGTCATTATATCTTCCATCTTGGACTACTTTCTTTAATTGTGAGCTGGGATAAATCCTTCTTCAACTCAGGTCTCTGTCAGGTATACATATATATGATCATGATGAAAAGTAACAAATAGAACCAGTCACACGAGACCCACAAACACCACAGAGGGTTACATTAAAGACACTGTGATGGCTGCCGCTAACTGTCAACAGAATCTAGAGTCACCTGGGAAACGGGCGTGCCCATGGAAGACTATTTTGGATTGTGTTACATGAAGTGTAGAGAACTGTCCACTGTGGGTAGCACCATCCCCTGGCTGGGACCTAAGCTGTGTAAGCTGAGCAGCAGGCCTTCATCACTCTCTGCTTCATGAGTGTGGATGTGATGGACCCCCAGGAAAGTGAAGCTCCTGCCGCCTTGACTTTCCCACCATTGAGTTCGCCCACCATGATGCACTGGCCCTTGAACCGTGAGCCAGAATAAACTTTTTCTCTCTACGTTCATTTTATCATGGCAACAGGAAAAGACATTTCTGAAAAGATCAGTCAGAAGTGTTTTTTTTTTTTTTTCTTTTTCTTTTCCCTTGAGACAAGGTTGCTCAGTATAACCCCAGCTGTCCTAGAACTCACTCTGTAGACCATGGTGGCTTTGATCACATGGAGATCTGCCTGCCTCTGCCTCCCGAGTGCTGGGATTAAAGGCGTGCTCCACCACAGCGTAGCTCAGAAGTTTTTCCTTTCTAAAAATACTTAGTTTTGCTCAGTATTCAATCTGTTCATATAGTAACTTAATTTTATTTTTATTTGTGTGTATGAGTAAATATATGTCTGTGTATTCATGCCCATGGCTCCATGTGTAAGTTAGATTTGGTTACCTTCTTTGCCATGTGGGTCCTGGGGATCAAATTTAGATTTATCAGGTTTGTCAAAAAGTGCCTTAATTTTCTGAGTCATCATGCCTGTCCCCCGAGCCCCCTAATGTTTTAATGAGGTACCCATGATTGCCATGCTATCACTCAGCAAATTCAGACTCAGATGGACATCTGGCATGGCGGCGTGACACTCACGTGTTCTGGTGGGCTCGCTGAATGCAGTTGAAGATGTGTCCATTCTCAGGATCTGAGCTGTACATCACAGGATACTGTTTCAAAATCAGAGGCCAAGCAGAGCATAAATGTTGAGAATTAACTAACACAGAACGGGAGACATTCCAAAAGCACCTTTCACAGTACTCCTGATGGGTAAGCCCTTGACTGCTGCTGCATCTTGGTAGTGACAGGGTTTCAGTTCTTAGCAACAGGTTTGATATTTCTAACCAGTACAAACAAGGTAGTGAGAACCCGTGACTGGGTTGTGGCTGCGAAAGAGACAGCAGTGGCTTCTGCCCCAGCCAGGGTTTCTCATTGATGTCATAAGTCAGTGGTGGACTGCAGAAGATATTAGAGACATCACAGAGAAACGGCTGATTCCCGAGAGTTAGCACAGATCACATCCCTTTAAGATTTCCCTTAAGAGGGAACGGATAATTGAGTGTGTGAGATTTTTATTGCAAGTGCTCATTAGAACAAAAAGAGGCAGCCAGATAGAAACGCTTGAAAAGAACCTTCACAGAGGGAGTCTAATTACAAGATGCTAAATGCAAACAGACATCTAATTGCTCACCAGGGAGAGGTTAGAAGTTTCCCTTCTACTTCAGAGCTAAAGGAAGTATTTAACAGACTTCCTTCTGCAGCTACCGGCTAGACTCGGGTTAAGCTCAGCACCTCGTTGTTACTTAGGAAACAGGGCAATCAACTTAAGACATCATTTCCTCCAGCCCCCCCTCCCGCCCCCCCCCCGGTTTCTGTGTATAGTCCTGGTTGTCCTGGAGCTCGCTCTGTAGACCAGGCTGGCCTCGAACTCAGAGATCCTCCTGCTTCTGCTTCCCAGGTGCTGGGATTAAAGGTGTGTGCCACCACCGCCTGGTTTAAAGTGGCAAACTAGGAAGCAATACTGCCACTTCACCCTTTTTAGAAATTAGCATTGTCCCTGGCAGACAACTCCAAACAAAAATGGACTTTTAATCCCAGTAGGCCAGTCTTTCTACAGAGGAGCCAAAGTGCAACAAGGTGTAAACTGCATCATCATGTTCCTGCCTCTTAGGAATAAAACTCTAATGGGCAATGTCCAAAACCAGCTACCGGCTGCCGCTGCTAACGACTCAGCTCTGGGCTGCAACGACTGAAAACAAACCTTTGGATGAGCCCGTGGCCTCAGGAAGACTACAGGAGCACTGGCCTGTCATCCCACTTACCTCCACCTTGTACTTCTTGCGGGCTTTGCCCACGTTGATGGCTAGGTGGAGCACCATTACAAAGCTGGCCGCACCAGTGAGGAGCACAAATCCGTATTCCTTAGAGAGGACCGCCATCGTGGCTCTGTGGATGAAAGTACAACACACTGGGAAACTAGCTCGATGCTGTGGTCTTGTGTAGTGCAAGGCCTCAGAGAGTGCAGCACCTCATTACCAGCCCGTGTGTACAGATCAGAAAGGCATTTCAGGGCTGGGGAGGTGGCTCAGTAGGTCCACTGCTTGCTCTATGAATAGTCTGGATCCATGTGGAGGATCAGCATCCTGTATCCCTGTGCCGGGGGTGTGTGTGGGATGGGCACAGATAGGTGCCTGGAGCTCACTGGCTAGCCAGGTTAATAAAAAAGGTGAGCTGCAGGCTTAGTGATGGAACCTGCCGTAAAAAATAAGCTAGAGAGAGAGAGGAAAAAAAAAACCAAGTTAACCTTGTCTGCGTGTGAGCATATGCAGGTAAGTGCACCTGCATACACACAGGCCCGTATTACACACACATACATCACACATGCACACACACACACACACACACGTAGGCTCTCTGCCCAATTAAAAAAAAGATGTTCCTAAGAGGGCATCAGAAATCTGTGTATTAGATGACAGAGCTAAAAATCACTCCAGTATGTAGTATAGTCTCAAGGAAGTGTAAAATCATACAATGTCCTTCCTTTCTTCCTTCCCTCACCCTTTCAGTTTAAAAACAGACTTTATTTCTATCTGTCTGTCCATCCATCCATCCATCAATCTCCTATCATCCATCCATGTATCTCTATTATCTCTGTGTGTGTGTGTGTACACACACCCGTGTGCACAGGGCGGTTGGATGGCAACCAGCAGGAGCGTGCTTTCTTCTACCACCATGGGGGCCCTGGGCATTGGATTCCAGTCATCAGCTTTGGCAGCCGGCACTACCCACTGAGCCATGTCATGGGCTCCTTAATTTCAGCTTTTGAGACAGAGTCTCTCTGTGTAGCCCAGGATGGCCTGGTCCTCAATACATGACCCAGAGTGGCCTCAGGCACACAGCAAGCACCCTGCCTCAGGATGGTTGGTTATTGAGAGTACAGGTGTGTGCTACTGTGACTGGCTGCACAGTCTCACAGACTTTACCAGTGTCATGGCAGGAGTCACTGTCGCAAGTTACGCCCACTAAACTTTGCATTGGGAGGTATTTAGGGTGACAAACTGTAACAACGCGTCGTCTAAAACAGTGGCTTCTGGAGAGGGCTGCTTCGAGGTTGGGACCTATGACCGCCCTCCCACCCTGATCCTGGCCACCGGCTGGCACAGTTTTCGAAAGCAGAATGGAGAATCCCTGCCCGAGTGCTCTGACATCATGGCCGAGCCCGTGGTGTGGACAAGCCCCACCGGAGTTCTTGTGTCTGTAACGTATTTTGGAATGCATCAAACATTGGCTGGTCAAAGGTCAACTACAGATTGGGTGGTAGCTATGTGGTTTCAAGATACAGTCCTTTTGATTTTTCTGACCACATGGGAGCTCTCATAAGGAAGCTGCTTTGAGGAGAAGCTAATCCCAGCTCATCACGCAGTGTTTGGCATTCGAGCTCTTGTCTCAAAGGAAAGGCTTAGACTGGGCATCAGTGAGAACAGAACTTTCCAGGTGGAAGAAGCCTTAAGCATCTCATAACCCCCTGGGCTGCCCGCTAACCTCTGTGAGCTAAGGGCTTGTAGGCAGACGGGGAAGCTGTGTCATGTCAGAACACGATGAAGTGACTTACTACCAGATGCAAGGCTGCCCCAAGCCAGGAGCCCCTGCGCGATCTCTTGCTGGATGTGAATGCACACGCTGGTAGGCGAATGCTTAAGAGGATGAGGAAGAAAAACCATAAGTTCAAGGCCAATCTATGTTCCATCTTTATGGGCTGGGGAGAGGGTTTGGTAAGATGTTTGCTGAGCAACCAGGAAGATCCGAGTTCGATCCCTAGCACCCTTGTAAAAAAGTCAGGCAAGGTGGCACAGTCTTGTGATCCTACTGCTGTGGAGACTCCAGGAGCTTGTGGGACAGCCTGCATAGCCTGATTGGTGAGCTCTGAGTGTCAGGGGGTGTCAGTGACAGACCCTGCCTAAAAAAAAAAAAGGTGTGTTCCCCCTGAGAAACAACAGCCACCCAAGTTGTCTTATGGATTCCACATGCATGTGTACACAAACACACCCACCAACACAAATAAAGTCTGTCTCTGATTCATGTCTAGCTTCCATCTTCCCAGAAGCCAGCTCAGGGTGTTGCCCTGCTCCAGAATGTTTTTAGCCACCCTGAAAAACAAGGGCATGATTCCAGTACCCCTACCATCATAGGAACACACAGAGCTCATGTGCTGCAGGCAGAATCTAAAGCGGAGGGATTATGGGTGGAATTCAACCCGGATTCATCTGGCTTCCATGGCCTCTTTCAGTCCTGCTTGCAAACTGAGAGCTGAGCAAGCAGTGGAGTAGCACAGCATCTTTCTCAATAGGAAAGCTGAGGGTGAGTATGATGCTCTGGTCTTTAAAAAGGACGTTTCTCAGGACTGGAGAGATGGCTCGGCGGCTGACAGTATTGGCTACTATTCCAGGTTTGATTCCCAGGACCCACATGCTGGCTCACAGCCACCTATAACTCTAGTCCCCGGGGGATCCAATGACCACTTCTATCTGGCTTCCAAGGGCACTACACTCATGTGGCTCAAAGACATACATGCAGGCAAAACATCCATGCACATAAAAATTAGTAAAATTTAACAAAACAAAACAAATAAAATGGTTTTCCCAGCTTAGAAAAAATAACATTTGGGGTTTAAGTCCCTCAGACCTGTCCACCCCATCACAGCACAGAGCAATTCTCACTAGCTTTGCCCTTCTATGGTCTTCACCCTGCCCTGCCCACTTGCCCTTCAAAGGGGCCAGACATACTCGGGGCCAGACTGTCTCTATGACTCAGCATGAGGTGCCTCCAGGTGGGTGGACCCACCTGCCCAGCTTCAGAGACAAGGGGGCCTGGATGCTCTCCAAGTTTCTTCTTCCTTCCTTCTCTTCCCAAGCTATTAAGTCATCACACATTAGAAGCTACAGTAGTAATTACAAAGCAAAAAGGTAGTGTGAATCCTGAACACTCCCCTTGAAAATAAGAAGTGATTGCGCCTGCTTGCCATGCTTGCAGCTAAGTCACTGAGGCCAAACAGGCCACTGAAAATGAAGCTGCCTCTAAGGTGGTCAGAGCTGCCCTTACAACAAAATGAAACACATCTGTTCTAGGTCAGTTTGTAGGTACAGAGGCTCGAGCGGACAAGGGCAGAGGTTAGGACAAGTCAGGTTTCAGAATTCATCAAACCCCCAGCACTCAGGGAGGCAGAGGCAGGTGGATCTCTGTGAGTTCAAGGTCAAACTGGTCTACAAAGTGAGTTCAGGACAGGCAAGGCTATACAGAGAAACCCTGTCTTGGGGGGGCGGGGGGGAGATAGAAAGAGAGAGACACAGAGAAGAATTCATTAAAACACTCTAGCTAGGTAAAACACCAGAATGGGGCTTAGTCACCGGCCGCTGTTTTTCTGATGTTTGAGAGCAGCCGCGTGGCAGGACAAGAGAGGTGCTCTTCGGGTAGCTATGTACTGCAGGTAAGAAGCAGTCCTAAATCAACCGCTGCGTAATCTACAACAAGAAATTAACGTTCCGTCAGGCTACTCTTTCAGAGGAGAGACGCTGTCCGCTGGGTGTTCGCACCAGTGAGCGTCACTCTCCTCACCCCTTGAAGGCGGTAGTGACAAGGATGAGTGGGGGTAAGCAACAGCCAGGACCAAGAGAACTTGGTGACACTGAGGACGCAGGACCTGAATGGTTCAAGGCTGGATCTGATCTCAAAGTCTCTCTGCTGCATTCCAGCTTTCATGGTCCCAGAAAGCACTGTCCAGGCTGCCAAGGGCAGGAAGCAATCAAACAGTCCTACCCACTTACAGTACCCAGGAACCACGACAATAACCAGCATGGCAAGATATGCCTAAGGGTGCAGCTAGTGTGACTCACAGCTTGGTGGCCATCAACAGCTATCTAATTGGACTTAAGACCCATTCAACACGAGGAAATCATGCCTGGCACTGGAAACCTAGCCAACAACCCAGAGCTAGTGAGATCACCTTGAAAAATAACCCACCACTGCCACTTTGCTAGACCAACGTAATTCTTCTTTACATACACTAAATCTTCCTCTCACACCCTCACTAAGCAAAGCATACCCCCACCAACGATGCTCCTCTTAACAGAAGATGGAGACCATCACGGAAAACCACAACTGGACACAAAGCAGAGACTGTGGGGAGTCCAGGCCCAACTGATACATTTATATCGCTCATACACCCATACGGCTCTGGGAACATCATAAAAAAGGGTGCAGAAACATTGTAAGCGCCAGAATACCAGGAATTCGGCTGGGAACCAGTCTCTCCTAGAAATGGCTGAAATGGCAGTATCAGTGGACACTTTCTCACGGAAGGAGAAATTTCACAGGGTCCCACCTCTAGGCAAAGAACTTCAGACCACTAATGACCGCAGGGAGACAGAGAATTAGCCTCTTCCAGCGATGAGCCCCCTTACCGGCGGTTGAATGCAAAGTGGTCAGCTCTGAAACTATATACACACAATAAAAATGGACTCAGCAGATTGTATCTATATACCTTTGTGCACACACATACATTCATACATATGTATATAACAGTAATAAAGCCAAAGACACTTGAGGGAAGGAAAGTAGCTTAGGAGGGGTACGGGGAGGAAAATGGGAGTTGGGGGGGGGTTGATGTAATTCTATTTCAATTAAAAAGAAAAGAAAAAGAAATGGCTCAGTGGAAAAGGCAGAGAATGAACTGAAAGGCGGGGAAGGGGTAGAGACCGTGTGATCTTTTATGGTGGGGAGCCCTCTTCTCCCTATAGGGGCTTGTCTGCAGGGGCTTTGGACACTTGTGCCAAGGATGCAGTGACAAAGCCAGGAATGCTGCCTTCCCAAAGGGTGGAAGAGCTCTTCCGACACCTCCACACACTTCGTCCAAGTGAGGAGTCCTATGTCTGCACTCAGAGAAGGCGATGAGAGCAGCCACTGAGCTCCTGTGGTCTGGCATCCCTCGTGGCAAGGACTGCGCGTGGTATGCGTGAGTGCTCGCAGAGTACACGGTAAAAGCAGCAACTTCAGGCAGCTTTCTAGAATGCCCCTCCACTCCCACACAGAGAGACGTGTTCATCATCTCATACAGTACCTGGCAATAAAATAAGTCACCTAAATTATTTGCTTCTGCTTTTCATCCCTCCAAAGCATCTGCTGAAACCATGGAAGAAACGGGATTACGGATTATGTAAGAAGGAAGACTCTAGAACACAGAGGGTCTGTATCATAGTTGCTAAAAACTTAGATCCAAGGGGTAAAGATGGTTAAACCTTAGCCTATAAGGACGGGATCAGCTTAACGCAGTCAAAGTTCAAAAAGACTTTATCAAAAATACCCTGGGGGAAAGGGGGGGTTCTCAGCCCTTAGAGAGGGTATCCTCCGGGTCAGGGTACACAAAGAAGGGGAAGGGCAGCTCTGTTCAGAATCTACACCCAGGCAGCCTCAGCCACACCCTGGGTTGATAGGAGTCGAGAGGCAGCGGATAGCTTCAAGGGCCAGGCCTGAGTTGCTGATAAGTGAGACACAAGCCCCCTATGGTGTGAGCACTCCCATGGACTGCACTCATCTTACTGATCACATACCTGCAGCTCTTTTATGGACCCACCAAGATAAGGTTTTCAAATGGGAGAGCTTTTTCCTAGACTTGGTCTTCGTGGTCTGGACATAGGGAGCTCTGCAATGAAATGCCTGCACCTGCATTTCCCACAGACCCACTGGCTGCCGTGACATGCACGCAGACACGGAGAATTCAAGACACAAGTGCACAAATGTAGAAACCCAAATGAGTGCTGCTGTGGGTCGAAGTCTTCACTTGGAGGCATGTTAGGCCACGCCCCCTCCCAGGTTCTGATTGACAGGCTCCAGCAGGGCCTGTCAGTACACCTTTTAAAAGTTCCCAGGTGTGCTGATCACTGCCCGGAGATCCTATTTTAGAAGCTGTTGTTTAGGGGGTGGGAGGGATGGCTCAGTGATTAAGAGCAATGGCTGCTTTTCCAGAGGACCTGGGTTCAATTCCCAGCACCCACAGGGCAGCTCACAACTGTCAGTAACTCTAGTTACAGGGGAATCAATGCCTTCCTTTGGCTTCCACAGGCACCAGCCACCCACAACAGGGTACAGACATACACTCAGGCAAAAGACCAAGCCACATGAGAATAAACAAATAAAAATTTAAAATACTTGTTTTAGGGAAAAGGGAAATTTGTAGGAGGTGATGACTGTATCCAAGTCACACCCAGAAGCAAGCCACGGTCTTGCTGACCTCTAAAAAGCTTTTTACTGGACGCCCCTGGAGTCCGCCATTCCCTGTAGTTTCTCTATAACATGATGACGGCTGTAGGGAGAGCTGAGGCTAAACCTTTCACAGTTACAGTGGAGCCCGCACACCACAGAACCAATCCCCTCTTTCCAGGGTTAACATTTAGCTCAACATGAACTAAACAAATGGGAAAGAGTCCCCCTCCACCCCTGAAACTTTACCTAGTGAGCCTGGCCTATGACAGCCTCTGCCTTCCTGGATCTCTCTTCACGGTCACAGGCCTCAGACCTGACTTTTCACCAAAGGAGCTGGACTTTAAGGGGTTTACACGTTGCAAGAGTGATGGTCAATGTGCAAAACAGGACCTTAAGGAGACTGCTGTACCTCAGATTCTAAATGCGCAGTACCATGAGCTAAGTGAAAGACATATTTAAAGGCTTAGTAGGATAAATGTCTCATGGAGTTTTCCATTCTTTCTGGAAGAAATAGCAAAATGGGAAATTATTTCACCCATACATGTTGAATATCTAACTATGGGACCGAGTGCATGCCAGACAGAGACTTTACATTAAGCTGACCCTCTTCATCCCCACGACAATCCTGTGTGACAGTGGCTATTACTGCCATTCTCACTTTATACAGGAGAAAAAAAAAAGGCAAACAGCAGTTTGGCAATTTGCCTAAGCCTCCATCACTGGTGGATGCAGGTCTGGGGTCTGAGTGCAGGTAGGCTGATACCGGTGTCTAAACTATTTGCCACTAGCTCACCTTGCAGGGCTTGCGCCTTTTAAGTTAGAACCAGCAATAAGGAACAGTCCTTGGCACAGCTTACATCCTGGGCATGTCAGCAGCACCCTGCTTCGGTTCCAGGAGCAAAGGGAAAAGCACAGCATCCTGGGGGAGTCTGGGGGATCTTTGGCTTCACGCTATTATATTTACGGCCCTAGGGATCTAACCCAACATAAGCATGGGTCTGAGCCTATACAAAATCCCAGCCCCCTGGGTCTTTAGAATATTTTACATTCAGGGTCAGATCTGCTACTCAGGGAGCGAGCTATTGCTTCCTTTCCCATGGGGATGGCTTTTTATCACTGCTGTTATTTTCTTCTTGACGAATGGCCCCAGCTAGAACCAATACAATGTGGAACAGAACAGGCAGCTGTGGACGTGCTGGTGTTGGTCCCATTGTGAGGAGGCAGCATTCAGCTCTTCACTACCACATATGATGTTATAGGAGCTTTCCATCAATGCCTCTGCTGAGAATATGTTATGAATCTAAATATTTTGATATGCTCAAAACATAGCAACACTTCTATCTATAACTTTTAAATTTCAATAAAGTATCTCCTAGCCGCCCCCTCCCCAAAAGGCCCTAGTCCATGGTGGGTTTCTAGGAGAATGAGGGTACTCTAGTAACTAGCCCTTGAAGTCTACAGGGATGGGGATAGAACAGCACTTAAAGCATTGGCTGTGCAGTATAGGTAGTTAGCAGACACCAGGGGACTGTAGGGGATGTCACAGACACCGTCCAGAGCCTCAGTTTAAGAACCATCAACTCAGCCTGTAATCTCAGCACTCGGGGAGGCAGAGGTAGGCAGATTTCTGTGAGTTCAGACAGTGTGGTCTATAAAGCAAGTCCAGGATAGCTAAGGCTACACACAGAAACTCTGCCTTAAAAACAAACCATAAAATCTATGCTTAAAATGTGGCATTATTTGTTTCATTTTCAGGACACATTCCATGTCAGGGAGTGAGGAAGCAGCATGGGGGGGTTCTAAGGCTCTTTGGCTCAGGTGCTCTCTTCTAGGAATTCTGCTGACACATTCTCCTGGGGACACCACTGCTCTAGCACGCCGGTTTCCACCCGCCCTATCTCTAATCCCTGCCTCTGCCATTGCTGGCCTTATCTCACTGGGGCGCTGTGCCTTCAGTTACAGGAAGGGTCTGGGCAAGCCTACGTTCAATTGAACACTTACGGTGCAACACTCTCTTCCACTGTGTACCCAAGTCCTCTTGGCTGCCCAGGGAAACTCCAGGGCACCGGCAGCATTGCATAAGTAGATCAAAAGACAGGATTTATGGTTGTAGGCACTAGGCCCAAATAGTTTATCACTCCTGAGTCACCAAGTTACACAGTACCTTAGGTTTTTCAGCTTTTTCTTTTTATCTTCTCTCTCTCTTTTTTTCTGAGACATGATTTCTCTGTGTAGCCCTGGCTATCCTGGACTCACCTTGTAGACCAGGCTGGCCTCCAACTCACAGCAATTAGACTACCTTTGCCTCCCAGAGTGCTGGGATTACAGGCGTGCGCCACCGTGCCTGGCCCTTAGGTAATTCTAAATGACAGATTTCTCTCTGACCTTAATTAAACAAAAGTCAGATTGGGCAATGGCAATTTCGACTTCAGTTTGTGATAGCACTCTTTTGCTGGTGTCTTATGTTAATACAGCCAGAAAAGAGACTATGACAAAGCATTAAATCAGGAAAGCCATCATTCCCCCAAAGTCTCCTAGCAACTCTTACTTGTTTGACTGTGTTATCAGTCCAATTGGTTTATATGGTAAACCCCAACAGTTTAATGAGAGTGACACAGGGATGGTCATTTAAAGGGCTGGCCTGATCATATAAAATGGATGTCTCTTAAAGTTCCACATCTGGGACAGCTCAGCAGACTCTTGGGGGAGGGGGTCTGAAGGCTTACTTTATACACTTAAAGCTTCCCCCAACAGCTTTCCAGCTTCTTGGCCTCTGGATGTCTCAGAAAACGAACAGGCCATTCAGTGATCCCCTAATGGGATTCTGACCCCAGTGAGATAAGGCCAGCAGCAGCAGAAGTAGGAGTCAGAGACAGGGTTGATCAACACTGGAGTGCTAGAAATGTGATATTCCCAGGAGAATCTGTCAGCAGAATTCCTAGCGGAGAGTACTTCTAGCCAATTCTCCCAAGCCCGTGAGAAGCTTGGTGGAGCAACGGAGGAAGTGACAGGGAAGCAATAATAAGGCAATTCTATCTCCAGGATGAAGAGACAGTGAGAGGCACAAGACTTCTTTGTGTTCATCCTATGTTTCCATAATGGAGGTTCTAGTCCACTTCTACAGCAAAAACATCAGACTTGTTTGTCAAACTTTCAAATAAGCACTGCTCAAATCCTCCTGCCTCCCGAACGCTGGATCTACAGGTGTAGAGCACCATACCCACTTATCACTAACTTAAAGGCCTGTAAGAAAGGAATAAGAACCTAGAGGCCGAACCTACGCCGGACCTCTAATGGTGGCACAGGTTCAGAAATTAGTTCACCGAGGGCTGTGAACAGGAAGCGGGTGGAACAGAAGTAACCTGATTGCCTGTTAACTCAAGTGGGGCCAGCTGCAGCAGGCAGGACCTAGTGGGTCTTTCTCAGAACCTCACAGTCTTCCCTTACTCACCAATGCACTAGCAGCATTATCTGGAAGTTAGTTACGTTGGGAAGATGGAAGGCTTGCCCCTTTAATCCAAACACACCCATCTCTAGAGTTAAATAGCCACAGCTCAGCCACGTTCAAGCTCCATACGATGTCTTAATTCTTACACTGTGGTGAATTGTCCCTACTGCAAACAATAGTTAAATATATTACTGGGCTGGAAGGAGGTGGGGGAGGGCTGGATCGGGGAAGCTGCATCCAAATGAATGGCTCTTGGTGATGTGGGACAAGCTTGCACTGTTGTGCCCGTTAAGGTCAACTCAAAGTCATTTCTCTTTTAATCTTGGGAGTTTGACTTCTATGTGGCAAGACACTAGATGCACATGCTTGAATGACAGTGAGTCTTCTTGGGGAAGAAATGGCAATTCTGTGCCCCAGGAATTCAAGAACATTGGATTTGTTAGACAGAATAAATTCCTTGTAGGTATGATGTCAGTTCTTTTCTTTTCTTTCTTTCTTTTCTTTTCTTTTCTTTTCTTTTTTTTTTTTGAGACAGGATTTCTCTGCCTTGGCAGATTTCTGTCCCAGAAATCGTTCTATAGACCAGGCTGGCCTCAAACTTAAACAGATTCACCTGCCTCTGCCTCCTGAGTGCTGGGATTAAAGGCATGCACCACCGACACCTGACTGATGTTAGTTTTTTTAAAAGAGACTCTCCATGCTTAAAGTTCACATGAGTCAGGGTACCCTGACATCTGACTTGGAAAGCCTAGGGCTGAGCCTCCCAGGACACAGGACTCGGGACAACTCTCACACCATGCTTCTAATGGCTTGCAGGCAACAACTTAGATGAGAAAGGAGAAACGTCATGGAATACAGACAGAAAAAAAGAGATTCCAAAGAATTTATCGAATGAAGCTCATTTGATAAATTCAGTTCAGGACAAAGCATTTTATCCAGAGGAATGCTTGCCTCTAATTCTGTGCCTACTGCTCTGTCTTGAGTGAATCCTTCCCGCTTCCATTTTGTTGTAAATGCCATACAGCACTCCTAGGCCAGGGCTGCAATGAACATCAAGACCGAGAAGGAAGCTCTGAACCTTTAGAATGCACAGTTAGGGGGTGAGGGTGGAGTGCACACCTGGAGGAGGGGGAAGACCGGAAGGGAAGCCATGAAGGTTATCACCACAGCCATGTACGACAGAGAACACAGGTAAGAAAACAGCAAGTGTAATAGACTGCAGACAGGTGGATGCTTATATGGCAGAGAAAGGAGACCAGTATGACAGAAGGGTAGTTATAGAGCCTGGAGGAAGTGTAGGAAAAGTCCTTTATTTGTAATACTTACTTACTTCAGATTTAACCCTGTTTTAAGCAATTTGATATTAACTCATTTTAATCCTCCCAGCACCTCCATCATGCATTCTTACCTCTACTTTGCAGGTGAGGGAATTAAGCACTGAAGAGATTAAACAATGTCCTTCAAATCACACAGCTACCGTAGAGCCAAGCCTGCATTCCCACATTCCCAGGCAGTACGTGTCTACACGTCAGGCCTTGGCCAGGCTGTCTCCAAACCAAGCCGAAGAGCAAGTCTGCCCACATTTGACCCTCTCCGGAGCATAAAACATATTAACAAGAAGGCAGAGCTAATAATTAGTTCCAGGCCTGTGCCTGATTACAGACTGTGATGTTTTTACTTGGAAAGGGGAACAAAACAATCTTGGGAAAGATCCAGAAAAGAACACTCTCATCCGAGTGTACGGCAGTGTGAGGAAAGGAGCCGAGTGATGAACACTTCTTCCAGTCTCCCAGCACGCGGCTTGGCAGGGCGGCACTGAAGCTGGCTCTTCATCACCGCATCATGATTCCCTCCAACCTGTCCCTGAACTGACATTACACAGGAGCGTAATGTCGCGGGGCAATGAAGCTCTGACTTCCAGATGAGGAAAACGTCCTGAATGAGTCACACTGTCACTACTTGGATTTTCCATCATAAGAAACAAGACAGCTTAGTTATTATAATTCTTAGCAGATGCTAAATCCCTGGGAAGGTAACAGTCACTAAGGAGCCACTTAGGCTGCTGGCTTTCATCTGGCTTGACCCTCCCATGGTTCTTGCAACTCAGAAGCAGGCTTTGCCATAACCGCTTGCATTTTTCTATCTTTAAAAAATCTGCCATTTTAATTCTATTCTAATATTTATGTATATATGTTTGTGGACAAAATAGTCAGAAATGTATGAATGTATGCCACCCGTGTGTGTGTGTGTGTGTGTCTGCAAATGCCACAAGAAGGTGTCATATCTCCTGGAGCTAGAGTTACAGGTGGTTGTAAGCCGGTGGTGTGGGTACTGGGACAGAACTCCGATCTTGTCGAAGAGCAGCACCTGCCCTTAACTTCTGAGCCATGGCCCCAACCTCCATTTGCATTCCTCCAGCTGCAGAGGCATAAACTATTGTTTACTTAAAAAGAGAAAGGCTTATAGTCTCAGCATGTGGGGCACTGAGGCAGGAGGATTGAGAATGTAAAGCGAGTCTGGGCATGTAAGGAGGCTGTTTCAAAAGAGCAACAAAAAGGTGAGCGATGGCACCAAAGAGTTGGAATTCACATTCCAGCTGATGAGCAGAATAAATATGGAGAGAAGCCAAAGGGTAACAAGTGGACCTACAACATTCTCAATGCATTTGTGAAACTGTAATTTGCCTACTCCATTTGCTGCGTTTCCCTCTACAGAGAGGCAACAGGACCCTGAGAGAGAGAGAGAGCTAATCTTACAGTGATAAGTAGACAATAATAGCAAGTCTTTCCTATTCAAGAGGACTGTACACTCACAAGCAGGATTGATAAACTAAGCTGTGTGAGCCGGGGGGATGGCTCAGTCCGAAAAATTGCTTGCCACGCAAACATGGGTAGCTGCTTTCAGGTCTCTGAACCCATGTTAAAAAAAAAAAAAACAAAAACCCCATGTTTAAAAAAAAGCCCAGGGGCTGGAGAGATGATGGCTCAGTGGTTAAGAGTGCTGTCTGTTCTTCCAAAGGACCTGGGTTCGATTCCCAGCACCCACATGGCAGCTCACAACTGTCTATAACAAGTGATCTGACACTTTCACACTAATGCGCGCGCACACACACACACACATACACACACACACACACACAAATCTAATAGTAAAAAAAGCCCAGGGTGTGGGGAGACAATCCCAGTGCTCAGGAAGCAAAGACAGGAGGATCCCCAGTACTTTCTGGACAGCCAGACTAGCTGAATTAGTAAGATTCAGTGAGAGAACCTGTCTCAAAAAATAAGGTGGAGAATGAGTAAGGACACACTCAAGGTTGACCTCAGATCTTCATATGTATGTACATGCACATGTACTGCGGGCATTTGCATGCATGCATACATGAACACACACACTTCAATTGCAGAAATGACAGCAGCATGTTCTAGGGAGATATATTTAACGTAGGGAATGGTTCAAAGGTTTAAAAATCTGCTAAATGTTCAGTTGGTGTTAAACTACTTTTGACAGGTTCATTTGACATTCACCTCATTCCTGACTGGTCCAGGGATAAACGCATCTTGTGTGTGTGTGTGTGTGTGTTGCTTCTGTGCTGTCCTCCTATGAGGGAGTTAATTTTCAAATTGTTTCCTCCAGAACTCAATGCCAGCCGGAGGGAATCTCAGTGAGGGAAAGTCTGCCTTTGTCCTTTAAAAGGTCTCAATAAATAGCCCAGGATGACCCTGAATTACCATTCTTTTGCCTCAGTCTATCCAGTGCTAGGAGTCCAGTTGCAGGCCTTGGCACCCAGCAAGATTTTGTTCCTTAGTCTAAGGAAGGCCCAGGAGTGCCGTTTCTATGGCTATATAGACAGTATGACTGTCACTTTATATATAGTAACACTGGTTAAAGAGAAAAAGAATCACTTGACAAAGTTTTCTATTTCTGTAACATTGTGTCAGGAAGAAGCTGAGCAGAATGTACTTCCCAGGGTGAAGGCACTTGTTTGGATTTCAGATGTTGGTTTTATTTAACTCCTCAGATAAATTTAGCTCTCGTGAGAATAAATACTCTGGATCCCCTGACTCAGACAATATACTCTCATCACTGACACGCCTGTAACCCCAACCAATAACCTTGGGTGTTTCCCCGGAAACTGCAGTCTGCAGGTGCCCTACAGATTTTCTCACAGCAGCCCTGGCTCTGCTTCTGCGGTAAAATCTGCACAGACCCTGCAAGGCCGCACCTAAGCTGCACCGTGGAGCAGGGAGCTAGCTGGCTTCTCCTGGGACACCCCCTTTTCCTAGTTAAGGGATTCCAATCCCAAGCCGCAGCGTGCCTTTCCCACCCATCCGACCATTTCTCTGTTTTCCCTCGACTTCCTTTTCCCACACTCACTTGCACCCTAGGCAACTAGTAAATCGCTGCCTCCCAAGCAGCGAAGAATTAGAAGCCATAACCTAGGGGAGTGACTCACCCTCTGTACTCCCTTCCGCCACCCTGTAGTGGCCCCACCCCTGTGGTTCTGGGTCTCCCTGTAGGGACACAAGATACGAGGGGACGCTTGCAGACCTGCAAAGAAGACAGGAATGAGGATCCCTGCCCTCTTTCCTTTCCCGAGAAGTCTCCTGCTATTAGGACAGAGGCAGGAAAACGACCCACATTCAGGTCTCCTTGCAAATATTTCTACGAGGTGAGAGGAAAACAAACACAATTCCCTCTGAGACCCTCTAGAAGGATCTTAGCAACAACACAGCCACAGCAGGACTGTAGCTTGCACGCCGCTTACGAAACCTGTGCTGGATCAGGTCCGCACGACCAGGTTTGCAGTTCCCGCTGCAGAACTCGGGTCTCTCTTCTCTACTACAGCCGCAGTGTACGCCCAGGGTAAGGTCAGGTGGTCAACGGGAGGCCGAAAGAGGGAGCCCCAGGTCTCTACCCGGCTAGCGTAAAAGGGAGGAGGAAAATAAGGGACTGAGGATGAGCTGACCTTGACAATCTCTCCGAGTGGGAGATAGCGGGGTATGGGTCTCACTAGAAGCTCCAAAGCCACCCAGGAGGGGGAAGGTGCAGGGCAGGCGGAGGGCAGACTGGATAGAAATGCAGAGCTCCAATCGTCCGATAAGGGGGGAAGGTTGGAGAGACACCCCCTTCCATTCCAAGTGGCTGAGACACAAGCTGTGCGTGCGCGTGTAGGCACTTAGGTGAGCTGGCACAGCTAGAGTTCCTACCGCCCGGAGCTGTCAGCACTTACCTGGCTCACCTTCGCGCGCCTGGTGCAGACCGGAGCTGCGCAGCTCTGTCTGGGTGCGGCTCCAGCGGTCGGGTAGGACCTGCCGGACTCCGCCCCCGACAGCGCGCGGCCACGCCCCCCGGGCGGAGCTCCGACCGCAGGGACCTCCCCTGGCTTTGGCAGGTCTGGTCTCTGAATCGAGTTTGCATTTTTCTCCCTGCTCCTGATAGTCCGCGTGTTTACCTTTCCGGATCCCCGGGTCTGCATATTTGCTTTCCTCTCCAGGTATCTTTTCGTGACCACAGTCCTAAAATAGTCCTGGCGGTTCGCACTGCTTGGTTGGAACAGGAGAAACCGTAACGCGTTAGCAATTGGTCCCCAGCAGGCCTCCGTAACTCATTTCGGTGTGCTTGCGCAGAAAGAGATTTTTTTTTTAAAGGTGCTTGGGGCGGGGGTGTGTATGTGGGGGCGTCCTGGGGCGGGGCGCTTGAGAGTCCTGGAGTTCCCTTAGCCGTCGCTGTTGGCGCAGACCGCAGCTCTGCACACACGGTGGGCCGCACCCCTTCTCGCTCGCGCCCCCGCGGGCGGACTCCTGTGGTCTGGCTCGCCCAGGTGTTTCTCCCTGGACCCCGCAGACTTAACGGAGAGCACAGACGTAGCCTCTCATGCCACCTCGCGGCGGCCTCCCGGACAGCCTCGGGCAGGACCCACCGCGCAGAGGCAGAGCTTGGTAGCACCGCTGAGCCCACCCGCTACTAGTGTCTCTGTTTTTGGGAGAAACTGCACTACTAAGGAAGAGTGCTTGGGAATGTAGTGACTACAAGCCAGCAAAGACTAGAATCAGAAAGGGGCCTAGGCTGGCTTTTCATTTTTATTGGCTTGTCATGCCCACGCATCCAGAAGTACTTTGGAGGCTCATAAAACCTTTACTATTGCTGTTTCGCCAGTTTTCAGTTGTTCCTGTGCTTTCTCTCGAAGTACAAGAAAGGTTTCTACTTTGGGTTTAAAGGACGCGTTTTAACTGAACATCGAGGAAGCGAATAGGAAAAACCGTGTCTGCATTATTAGGGCGCTTGTTCTCCTCTTGCTTCTGGTCTGTATAAGAAATGACAGCATAAGTGGTTGAAGGGATGGCCAGAAAGCCAGGATAATTCTGGCTGCTGCTTTCACAGACATTTCTGTTTGATCCTAAACAAGAATTGATCATCGTAGGATCTTTTAAAAACCTTACAAGGCCAGAGGCAGGTAGATCTGTGAGTTTGAAGCCAGCCTGGTTTGCATAGGGAGTTCAGAACAGCCAGGACTACATAGTGAGTAACGCCTGGTGTACACACGCGTGCACACGCACGCGCGCGCCCCAAACCCACCTAACCAACCAGAAACCAAAAAATCCACCCAAACAGCAACAAAACCACCAACCAAATCAATCAAAACTTTACAAAAAGCAGCATTTGCTTTTTGCAGAAGTTTTAGAAAATACAGGAGGGAACCTCCTCTCCCCCAATTACACATGGGTTTGTGCACACTCCGGATGACGTAGGGCTGTGGATACGATTTTAATTGTTTTGCCTGTTTTATAAATTGTAATCCACTTCCCTTGCCTGTTTGTCCTTCAACATTATTTGGTGATGATTGTATGCCACTTCATGGAAATCTTTGGGTGGGTAGCTTGTTTTGAGTTTTTCTATTACAACTAACAACTTTGTAAATCTGTATGTGTCCTTATGATCATTTGACTAAATTCCTTTAAAGAGGAGTTTGTGGGTCAGGGAGTACACACTTCTTCAAATCTCCCTATACCCACAAACAGTAGGCATTCCTGGAAGAGAGTGAGCATTTTCTCCAGTCCTGGGTGTTGGATATACTTTCCTCCATTCTAAGCTGGAATGAGACTGTTAGCCCGAGGCTGTTGTGAGGATCAAATGGAGTGCTGCACTAGAGCTTTTCCTCGGGTTAATGGACTTGGAGGCCCCAGAAAAACTACAGGAATTTGATGTGCAGCACTTTGGCTCAGAAGTTAAGGTGTCCCTGCTTCGCTCACCATTAATTCCTTCTCCACTTACAAATTGGCTCTCTAAAACATCACCATTCGCCTTGTAAACTCCCCACGGCATCTCAAGCTTAGCCCCTCTCCTCCCCCCCCCCCCCATCTCCCGAGTCTTTGCTGGCTGCTCTTCATTGCTCCGATTCTTAAAATGTGTTACGGATTCTCCAGAGCGCTGTTTCTCTCTCCCTCTCCCCGTCTCTCTCTCCTTTGCCTTCCTCTTGTCTGAGTCCCTTCATTGACTCTCCCTGCTGCATTGACTGTTCCGGTTGTAGAGTCTACGTTTCCTTTGTTGTGGTCAGTGGAGGTAGAACTTAGCAGTATTGACTTTACAGGACCAGTGCTCCCAAAGCTTCATGGAAATATGAGCCTGTATCTTAGGCTCGGACACTTGCTCGCTCTTAGGACTGTGACCCTCAGGAAAAGAAAGCGACCTGGTTAGTTTTTATTATCAACTTGATACAACCTGGAGTTACCCGGAAAGAGGGTGCTTCAACTGAAGAATTGCCCTGTTCAAGTGGGTCTCAGCCAGATATGTGAGAGACTGTCTTGACTGATGATTGATGTGGGAGGCCCCGCCCACTGTGGGCAACACCCTTCCTAGGCAGGAAAGGTAGATGAGGGCTGGAG